>CM066037.1:94238546-95438546 GCA_033557465.1 Ichthyophis bannanicus
AAGGGACACAGGTTCCACAATGCTTGTATTGGTTCAAGCATTGATATCCTGGGTCCCTTCTTAATAATGGTTTATGGACCTTTCCTCCAGGAACTTGGCCAAACCTTTTTTAAGCCCAGCTACACCAACAGCCTTTACTACATCCTCTGGTAACAAATTCCAGAGTTTGATTATACGTTGAGTGAAAAAATATTTTCTTTTATTAGTCTTAAATAGTTTACCCTGTAGCTTCATTGCATGTCCCCTAGTCTTTCTATATTCTGATAAGGTAAACAATCGATCTACGTTTACCCGTTCCACTCCGTTCATTAATTTATAGACTTCTATCATATCTCCCCTCAGCCGTCTCTTTTCCAGGTTAAAGAGCCCTAACCTTTTAAGCCTTTCTTCATAGGAGTATCCTTCCATCCCCTTTACCATTTTGGTGGCTCTTCTCTGAACCATTTCTAAAACCGCTATATCCTTTTTAAGATACGGTGACCAGAATTGCACACAATATTCAAGGTGCGGTCTCACCATGGAACGATACAGAGGCATTATAATACCTTTTGTTTTATTTTCCAATCCTTTCCTTATCATACCTAGCATTCTATTTGCTCTCTTGGCCGCCGCTGCACACTGGGCTGCGGGTTTTAACATGGTATCCACAATGACGCCTAAATCTTTTTCCTGGGTGGTGGTTCCTAATGTGGAACCTTGCATCGTGTAACCATAGTTTGGGTTGTTCTTCCCTAGGTGCATAACCTTGCACTTGTCCACATTAAATTTCATCTGCCATTTTGATGCCAAGTCTTCCAATTTATCAAGATCCTCTTGCAGTTTTCCACAATCCTCTTGGGTTTTAACAACTTTAAATAGTTTTGTGTCATCTGCAAATTTGATAACCTCACTCGTTATTCCACTTTCCAGGTCATTTATGAATATGTCAAAAAACAGCGGACCCAGCACAGATCCCTGGGGTACACCACTATTCACCTTTAGGTAGTATATAGGTAGTAATGGATGTTGTATTTTTTGATACTGAGCATAGGGATTATACAGGGTGGCCCAAAAAAAGTGAGAACATCTCGTAAATTAAAAGCTTAAATAGTTTACTTATTTACCTTTTTTAGCTATATAATGTCTTTATTTCGACAATTTCCGGTCACCATCTTTGTTTTTAAAATTTGTCAATCATTTACATCTGTCTTTTAGAATTTTTAAATAACTTATATGCTACGAGATGTTCTCACTTTTTTTGGGCCACCCTGTAGGTATAGGTTAAAAAGGGGTGCAGATAGTGTGGAACCTGGGGGTACTCCTTGCATTTGTTGCAAAGTTTGGAGATGTTTGAACCCACTTTATTTGTTGTTGTCTGTCTATAAAATATGATTGGAACCATTTGAATATGATGTGTTGAATTCTAAACAGCTATAGTCTCTGAAGTAACATGTTGTTGACTGTGTCAAATGCCATGGAGATATCCAGGAATATCAGGAGGTAGGTTTGTGTACAGTCTTGAATGCCTTAGGTTATGTGTTAATGAGACAGGTCATTAGGGTTTCTACTCCATGCAATGTGTTGAAACCGTGCTGTTGAGGATCAAGTAGGTGCTTTTCATCAATTTGGAGCTGGAACTGTACGGTTTTCTAGATGATTTTAGCCAGGAATGGGAGGTTGACGATGGGTTGGTATGATGTTGGGTCTGATGGGCCGAGGCTTGGTTTCTTCAGGGTAGGGTAGATGGAAGAGACTGCTAGGCATTATTCCTTGTTGGAGTGCTTCGTTTGTTATCTTGGCTAGGAATGGGCTGAATTCAGTTCTTGCTGCTTTGATCCAGTTGGCTGGGCATGGGTCAAGTGGCGAGGTGAGGGTGTTTAGCTTGGTTAGTAAGTGCTCAATATTTTCACTATTGACTGTTTGGAATGTGAGCCAGCAATTATTATTAGAAATGGCAGCAGAGTGACGGGAGATGTTGTGGTTCAGGTAGGGGTGTAGTTGTTTGTAATGTGCAGCCAGTTGTTGATGGGTGATGTTGGTTGTTTGGTTGTGGTTTGTGGGAGGTTCATTGAGGTGTCTGACTAGGTCAAATAGTTCTCTTGGATAATTTATTATGGTATTGATGATTTTTGCATGATAGTCTTTCTTGGTTTCATCTGCAGTGGTGTGGTAGTTCAGTAGTGTAAGGTATCTGTTGCAGTCTTCAACTGAGGTGTTTTTCCACCATTTCTGCTCAATTCATCTTAGTTCGGTTTTTAGTAGTCGTAGGGAATGGGGAAATGGGAGTACCAGGGCGTTTTGTGGATGTGATGTTTTTTGGTAGGGTTTTGTTGCTTAGGTGGTAGTTTAGCTGGGAATCCAAGCACTTTATTCCAGTTGTCTGTCAATATTGTGGTGTCTGACATGTCCGTGGTTAAATGTGGCAGAGTGTTCTTGAGAAAGGTGTCCCTGCTGAAGTTTCTGAAATGTGTTGCTTGTTGATGGTCTTTCAGCCTTATTGGTGATTTTAGGGGTGTAGCAAAGGTGATGAGGTTATGATCTGTCCAAGGCATGGGGTAGGTTTTTAGTGAGAAGGGACTGGTGTGAATTGGCTGGGTGGGGGTAAGGATTAGGTCCAGGCTATTGCCTTTGTTGTGAGTGGGGGATGTCACTCTTTGCATAAGGTCCAATGATTGCATGGCTGTGAGGAATGTGTCTGATACTGTTGTAGGTAAGCAGGGGAGGTTGAAGTCTCCAAGGATGAAAATGACTTTCTTGTTTTTAGTGTGTTCAATGATGTTTTCAATTATGGCAGATAAGTCATTTGATGAGAGGGCAGGCATTCTGTAGCTGAGCATATTGGTTAAATAGTTGTTTGTGATGGTGACTGAATCAATTTTGTCAGTGCTTTTAGTTGATAGAGGCTGGAAATGAAGGTGTGACTTGATTAGTAGAAGTACTCCTCCTCCTCTTCTGTTGTTTCTTGGACATTGGAATAGTGAGTAGCCTTCTGCTTTGATTTGATTGATAATGACATTGTTGGTGTCTGTGAGCCATGTTTTGGTTATACATAGTGGACCCGATTCTGTCCCTCATGTAGATCCTTTCTGTGCGTCTGATCTGAGCCAGACACACAGAGGGGATTGTGATTCTGATCCTGTAGGGCACATGCAGGACTGCCCCCAGTTAACTCAGTCAAGGCTCCTCAATGGAGCCGCGGAGCCATGGCATCATGTTGCCATGGCACTGCGGCTCCATTGAAGTGCTGCGATGCTGGCCGCCTGAAAAAGGGATTTATTCCCGGAAGCCTGACCCCCGATCTGGCCTCCTAAGGCCAGGGTCGGGCTGCAGGGAATGTCCCCTGGCCCCCCTTGCTGCATCCGTGCCCCAGCATTAAAATTAAGACACGTCCAGGGAGGTTATTCCACCTTGGAGGTGGACTAACTTCCCCGGACATTTTGCCGGCCCTGGACATACAGGACCGACATTAGAATTGGCCCTGTATGTCCAGGGCTGGCGACCACCCACTGCCCGCCCAGACTCCACTCCTGGGCCGCCCATTCCCCGCCCTCATATAACTTCCCCACACAACTGGCAGGGAAGATAGTCGGGGGCAGGAGCCAGAATGAATAGCGTTCATACCTGCTATTCGTAGCACAGAATAACCCCCAGTATGTCTAGTTGGTATCCTGTGAGTAGATCTGTGGTGGCCTGGACTTTATTTCAGACTGATCTGGCATTGATCAGTGCACATCAGATCACCTGTGCTGTTGTGTCAGGAGTAGTAACAATTGGGGCGATACAGAGAGAGGTTTATATGGTTATGAGGCATCTGGTTGAGTGTTGTCGCGATTGGTTAGGAGGTATGGGTTGTAGAGGGGGGTGCTGAGTGGTAATTGTATTGTATGTGTGGGAGGAATTGTGGGGTGTTGGGGTTATCGTGTGCTGTTTCTAAAAGTATGAGTGTGAGTATTGAGTATATTGCAAGGTAAAGTGAGAGCATGGTTGTTTTGTACAGTTGCCTGAGGGTAGCAGCTTAGATCAGTAGGTTTTGCCTGAGGGTCGCAGCTTAAAACAGTAGGTTTTGTATAGTTGCCTGAGGGTACCAAGCTTAAATACAGTAGGTTTTGCATGGTTGCCTGAGGGTAGCAGCTTAGATCAGTAGGTTTTGCCTGAGGGTAGCAGCTTAAAACAGTAGGTTTGGTATAGTTGCCTGAGGGTACCAAGCTTAAATACAGTAGGTTTTGTATGGTTGCCTGAGGGTAGCAACCTTAAGTACAATAGGTTTTGTACAGTAGCTAGTGGGGGTTACATAGTAGCAGGGGTTTTATGATAGGTTAGATAGTGGGATTAAGTGAATACTCAATGCTGTTGGTATATTGGTGTTGCAGATCTTTCTTGTCTGAGGTTACTTACTATTTGGTTGTCTTCTCTTGAGGTCCTCGCCTAAGGGCCATGCCAAAGGACCCTCTGGCGAGGCCCTCAGGCACGGGCCCACCAGGCACAGGTATGCTTGATGGCGCTTCCAATTTAAAGCTGGTCCGTTGAGCTGTGAGGCGCTGATTGCCCTTGGAACAGTGAGCGGGAGGTGTTCAAACCTCCTGCTTGCAGTCTTGATGACAATTGGGGTAATGTGCTTGAGGTGTGCTTCGCACCTGATGACCATAGATCTATGTCTAACTTGCAGTTTATAGGTCAACTGATTGTTGTCAGATGTTTTTGGAATTCTTATCCAATTTTTAGGAATTTTTTTCAGGTTCTTTCACATATTTGTTTTAATAAAATATTTTAACATGCATTAGAACTTTTAACACATGCAAATCAATTCTATGCATATATACTTGTTAGACTGGAACACTGGGCCCGATATTGAGTTGTGCAGCTATGCATCTCTAAGGAGCATAGCTGTCGCTGCCGAACTTTAACACCGGATATTCAATCTGGGGCTGTATCTGGGCACCAGAATTGAATATCTGGGTCTTCCATCATGCGCTGAAATGCTCCCGCACGCCGCAGAAGCTGACCAAGCAGCAGTGACATTGAACCGCTGCTCCGTTAGCTCCCATGGGTAAAGATAGTTGAAGTTTCCCCGTGCCTATCTTTACCCGTGGGTCGCTAACCAGGCAGTGGTTCAATATTGCCCTGTAACGCCCCTATTCTATGCAGACTGCATCAGGGTGTGTAGCGGCAGAACTGGGGGATATATTGCACTATATCGCAGTATAGTGGCATCTACATGGTTTACAGGGTTTTAAACCATGTAAATGCCATTGAATATCAGAACCGCTGCATTTTTTAAGATGCATAGTGACCCAAATGCTTGCTAATAAATGTTTAATCCTTGTAGACTACTGGATCCAGCACCAGCTGGGTGACTTTATTTTTTCATTTGTTTTCCTTTTCAACTCACTGCAAATTCACGGGGGGGGGGGGGGCGCGACACCACACCTCTACAGTATCCTCTGCACTCTGCACAAGACACTGACTAGTGAGAGAAAAACAACGTTGCTTTCCTCTCCAGCAGCCCAGACACTTAGGTTCAGGGGACTGAATATTCTCCCTCCCTGCTTAGAGGCAAAAACATTTCAGGTACTCCAGGGATGTTGTTCAGGTTTAGACAGAGAGCGCTGAACATGAACTCTTTCGGATTAAACTTAAATCTCTGGGCGCTGGCCGAAGCTACCCCCTAGTTAATAAAGTCAGTCAATGTCATCATTCACAGAGGCAAGGATTATTGACCTCGCCATGTTTAACAGACAATGCAAAGTTCCACAATAAGCCTTGGAGAAACCAAATGTTGAGATTGAAAAGATACGAAAATATTCAACCTATTGGTTCGCTGCGCTTCTAGAAATCCAGGAAGGTTCCTCAGTGATTGCCTGCCTTGAAACAGGAGAGCACTTCTGGTTTTTCATCTCTTGTTTTGCAGCATTTGCGATGATTCTCCACATGGATAAAGGAAGAGGTGAAACGCCTGTACTTTCTGGAATCCTCTCTGGGAGCACTTCCTATCCCTCCCTGCATAACTGATTATATGTTTATTTGGACTTGCAGTACGAATTTGTGTTAGGTTTAGGTTTTTCTTCTTGCCCTTTGGACACAGAAAATAGTTCCATGTTATCAGGAAATCATGTCCCATTTCCAGCAAACTGTCTGTCTGGAGGGCTGGTTATCAGGTCAACCCTTATTCTTAAAATTCCGAACCAGAGCTAATTATTATGCTGCCTGGGAGAAATTACCCACCTCTGTAGTTCTACAGTGGTTTTAATTATAATTTAATTTGGCTCTTTTAGATTGAAACAGTTTGAAGCCTCTCTTTGGCAATGCTTGCTATAATTTTCTTTTCATTAATGGAAATCTTGGGATTTTGTGGTCTTTTCTTCCAGAAAAGTCATCTACAGGGAGGTTACAAGAATGGCTGAGAGCAGGAAAGACGGCGAAGCAAAGCCTACATTGGAGCCAAGGTCTGGGGTGAATACCCATGGAATTGAAAGTGTCCACTGTGACGCCAACAGCCCAGATTTGAAAGCCCAGCTGAGCGTCGAGAAAAAGGGAAGTAAGCAGAACAGTCTTCGGAAGCGTTTTTCTTTTCTCAGGATGAGTAATAGGAATGCACACACGGAGAAAGAAATAGGAGACCAGAGTTTTTCAAACAAGAAACATCAGGTCTTAGGGGATCAGAGACAGAAAGACTTGCGAAAATCTCAGACTGTGCAAACAGTAACTGAAGAAGCGACAGGAAAAGCCAAAGGGTCTGTAGGAAAAAGGCCATTGTCAGGTAGGAAATAAAAAGAGTTTATGTACAATATGAAAAATATTGTCCACAACTGCTTATGGCAAATGGTAGTTGCAGGCATCAGAAGCCTTCCCGTGAGGACAGCTATATAATCGGCTGAATGTGTGCTCTAGAACAGCTTGATTTACTGCCCACTTGACAAGGAGGCCCCAAAGTGTTTTGAGGGTGATCTGATGAAATCATTGAGATAAGGCAGAATCAGAATGAGACGTGGAGATTAAAAATGGGTTGGGAGGGAGGATAAAAGTGGCAATTGCATGAAGAACATTTTTCATATTCAGAAACATAGAAACGTGATGGCAGAAAAAGACCTCATGGTCTATCTAGTCTGCCCTTCCATAACAACTATAATATTCCTCTTTTTACCTTTAGAGATCCTCTGTGTTTGTCCCATGTTTATTTGAATTCAGATACTATCCTCATGTCTATCACCTCCACTGGAAGTCCATGCAACTATCACTCTTTCTGTAAAGAAATATTTCTGCATATTACTCCTAAGTCTATCCCCTTTCATTCTCATTCCCTCTTAGCAGAGCTTGCCTTCAATTGAAAGAGACCCTCCTGTGCATTTATGCCACAGAGGTATTTAAATGTTTCCATCATATCACCTCTATCCCACCTTTCCTCTAAACTATACATATTAAGATCTTTAAGTCTGTCCTCATATGCTTCATAATGAAGACCAGTAACCATTTTAGTAGCCACCCTCTGTACTGACTCCAACCTGCTTATATCCTTTTGAAGGTGCGGTCTCCAGAATTACACACAATACTCCAAATGAGGTCGCACCAAAGACTTATACAGAGGCACTATCACCTCCTTTTATCTGCTGGCCATTCCTCTCCCTATACACCCAAGCATCCTCCTAGCTTTTGCAGTTGCCTTTTCTACCTGTTTAGCTACTTTAAGATCGTCAGACACAATTACGTCCAGGTCCCGCTTCTCTTTTGTGGACAGAAGTACCTCACCCCCTACACTGTATAGCTCCTTTGGATTTTTGCAGGCCAAATGCATGACCCTGCATTTTTTAGCATTAAATTTCAGCTGCCAAATTCTAGACCATTCTTCGAGCTTAGCTAGATCCATCCTCATTTATCTACTCCTTCCTACTCTACTCTATCTACTCTATTGCAGATTTTGGTATGATCCACAAACAAACAAACCTTATCCGACAGCCCTTCTGCAATATCACTAACAAAGATGTTAAAAAGAATCGGACCAATGACAGATCCCTGTGGCACTCCACTGGTAATCTCCTTCTCCTCAGAGTGAGCTCCATTTACCTGTACCCTTTGTCGCCTCCCACTCAATCAATTTCTAACCCAATCAGTAATAAGATATTAACATTTTACTCCCAGGAAGCTTGTCAGAGAAAGAGGTGCAGCACTGGACATATTTCCAGTAAGGTTACCAGATGTCTCCGATTTTTGGGGATTGTCCTTGATTTGAGAGCTGTGTCCCTGATTCCCACCTGTTTGGAAGCCTCCTATCCCCGATTCCAGCAATGGGGACAGAATAACATTTATTTGTGAAGTTAGTCATTCGAATATGTCAGTTTTAGAATTTACATCCATTATCTTTATATTTTGCCCAGTATGGGGGAAATGCATCACTGTTGCTTGGAAGCGATATTGTTGCTGTCATTGGATGGATGGGGGGGGGGAGGAGGGGTAATGACTCATCTTCCCTTCTCTACACCTTGTTGCTCAAACCTGGAACTAAGGTGACCCTTCCTCCCGCCTCCCACCGCTTCAGATAATAAGTATCCCAGATTTGCCCGCCAAAATTCTAGTAACTTTAATTTCCAGTGTTTACTGATGGGACCTTAAGGCCCATGTCAGATAAGTCATTGATCTCGGAATAAGAACGTCCAGGTCAAACCTGCTCATTTCCCCCTGTATTTTACCAAAGGACCTTCTGAATTTGAAACTCGAATATTGTGCGCAGTTCTCGTTGCCATATGTGCCATAGGAGTGGAGGAGTGGCCTAGTGGTTGGGGCAAGGTACTTCAGGTCGGAAGGTCAGGGGTTCAAATCCCACTAGAGGACAGCAACCTTGGGCCTGAAGGACTGGGGTTTCTAGTCCCACAGGTGCTCCTTGTGGTCTTGGGCAAGCCACTTAACCCTCCATAGCCCATGTTCCCTGTAAAATAGTTATCTCCAAGTTATAATGCCCTGTTCAATGTAATTTCAGTTTGTTCAATGTAAACCACACTGATGTAGAATAGCATGGTATATAAGAGAATGTAATAAAATAAATAATAAATATCTTAAAAAGGATATAGCAGAATTAGAAAAGATACAGAGAAAAGCAACAAAAATGGTAAAGGGGATGGAAGGATACCCCTATTAGGAGAGGCTTAAAAGGTTAGAGCTCTTCAACTTGGATGAGGTGAGATATCATAGAGGTCTATAAATTAATGAATGGAGTGGAGCGGGTAAACATAGATCAGTTGTTTATGACATCAAAAAGTAGAAATACTAGAGGACATGCAATGAAGCTACAATGCAACCCATTTAAGACTAATAAGAGAAAATATTTTTTCACTCAACGCATAATCAAACTCTGGAATTTGTTACCGGAGGATGTAGTAAAAGCTGTTAGTGTAGCTTGGTTTAAAAAAAGTTTGGACAAGTTCCTGGAGGAAAGGTCCTTAAACCATTTTTTAAAGAGGACCCAGGGAAATCCACTGTTTACCCTGGGACGAGCATTGTGGAACCTGTGTGCATTTTTGGGAACCTGCCAAGTACTTGTGACCTGGATTGGCCACTGTTGGAAACAGGATACTGGGCTTGCTGGACCTTGGTCTGACCCAGTATGACATTTCTTATGTTCTTAAAAATACACAGGAGTACAAGAGCTTTTGCTGTCGCTTACAGTGGAATCAGCTGTTTTACAAATTTACATGTGCACATCAAGAGTGGCTTGAAAACCTAGCAACTTCCACATTTAAATGCCAGCACTGCTATAGATAGTGGGGCCCTATCTCAAACCTAGATATATAAATACTGCCAGTTAACTAGCGAAGCTGCAATTTTTGTTCTAAAATTTTGAGGGGAAATAAAAAGCAGGTGATTGAGGAGACATACTCCCCAAACAATCCTGTAAAGCCTTGACCGGAACGAGCATTTTTTAAAATCACTGCATGCCTCAGAACTGGTATAAAACTCATGGGAGATTATTTTACATTGACATATTTCCAGTATAAGATGGAGTATACACGCATCGATGTTTAGCCTGCCAAAGCTATGCCCAATTCACACCCCCTTGAAATCGCTGCAGAGGGTGGATCTCCACGTAAATAGTGGCTGTCGAACGTTACCATCTCTACATGTATGTAATCTATATGTGAAGATGTTCTTAACACTGGCCTCCTTAGTAAGCTTCATACAGAGCTGAATTCACGGCACTTAGTTATCTAATGGCCGCTACTACCTGCAAGCCTAAAATATGAGAATCGTTCTTAAGAAGGTGCTGATGAAAACCTCTTTACTTATAACAGATTGCAAAAAGGAGCTTAGATCTCACTATAAGCAGGGGTGATCTGTTCCTTGAAATGAGGCTATATTGGGTGCTTAAATGACCTCACTGTACTTTGATTATGGGCCATCAGTACTAGGCAGGTTTTGGTAATGCCTCAGTTACCTACGGAGAGCTCTTTCTACGTCCCGTTGCAAATGCAAAGTAACCTATTGTTTAAGACCAAATTTTAAGAGGCGGAAAATTTCATTTCATAAGACAAAATCCTGACACAGAGGTCTTTAAGGACAGATGAATGACATTTTTCACATAGATTCAAAACAGAAACAATCCTTTAGTACGCCAGGCCTTAACCTCTTCCGGCCCCTTCCTTTCCTCTGCTTATAAAGCACTTGTGATCTAGGGCTGGGGTGAGATATTAGGGCATTAGCAGACTTTGGGCCAATATAGCAACATCATATATGATGGAAGATAAACATCAGTATGGTTCGTCTAGTCTGCCCAGTAAGGTGGCTAGAGTGGTTATAACTGCAGCTCTGAGCAGATCACCCCCCCCCCCCCCATGAGTTTGCTTTGATTTCAACCCCTTGCTATAAAGGGATCCACTGTGTCTTTCCCATGCCATTTTGAAGTCCATCACTGTGTTTGCCCCCACCACCTCCATTGGGAGGTAATAAAACCCAGCACTTATAATATGTGCTAAGCTGTTAATGCACATTTATTTAACTACTATGTTATAAGAAAAGTTAATTTAGGATGTCATAAGACAAAGAGATGCAGAACATATGCTAGTTAAAAATCTGCTTTAAAACAGCAATAAAGTTAAAAAATGCACTAAATGATAGCTAATGTTTTATTTTATGATGTTTTTTGACTCCAGTAGATAGAGGAGGAAGTTAAATGTAACTTGCACCTCTAACCAGGATCCTCTGATCAGAGAACTTTCAACTCAAGATCTCCAGGATAGAAACTCTTTGATCTGGGACCTCTGACCTCTGACCCCTTAAAGGGAGGAGTAGTCTAGTGGCTGGGGCAGCAGCCAGGGTTCAAATCCCACTGGCAATCTTTGTGGCCTTGGGCAAGTCACTTAACCCTCCATTGTCTCAGTTATAAACTTCAATTGTAAGCCCTCTGGGGACTGGGAAATACCTACAGTACCTGATTGTAACTCACCTTGAACTGCTCCTGGCAAGGTATGAGCCCAGTACTAATAAATAGATAAACTAGGACGCCCTGGACCCCTGGCTTGAAACGAACCCGATGAAAGGCTTTGCACAGAATGGTATCAGCTTAGCTCCATTGAACTTACTCCTATAATGGTATTGGTTCATTTAAGTTCATCGAGCTCAGATGTACGAGTGGCCATCTCAGCACTGTCTCAGAAAGGTAGTTTATAAATTGAAGACGACAAACATGATGTGTAGCCTGAAAGGGAAATTACGGCAACGATGGCATTTACTCTTTGGATATTTTTTAAAAGTAATGTATAGAAACTAAAGATGAAAGAAAAATAAGAGGCTGAAAAGATGTAATAATTCGGCCACTCAGAATATTGTCCAGAATATTATGGAATCTTTGTAGGTTGGAGTACCTTTTATCAAACCAACAAAAAAGATGCTGTCATACGCAGGGACCAGTGCAGGTTCTTTCTTCAAATGTACTGTAAGGATAATGGAAGTAAAAGCTTGTAACTAATACTGTCATGTGGGAATAAAAGGTGGCAAGTGAAGACTGGAATAATGGAATTTAGCAGCAGTTTGCAGAAGCTTAGGGGTATGTTTACTAAACCGCGCTACTGTGCGGGGCGCACTTGAGCGTGCGCTAAAGTACCTTAGCGCACGCTAATGATGCGTTTTTGGGCCCCGCACACGTGCGCGCCACACTAAAGGGCCCGCTCATGTGCGCGTCGCGCAAATGAGCGATAGAGGCGTGGAAAGGCTCCCGGAGGGCGGAGGAAGGCTCCCCAGTGGCGGAGAGACGGGGTCAATGGGTGGAGAGTGGGAGGGGAGAGGCTCCCCGCACAGGAGTGGGGCTGAAATTCGATAAAAAAAATACCGCGATTGAAAACCTCGCGTTAGAGCCGATTTAAAGGGAAAAGAAACCATTTCTGTCAGCAATGTACAGCAAAACCAGGGAAACCTACAAAACGTGAGCAGTGTGATACATGTGCACAGAACAAAATAGCAAATAAAAATTGAAAATGACCACAACAAAATTCTAAAAAAATATAATCCAGCTGGGCAACAGTGATAGTCATGGAAAACATCAAAAATCACTCCCAAGAAAGCCCCAAAAAAGAAATATGAAATTTAGAAGGGCCTACGCTCCGTCCCCATACAAGGTGAATGATCCCACAGTGAAATTGTGCAGAGCAGGGTCATAAACAATTTCACTGTGGGATCATTCACTTTGTATGGGGACGGAGTGTAAAAATAATAATTATTATTTTTTACGCTCCGTCCCCATACAAGGTGAATGATCCCACAGTGAAATTGTGCAGAGCAGGGTTTATGTCTCCTTTGGGCAGGTTTCTTATCTCCAGGGACTGCACTGTCTCTGTGGCCACAGTGTGGTGCAGTGAACGCAGACAGTGTGTTCAGGAGCCAAAGATCACCAGTTCAAGTCCCAGCTGGGGCTCCTGCAAGCCCAATCCCCATATTTTACCCACCACTAGACCATGATAGTAAAGACCAACCTTTTTTGCAGATAACATAAGCATGGTCCAAATACCTCTCTTTTACCCTACAGAGCACAGACACCAGAAACATGCGCATTACCTAGACCACAGTCCCTGCAATGCAGTCCTGGAGGGCCACATATCATTTAGCTGTGATGCTGTCACCAATATAAGGACAGAACACAGGAGAGCAAAGCTCTTGCAGATAACGGTAGAGTACACAATGAGCAGAAGCAATTGATGACCCAGTGGCTCAAAATAGCTTAAGAGATTACTTTATTGAAGGTCCCCGACGCGTTTCGGCTTACGCCTTTCTCAAGGGGAGAGATGCTTACAAAAAAATAATAAATATAAATATATTAATTACATGCATAAACGCATCACTAAAAGGCAACCGGAAAACATTTACATACTATTAAAATACATAACAAAATTAACTTTAAAATGAAATTAAAACAAAAATAAAACTGTAAAAATTAAATATACAATAAGGAATTAAATGTTAACAATCATATTGAATTAATAAATAATTAAAAAACATAAAATAACATATCAAAACACATTAAAACACCATAAAAAGATAGACGCAGGGCAAAGAGAAACTCATTCAAGCAAACTAAATTAATCATATGAAAGCTACTCATATGAAATTAATCGTGCAGATAACATAAGCATGGTCCAAACACCTCTATTTTACCCTGCAGAGCACAGACACCAGAAACATGCACATTACCTAGACCACAGTCCCCGCAATCAAGTCCTGGAGGGCCACATATCATTTAGCTGTGATGCTGTCACCAATATAAGGCCATGTCAGCATGGTGGCGGAGGGGTACCGTTGGTGGAGGGGGCAGTGGCTGCTGCCCACAGCAGACGGTGGCCTAGCCCCCTTCACGTGGGTGCAGTGCACTTCAACAGAGAGGCCCTGTGGAGAGGCCCAATGGAGAGGGAAACCCTGATCAGTGCTATTTCACTGTGGGATCATTCACCTTGTATGGGGACGGAGCGTAGACCCTTCTAAAATTCATAATTATTTTTTGTGGCTTTTTTGGGAGTGTTTTTTGATGTTCCCCATTACTATCACTATTGCCCAGCTTGATTATAATTTTTTTATATTTTGTTGGGGTCATTTATACTGTTTATTTGCCCTTTTGTTCCGTGCACATGTATCACACTGCTCACTTTTTTTAGGTTTCCCTGGTTTTGCTGTACATTGCTGACAGAAATGGTTTCTCTTCCCTTTAAATCAGCTCTACCGCGAGGTTTTCACTCGCGGTATTTTTTTACCTGAATTTCAGCCTCGCTCCTGTGCGGGGAGCCTCTCCCCTCCCACTCTCCACCCATTGACCCCTTCTCTCTGCCCCTGGGGTGCCTTCCTGCGCCCTCCCGGAGCCTTTCCACGCCTCTATCGCACAGTAGCGCGCCGTGCACATGAGCGGGCCCGTTAGTGTGGCGCACACGTGTGCGGGGCACAAAAACACATCATTAGCGTGCGCTAAGGTACCTTAGCGCCGCGCACTTGTGCGCCGTTTAGTAAACATACCCCTTGGTGTTATATTACAACATCATTTTTGTTGGGTCAATAAAAGATAACATAACCTACAAAAATTCCAGTCTCCTTGAGAGCCAATTGGACTATGTAGAACTCTTCACTCAAAATATTATGAAACTAAATCAGTTGAAACATTACTATTGATATAATTATAAAGCATAATTATGGATGCAAGAAAAATCATACTAGTTTAATATAAAATTTACTGTGTTTATATTTCCAGCAAATTATTATGCCCATTTGGAATTGACTATTGTAAAAAAGCTATGGAAATAAATAGCTTCAGTCATGACGGTATTTAAATGCTGGTAAATAATTTAAAATATTTTAACACATTTTTTGTAGTAATGCAAATACATGAGCTTATTCAAAATAAGAACCTTCAAGAGGCATTTTCAAGCATAAAACTGTTAGAAGATGAACTCCTAACCGAAAACAATTCCAAGAAATATGAAGACAATGGCACAGAGTATTACAGAAAAGCCAAAGATGTAAATTTGCTATACGACTGCCTTTTTGACATAATGAAATCCATTGTAGAAGATGCGCTGGGCAAGGCAAACTGTGATGGACAATTAGTAGCTTCTGTGGTGGAGGTGATCAATGAGGAAGAAATAGCTCATTGCGTTCATGGAAGGGAAGCACCCATTTCAGAATCCAATGGTCTTGGTATACCCAAGAAATGGAAAGTTCTTTGGAGAGAATCTGTCAGCGAGAGTATCAAAAAGAGAGTTCATTCTTTTGCCATCCCACTGAAAGAAAAAAACAGATCCTGGTTGGCTGTACATTTAGATGACCTCAAAACAAATGTGACCCATGATTTGTTAAAAATCAAACATTCCGTAAAAAACCATTATCCAGAGGACTATAAAGTTTGTGACCTTTACGTGACCAACTTTCACAGTGCCATTTCTTCCCATCTGAAAGAGAACATCTTGAACCAGAGCCTAGAATTTGAAGAACTTTATGCCCTACTTGACTGGATTGTCAACATATACTGTGGGTGAGTTATTATTAAGGAATGAAGGCCTGATTTGAGAAAGTCTAGTGAGGCTTTTAGCACGCTCCAGTTTTGGGGGAATTGGGTGTTACAGATTAGCAGATATCTCTCTGAAGCTTAAACATCATTTGGTCATCTACCGATGCCGAAGTAATTTATTGTGATTAAGTCTTGTCTTGGCTATTTACTAATGGTGATCTTTGGGCCTTGCTTTTGGTTCTTCTTCAGTAACTATAGGGGCAATTCTGAAATGCGAATAAGCCACCTGGATGACAGCATAGACATTTTCCTAGCAAAAACATCTGTGACTGTATTCTGAACCCATCACGGCCCTGCACGTACACGGCATCTGTGCAGGGATCTTGGATTGTGGGTGGGAGGGGGTGCAACAGGGGCTTGGTCAACAGGGGCAGAGATGTACAAAACATATTCAGGAACAGGCCATGTATGTTCTTGGTGTGATCCGCGGACGTATAATTTATACCTGTGGAAATGTGGAATAAGGGCAGGACTTAGATTTTAGCTCTGCACTTCACTGCGTCCCATAAGGATGAATGACTTTGATAACTGGTGTGCCTGCAGTCTGGAGGATCACAATATACAGTCTTAGGTGTATGTTTACTAAACTGCAGTAATCGTACATAACGCACGTTATGTAACGTTAACGATCGTAAGCGCATCATAACGCACGTTATGATGCGCTTACGATCGTTAACGTTACATAACGCGTGTTAATCGTAGTTAGCGATCGTAAACTCCCGCGGCGCGGTAAAACACCGCAGAAGGTGGAGAGAGGGCGGAAAGAAGGGGTCAATGGGCGGAGAGTGGGCGGGGAGAGGCTCCCTTCACACTAACGCGCTGATCTGAAGAGCTCAATTCCAACGCGAATGAAAACCTGCCATTAAATGCACATTACAGGGGAGAGAAACCATTTCAGTGTCAGCAATGTACAGTCCAGGCAGGGAAACCTAAAAAAAGTGATACGTGTGATACATGTGCACAGAACAAAAGGGTACATAAACACTGAAAATGACCCCAACAAACTGGAAAAAGACAATAACCAAGCTGGCCAAT
Source organism: Ichthyophis bannanicus (assembly GCA_033557465.1). NCBI lineage: Eukaryota > Metazoa > Chordata > Amphibia > Gymnophiona > Ichthyophiidae > Ichthyophis > Ichthyophis bannanicus. Next base: position 94,255,084 of record CM066037.1, read on the forward strand.
AGTGGTATCAATGAGAAACATCAACCCCTCCCCCCCAGAGTAAGCTCCATAGAACAGATATAAATCGTGGAAGGGTCTATAATCCGTCCCCATACAAGGTAAATGAGCCCACAGTGAAATAGCGCTGCTTAGGGTTTTCCCCACCATCGGACAGGGTTCCTATGGCATGCACATGTCCCGCAACATCAGGGCGGGCATGTCGGAACGGCAACTGGACAGATGCTGGAGAAGGGGATACAGAGGGCCGCAGGTGGCACATGCTGTGCTGCAGCTGGGCCACAGTGCGGACTAGGGTGATGCCTAGGTGGCCCATACGAATGCTGAAGCAGCAGAGCAGCCAGACAGCAACTTCTGAAGGCGCAACATGGGCACGACTATGTTTCCCACAGTGTCACAGGGGATAGTACCCAGCAGCTACCCCCAAGGGCACGGAACATTGGCAGGCGGTGCTGGGGGGAAGCGTGGACACCTATGCAGGCACCCCTACCCCAGAACCCGCACCATAGGCAGCCGCCTACCTGCACACTGGATGGCCTGAGACTGCGCACCACCAGCACCACCAGCAGAAGGGCATGTCAGCATGGTGGCTGAGGGATACTGGTGGTGGAGGGGACAGTGGCAGCTGCCCAGAGCAGACCGTGGCCTAGCCCTGTGTAGGTGGGTGCCGTGTACTGCAACAGATGGGCCCTGTCTGATGAACAGTCATGGTATCACCAAGGAATGTACTGACTCTGTGACAACAAGGTGGTGCAGTGCACAAAACCAGTGTATTCAGAAGCAGAGTCCCAGCTGTCGTTCCTGCTAACCCAGTCCCCATATTTTACCCACTACTACAACGTGCTAATACAGACAGCACCTTTATTGCAGATGACGTAAACATGCCCAAGACACCTACATTTTAACCTACAGAGCACAGACACCATAAACATGCACATTACCTAGAGCAGAGCCTCCCAAATGCAGTCCTGGAGGGCCAAACACCATTCCGGTTCCATGCTGCCTCTGATAAACTCCATTCCTTGCCCCAGATCAAAATCTAGTGCATTTCTAACCTATGAAGCTCAAAACCTATACTAATTTACTGTAAATAGTTGTGAATATTTGTTGTTATATTATCTTTAACCCCAGTTATCCCTGTTCACTCCCTGTTATCTGTAAACTTGACATATGTTTTATGCTTAAGTACAAGGTTGTTAAAATGTAAACCGCACTGATGATGAATAGCGCGGTATATAAAAACTGTTAAATAAATAAATAAAGATGCCTGTGCTGCATTTCTATGCACCACCCCCATGGTATGCAGATGTATCTCATGCATATTCATGAGGGACAGCATGAAAAATCGAATAGTGTTTTGCACCGCAGTTCTGGAGTTGGGAACCTCTGCTGTAAAGCAGCAGCCAACAAGGGCAGACACACCCGCACCCACAGGCCTCATTATCCAAAGCTTCCTGGGGAGGCAGGACATTGGGCTCTGCGTGCATCTCCCAATACTAGCACTTGCATACCTTAGTAATGCCACCCTAAACCGGGGAATATGGTACACATCTATCCAAAGGTTGCTATGAGTACTGGCAGATAGCAATTCCTAGGTTAAGTACACTTTTCTGAGTGAGCTGCATCATAGCAATCTTTCTGATGTCTGTGGAGTGTGCTACAGGTCTTGTGTCTGACAGTGTTTACCAACCTGGGGAGTGACTCCTACAGTATTGTGTACCATAGCCATGCCTGCACTGTGCCCAGGACTTGGTGGTGGCCTGGGCTGCCCAACACCTCTATAGTTGCACAATGCTGGCATAGGTGTGGGGAGTGTGTGTCTGTCTATCCAGTGTGTGGTGGCTGCCAACACCCTCCACAGCCCACACTGCTAGCACTGTTGCCAGTATTGGCCTGCCAATGTGCATAATGAGGAGCAAGGTACTGTGGGAATAGCCTGGATAGGGTGGCCTGGCCTGGATGCATCTGCACAGGGCATAGGGCAATGGCTCGGACATTGTAGTGCCTGGACACCACCTGCACAGACAGGGTGGCCATAGCATGTCCTGCTGGGAGGTCACTCTCACCCTGACTGAGCAGTGACCATGGCATGGTTAGGTTCCCCCATAGTGCTATATAGTATTTCTCTTATGTGATATTTATGGGTTTTCTTTTAGGGCCCAATCACTGACTTATCTGCTTGGTGTGTATGCTGACATCCCCGTTCTGGGTACATGCATCTCCTTCAGGACCATGCACTATGGACTAGCTGGCGGACTGTCTGCAACTAGTATGTGTCTTGCTGGAACACCTTGCAGGGTGCAGCGGCTGGAGGCTTGCTGCTGGAGCATGTCAGATAATGGTGGGGGGCAGCTGAGCATTTCCAGGCCTGCCGTCTGTCTGCTATTGTGTTATGGATGTGTACTGCTCTGTCTGTTCCCCAGCAGGACTGGGGTTGCTGGTCCCCTCTACTGCTGCCATTGCAGGGAGGTAGACTGTGGATCTAGTGGTGGGTGATCGTGTTTCCCACCCTGACCCCCAGAGAGTGGGTTGTGTGGTGGTACATAATCTGCCTATGGGTCCATACACCCCCCTTCACCTACAGCAGGCAATGATGGCACCAACACAGGATATGTACTAGTCTGGGTGCAGCATTGCCCATAGGGACTAGACATGACCGAGACATACAGCAGGACACAGATGTATCCTAGGTGTGTCTAACTGAACTACCTATCACACACTGATGGGGACCTGCAGCATGACGTATTTCAGCCATGAAAGGTGCTATGGACCTGGTGCTGGGCGCCCCACCTCAACCTCAGGGTGGGCACTGTACCCGCACAATGTGACTGTCTGTGGCTACTCTGTGGCAGTGCCATACACGGTCTGTTCCCCCTACAAGGCCGAGGTGCTGTGGGGGTGCATACCCGATCTTGTGCCCATCTCTCGACTGCTGATTTGCATGTGCAGTGCATCATGGGTACGGGTGGGTTACCCCTATCCTGGTAACCACAGCAGACAGTTTGTGTGGTGATGTGCAGTCCTGCAGCCAGCCAGGGCTTTGTTCACATCCTTATAAGGTGTCCTATATGGGGACATTATAGGGTGCTTTGGTGGACAGTTCACTTTATAATGTGCCCTATGGAGTGTGTTATGGGGTGCCTTATGCGGCACCTTAGGTTATGCCACCGTGAGGGTGTGTTTGCTGGCAGCACTAATTAAAATACACGTCACATGCCTCAACAATCGCTACTTAAATGTAAAGGGTGCTGCCTCAGCCAGCCATATACATTAGGCCCACTGGGAAAACAAACCCATGACCCCTGTACCATCAGTCCGTGTTGTAACCATTGTGCTACAGCTCTGTTGCTGTGCTTGTATGCCTGCGCGCCTTCTTAAGATTAACGCGCGGTAACATGCCCTGTAGCACTCGTTCATTTATGGCGCCTTGTAACGCGCGTTCTCGGAAACGATGTACCGCCCATGTCCTTATTTGGGGTTTCTGTCTCTACCGCGGCTCCTAACGCGAATCACACTAACGCAGTTTAGTAAACATACCCCTTAATGAATAGAGTGCGTAGGTGAGGGAAGATAATGTAAGAGCAATAAACAGCCCAACAGAAATAGTTGGATGAGCAGTAGTGTATATTCTGGCTATGTTGACAAATAGAGTGGAGTAGAGGAGTAGCCTAATGGTTAGAGCACTGGCTTGGGAAGCCAAGAGGCCAGCTTTTGATTCCCACTAGCATGCCTTGTGGCCTTGGACAAGTTACTTAATCCTTCATTGTTTCAGAAAATCCAAGTTATCAATGTCCCTGTTTAATATATATTACCAAGTTTAAGTTGCAATCTAAACCATTTTGTCTGAAATGATAAAGTGGTACAAAAAAAACCTGTTAAATTAATAAATAAATCTGTTCGGACCTTAGGTTCTGCTGATGTTTGGATAGTATGTGGGTGAGAATAGGAGAGAATCATGTTGAGGTGAGAAACGCTGATCAGATTTGTAGTCCTGGGACGCTATGCCATGATGTTCTACCAGCTGTAGGTGCTGGGCATCTGTTTGGCAGAGGTATGTCTTGTGTGGGTATGAGATATCTGGTTTGAGGGTGGCACAAAAGCTTCTGTTGTGCTCAGCCACAGTTTTGAGGAGACATGACAGCTTGGCCAGTACCTGGACAGTATAGATGACCACAGCATTATCAGCTGCCATTGTGAATGGGCAGAAATAGTCTGCACATGGTCTGGCACTTTTGTAGAGACAACTGCTGGTGCTCTTGGGCATTTATTAGCGCTGTGTGCATCGTTGCATGCTGTCATTCTGGGGATCCTGTTTTAGTGACAGGGATATGTTGTTACATTACGCTGTATAGATCCTCCCCAGATTACCTCTGGTCCATACATAGCATTGCACAGACTGTTGTCAGAGCTGACCAGTGCAAGAATAAATAAGGAGTTCCCTTTCTGCCATGCATGTTGTGCTGCAAGGTGTGTCAGGATAGCCATGTCACTTTCTACTTGATTTTGTAAGGTCTTTGAGTGCACTGCATCCACTTCGTTGTGTTCCGGGCATGCAACAGAGGTGTGTATATGGTCTGTAATGCTGCAGCAGCACTGTAACATCAGCAATAATGTGTAGTTTGCATGTGCACAACGCTATCAGTCAGTGGAGCAGATTGGTGTTGCGCGTTTTAATAGCGGAGGTGTAGTCACGTGGAGACAGGAATGGAAGGCTATATCTATCTTTTCTGAATACGGTGAGCGTGTATATGTCTATGTCCCTGATTCTGGAATAGCGGGTGTGTCTAAACCTGCGATTCCAGAATCGGGTATAAATCGGCCCCGTCTATGATTTGTACATGCCAGTGGGCCGGACATACATGTTATGGAATTGTGCTTCACATGATGTAATGCTTCATGCAGAAAATGTGGGTTTTCCTCCTGTTGGTTCTATTGGAGCTCTAGCAAACTGGAGACTTTCTTTTTCAAGATTCGCATACGTATATCATTCCTCGCTAATGCCTTTACTGTGTTCTTCATACTTCTGTTGAGTAGTAAAGATGTCATAGGGATGGCAATTTTCAAAAGTTGCAAATGGCTACTTACACGGCTAAAAGGTATTTAAGACTTGCCTCTCCTGTATCCACAATGCAGATACTTTCACCATCATTTCCATGGAACTGTTCCAAGGGATGGGGTTAGACTGGTGGAAGCAACAATCTATAGTCTTTGCATTGTTTTGGAAAGAATAAGTAGCCACAGAAAGAGCAGGTATGAGTCACTGCAGGTACTTTCCCTTTGAGAGCTGGTGTAAAAATCCACAGGGGAAGGTACTGGTAGACTTTACACCTGCCCACACAGTTTTGATTTTGATTTTGTCAGCTTGCTCTTCTTGTCCATTGCACAAGGTTTTTTTTCTTCTATTTTCTGTTTATTTTCTTCTATTTTATTATGCTATGGTCCTTGTCTTCCCAAGCATGGTGCAGAGAGAAAGAAAGAGGGATTCCCAGAGCTCACTAAAAGCCTTGGGAGATAAACCTGGAGATTTCATTTTGAGGGCAGTTCAAGTTTCACTGCAGACATCACCAGTCTGCAGCTCTATGTTGAAATGTTTCTTACTGTCCTTTTTTGCTTTCGCCTGGCTCTCTATATAGCCATCTTGAGAAATTTCAAAAGTTAAAAGACTTGGAGGCTAAGAGGCCCATTCTGAAGCTGCACGTCCCGGCCGTGCAGACACTCAGAAATTTGGACGGCCCGGTGTTGCACCCAAGTCTGCTCCGACAGGGGCTAGATAGCCCCACGGGAGCAGAATCGCGACATAGTAGCTGGACGTCTGGGACGTGCCCCGATTCAGGAACTCTGGACTTCCTGCCACATCCCTGGCTAGCTCAGAGAGGCGTCTGCATGGAGCTTCAGTCCAGGGCATCATGTTGCCATGGCAATGCAAATCCATGAAGGAGCTGAGATCCCCAGCAGACTCTGACTTCATCCTTTCCCCACCGCCTGACCCCCGACTGGCCCTGCCATGGCCAGGGTCGGGCCATGGGGATCCCCTTGCACCCCCTCACCTTGCTTCCCAGGCCGGGCCTCTCATCATCCACTATCTCAGGGGACATATTCCACCTCCGAAGTGGAATACGTCCCCCATCCAACCCGCTGACCCCAGACATACAGGACGGACCTTGGAATCGGCCCTGTACATCTGGGGTCAGGGTGCAGCCCATTCCTCGCCCTCGTTCCTCCCCCGGCCCGCCCCTCCCACCCATGAACAGAACTCCCCGCACAACAGGGATCGAAGTGTGGGGGGCTCTGCCTTCAGAATAGCGACCCTGGCGTTTAGTGGGCCTGGACGTCTGGATCGGACGTCCAGTCCCGCTAAACACCAGTCAGAATGACCCCCTATGTGTCTTCCTGTGACATTAGAATGCTGGTTATGGTCCAATAAACTCTTACTTTATTTAATTGAATAATGAGTTTATTTTTGGCATCAGGGATATTTTAAAGCTAAGAACAGAGGGGTCAATATTCAACAGGATCTGCTAACTGACTAAATCCCGGTCTGCCTGGTAATCAACGGCACTCACCAGTTAGTGCTGCTGATTATCACCACAGACCACGTTAGAAACGTGTGATTTGTTTTGGGGTGGTCTGTGGGTGGAGCTGGGGCAGTCCCATTGACTATTCGGTTAGAGGTGATATGCAGCTCCTCACTGCATAAAGTTAAGACAGGCCAACAGCTGCCCAAACTTTATGCAAATTTTGTCATTTGGTTATATCACTGCTGACTGGGTAGCAACAGTGTCAGTAGTGCTATACTCGGGATTGGCTCCGGCGCTAAATATCCAGTTTTAGTTTCAATGGCGTCGGCCAGGTGACCTCCGCTGCTGAATATTGACCCCCACAACTCTAATTATAACATCAATGTCTGAATTCTCTAAGGTTCTAAAAGCACACAAAGCCAAAAACGCAGGGCAGATTAAAATGGCAGATTAGAAAGCAAAACAAACAGAAATAAAACATTTCTTTTCAAACTGAACCCAAAACTAAAGCAGAGGGGAGAGCCCTGTGCTTCTGTGGCCAACGAGGGGCCCGCTGAACCTTCATAACCCAGTTTCTCCTGGTTGCCTCCGGCAGACGGCTACACACTCTGCCAACCTCTGCAGTCTCCTGAGCTCAGTCCTGACGGCAGTGCGATCATGTGCCCTCCATAGAAAATATCACCAGCTTGTACTTTTCCTCCCTGACAATCTCTTTGCATTTGATTTTTTTTGTTGCTGCTGCTTTCGTCATTAAGCTGTTCTGCTGCTTTGTGGAAATCCTCCTCCTCAGGTTGCCTCTGCTGTAGCTACTCCTCCATGCTGTCTCTAATTGATTTCCCACTGCTCCCTTTCGCTCTCTTTCCCCTCCACCCCCTCCTGCTGTCATTGTTCTCATTTGTTATCAGCCTCCCAAACAGGTCAGTTGGGAATGGAGAAGGGGAGCCGGGGAAGGGAGGCATGGGGTTGGTCTATTAGAAAGCAATGATTAATGGAAAGTATTTCTCAGAGTGTTTATGGGGGTGTTAGTGACCTCTACAACATACCTAACTGTCCTGGAATGGACATTTCATGAACTAGGACAAAGAGGCTGGGGCTACGGTAAAAACAGAGCAATATATTGAGCTTTCGAGGACAAGAGTCCACCTGCTCCAGACTAACATGGCTACCCCTCTGGACGTTTTCTTCATTAGCTATGTAACTGCCTACTTTACTTTATTGCAAGATGCCTTTTTCGATATGGCAGCACTCACTGTTGTGTCTTTCTAGTGAGGATCTTATGGGAAATACAGCCCTTAAGCCAGAAGTAAACATTGAAAGCCTGCCTCCTTTGTTAGAGCCCCACGTTCTCAAGAAATTAAAAGATGACTACAGTAGATCATTGACGGTAAGTTCTCCTATTCTCAATAAGAAACGCCAACTTGGTATCACTCTTTTCACATTTCACTAGTAACAGGGCTTTTCAATTTCTTTTGAAAATGTCTATCCCTTGTCTCAAAATTTAACTCATGTATTACTTTAACCCTGAGTGGGAAGTCCCAGAGTTTTTTCCTCATAAGCTATAGGAATCTGTCTTCTCTTATGATATTACCTTTTCTTATGTGGCCCTTCTTCTTCAGTCACCAGCAGCTAAACTTCCCTTGGGGCCCTGACCCCTCCTGTATTTATTAAGGTGAGGTAGGTGCATAATGAACAAAAAAAAGAGAACCAATTTATTTGAAAGCATTTAAACCATTCAAGCAAAAGCAAATAACAGTGACTGGTTTAAGGTAACATTTTTCTCAGTCTGCAAACAATTTCCACTCAGCTTTACAAGGATAAACTCAACCATCAAATTAACTGTTTGAAGGAGATGTACCTTGTATGTAAACTCAAAATGATCTTAACTGATACAACCCAAATTATGTGCGCAGTTTCACCATAATGAAATACCGTGTCCCTGGGATCCCCCACTTCAACGTGCACCCCCTATTGTATGGTATGTTCTAGCCAGGAATGTAGCAGGTCTAGATCCCACCACTGAGCACTTCACGTGTAGTCTCTGCTGCTGGGTGCATAGTCTCATCTGCTGTGCAATGTGGGGCTCCACGAGGATCTGTGGTGCTCCCACGCTGTGGGCAATCATGCTTTCATGTCCTTGGCACACCAAACTATCTACAGAATTAACAGAAAATGTTTCCAGACCAGTGTTTCTTAACCCAGTCTTTGGGACACACCTAGCCATTCAGGTTTTCAGCATTTACTCAGCATTGTAACCCTCAAATTACCATTTTTATTGTAATTTCAATTGTTTGAATAAGTTTCAATGTAATGTTCAAGTTTTGTTCTATGTAAACCGCTTTGATTTTTCTGAAAGGCGGTATATAAAACCGTTCAATAAATAAATAAATAATAAATAAATAACCACAACGAATATGCAAGAGATAGATTTGCATGCACTGCCTTCATTGTATGCAAATCTCTCTCTTGCATATTCGTTGTGGTTGTCCTGAAATCTTGACTAGCTAGGTGTGTTCCGAGGATTGGGTTGAGACAGGGCCAGTGTAAGGAGATGAGGGTCCCTAGGCGAACCTCCTCCTTTGCACTCTGACCCCCCCCCCCCAGTGGTGTCCATTGCTGCTGCCGCTCTCCAGAAACGGTAATGGCAGCAATAGCCACAAACAGCTCAGCGGCGAGCTGTTTATTTCCACCCCCTCTGACGTCCGATGCCGACTTCCTGTCTGCAGATAAGTAACTTCTGTAGATGGGATTCCAGAGCTTGTCTCACACACTCCTTACTTTCCGGGCTCGAGTAGGGTAGGGTGAAGGAAGACTTACTTCTAGATGCTACGCTCAGTGGATTCTTTGCGTGGAAGCTAGCTCTTGCCTACTTCTCAGTCAATTTGCAGAGACTGATCCAGTCCATGTTATGGCTGCAAAATGTGACACACTGGGCAACATGTCACTGCTAATACATCAGTCTGGCACTAAAGAGAGTATAGGCAAGCTCTAGAAGTAAGGGAGCTCATAGATATGCTGGGCAATTTAGTTCCTGAAAGTGTAGAACTGGCAATAAGTGAGCCCATATTGGAGCCAAGCAGTCTGGGAGATGTAGACCATAGAAATACGACGACAGAAAAAGACCACATGGCCTATCTAGTCTGTCCTTCCATATCAACAACTACAACAAGCCCATTTTTTCTTTAGAGATCCTCTGTGTTTGTTCTATGCTTTTTTGAATTCAGATACTGTCCTCATCTCTACCACCTCCACTGGGAGACTATTCCACGGATCCATCACTCTTTCCGTAAAGAAATATTTCCGCATATCACTCCTGAATCTATCCCCCTTCACCCTCATCCCATGTCCCCTCATAGCAGAACTTGCTTTCAATTGAAGGAGGCTCTCCCACTGTACATTTATGCCACGGAGGTATTTAAACATTTCAATCATATCACCTCTATCCCGCCTTTCCTCTAAGGTGTACATATTAAGATCCTTAAGTCTGTCCTCATATGCTTTATAATGAAGACCATTAACCATTTTAGTAGCCACACTCTGTACTGACTCAATCCTGTTTATATCCTTTTGAAGGTGCGGTCTCCAGAATTGCACACAATACTTCAAATGAGGTTGCACCAAAGACTTATACAGAGGCACTATCACCTCCTTTTTTCTGCTAGCCATTCCTCTCCGTATGCACACAAGCATCCTTCTAGCTTTTGCCATCGCCTTTTCTACCGGTTTAGCTACTCTAAGATCATCAAACACAACCACACCTAGGTCCCCAGGACATGCTAGGGAGATAAAGTTCCTAGATGAAATAAATGACTGCTTCTTGGGGCAGCTGGTTCATGAACCGACCAGAGGGGAAGCCATATTAGACCTAGTCCTTAGTGGAACACCAGATCTAGTGCAAGAGATAAGGTTGTTGGGGCCACTTGGCAATAGTGATCATAGCATGATCGCCTTTGATTTAATTAGTGGAGGAGGGATAGTAAGGAAATCCACAGTACTACCTTTCAATTTTCGAAAGGGAGACTATGATAAAATGAGGAAAACAGTTAAGAAAAAACTAAAAGGAGCAGTTGCAAAGGTTAAAGATGTACATCAGGCTTGGCTGTTGTTGAAAAATGCTATCTTAGAAGCCCAGACCAGCTGTATTCCACGCTTTAAGAAAAGTGGAAGGAAGTCCAAAAAACTGCCAGCATGGTTTAAAGGTGAGGTCAGAGAGGCTGTTGTTGCCAAAAAAGCATCTTTTAGGAAATGGAAAAAACAGCCAAACGACGAAACCTGGAAACAGCACAAGCACTGGCAAGTCAAATGCAAGGCATTGATAAGGCAGACAAAGGGAGAATTTGAGAAGAAGCTTGCTGCGGAAGCAAAAATGCGAAGTAAAGACCTTTTCAAGGACCCAACACAAAAAGCACGATTCCACGTGCACCAGGAACCCAGTAAGAAACGTGGAATGCAATGAAAAGACGTGAAGTAAAAAACCTTTTATTTCTTTATTCCATTCCAGCCACCGGCCCGACACTGGCCGTGTTTCGTAAAAACCTTCCTCAGGGGCAAGTAATGGCTGTATGTCGTGTTTCACTACCACTGTGAATTGCTCCTCCTTTGAAAACATAGGAGAGCCTGTATAATAGATACCTAAACTCAGTGTTTTCTTATAGTGCCTCAGTGCTAGTCCTCTAACCATAACCTTTCTCCTAGAGCACAGCTGTGATCTTGCTGTCCTGTCCCAAACGGAGAATTTTTCACTTTACACTTCGGGAGAGGAATTCACAGTGGTAGTGAAACACGACATACAGCCATTACTTGCCCCTGAGGAAGGTTTTTATGAAACACGGCCAGTGTCGGGCCGGTGGCTGGAATATTTTTATTTTTATTTTTATTACATTTTCTTTTATACCGCGCTATTTAAGATCAGTGCGGTTTACAATATACATTAAATCTACACATCTCAGTTTAGTGATTTGTGCTTACAATAAACAGGTAAAAATAACTTGGGTATACAATAAACATGTTTCTTAACAGGGAGAACATGATAACTATATACAAGCCAGTTAATGTATGGAATGGAATAAAGAAATAAAAGGTTTTTTACTTCACGTCTTTTCATTGCATTCCACAAGACCTTTTCAAGTACATTCGTAGCAAAAAACCTGTGAGAGAGTCAGTTGGTCCATTAGATGATAAAGGGGTTAAAGGAGCACTAAGAGGCGACAAGGCGATAGTGGAGAGATTGAATGAATTCTTTGCTTCAGTCTTTACTGAGGAAGATGTAGGGATGTTACCCATGACTGAAGTGGTATTTAAAGGTGCGGAAGAATTGAAGGAAATATCGATACATCGGGAAGATGTATTACAACTATTAGATAAACTGAAGAGTAGCAAATCACCTGGGCTGGATGGTATACATCCAAGGGTGTTGAAAGAACTGAAATATGAGATTGCAGACCTGCTATTAGTAATCTGTGAACTATCATTAAAATCATCTCTAATACCTGAAGATTGGAGGATCGCCAATGTAACACCAATTTTTAAAAGGGGTTCCAGGGGTGATCCGGGAAACTACAGACCGGTGAGCCTGACATCAGTACCGGGAAAAATGGTAGAAACCATCATAAAGAATAAAATTACTCAGCATGTAGATAGTCATGACCTAATGGGAGACAGCCAACATGGCTTTAGACAAGGAAGATCTTGTCTTACTAATCTGTTATGTTTTTTTGAAGGAGTGAATAATCAGGTGGACAAAGGTGAGTTGGTTGATATTGTGTATCTGGACTTTCAGAAAGCCTTTGACAAGGTCCCTCATCAGAGACTTTTGGCAAAACTAAAGAGTCATGGGATAGGAGGCAGTGTACTATTGTGGATCAGGAACTGGTTAAAAGATAGAAAGCAGAGGGTAGGGCTAAATGGCCAATTTTCCCAATGGAGAAAGGTGAATAGTGGTGTACCCCAGGGATCTGTGCTGGGTCCGCTGCTTTTTGACATATTCATAAATGACCTGGAAAGTGGAATAACGAGTGAGATTGTCAAATTTGCAGATGACACAAAACTATTTAAAGTTGTTAAAACCCAAGAGGATTGTGGAAAATTGCAAGAGGATCTTGATAAATTGGAAGACTGGGCATCAAAATGGCAGATGAAATTTAATGTGGACAAGTGCAAGGTTATGCACCTAGGGAAGAACAACCCAAACTATGGTTACACGATGCAAGGTTCCACATTAGGAACCACCACCCAGGAAAACGATTTAGGCGTCATTGTGGATACCATGTTAAAACCCTCGGCCCAGTGTGCAGCAGCGGCCAAGAGAGCAAATAGAATGCTAGGTATGATAAGGAAAGGAATGGAAAATAAAACAAAAGATATTATAACGCCTCTATATCATTCCATGGTGAGACCGCACCTTGAATATTGTGTGCAATTCTGGTCGCCGTATCTTAAAAAGGATATAGCGATTTTAGAAAAGATTCAGAGAAGAGCCACTAAAATGGTAAAGGGGATGGAAGGATACTCCTATGAAGAAAGGCTAAAAAGGTTAGGGCTCTTTAACCTGGAAAAGAGACGGCTGAGGGGAGATATGATAGAAGTCTATAAATTAATGAACGGAGTGGAACGGGTAAACGTAGATCGATTGTTTACCTTATCAGAATATAGAAAGACTAGCGGACATGCAATGAAGCTACAGGGTAAACTATTTAAGACTAATAAAAGAAAATATTTTTTCACTCAACGTGTAATCAAACTCTGGAATTTGTTACCGGAGGATGTAGTAAAGGCTGTTAGTGTAGCTGAGTTTAAAAAACGTTTGGACAAGTTCCTGGAGGAAAGGTCCATAAACCATTATTAAGAAGGGACCCAGGATATCAATGCTTGAACCAATACAAGCATTGTGGAACCTGTGTCCCTTGGGGAAACTGCTACGTACATATGACCTAGATTGGCCACTGTTGGAAACAGAATACTGGGCTTGATGGACCTTGGTCTGACCCAGTATGGCATATCTTATGTTCTTATGTTCTTATGTCCCACTCTTCTTTAGTGGACATAAGTACTTCATCTCCCTATACTATATTGCTCTCTTGGATTGCTGCAGCCCAAATGCATGACCTTACATTTTTTAACATTAAATTCCAGCTGCCAAATTCTAGACCTTTCTTCAAGCTTAGCTAGATCCCTCCTCATGTTATCTACACCTTCCTGAGTGTCTACTCTATTGCAGATTTGGTATCATCCACAAAGAGGCAAACCTTACCCGACAGCCTTTCCGCTATATCACTAACAAAGATGTTAAAAAGAATTGGACCAAGGAAAGATCCCTGCGGCACACCACTGGTAACGTCCTTCTCAGAGTGAGCTCCATTTACCTGTACTCTTTGTCGACTCCCACCCAACCAATTTCTAACTTAAGCAGTAACTTTAGGGTCCATCCCTAGGTTGCTCAGTTTGTTTTTAAGTCGCCTGTGAGGAACAGTGTCAAAGGATTTACTGAAATCTAAATACACCACATCTAGGGCTCTCCCTCTGTCCAACTCCCTGGTCACCCAGTCAAAGAAATCAATCAGATTTGTCTGACAAGATCTGCCTCTGGTGAATCCATGCTGCCTCGGATCCTGTAATCTGCTGGACTCCAGAAACTTCACTATTTTCTCTTTCAGCAGCGTTTCCAATAATTTACTCACCACCAAAGTTAAACTAACTGGCCTGTAGTTTTCAACCACATCCTTACTTCCGCTGTTGTGTAAAGGCACCACATGAGCCTCTCTCCAGTCCTTTGGCACCACTCCTGACTCCAACGAGGCATTGAAAAGGTCAGTCAGTGGAGCTGCTAGAACGTCCCCAAGTTCCCTCAGTATTCTAGGGTGTATCCCATCTGGTCCCATCGCTTTGTCTTCTTTAAGTTGAGCTAGTTTTTCACGAACACAGTCTTCTGAAAATTGTTGAAGATGTCCCTCGCTTCTGTTCCTATTTGTGGGTGTTTTCTGAGGCCCTGCTCCTGGTTCTTCATCTGTGAACACAGAATAGAAATATTTGTTAAGCAATTCTGCTTTATCCTCATCAGTTTCTACATATTCCTTCCCTTCATCCTTGAGTCTGACAATACCACTTTTGCCCTTCCTCTTCTCACTAACATATCTGAAAAATGTCTTATCCCCCGCCCCCCCCCCCATTTTATTACATTGGCTATTTCCTCCTCTTTTTGACTCTTTGCTTTCCTGACTACTTTGCTAGCTTCTCTAAGTTTTTCCAAATATAGATGCCTGTCTTCCTCTCTTTGTGATCTCTTGTATTTCATGAAGACCTCCCTCTTTTTCTTCACCTTTTCAGCTACTTCTTTCAAAAGCCAAAGCGGTCTCCTTTTCTTTTTACCTTTATTTACCATTTTAACAAAAAGGTTGGTTGCTCTTAAAATATACTCTTTCAGTTTTGCTCACTGTTTTTCTACATCCCCCAGCTGTTCCCATCCCACTAACGACTCCCTGAGGTATTGGCCCATCTTGGCAAAGTTAGTCTTCCTAAAGTCTAAGACCCTCACCTTTGAATGGATTCTTACAGCCCTAGTCCTAATACTGAACCACGCCATCACTGGATGCGAAATGATCTCCCACTATAACATCAGAAACACTTTCACTATTGGTAAGCACCAAGTCCAGTATGGCCCCTTCACGTGTGGGTTCTGTTACCAATTGCCTGAATAGTTCTCCCTGTAGAGGATCCAGGATCTCTTTACTTCTAGATGATACTGCAGCAGGAATGTGCCAATCAACATCTGGTATATTGAAATCCCCTATCAGTAGCACTTCCCCTTTCCTAGCAATGCTGCGTATGTCTTCAATTAACTCTCTGTCCACCTCTTCCTCTTGTGAGGGAGGTCTGTATATCATGCCAATGCAAATAGATTTCTCTTTCCCTCTTTCTAGTTTAACCCACAATGCCTCCTCTCTCCGTTTTAAGCTCTGTAATTCCAAAGCTTTAATAGTATTTTTTACATATAGTGTCACTCCTCCTCCCCTTCTTCCGACCCTGTCCTTTCTGAATAAAGTATAGCCAGGTATAGTTACATCCCAGTCATGGTTTTCTGTGAATCATGTTTCTGTAACTGCCACTAAATCCAAGTCAGCCACTCTCACCAAAGCTTCAACATCAGGGATCTTATTTCCCATGCTACATTTATACACACTGCTTTTCATATGTTACTCCTGTTACCCATTTCCATAAAGGTATTTAATGTATCACTTACCTGGGGGCTTTCTTCACCAGTCCCCAATGAATCTAGTTTAAAGCCATCTTCAGTAGATTAGCCAGTCTACTACTGAAGACACGTCGACCTTTGTTGGACAGATGGACGCCATCTCTGCTTTGCAACCCTTGGAACAGCATCCCATGGACTAGGAAACCAAAACGCTCTCGATGACACCATCCACGCAGTCATGCATTCATCTCCAGGATGCGAGCCTCTCTGCCTTGGCCTTTACCCTCAACAGGGAGGATTGAAGAGAACACCACCTGTGCACCTAACTGCTTCACCCTCTGTCTTAGAGCCATGAAGTCACTTTTGATACGCTCAGAGGGATACCTGGCAGTATCATTTGTTCTGACATGGTTTAGCAACATTGGGTAATAGTCAGTGGGCTTGATGAATCTCAGCAAACTCTCTGTTACATCTTGGATTTTGGCACCAGGCAGACAGCATACCTCTCTGGACATCAAGTCTGGTCGGCAGATGGACGCCTCAGTACCCCTCAGAAGAGAGTCAGCATCCACCACTACTCTTCGCTTCCTTGTGGTCACTGATTCTGCAACTTCTGCAAGTAGTGAGAAACAGCAGGGTTCAGCACACAGACAAAGGTAACTGACCATCCAAAACACCAGCAGTCTGCTGATGAAAGGAAGAAAATCCCGGACTGTTTGCAGACAAAGGCAAAGGCGAAGGAATGAACAGCAAAGCAAAAAGATGCAGGGTGAAAAATACACAGACGAGAAGGCTTTAGGATTACTACTAAAATATCATGATGACATACAGATGGAATATTTCCAAATATTTCCGAAGACATTGTACACAACATACCTAACATGCAAAGGTGCCAATAATGTTAACCACAATGTATTTGTTTCTCTGTCATGCACGATTGAGAACACAACTCCCTTGGTTTCAATGGATATTTATCTTTCTTTCTAGGTTTACTTTGTAAATGAGTGTTTGAGCCACAAATTTAAAAAAAAAGAATAAGAGAGTGCTGCATTTCTTTCTTTCAGCTGTTGCAGTGGTAAGGGAAATAACTCTTTCCACCCTATAGTGACATGCAGTCAGCCTAAGAGCATAAATTCCTCACCTCTCTCTTAAGAATCCCTGAAGATGATAAGACTAGCTTGCAGGAGAGGATGAACTTTGGCCCTTATTATTTTCTGGTCAGGGATTGGAAGATTTTCCTTTGCTGTAATCATGGACTGCAAATTTTATTTTGTGTGTAGAAAAAGATGAATGAGCACTGGGAGAAGATCCTGGAAATGGAGGTGGAGAAATGGAAGACAGAAGAAGAGCCAAAACGTGAAGACTTTCTGAATCAGGGCTGCTATCGTTTACCGATGTACATTGACATTCAGCAGGTAATGGAGTTTCTTCATCTTTTAACCTGTGGAAAATGTTCTTTTACATGATCGTGAAATAGCCACAGCGTATTCCTTTCTTTAGCCCTTCATAAGAACTCTTTTCTTGGGGACATTTGTCATAGGTCCAAAATCAATGAAAACAGCAGAATGCCGGGACATGGAGCCTTGCTCCGACTGACTCACAGAAACAGAGAATCTGACAGCAGATTCAGACCATACAGCCTATTCCAGGCTGCCCATCCAGCTCTACAGGCCCGATATTTAAAGCGATTAACAGTTAGCAGACTTGCTAACCGTGTTAATTGCACTGACCGGAATATTCAGTGACATGAGCACGATTAGTGCGGCTGATTATCTGTGCTGGCATTGAGGCGTTTCAGGGGCGGAGTGAGGGTGACATCGGGGGATAACCAGGCAGTGGTGATATTCAGTAGCGAAAGTTAAACACAGTAAAGGCTGCTCTAACGTTCGCTGTCAAAGCTAACTGGGCAGCGGCTGAATATCGCGGATCCGACAGGCTACTCCTCCACCCTCTATCAAAAATGAAATCCAAGGTTAAGTCCAAAACAAATGAGAAGTTACAGAAAGCAACTCATATTTGTATTTTCTTTGATTCAAATACTGATGTTATCATACATACAGACCTCTGGAAATATATTTTGCATCCAAAATATCATATTGCCAACTTTTCCCCAATAGGCTGTTCTTTCATTCTGGCAAAGTATATTACAAATTATTTTTTCAGCTCTACTTGGCATTCTTCCCCATGCAGTGAGTTTACAGGTACTAACCTGAGTACAATTAGTTTAATAGCAGCAGTAAATGTTTATTCCATTTAACAGTTAAGTGGTGTTAATGAAATGCAATTAGCCTTAGAACGGTAGTCTTTTTGAAATCTCCAAAACCGTCAGATACAAAATTAAGATGTCAGGTAAAAGCGAACTAGAAGGTATAAATATGTGTATAGTGAAAGGGGGGGGGGGGGGAGGATGTGAGAAATCTAAAATGCACAGAGGAGGCTGAAGCTACTGTCATGTGCTACCGTTAATGTGAGTTATTTTACCACTAACCTTTGTGATTAGTAACAAGGCCTCATTGCATAAAATAGGACCTACAGTTAAATAATGCAGGTTAATGGGAACATAATGTATTGATGGCATCACGTGTTAGTAGCTATGGCCATTAATGTGTTGCTGGAATAGGGCATCCCACAGTGAGTCAGCTCAGGTAGCCACCAGTTCGAATGCCGTCCACACTAATGGGGGCTGAGGAGCTTCCAGTGGTAGGTACAAGAATCCTCACCATCTGATGATCTCCTTGTAAGCAGGGAGTCTTAATTCAATTATCAGCAGACAGGATGCCCACATCATTCAAACTAGCAGTAGCCTAAATCCACCGTCTAGCAAAACACAGTAACAAATGGATGAAGATTAGAGAATTAATTACCCAGTGAACACAAGCCAGCAGGGGGCAGGATGTTACGGAGAAATTTGCAGCACCATGGCAAAACTGATTTCTGCTCTGTGTCCAGATTGGGAACGTTGGCACGCATTTATATAAACGATTGACTGGACCTCCTCATGGTCTCTTGGCACATCAGCCCACTGTTGCCGTATTGTTCCTGCTAACGAATGCAGAGTGCCCAAGAGAGTAAAAGTGGTTTAAAAGGTTGGGGCTCTTCAGCTTGGAGAAGAGACAGCTGACGGGAGATATGATAGAGTCTCTAAAATAATGAATAGAGTGGAACGGGTAAACGTAGATCGGTTGCTTACTCCTGCAAAAAGTAGAAAGACTAGAGGACATGCGAAGAAGCTACAAAGTAATACATTTAAGACTAATTGGAGAAAATATTTGTTTCACTCAATGTGTATTTAAGCTCTGGAATTCCTTTTGGGGGGATGTAGTAAAAGCTATTAGTATAGATGGGTTCAAAAGAGATTTAGACATGTTTCTGGAGGGAAAAGTCCATAAACTATTATTAAACAGGAGCAGAGAAATCCACTGCATACCCCAGGATGAGTAACGTGGAATCTCTGTACCTTTCGGGATCCTGACTGGTACTTATGACATGGATTGGCCGCTGTTGGAAACTGGAAAACAGGCTTGATGGATCCTTGGTCTGACCCAGTATGGCAAATCTTATGCTGTTATGAGTAGCATTAACTATAGCGGAAACAGTAGACTAGTTAGAAGACTAGTTATTGTAGAGACCACCCTGATGGACCATTGTCCATGTCTTTTGTTGACAAATAGGCCAGTGTGGAAAGTGGTGCTGAAGTTGCGTTCCATCAGCGTTTTACACCCGTTTGCAGCGCATCGATAGCGCGTGACTTCAGCAGGGGCATGCAGAAAGGGGCGAGTATGCAAATTACCCACATGTTAACCATTTGTTAAACTGGGCACAAATGGCAGTGTTAAACTGGGAGAGCAAACCAAACACATGCGCACAAGAAGTCAGCGCTTGGTTGGCATGCTATCGCAGAGAAACGGGTGCCGCATAGCTAATTTGCATATCAGCCCTGACAGTATTTTGAAGGCATTGGAGGCGATCCAAGCATCAGGAAAAGACCCCGATGCCATCAAAATACTGTCGGGGGCTGATTCCCTGATAGAAAGCACATTCCTGGTGGCTCAGCAGCCCTGATCCCCTACCCGCTTGAGTAAAACCAATACCTGGTGGCCTAGAGGCCCCAAACCTCCCATCTGACTAAAAAATAAAATACCTGATAGTCTAAGAACATAAGAACATAAGACATGCCATACTGGGTCAGACCGAGGTCCATCAAGCCCAGTATCCTGTTTCCAACAGTGGACAATCTAGGTTATACGTACCTAGCAATATCCCCAAAAGACACAGGTTCCACAATGCTTGTACTGGGTCAAGCATTGATATCCTGGGTCCCTTTTTAATAGTGGTTTATGGACCTTTCCTCCAGGAACTTGTCCAAACCTTTTTTAAACCCAGCTATACTAACAGCCCTTACTACATCCTCCGGTAAACAGATTCCAGAGTTTGATTACACGTTGAGTGAAAAAATATTTTCTCTTATTTGTCTTAAATAGTTTACCCTGTAGCTTCATTACATGTCCCCTAGTCTTTCTATACTCTGATAGCGTAAACAATTGATCCACGTTTATCCATTCCACTCCATTCATTAATTTATAGACCTCTATCATATCTCCCCTCAGCCGTCTCTTCTCCAGGCTAAAGAGCCCTAACCTTCTTAGCCTCTCTTCGTAGGAGTAGCCTTCCATCCCCTTCACCAATTTGGTGGCTCTTCTCTGTACGTTTTCTAATAACGCTATGTCCTTTTTAAGATACGGTGACCAGAATTGCACACAATATTCAAGGTGCGGTCGTACCATGGAGCGATACAGAGGCATTATAATATCCTTTGTTTTGTTCTCCATCCCTTTCCTTATGATACCTAGCATTCTATTTGCTTTCTTGGCTGCCGCTGCATACTGGGCGGAGGGTTTTAACATGTTATCCACAATGACTCCTAAATCTTTTTCCTGGGTGGTGGTTTCTAATGTGGAGCCTTGCATCGTGTAACTCTAGTGTGGGTTGTTCTTTCCTAGGTGCAAACTTTGCACTTGTCCACATTAAATTTTATCTGCCATTTGGATGCCCAGTCTTCCAATTTATCCAGATCCTCCTGCAGTTTTCCACAATCCTCTTGGGTTTTAACAACTTTAAACAGTTTTGTGTCATCTGCAAATTTGATAATCTCACTAGTTATTTCCTTTTCCAGGTCATTTATGAATATGTCAAAAAGCAGCAGACACAGTACAGATCCCTGGGGTACTCCACTATTCACCTTTTTCCATTGGGAATATTGGCCATTTAGCCCTACCCTCTGCTTTCTATCTTTTAACCAGTTCCCGATCCACAATAGTACACTGCCTCCTATCCCATGACTTTTTAGCTTCGCCAAAAGTCTCTGATGGGGGACTTTGTCAAACGCTTTCTGAAAGTCCAGATACACTATATCAACCGACTCACATTTGTCTACCTGTATATGCACACCTTCAAAAAAACATATCAGATTAGTAAGACAAGATCTTCCTTGTCTAAAGCCATGTTGGCTGTCTCCCATTAGGCCATGACTATCTACATGCTGTGTAATTTTGTTCTTTATGATGGTTTCTACCATTTTCCTTGGTACTGACGTCAGGCTTACCGGTCTGTAATTTCCTGGGTCACCCCTGGAACCCTTTTTAAAAATTGGTGTTACGTTGGCGACCCTCCAATCTTCAGGTATTACAGATGATTTTAATGAAAGTTCACAGATTACCAATAGCAGGTCTGCAATCTCATATTTCAGTTCTTTCAACACTCTGGGATGTATACCATCCGGTCCAGGTGATTTGTACTATTCAGTTTATCAAATAGTTGTAATATATCTTCCCGGTGTAGCGATATTTCTCTCAATTCCTCTGCAGTATCACCTTTAAATACCACTTCAGTCTTGGGTAACATCCCTACATCTTCCTCAGTAAAGACCGAAGCAAAGAATTCATTCAGTCTCTCTGCTATAGCCTTGTTTCCTCTTACTGCCCCTTTTACCCCTCTATCATCTAATGGTCCAATTGACTCTCTCACAGGCCTTTTGCTACGAATATACTTGAAAAAGTCTTTATTTCGTGTTTTTGCTTCCGTAGCAAGTTTCTTCTCAAATTCCCGCTTTGCCTGCCTTATCAATGCTTTGCATTTAACTTGCCAGTGCTTGTGCTGTTTCCAGTTTTCATCATTTGGCTCTTTTTTCCATTTCCTGAAGGTTGCTTTTTTGGCAGCAACAGCCTCTCTGACCTCACCTTTAAACCATGCTGGCAGTTTTTTGGACTTTCTTCCACTTTTCTTAATGTGTGGAATACAGCTGGTCTGGGCTTCGAGGATAGTATTTTTAAATAACACCCAAGCTTGCTGTAAGTCTTTAACCTTTGGAACCGCTCCTTTTAGTTTTTTCCTAACTATATTCCTCATTCTATCATAGTCTCCCTTTTGAAAGTTAAAAGGTAGTACTGTGGATGCCTTTACTATCTGTCCTCCACTAATTAAATCAAACATGATCATACTATGATCACTATTGCCAAGTGGTCCCAACATCCTTATTTCTTGCACCAGATCTGGCGTTCCACTAAGGACTAGGTCCAGTATGGCTTCCCCTCTGGTTGGTTCATGAACCAGCTGCTCCAAGAAGCAGTCATTTATTCCATCTAGAAACTTTATCTCTTTAGCTTGTCCTGCTGTGACACTGACCCAGTCGATACCGGGGTAATTGAAATCACCCATTATTACTACTCTGTTGTGACTTTTGTTAGCTTCCTTGATTTCTTTGAGCATTTCATCATCCATTTGTTCATTCTGGGCAGGTGGTCGATAGTAAACTCCCACTGCCATCACCTTCCCCTTCATAAATGGAATTTCAATCCATAGAGATTCTACAGCAAATTTTGTTCCCTGCAAAACTTTAATCCTTTCTGACTCAATGCCCTCTCTAACATAGAGCGCAACCCCTCCACCAATTTGATCAGCTCTATCATTACGATATAGTTTGTATCCAGGTATCACAGTGTCCCACTGGTTATCCTCCTTCCACCATGTCTCTGAGAGTGCAATCATATCTAACCTCTCATTTAGTGCTATATATTCTAACTCTCCCATCTTATTGTTTAGACTTCTAGCATTGGCATACAAGCATTTTAGAGACTGTATTTTATTCATATTAATCTGGCCCCAAACCCCCCACCCAACTAAAAAATAAAACAATACCTGGTAGTCTAGCGGCCCCGAACCCTCCACACCCCCACTCAACTAATAAATAAAATAATACCTGGTGGTCTAGTAGTCCCGAATCCACCACCCCCTACCAGACTAAAAAATAAAACACCCTGTGGTCTAGCTGCCCCAAACCCCCCACTCTCCCACCTGACTAAAAAATAGCATAATACCTGGTGGTCTAGCAGCCCTGAACCCCGAATCCCCCACCCGACTAAAAAATAAAATATCTTTTGCTCTAGCGGCACTGAACCCCCCACCTCCGCCCGACTAAAAAATAAAATAATACCTGGTGGTTTAGGGGCCCTGAATCCACCCCCCCCCCCTCCTGACAAAAAAAATAAAACACCTGGTGGTCTAGCAGCCCTGACCCCCCACCCCAACAAAAAATAAAATAACACTTGGTGGCCAAGCAGCCACCCTCCCGGTACCTTTAGAAATGAGCACAAGTGTTGCCCATGTGCTCCTGCTCCTGACCTGCCATCTTGAAAAATAGCATATTTTACCTTATATGGTAGTCTGACCTCGCCGGGTGCATCCCAGGATACACCGTTCCAGGCCAGGCACCGCCATTTTACAAGATGGCGGGCCAGGAGCAGGAGCACGTGGGTGGTGCTCCCACTCATTTCTAAAGGTACCAGGAGGGAAGGTGAGGGGGTCGGGCTGCTAGACCACCAGGTGTTTTTTCTTTTAGTCAGATGGGGATGGGAGGTTCGGGGCCACTAGTCCATTAGGTATTATTTTTATTTTTTAGTTGAGTGAGTATTCAGGACTGCTAGACCACCAGGTATTTTATTTTTTAGTCGGGTGGGGTGTGGGGGTTTGGGGCCTCTAGAACACCAGGTATTTTATTTTTTAGTCAGGTGGGGGGTCGGAGTTTAGGATCACTAGACCACCAGATATTATTTTATTTTTTAGTCAGATGAGGGGTTCAGGGTTTGGGGCCGCTAGACCACCGGGTATTATTTTATTTTTTAGTTGAGTGGGAGCCACTGGGCTACCATGGATTTGCTTCATAAGAACATAAGATATGCCATACTGGGTCAAACCAAGGTCCATCAAGCCCAGTATCCTGTTTCCAACAGTGGCCAATCTAGGTCATACGTACCTAACAGTTTCCCCAAAAGACACAGGTTCTGCAATGCTTGTACTAGGTCAAGCATTGATATCCTGGGTCCCTTCTTAATAATGGTTTATGGACCTTTCCTCCAGGAACTTGTGCAAACCTTTTTTAAACCCAGCTACACTAACAGCCTTTACTACATCCTCCGGTAACAAATTCCAGAGTTTGATTACACGTTGAGTGAAAAAATATTTTCTTTTATTAGTCTTAAATAGTTTACCCTGTAGCTTCATTGCATGTCCCCTAGTCTTCCTATATTCTGATAACGTAAACAGTCGATCTACGTTTACCCGTTCTACTCCGTTCATTAATTTAAAGACTTCTATCGTATCTCCCCTCAGTCGTCTCTTTTCCAGGTTAAAGAGCCCTAACCTTTTTTGCCTTTCTTCATAGGAGTATCCTTCCATCCCCTTTACCATTTTGGTGGCTCTTCTCTGAACCTTTTCTAATAACGCTATATCCTTTTTAAGATACGGCGACCAGAATTGCACACAATATTCAAGGTGCGGTCTCACCATGGAACTTAAACTTAAACTGCTGCTACTGACCCCAACAGTATTTTGATAGCATCAGGGGTTTTTCCCAATGCCTGGATTGCCCCTGATGACATCAAAATACTGTTGGGTGGGGGGATCGGGGCCACTGGACCACCAGGGATTTGTTTTCAGTATTTTGATGGCAGCGGGGGCTTTGCCTGATCCCTGGATCATCTGAGGGGAAGATGATCCAGGCATTGGGGAAAGCCTCCGATTCCATCAAAATACTATAAGGGCACACACTAGTGTTTGAGCCACCTCAGACCCAGGTGTAGAGATATTGGGCTAAGGCTGGTTGCGAAATCCTCTTTGCCTGTCTCTGCATTGGGCGCATCCATTATTTGCATACCAGTTTAGTATGTGCAGCTCAATTGCCAACATTTAAATACTCTTGGCATTAATTGTGCGCTAGTTTTTCGGTCGCTGTTTACCTGCGTGCCCGTCTCTTTTCTGCATTTGATGTTAGCTTAAATGTGCTTAAAGTGTGCTTAAACGTGTGCTTAAAGACTGCACTATTTTTCTGCATTGACCTGTTAGAGGACTCATAGGGGCATGTTTACTAAAAACCGCACATTTGCGCATCCGCACAATAGCGCACTAAAAGCGGTACTTAAGTGCTCTCAAGCACCCCGCACACGTGTGTGTCACCACCGCACAGGTGCGCGGCACACTAACGGGCCCCGCACAAGTACGGGCCCGCAAATGTCCGATAGAGGCGTGGAAAGGCTAACGGAGGGCGGAGGAAGGTTCCTGAGGGGCGGAGAGATGGGGTTAATGGGCGGGGAAGGGGAGGGGAGAGGCTCCCCGCACATTATCGGGGCCGAATTTCCATGTAAAAACTACCGCGAGTGAAACACTCGCGGTAGAGGGCATTTAAAGGGAAGAGAAACCATTTCCGTCAGCAATGTACAGCAAAACCGGGGAAACCAGCAAAACGTGAGCAGTGTGATACATGTGCACAGAACAAAATAGCAAATATAAATTGAAAAAGACCACAACAAAATTCTAAGAACTTATAACCCAGCTGGGCAACAGTGATATTAATGGGCAACAATAAAAAACACTCACAGTAAAGCCCCAAAAAAAAGAAATGATTTCTGAAAGGGTCTACGGAGCGGAGACCCTTCCAAAAATCATTTCCTTTTTGGGAGCTGTGCTGGGAGTGTTTTCTATGGTCGCCCATTAATACCACTGTTGCCCAGCTTGGTTATATTTTTCCCCCTCTTTTCACGGTCATTTGCGGGGTGTATTTGCACGTTTGCCCCCAGACAAGGTGAATGAGCCCACAGTACAAATGTGCAGAGCAGGGTTTAGGATTCCGCCGGCCAGGTTTTCCATCCCCAGGGACAGCACTGTCTCTGTGGCCACAGTGTGGT
This sequence comes from Ichthyophis bannanicus, assembly GCA_033557465.1. Classification (NCBI taxonomy): domain Eukaryota; kingdom Metazoa; phylum Chordata; class Amphibia; order Gymnophiona; family Ichthyophiidae; genus Ichthyophis; species Ichthyophis bannanicus. Next base: position 94,281,018 of record CM066037.1, read on the forward strand.
GCAGTGGACAAAGCCAGCCCTCCTAGGACCAGAGGGATACAGTTTCAAATCCCAGCTGGGGCTCCTGCCAACCCAGTCCCCATATCTTACCCACCACTAAACAGAGATAGTAAAGACACCCCTTTATTGGAGAGCACATAAGCATGGTTCACACACCCATTTTGCACACACACCATAACAATGGGCATTACCGACGGCCGAGTCCCCCAAATGCAGTCCTGGAGTGCCACATGTCAATCAGGTCATATGCTTTTCCAAGATAAGGCCATGCCAGCATGTTGGCGGAAGGGTACAGGTGATGGAGGGGGCAGTGGCTGCTAGCCACAGAAGACAGTGGCCTAGCCATGTGCAGGCTGGCACCGTCCACTGCAACAGATAGGCCCTGTCAGATGTACAGTCATGGACCTCCCAGGGAATCCAGCACATGCGTGGCAACACAGTGGTGCAGTGCACACAGACAGTGTGTGCAAGAACAGAAGGTCACAGGTTCAAAGCCCTGCCAATCATGTCCACATATTTTTCCCACAACTAAACCGTGATAGTAAGGACAATCCTTTATTGTTGGGGTCATACACCTTCCTTTTACCCCACGGAGCACAGACACCATGACCAGGGGCATTACCTAGAGCAGAGTCTCACAGATGCAGTCCTGTAGGAACACACACCATTCAGGTTCCATGCTGCCACTCATACAAATGCCTGTGCTGTATATCTATGCACCACCCCCATGACATGTAGATGTAGCTCATGCATATCCATGAGGGACAGCAGGAAAACCCGAACAGTGTGTGGCAAACCTGGACTGGATTTGTGAACCTCTGCTGTAAAGCAGCAGCCAACAGGGGCAGACACACCCACACCCACACCCACAGGCCCCATTGGCCAATGCCTCTTGACGGAAGCTGAATCACATCTTTTGGGCAAGGGACTATCGTTTGTACCTTCAATAAAGTTTGATCCATTCCAATGTAGAGTAGATTTCGAACAATTAATGCGAAAGCTACATTTAAAGCAATATTTCGCATCACAAGATAGTTGTGTCCCGGTAACTGCTTTGGCGTTACCGGAACTACCAGAGAGTGGAAATCTTGGGCCTTTAGAATTAACTTGTAATCAATCAGAGGATGTTGGGACTACATCTCAACATAAGATAGGAAGAATCCCTTTACCTTTTAAATCAAAGTGGATACCCCCTTTACCTATACATCCAGCTCTTATGGTATTTAGAGATGTTATGTTACAGGATATAGAACAGTTAGAAAAGACCAGTAGACTGTATGGGCAAGCGCTATCACCCATGGAAAGTAAGGCTTTACAAGGTTTAAGAAATAGAAGGGACATTGTCATAAAAAGGGCAGATAAGGGAGGAACTGTGGTGGTCCTTGACAGAGATAACTATATTAGGGAGGCTCAAACACAATTATTAGACATAAAAACTTATAGGGCACTCAATGTTGATCCAACTATTCAGCTACAAAGGGAGATCAAAAGCATTACACAACAGGCATTACATAATAAACTAATATCTAGAAAAGAGTTTCAGTATCTCAATATAACAACGCCGACAATAGCTAAGTTCTATACAGTTCCTAAGATCCACAAGAATTTATTAAATCCCCCGGGTAGACCAATTGTGTCCACAAGGGGCACGGTTCTGGAACCTTTGTCGACATATGTCGATTCTTTTTTACGCCCTATGCTTCCACGAATACACTCGTACATACAGGACACTACACACTTCCTAAATATTTTAGAGAGTTTAGCAGTCTGGGCCAAAGAAGATGATGTTTGGCTAGTTACACTTGATGTCTCCTCCTTATATACGAGCATTCTGCAAGAGGCAGCGTTATTAAATATCCAGAGAGTATTAGAGACCCGGGGAGATCTGATGCAGGAACAAGTTACTTTTGTGGTAGAACTGGCAAAATTAGCCATTTATAGAAACTATTTTGTCTTTGAGAATACAATATACCAACAAATTGGAGGTGTTGCGATGGGGGCGACCTGTGCGCCATCGGTGGCCAATTTTTATATGGACGAATTTGAGACACGGTACTTATCTAGGTTTCCACATAAAATTAACGTGATTACATGGAAACGTTACATTGACGATATTTTCCTTATTTGGAAAGGGTCACTAGATATGTTAGAACAGTTCATATCATGGCTAAACCATCTAGACAAAAATTTAAAGTTTACTTCACAGTTCCATCAAAATCGAATAACTTATCTGGATGTGGAAGTCACTAAAGGACCACACGGTTGGGAGACTTCAGTCTTTAGAAAATCCACGGACAGAAATACTTTTTTACATTTTTCTAGCCGCCATCCACAACCATTAAAAGAATCTTTACCATTTTCCCAATTTTTAAGATTCCGACGGAATTGTTCTAATGTCTATGATTACAAGGAGCAGGCTAAAGGACTGAAAAAGGATTTTCTAGATAGAGGTTACCCTAGAGCAGTAATACAGAAAGCCTATCGAAGGGCTTTATACAATAACCGAACGTTATTATTACAAACAAAACCTGTTAAGTCCACGCAAACACACAATGATGATAATATTAATTTTATAACGTTTTATACTCCATTGAGCAACTCTATTCAACAGTTGTTCCATAAACATAAACATATACTTAAAGTGGTTCCAGGGCTGGAAACCAAACACATAAGATGTGTTTGGAAACGAGCCCGTAATTTAAAAGAATATCTAAGTCCGGCGGTTCTCCCACCGATCGAGAACACAAAGAAACAGGGAATGCATCAACCTTGTGGCGCCTGTGATATGTGCGAAGTAATGATGGAAACAACACAATTCACACATCAAAACAAAACTTATTATCTACATTCAAACACCACTTGTGGCTCTGCGTCAGTAATTTATAATATCATATGTCCGTGTGGATTCAGATATATTGGCAAAACAATTCGGACCCTTCGGACTCGTCTGAGAGAGCACAAAAGTAGAATAAAATGTGCTAAATTAGATGCTCCTTTAGTTGCCCATTGTTTAGCTTATAATCACACATTTGCACAACTTCGATGCTTTGTAATTGAACAAATCATTCAACCAATGGGAGCAAGAACGCTAGATGAAACTTTAATATGGCATGAACAACGTTGGATTTTTAAACTAGACACTAAACATCCAGGAGGTTTAAACACTATGATAGAGTGGACAGCATGCGTTTGAATACATTTGTCTTATTGGACATTTGATCATAGCTCCTGCTGAAGGGGCGAGAACGCTCACTCTAGTAGCACATTAATAAAGATGCTAGTTCACTACTCAAACACAGTTCATTTGAATTGGCTTTCCCTCATAAAGATAGGTGATAAGTTTTTGAAGGACCGATTTACATGGGTTTGAGACCCATATTTAACATCTGATTTTAATAGTGACTGTTAGATCACATTCAGCCCTTTTCATGGATGATACTCACCTATATTTCAATACCTAAATAAGCCATCATGAGAGAGAGGGACGGTAAAACAGTATGATAGTCAGATTAGCCATAAGGGTAAGATGAGTATGCAGGGGTTTCCCTTAAATTAAGTAATCAGTGAGGAGAAAGTTTTCCCTTTAAAAATGGAGTCATATCAGTAGTCCGCATGCGCGGCGTCTTTCCCATTCAGAATTTGCAACGACGAGACGTGGGCAGCAACACACATAGTAAGAAATAATGATTTTAACATAAGTAGCTTGGTTTTAATGTAGTTTTGATGCGATGATGATAGAGAGATAATACAGGGGGACATTGTAAGAATGTATGTTTTACTTTTCAGACACTAAGAAGAATCTCCTGAAGAAAGTGCGATACTGAAACGCTTTAGAGACGCTGCAGTAGAGCGTCGGGATTCATTTCTACTAGTGCCAAAAAAGTTTGATATGTGAAATAATGTTTTACAAAAGAAAAGTAATCAAGAAGATGGTTGTGAAAGAAAAACTGTGTGATAATACGTTTGGATTAATGAAGAATTTTTAAAGAAAATATTTGACAAATAAAGAAGATTATTTTAGATTAAAATATTGTCCACTTGGTCTGAATAACACAGAGATCAGTTGTTTATTTAAAACCCACTACTGGAAGTTAATATTGAACGTTTGAATAACATTTAGAATCCTGGAGAGGCAGGACATTGGGCCCTGCGTGCACCTCCCAATACTAGCACCTGCATACCTCAGCAATGTCACCCTACACCTGGGTAAACGGTACACAGCTCTCAAACGTGTGCTATGAGTACTGGCAGATAGATATACCTACGTTACGCACATTCTGCTCTTTGAGCTCCATCATAACAATCTTTCTGCTGTCTGTTGTGGGTGCTTCAGGTCTGGTCTCTGACAGTGTTAACCACCCTGGGGAGTGTCCCCCAACAGTATTGCATACCATATCCATGCCTGTACTGTGCCCAGGACTGGTGTGGTGGGCAATGCTGCTAAACTCCTCTATAGTAGCACAATGCTGGCATACGTGTGGGAGTGTGTGTCTGTCTATACAGTGCGTGTTGGCTGCAAACACCTTCCACAGCCCACACTGCCAGCACTATTGCCAGTATTGGCCTGCCAATGTGCATAATGAGCAGCAAGGTACCATGGGTATAGCTCAGACAGGGTGGGCTGGCTATGATGCATCTGCACAGGACATAGGGCATTGGCTGGGACATTGTAGTGGCCGGCCACCACCTACACAGACAGGGTGACCTCTGTATGTGCCTCTGGGGTTTCACTCCACCCTGACTGTGTAGTGACGACAGCATGGCTAGGCACCCCCATAGTGCTATATAGTATTTCTCCCATGTGATATAGATGGGTTTCTGTTTGGGGCCCAGACACTGACTTATCTGCTGGTGTGCACTGCCATCCCAGTTATGGGTGCATGCATTTCCACCAGGACTAACTAGCAGACTGTTTCCAGCTGGTCTGTGTCCTGATGGAGTGCTGCAGGAGAATAGCAGATAGTGGTGGGGTGCAACTTAGCATATCCAGGCCTAATGTCTGTCAGACATTGTGTTATGGATGTGTAAAGAGCTGCTTTGACTGCCCTGTAGGGTGTCTGTTCCATGGCAGGACTTGGGTTGATGGTCCACACTACTGCCACCATTGCAGGGAGGTAGCATGTTGATCTGTTGATGGGAGCCAATGTTATTCCACCTGGGGAGGGGGAGGAATGGTGGTGCATAGCCCACCTAGGTGGCCATAAGGGGTTCCCCTGACTCAGACAGACAGAGATATTCAAGGCGTTTCTGCAGAAACAACCTCTCTCACAGAGTAACAGTGCTTTGGAGCTCTGGCATGGCCTTATTCAGCCATGGAGGGTGTTGTGGACCTGGTCCTGGGTGCCTCATCGCACCCTCAGGGTGAGCGCAGTACCCGCACAGTGTGACGGTGTGTAGCTACTATGTGCCAGTCAGTACAACACCCGCTCAGTACACCCTACCAGGCCGAGGTGCTGTGTGGGTGCACACGGCCACATCCCCCTACCAGGCCGAGAGCTGTGGGGGTGCATTCCCCATCTTGTGTGCATCTGTGGACAGCTTATTTGCATGTGCAGTGCATCATGGGTGCGGGTGGCCTAACCCTATCCTGTTTACAACAGCAGACTGTCTGTGAGGTGATATGCCGGCTCTCTGCAGCCAGCCAGGGGCTTGCTGACAGCTATAGAGCTGTAGCCCAATGGTTGTGTCACTGCCTGTGCAGCCAGAGGTCATGGGTTCAAACCCACAGTGGGGTTCTTTGATAGGGCTGTCCACAGCTTTATTTTTATTTACTGTACATATGTCTATGCCGGCAAAACCACCCTCAGCTTATTATACCCATTAGGTGCCTCTGAGGGTGCTTTATAGGGCGCCCTATAGGCCACCTTATGGTTGCCATCCATATAAGGTGCACTGTACATTATCCTGTGTCGCAACATATATGGTGCCCTATAGGGGACATTCTAGGGTGCCTTGGCGGACAGTGCACTGTGACATGTGCCTTATGGGCCACTGTATGTGTACACACTGTGTGAGTGCGTTTGCTAGTAGTGATAGCAAAATAAAATTAAAAAGCCTCCTACAGCACTCCTCACCATAATACATACTGCCTCAGCCAGCCTTGTTCACTGGGCATTATGAAGGATTGAACCCCTGATCTCTGCACCATTGGTCAGTGTTTTAACCATTGTGCTGTGGCTCTGTTCCTGTGCTTGTGCATCAGCGTGCCGCCTTGTGCCCATCAGCGCGCCACCTTCTGCCGCCCAAGAGGACCAGTGCGCCGCCCAAAAAGAACTGTGCGCCGCCTTATGCCGCCCAAAATGTACAGTGCGCCGCCTTATGCCGCCCAAAAAGAACTGTGCGCCGCCTTATGCCACCCAAAATGTACAGTGCGCCGCCTTATGCCGCCCAAAAAGAACTGTGCGCCGCCTTATGCCGTTCAAAATTAATTTGCCTCCTAAACCACTTTTACCCATTACAGTTGCTACCTCAGCTGGCCTTTTTCGTTGCGCACAATGGGGGATTAAACCCATGGCCCCTGCACCATTGGTCAGTGTCTTCACCGTTGTACTATGGCTCTGTTGTTTTGTATACCCAGCAGCGCGCCACTTTGCCTTCCCACGCGCTAATGTCGAGCCCCGCACATTAGCGCGACGCGCACAGGTCCGGTCGCTTACTCCCGGTTTTTTGCTATTTTCTGCCTGAACCGCCCACTCCTTATATGGCACACGCACACTAACGGGGACCCGCACAATTTCGGAGTTTAGTAAACATGCCCCATAGAGTGTTGTTTGGGTTGCCAGGGGTTGTAGGAACAGTCTTGGCAGGAGAGAAATGGGGATGGGAAGAGAAGAGAGCTTCAAAAAGATCAGTAGGAGCAGCATTAGAGATTAGTGTAGTTCTACAGCGATGGAGCATCCTGCCCCCCTTAGCTTCAGGAACCCCTCTGGAAATGGCTGAGAAGACACTGCTGAATGTCCAAAATCCTGACCGTCAGGAAGGGAAGGAGTAGGGTGTGTACAAGCAGGGAAAAGACTAGCAGAACAATGGAATGTAAGCACCCTAAGTAAAAAATAAAATGCATGAAAATAACATACAGTGAACAGGAAGGAGCGCAGTGAAATGCAGGGGTAGATCAGTCTGTCCATACAGCCCTTAAGTTTGTTTTCTTTTATTTTCAGATGACTGAACAATATTTAAGAGAATCTGGGAAACTCTGCAAAGATTTGGAAAGTGCAGCTCTTCAAATATGCTTAGAAGGATTACAGCAGTTCATAAAGAGGTTCGTTCAGCATTTTGCTTGTATGCTCCTTGTAATCCCCTGATCCTTGTCACAATACTCCATACAGTAAGTGTGATGCAAGCATAGGCCACCATGTGCTTTACCAACAATACAAAAGGTTGTAACTGTTCTTATGCCTGGGGGAGAAGAGGGTGGCGTTTCCCCATACCCTTCATGTTGGAACAGGCTACGCTCAAGGTTCCTTCCATTATGTGAGGTCTGATCTTGACATGTCTTGTGATATCACTGTCTTTCCTGCTGGAACATTGCTATTTTAATCTTATGGTTTATGAATTTGACAGGGCAGACTGGCTTCATGGTCCGTTAGCAACTAAGTGCCATGCATGCAACAGACCCAGATTCTCATCTCAGGCCTATCTACTGCTCATCGCATAGGCCGGACTGGGAACACTGTGGATTGCAACGTTGTCATCCCCCAAAGAAGTTCCACCATTGCTGCACCAGAGATACAGAGTCTCGCTCATTAGGAGTGTGCCACACTCATTTGATGGATCTCTCGCGCTCACACTCTGAGCTCCTTCTCTCTCATTGGAGCCTCAGTGCCAGTGCAGTGATCCTGGTCAAGACAAGCCTAAGAGAAGAAAAATCAAAGAGGGGCTATTCAACGATGGCAGCTAATATCGCCAATATTGTCACTGTTCGGTTATGGCCAAGTACCGCTCCTGGAACTGGTTAGCATCCAGGCATGCAGCGGCAACTCTGGGGGATATTCAGCGGCACTAACCGTGTTAGTGTCCCTGAATATCGCAGATAGGGTTTCCCAACCCTTTTACCTCCAAGTTATTTGTACCCCGCCTAAGTTCTATGTAAAATCCTATTTCAGTTGAGTTCTGTTCTTCCTGTTCAACGTAAACCGCTTTGTTTTTAGATAAAGCGGTATATAAAACATGTTAAATAAATAAGAACAGTTCATAGGTCTTCTAACTGTGTTAATCCCTTTGAATATGCCCCACAAATTCCCAACCAGCAAGAAGAAATCTAAGCACACCTTCCCGTGTACTGCCTGCCCCCTCCCCCACCATTCCTCATCCCTGCACCTACAAGGATAGAGCTGTGAAATCTATGCACATACTTTTAGCCGTTAGACTTAGACAAGAAAAGCAAATATCATTTTATACTTCTTTTTTTTCATTTACTAAGTAATATTATGCTTGAATCTTTCTAGATTTATACCCCGGATGCGCCATCTGAAAAATCTTTCTTGAGCCTTCAGTCTCATTCTTTGGGGTGGCAAATTTCACTCTTTGGGACAGTTCATCCTTGACATCTCTGTTCAGCACATCTCAAGGGCATTGACAAATATACTCAAATGGAAACAATCACAATTATCTATACACATAGATAACATAACATTTTTAAACCAAATTTCATGAGACGTCCGGTGGCATGGTGGACTAGGGAAGACGTGTATTCCTTAGCTCTGGAGCCCTTCTCCCTCCCTGGGCACTTAAAATATACTGGGCAGTGGATTTTTTCAGAGGAGTGGCCTTGCGCACAGTTGGGGTGTGAGAGAGGAGGATCAGAAGCTTGGCAAAATAAAATGAAGGCTTATGGCAACGAAAACAGCGAGGTTCAAAAAACCCAGAGCGGCGGAGACTAAGATGGCGGACAGCAGAGCGGACAGCCCAACCGCGGAATCAGCAGGGGCAATGGTGGCAGAAGTATCCAAGGCAGTGGTGCAAGCCCTGGAGGACAGGCTAAGTGGATTAGCAACTCAGATGATGGCTGTGGTACAAGAAGTGTCAGACTTCACTAGACGGGTGGAGCAGGCTGAGCAGCGCATAGGTTCTCTGGAGGATGTGCAGGCCCAGGCCCAAACAAGGCTCAAAAGTGTGGAGATAGCCATACAACAACAGCTGGAAAAATTGGAGGACTTAGAGAATCGTGGAAGGAGGAAAAATCTCCGGTTCATAGGGATCGTGGAATCGGTTGTGGAGAGAGAGTTAAAAAAGTATTTGGAGAAATGGATACCTGCTAACTTAAGCCTGGAGGAAGGAGTTGTTGAGATTATAATAGAAAGAGCTCACAGGCTGGGGCAGTGCCAATTATCAGACAAATGCCCAAGAGCTGTGATAGCTCGGTTTTTTAATGCATACCAAAAAGACGGTGTCTTAAGAGCAGCATGCAAGCAGCGGAGGGGAGTGGAAACACAGCAGAACTTCTCATCTTCCAGGATTATTCAGCAGGAGTCTCGGCATGGCAAAGGGCCTATAAGGAGGTCTGCGGGATCCTGGTGGAGCATAAAACACGATTCGTGCTTGCATATCAGGCCAAGTTGCGTGTAGAGTACGAGGGTCATCAGCATGTGTTCCTTACACCGGCAGAGGCTGTGTCATTTTGCCAGAAACGATGGTCTTTGAAGTCCTCATGTGCTGAGTAGATGATTAAGATAATGGCTTTGGTGGGACATGGAATTGGTACATGGCATGGTGGGGAGAAGCCATGACAAGCTGACTTAGGTCAGGAAATATATGTTTAGGCCATTATGTAGCCTTATAGAAGGTTTTGTAAGAAGGCTTTGTAAGAAATCCTGACTGGGTGACCAGAGAACTAGATCAGGGGCATGCGATGGATGTCATCTACCTGGATTTCAGCAAAGCCTTTGATACTGTTCCTCATAGGAGGCTTATCAATAAACTCAGTAGTTTGGAGAAGGGTCCCAGGATGGTAAACTGGATCAGAAATTGGTTGACTGACAGACGACAGAAGGTGATGGTAAATGAAGCTCACTCGGATGAGGAGAAGGTGATTAGCATGGTGCCCCTGGGTTCGGTCCTGGGCCCGTACTGTTCAATGTATTTGTGAGTGATATTGCTGAAGGACTGAATGGAAAAGTCTGTCTTTTTGCAGATGATGCAAAAATTTGCAACAGAGTGGACTTCCCCAAGGGAGTGGTTAACATGAGGAAAGATCTGCAAAAGCTGGAAGAATGGTCTAATGCTTGGCAATTAAAATTTAATGCAAAGAAGTGCAGTGTCATGCACCTGGGTAGCAGAATTCCAAGGGAAATGTATGCGATAGGGAGCGAGAGGTTGGTATGCACGGATCAGGAGAAAGACCTTGGTGTGATTATTTCTGAAGATCTCAAGGTGGCAAAATTTACTTATTTATTTATTTATTTAGCTGTATTTATATCCCGCTTTTCACCGGGTCAAAGTGATGTAACATTAAAAGGGGGGGGGGGGGTGGACAATACAAAACAGTGCAACAAGGCGGTGGCAAAAGCCAGGAGGATGTTGGGCTGCATACAAAGAGGAATTACCAGCAGAAAGGAAGAGGTACTTATGCCACTGTACAAGTCACTGGTGAGGTCTCACTTGGAATACTGTGTTCAGTTTTGGAGATCATATCTTGCAAAGGATGTAAAAAGACTAGAAACTGTTCAGAGGACGGCGACCAAAATGATTTGGAGCCTGCGTCAGAAGCCTTATGAGAAGAGACTTGAAGACCTAAATATGTACACTTTGGAGGAGAGGAGGAATAGGGGAGATATGATTCAGACCTTTAAATACATAAAGAGAAATAGCAAACAAACAAATCTCTTCCAAAGACGGGGAAGCTGTAAAACTAGAGGGCATAACCTGAAGCTGCAAGGTGGTAAACTGAAAGGTAATGTCAGGAAATACTTTTCACTGAAAGGGTGGTGGATGCTTGGAATGCCCTCCCGATGGAAGTGGTGGGGGCAAACACAGTGACGGAATTCAAAATGGCATGGGACAGACACAGTGGATCCCTTTACAGTAACAGGATAAAATCCAAATAAACTGAACCATCTAATTTCTCATCAAATAGGGGTGTTTTACATGGAGTGGTGGGTTCACCCCTAAACGAAGACATGGAGAGGGGTGGCCTGCACAGAGCGGCAGGTGCACCTACTCTTGCCATCTTACTGGGCAGACTAGATGGACCATACTGGTCTTTATCTGCCGTCATTTACTATGTTACTATGTTACTAAAATGGTAGCCTGCTTGAGGCAGGGACATTGTGGAGGAGTTGCCTCACTCTGTAGATGACAAAAATATATGGGAATTATTTGTGTAATATTAATTAAGTTACTCTGAAGCAAGTCTTTATAGTAGTAATTAAGTTATTTTTGTTAACGGGATCACATGAAAAATATACAATCAGTTGTGTAATGGGAATTCAGGGAGGGTTGGGGAAGTATATTCAATGGGAGGGTAAGAAAGGGGAGTAATGATCATTATTGGATTCCCTGTAAGTAAATATTCTTAATCACTTTCAAATGTATAATTTAATAGTTAGACATAGTATGGGGATATTATGATGTAAAGGGGGTGGGCTGAGGGTCAAATGGTGTTTGCAAATGATTGAAATGTTATAAGATATGGATGATGGGGGTTTAGGGTGGCACTATAAGAATGTTGGTGGGCCTAAAGGTATATGTAAAGAGATCATTAGGACGGGTTTTATTACTTATCTTATTTCTATATGTATTTCTATGAACATAGGATAAAGGACCTCTTGGCCCAATACGAATTAATGAAAAGGACAAGCCTGAATGCTGTTTCTGAACTGGGGAGGGATATAAAGATAAGTTGGGATTGTGGGGAGGGTAGGTAATGATTGTGTGGGAGTGAGTGTTAGTTGGTGGAAGGCGCAGTGTCCGGGGAGGGAGGGGCTTTTCATGAAATGGGAGTAACGGAGGGCCCTAAAGGGCGGTGTAGGTGCAAAGGGATAGTGGGAAAGGGATCAGAGTTGGGGGGGGGGGGTACTAGTGAAGGATATCTGGATTAACTAAACGGGATAGTAGAGAAGGTAAAGGGGATGGGGGGTTGAGAGGGAAGAGGAACCTAGACTCTTTGAGCAGGCAGATATACTGAATAGGATGGGGCAGGTCGGGAACTGGAGAAGTGCTGGTATGAAGGTGCGGGCTCTAGGCTGGTGGGAGGAGGGGGGGTCGCACCAGAGTATAGGGGATAACTCTTTTTGCATAGCTATACTGGAGAGGATGGAAAATGGGTAAAATCACAAAGATAGTATCCTGGAATGTGTGTGGACTGGGTTCTCCAATAAAGAGTTATAAAGTGTTGCAGCAGTTAAGATTAAGGCATACTGAAGTGGCGATGCTGAAAGAAACACATCAAACGTTAACAGAGCATGACAAATTAAGTAAAGGCTGGTTTGGTAAAGCATATGGGGCACCAGCAGTGGGGAAAAAAAGGGGGGTGGTTATTTTGATAGCTAAAAATTCTGGATGGTCGGAGGAGCGGGTGGAAACAGATCCAGAGGGACGGTATGTCTTTCTATGGGGGATTCTGAATGGAATACAGGTAGTGCTGGGGTCTATCTATGCAACAAATGTGTACGAAGCCCGCTTTTATAAACAGGTGACAAGATTGGTGTCGCAGGTAGGGGAATATGAATTGTTCTTAGGTCAGGACTTTAACTCCTTATTGGATGAGAAGTTGGATAGATCTGGATCGGTCAGACTCAGAGATCAATGAGGCACGCGTCACGTAGGGGGTCTCTGTGGAGGGTTTGTTCTGGTGAATGTGTGGAGGATTTTACACCCAGGTGATAGAGACTATACACATTTGTCGAGGGCTCACGGTACATGGTCTAGAATTTATTATTTTCTTATTTCAGGTGACCTGTTTATTTGGGTTTCCCAAGCGGAAATTGGCCCTTCAGTTGTCGCGGATCATGCTATGGTGACGGTGGAGATAAGGCAGAGGGACCAGGGGAGACGAGGGATATGAAGATATCTATTAGACTTAGTTGGGGACTTGAGATTTGAGAAGCATATACGGAATAAATGGGAGGAATATGCCAAACATAATGCTCATCCAATATCACTCCTGAATGTAGACATAAAACTAATGGTGAAAATAATGGCGGATTGTGTGGCAGAATACTTGCCTGATCTAGTACATAGGGTTCAGGTGGGGTTTGTTAAGGGCAGACATGTGGCGTATAGTGTGCATCGTATTCTGGCTTCCATGTGTGCAAGTCAAATAGAGCATAAGTTGTCCGTGTTAATTAGTTTAGATGCTGAGAAGGCTTTCAATAGAGTGATCTGGGCGTTTATGTACCAGGTGTTAGGAGTGATGGGGTTTGAAGGCCTATTTGTAGATACGGTGCGTCTCTTGTATACGGATCCTAGAGGGGCTATTATGGTCAATGGTAATATGTCTTCAGAATTTAAGATTCAAAAGGGAACTCATCAGGGTTGTCCCCTGTCCCCACTGTTGTTTGTCCTGAGATTGGAGCCCTTGCTAAGTAAGATCATGGCATCTAAGGATTTTCGGGGTATTCAAGTGGGAAGGGATGAATTCAGGGTGGCAGCATTTGCAGATGACTTACTGGTTCATATTGAAGACCCTCTAGAAGGGCTGCCAGCTTTGTTGCAGTTGTTTAAGGACTATGGTAAGCCATCAGGATTAAGATTGAATCTCGATAAATCTGAGGCTCTCCCATTAGACATGCAATTACCCCAAATGTGGAAGGGAACCTTCCCATTGAAGTGGGCTATGGGAAGCTTTAAATACTTAGGGATATATTTGCTAGCCAATTTGATGGAGTTATACCGAATTAATGTTTCAAATCTATTAAAAGCCTTAAGTGTGAGGGTGCAGAAGTGAAGGGATCTCCCACTCTCTCTTGGGGGTAGGACTGCTTTATATAAAATGACCCTTTTCCCCAAATGGCTATATATGCTCCAGATGTTACTGGTAATGTTGAAACGGAAAGATATTCTAAAGATGGAAAACCAGTTAAAGTGTACATCAAGGTCATGCTGATCGCATTCTTCGACCAGAAGGGAGTAGTCCATCATGAGTTTGTGCCTGAGGGTCAGACAGTCAACCAGCACTTCTATCAGCAGGTCCTCAATCACCTCCATGACTGGGTTCGGCGCAGCAGGCGGGCTCTGTGGAGAGACAAGTCGTGGCTGCTACACCATGACAACGCGCCTGCACACACCGTGCTCAGTGTGAGGCAGTTCTTGGCCAACAAACAGATCACAGCTCTCGGCCATCCTCCTTATTCCCCAGATCTCACACCGTGCAACTTCTGGCTCTTCCCCAGGCTGAAGACTGCGCTCAAAGGAGCTCATTTCATCTCTGCAGAAGAGATCAAGGCCACTGTGGCGAGGGAGCTGAGGGACCTCAAGGAGGAGGACTTTACCGAATGCTTCCATACGTGGCAGAAGCGAATGCAGAAGTGCATTAACTCTGGGGAAGATTACTTTGAAGGGGACAATGCATAATTTCTCTGTAGATTTTGTAATAAAACATTCATGGGACAGTCTCGTTTCTTTTTTTGTCACATCTCATACATTCATGTGTGTTCTTGGTACTTGCCTCAAAGCAGGAACAAAGACCTCAGGTAGGAAGCATCTGCATTCTCCTGCTGGCTTCAGTTTTCAAGGAGGAATTCTTCTTGCAGGCTTGCGGGTGACCTCATAATTGTAAAGTCCATGATTCATAGCATTTGTTCAGATTGTACACTCCTGAAGAAAACAGTCTCTATAACCAATTAGTGAATCCCCCACTTAGAGAGCAAGCTCTTCCCAACACTGATGGCCATTGAGAAGAACGCCGTTGCATAATAGACAATGATTATGTTTGTGGGTAGACGATGAGTTCAGTATTCAGAAGCATTTATGAGGGCTCAATAATTGTTGTCATATAAAATCTCATACACCCCAAATTATCTGTCTGGAAAAGGGGTTGGATTTGGAGCATGATATGAGTAGCGCCACTTAGATTTATAATTTATACATCTAAGCTGCAGTATTTGATTACTAAATATAAATTATACACCTAGGTGGTCATCCAAATAGCAAGAATAACTCAGAATGTCAGACTTAAGCATTTGAAGTCATATGTGGATACCCAATGGTGCTAGCTAAACAGATAGTACTTTTGAATATACATGTGATTTGAAATGTCTAAATTAAACAGTTCGGGCCTGATATTCAAAAAAAGCTGAGCTCCTAAATTTAGGATCCTAAGTTAGGATACTAAATTTGTGTCCAATATTCATCCACACTTAGAAGCCTAAATTTTCAGTTGAAAAGTCATCCTAATTTAGGAGCTTAAAATTTATGCTCCTAAATTTAAACCTGCCATTTATTTCATTAGGTTTACGTGGTGCTGAAGATCCAGTGCTAAGCTCCTAACCTTCAGGGGCGGCCCAAGGGGGGTGCGGGGCCATGTGCGGAGACTCGGTGCGGGGCCTCATTTGCATAAGGAGCCTCATTTGCAAAAATAATTGCATAATGTTACCATATACTAACTTTTAGTAAACATGCCTCTTAATGAGCGTATAGATAAGGAAAGACTAAAAGATTTCTACATTACTATAATCCAGTGCCAACCGCCAGGCACATTAGGAACTACTACAAACGCTGCCCATTTAGAACCAATAGCAAACCCACCATATCATAACAGCACTACCAGGACTCATAAAGCACCAGACCCTACCCATCAAAAGGCAACAATGCAAATATTAAACCAATACATTTCAGAGAATAACAATACATGACCTACTGGGGAAAGAGAACAAGTGGCAATGTCATAAAGGAATTACATAAACAGAATACCTCAGCTCAGTTACACATGCAGAACATAGATCATCACCAAACAAGGAATCACAGTTTAGAAACAGGAAGACAATAATTAAACTGGGAACCCCAAAAGCCAAACTTAGAATGTACAACAACACTGTAAAAATAAAACTATAAATTAATTTCCTCTTGTACTAAACAAAGCACAGACATTAATGATGCACATTTCCCAGAGCTGACATATTCCAGTTAATAAATTCAAAATAAAGAAATATTTTTCTACCTTTTGTGCATTTTTTTTTCAGTTGCAATTGCTCCAGCCACTTTCTTCTGGTTTCTTCGTGTCTTCTGCTAACTCTCCATCATCTGCTGTCCATTTGTCCTTTCTTCTCTCTTCTAGTTTTTTTCCATTCTCTCTCTACATCTCCTTTAACATACTAATCTTTCTCCTTTTGCTCTTTCCTCATTCCTATTTCATCCATTCAAATTTTACCCCTCCATCCTCAATCCCCACTTACTCTCCCAATACCCGGCCAATTGAAGATTTTTCTTCCCTCCCACACAAAACATTTTTCCCATTACCATCAGCCCCAGTGGGCTTAACAGAGCCGCGAGAGGGAAACTCTCCCTTCGCGGCTCTGAAAGCCACGCCGAGGAGAGTGATTGAGGGAGGGCTCTGCCGGACAGGAGGGAGGGCTCTGTTGGGCGGGAGGGGGCCCTGCGGGAGACACTTGATTCTGCCGCTGCTAGGGTGGCAGCGGCAGCAGCAGTAGCAAGTTAGTTTTTTCTTTTAAAGTTTTCCTGGGCTGATGAGCAGAATGTTGTTTGCGTTGGGCCCCCTGAAATGCAGGGCCCTGTGCAAACAATATTCTTGCTCAATGGACGGGCTGGCCCTGTTAACCTTTTTCCCCTCCCTAAATCCTCCCCGGTTGTAACCCACGTTTTATGCTTCTAAATTTAGGAGACGTTTTAAGAAAAATTTTAGGCACTCAGCCCTAGTCAATTTTCAGAGAGGTCAATTTAGGAGCATAACTCTGAAAGTAAGGAGCATAAATCCTTTGAATATCCGGTCCTTCAAATATATGTGGACCACATGTCTGAAGACTGACCTCAGTATATATGTGTGTCTTATTAATTCTTTCTTGAAATACACACAACCAGGAATGGCCAGCTCTGGCTCCTGAGGGTCACAAATAGCCCTGGCTTTCAGAATAACCAGAATATGCAAAAGAGTCAGGTTCTCAAATCAAGTGTGTACAAATGCATCTCATCGGGATATTCTGAAATCAGAACCGGTTACAGCCCTGGGAGTTGGGGATGGCCACCCCTATATTACAGTAAGAACAGTCTTAGCAAAAATGTATGTATTTGCTAGTTTTCCTCATAAGTGAAAGGACTAAAGATAGATTTCATTTTTATTATGAAAATCGATTGTCCCTGCCTTTAGATGGGATTTCTAAGACGATTTAGAGTTGGTGGTTTTCTTGATGTTATACTGATTATCAATAATCTTTTTTTATTTTAATTTTTGATCCAGGTTAGAGAAGGAATTTATGGCCTGGGATAAAGACAAATCTTCGTCCATGTTTGTGCCTTATTTAATAGTCTACATTAACTGTTTTCTTGAGTTAAGGTAGGTTTCCGTCGATGCATGCTTGAGATAAATGATATGTCAGTTTGTAGATTAAGTAAAATTTATTAGCCTAGTGGGATGGTTTACAATACACGAGCAAAGCCTCACCCCCCACCCCCCCAAACAAATTGCATGCTGAATGCTACTGGAATTGTACAGATCCATGTATGTGTCAGACAGGGAGAAAATAATGGGCACCAAAGAAGACAATGAGATTGTGAACGGCAAATGCGCATCCAGAGAAAATAAGAAGGGAAGAAAATAGGAGGGAACAGAAAGCAGGGCTGTAGCAAGCCATACATGCGCCCTGTGCGACTTACAAACCTGGTGCACCCACCGCTTCTCCCCCCCCCCCATGTTTGTCATCTCCCCATCTTACCCCATACCTCATCATCTCCAGCCAGCTCCCCCCAACACTGCCTGCCCGGCCTGCCCTTGCCCCACCGCCACTTTTCCTCTTCCCTTTTCAGCGGCAGCAGAGCGGACCTCCAATTTAAATACAACATGCGGGTCTTTCCGACGCCGCGCTTGCATGACTCTTCTGATCCCTCCCTCCTCTGACAGATGCCAATCAGGGCCAGTGCAAGGAGCCATAGGCAAACCTCCACCCCCAACACAAACCCTCCCGTAACAATCCTGTAAAAATGCATAAGTGGACATCATACTTCTAAATATTGAGCTATGCTTTGTATGTATACGCGTGCCCACTCTTGCAGGCAATAGAATATACAGACGGTTCTGTGGGTTTGTGTTGCTGTCAGGATCTGTTTTGCGTTGCTGCCCTCGGAGGCTCCTGCCCTAGGTAGTCGAATAGTCATGCCTAAAGGATGAGTTGGCCCCGATGCCAGCTCAAATCATTTCCTGATTTGTATGTCATGTTTGTGAATATCCTTAGTTGTTCAGATGCCTTTGAGTCAGGGCCGACTCTAGGAAGATGTGGGGCCTCGAGTGAATCAGGCAGTGTGGGCACCCTGGGGAAACCTTTGTGCAGGGACTGAAATGGTTAAGCAAAATTATAACTGAAAAGAAGTGAAAAGCAAAGAAAGAACTATTCAGGGTGAAATTATGCCATATTGTAACCTGCAGTTAAGGCCAAGAAAAAATGGAAACAATCAGTCATAGCGCTGAAGCATCTCTGGTCAGCATGACATGTACATCTGAGTGCCTGAAAATGTTTTAAAATGTTCTAAGCTTCGCTGCACTAGCGGAAATTATGCACCTACTTTTTCCTCTGTGGACTTTGGTGGACTTTCAAAGTAAAAGGAACATAGTAGATGACGGCCGAGAAAGACTGGAGTGGATCCAATCTTCTCAGGAGGATGGGTAGCGTAGTCACTGATGCTCCATGCAGTTTAGCCCTGCCCTCAACCATTTTCGTGGGGGTTAAAAACAAGCACTTTCGCTTCGCCAATTACTCCAGGCAAACTCTGCATGCACATTTGCACCTGCTATTTGATGCGCAGAATTTCTCGGGATGAAAAGCTCGTCTTCTTTTGAATTTCCAAACATATGTGCATAAACACAAACCTTGTCCCAGTTTCTACCGCTGGAAAAGTCTCTGATCAGTCTGGGTAAACGTATTCGCATACAGGCTGCTTGTGTGCACTTTTACCTGCAATTTCCTTAAAACCCATTTTCACAGAACCCCTCCCTGCATTGAAAATGTTACCTTCCCAACTGTGTGTTCTTGTCTGTTGGGATGAGAGTGCTTGGTGGGTGAAGAGTGGAGGAAACTCAACCAGATGTGGCCATATTTAAAAATAAATTTTACATGTGTGGCCCATGTTACTAAGTGCCCTCGTAAACTAGGGGGGAACTTAAATACTGGTAACTTGCTGTGTGATGCTATTGTGCAGGGATACCACTTCCCCTAGAATATGAGCTGAAGTGTGTGTGGAAGTGATTTTTTATAGCTGGCTCTCCCCACTGGAATGGCGAAGGAAGGAGTTGATGAGGTCACAGATGCTCTAAACTGAGAGGTGTTGGAGGAAACTTGGCCTTCTGCCTCTCATCTCCCTCCCAGAAGCAGGCTGAGAGATCAACAGCGAGATCTTGTGGAGGAAGAGCTGCCAACTTCTGCACAAATCTTAACTGGACACCTGTCAGCGAGCTCAGAGGAAGTGATAACCCCTCTGAGACCGAGGTGGTAGATTCTATAGAAATTACTGTCAGGATTGTAATGTGGAGCCCCATTCCCAAAGGGGTACGTCCTGTGGAAGTCAGAATTGGGCTCAAGGATAGCCAAGAGTGCCTCTTCCATTGCCATGGGGACATCCTCCCCACGGCAGCACATGTGCGGTGCACCCCGGGACCCCAATTCCCCAACGCCTGTGCCTGACAGGGGCAGCCAGTGCTCCGATCGGGCAGTGGGGACCCTCATGTGCTGTGATCTGACTCCCAGGGGGGAGACCTGTTTGAGGTGGAATAAGCAGGTTGTTCCCCCCGGTGACCCCCCCAGATGTACAGGGCTAACAATGGGTCCAGTATGTCCAGGAGTCGAGCCCGCCCATGCCATGCCCTGTCACATCCACATCCTCTGCTGCACGCACAGCAGCTCTGTGCATGCAGCGGAGAGGCAGGCAGAATACCGACAGGGGGAATAGCGGAACTGCACGTCCCTGTGGGACATGCAGCCCTGCTATTCTCCTTACAGAATCGGGGCCATAGTAATATAATGATTAAATAATATTAAGGCCCTTAAAACCCTTTCCAGGCCGAGCCCAAAACTCTCGGGATCCAAAATTCTGACTAAATATTCCTATCAAATGGTATATAATACATGACCATAGCAGAAGGAAAATCACTATTAGAACATATTGAATAAGACGGGTACAATTTTCCTGAAATATGCAAAAATTAACCCGGCTGCAGAATGTGGATTAAAATATTTAAAGTAGGCCTTCAAAGGGTTAACCTATAAGCATTGGGGTAATTTTATAAAGAGGGGATACTTTAATAAAGAGCTATGTAAAATAATGTGCTATCAACGTGTGCAAATCACGTAGTTCAGTGAAATACGATGCACATTAATAGGCTTTTGCACACGTACTTTGTTGTTATATGCTGTCGAGTTGGTGTCAACTCATGGCGACCCTCTGGATAGTTGTCCTAAACAGTCAGGCGGCTCACTGTTGATAGCATGGCATCCATAGCTGCTGTTATTGTATCGATCCATCTCATTGCTGGCCTTCCTCTTTTGCGTTGACCTTTAACCTTGCCAAGCATGATGTCTTTCTCTGATGATTTCTCTCTTCGCAGGTTGTGTCCAAAGCATGAAAGTCAAAGTCTTGTCATCTGAGCTCCTAAAGAAAGCTTAGATTTGATTTCCTCTAGTATCAACTGTTTTGTTCTACGGGTAATCCACGCTATATACAGTAATCTTTGCCAGCACCATAACTCAAAGGCATTGATTTTCTTTCTGTCTATCTTTTTCACTGTCCAACTTTCACATCCATATGACATTATTGAAAATACCATGGTTTGGACAAGTCAAATCTTTGTATAGGGAGAGACATCTCTGCTCTTGAGAATCTTGTCTAGGTCTTTCATAGCCATTCTGCCAAGAGCAATGCGTCAGATTTCTTGACTGTTGTTTCTTTATTGATTATTGTTGTCCACTTTTTCAATTTTTTTTCTCCATCAACAATGAACTTACTGATTTTGCCAGTTATCAGGATCTTTGTCTTCTATACGTTAAGGTGCAGCCCATTTTAAAAGTATGTTCCTTGATCTCGAGAAGCAAATGTTTCATATTATCTTCACTTTCAGCCAGTATTGTGGTACCAGCACCATAGCAAAGGTAGTTGATGAGACTTCCACCAATCTTCACACTTCGGTTGTCTTTATACAGTCCTGCTTCTCTGATGATTTATTATGCACATAAATTAAACAAGTATGAAGAAAATATGCAGCCTTGTCATACACCTTTGCTGATTTTAAACTATTCTGTTTCTCCTTGTTCCATTCAAACTGTTGCTTCTTGATCAATGTAAAGGCTGTGCAAGAGAACTATCAGGTATTCTGGTACATCTATGCTTTTTAATGTGGCCCAGAGTTTCTCATGGTTTACACAGTCAAAAGCCTTGCTGTAGTCAATAAGACACATATAGATATCCTTTTGCTATCAAGTATTCATCTCTTTTGCCTTTTCAAGTATCCATCTCACATCTGCGATGATGTCTCTCGTTTCTTGCCCTTTCCTGAACCCTGTTTGCATTTCAGGCAGCTCTCGTTCCAGGTATGGTTGTAGTCTCTGCTATATGATCTTGAGTAGAGTCTTGCTGGCATGTGGGATCAGAGCAATTGTGTGATAATTTCCACAATCAATTGCATCACCTTTCTTCAGAATTGGTATAAACACAGAACTTTTCCAGTCAGTTGGCCATGATATTGTCTTTCAAATTTCCTGGCAGAGCCTTGTAAGTATGGCAACAGCCACATCTGATTGCAGTAACACTTCAATGGGAATGCCATCAATGCCTGGTTCTTTGATAATGCTTTCAATGCTGCTGCAACTTCTTCTTTTATCACCAATGGTTCCTGATCATAAGGTACAGGTTGAAATGGCTGTTGGTTCAATTGATTTTTATGATATAATAAGAACATGAGATATGACATACTGGGTCAGATCAAAGTCCATCAAGCCCAGTATCCTATTTCTAACAGTGGCCAATCCAGGCCACAAGTACCTAGCAGTTTCCCCAAAAAGACACACAGGTTCCACAGTACTTGTATTGGGGCAAGCAGTGGATTTCCCGGGTCCTCTTTAGGTTTATCGACCTTTCCTCCAAGAACTTGTCCAAACCTTTGTTAAACCCAGATACACTAACAGCTTTTACTGCATCTTCCGGTAACGAATTCCAGAGTTTGATTACACGTTGAGTGAAAAACTATTTTTTTCTTATTAATTTTAAATGAGTTACACTGTAGCTTCATTGCATGTCCCCTAGTCTTTCTACTTTTTGATGGCATAAGCAATCGATCTACGTTTACCCGTTCCACTCCATTCATTAATTTGTAGACCTCTATCATATCTTCCCTCAGCCATCTCTTTTCCAGATTGAGGAGTCCTAACCTTTTTAACCTCTCTTCATAGGGGTATCCTTCCATCCCCTTTACCATTTTGGTGGCTCTTCTCTATACCCTTTCTAACTCTGCTATATCCATTTTAACATACGGTGATCAGAATTGCATAGAATATTCAAGGTGCGGTCGCACCATGGAATGATACAGAGGCATTATAATATCCTTTGTTTTATTCTCCATTTCTTTCCTTATGATTCCTAGTATTCTACTGGCCTTCTTGGCTGCTGCTGCACACTGGGTGGAGGGTTTCAACATGTTATCGCTGATGACACCTAAATATTTTTCCTGCGTGGTTGTTCCTAATGTGGAACCTTGCATCGTGTAACCATAGTTTAGGTTGTTCTTTCCTAGGTGCATAACTTTGCACTTGTCTACATTAAATATCATCTGCCATTTGAACATCCAGTCTTCCAATTAATCAAAATTCTTTGCAATTTTTCACAATCCTCTTGGCTTTTAACAACTTTGAATAATTTTGTGTCATCTGCAAATTCGATCACCTTACTCATTATTCCCATTTCCAGGTCATTTACAAATATGTTAAAAAGTAGCGGGCCCAGCACAGATCCCTGGGGTACTCCACTATTCACCTTTCTCCATTTTGAAAATTTGCCATTTAGTCCTACCCTCAGCTTTCTATATTTTAACCATTTCTTGATCCACAATAGTATACTACCCCCAATCCCATGACTTTTTAATTTTGACAAGAGTCTCTCATGAGGGACCTTTGTCTACCTGTTTATTCACACCTTTGAAAAAATATAACAGATTAGTAAGACAAGATCTTCCTTGGCAAAAGCCATGTTGGCTTTCTTCCATTAAACCATGACTATTTACATGTTCAGTAATTCTGTTCTTTATAATGGTTTCTACCATTTTGCCCAGTACTGACATCAGGCTCACTGGTCTGTAGTTTCCTGGATCACCCCTGGAGTCCTTTTTAAAAATTGATGTTGCATTGGCAATTTGCCAATCTTCAGGTATTGCGGATGATTTTAATGACAGTTCACACATTACTAATAGTAGGTCTACAATGACATATTTCCATTTTTTCAACACTTTTGGATGTTTTGCTACTCTTTAGTTTATCAAATAGTTGTAATACATCTTCCCGGTTTATCAATATTTTTTTAAATTCTTCTGATACATCACCTTTAAATACCATTTCAGTTATGGGTAACTTCCCTGGATCTTCTTCAATAAAGACCAAAGAAAAGAATTCATTCAGTCTCTCCTCTATGGCCTTGCCCTCTCTTAGTGCCCCTTTTCCCTTTTACTTTCTATCATCTAATGGTCCTCTAACTCTCTCACAAGGTTTTTTTGCTACGAATGTATGTGTTTATGTTTATGGTTTTTTGCTACGAATGTACTTGAAAAAGTTTTTGTTAAATGTTTTTACTTCTACAGCTATCTTTTTTTCAAATTCTCTCTTTGCCTGCTTTCAATGCCTTGCATCTAACTTGCCAGTGGTTTTGTTATTTCCAGTTTTTGTCATTTGGCTCTTTTTTCCATTTTCTGAAAGATGCTTTTTTGGCTATCTCACCTTTAAACCATGCTGGCAGTTTTTTGGACTTCCTTCTACTTTTCTTAAAGCATGGAATATAGCTTGTCTGGGCTTCTAAGATAGTATTTTTAAACAACGTCCATGCTTGATGTAAATCGTTAACCTTTGCAGATGCTCCTTTTAGTTTTTTCTCAACTATTTTCCACATTTTATCATAGGCTCCCTTTTCAAAGCTAAAAGGTAGTACTGTGGATTTCCTTGCTGTCCTTCCTCCATTTATGAAATCAAACATGATCATGCTATGATCACTATTGCCAAGTGACCCCAAAACCCTTATCTCTTGCACCAGATCTTGTGTTCTACTAAGGACTAGGTCCAAAATGGCTTCCCCTCTTGTCAGTTCATGAACCAGCTGCTCCAAAAAAAGGAGTAATTTCCCCAGCATGTCCTGCCGTGACATTGACCCAGTCCATACTGGGGTAATTGAAATCACCCATTATAATTATTGTGTTGTAACGTTTGTTAGCTTCCCTGATTTCTATGAGTATTTCATCATCAATTCTGGTCAGGCGGTCAGTAGTACATCCCTATTGCCATTGCCTTCCCATTTTTACATTGAATTTTGATCCATAGAGATTCTACAGTATATTTTGTTTCATGCAAAACTTTAATCCTGTGTGACTCAATGTCCTCTCTAACATAGAGTACAACCCCTCCACCAATTTGATCTACTCTGTCATTGTGATACAATTTGTACCCAGGTATCAGTGTCCCACTGGTTGTCCTCCTTCCACCAGCTCTCTGAGAAACTAATCATATCTAACATCTCATTTAGTGCTATATATTCTAATTCTCCCATTTTATTTTTTACACTTCTAGCATTTGCATAGAAGCATTTTAGAGGTTGTATTTTTTTCATATTAATCTTGTTATCAGTAGTCAGAGGTAATTTGGAATCGTTATGTTCTGTCTGCTCTGTACTTAAGGGCACTTGGGTTACTTTTGTCTTTATTGGAACCTCTCACTGATATGCCCTAACTTCAGTCTTTTGTTAGTGTCCTTCAAGGATACATCCTTCCAAACCATGCGCTCTTGGGTGACATTTGGCTTTCCCCTATTATCTAGTTTAAAAGTTGCTGTATCTCCTGTTTAAAGGTTAGGGCCAGCAGCCTGGTTCCATCCTAGTTAAGGTGGAGCCCATTCCTTCAGAATAACCCCTCTTTCTCCAGAATGTTGCCCATTTCCTAACAATCAAAAACCCTCTTCCTTGCACTATCATCTTATCCACACATTGAGACTCCGGAGCTCTGCCTTCCTTTTGGGTCCTGCGTGTGGAATGGGAGCATTTCTAAAGGTAAAATGTGGACTGTTGTAGTTGTTGTTATGGAAGGACAGACTAGATAAGCCATGTGGTCTTTTTCTGTCATCATGTTTCTATGTTTCTACCCTGGAAGTTCTGGATTTCAACATCCTACCTAAAAGCATAAATTTGGTTTCCAAAGCCTCCCTTCCACACTTTCCTGTCATTGGAACCAACATGTACCAATACAGCAGACTCTTCCCCAGTGCTATGTAAAACCTTGTCTAGGTGGCATGTGAAGTCCGCTACCTTTGCACCAGGCAGGCATGTTACCAAGTGATCTTCATGTCCACCAGCCACTCAGCTATCTATATGCCTAATGATCAAATCACCAGCTATAATGGCTGTCCTAACCCTTCCCTCATGGGCACATGGCCCTGGAGAATCCTCCTTGGTGTGAGAGAGTTTTACATCACCTGGAGGAAAGGGCCTAGCTACAGGATCACTTCCTGCCACAACAGGGTGATGATCTCCTATAACATGACCTCTCTTCTCCATGGTAACAGGGGAGCTGCCAGACTGGAGGTGGTACTTCAGTACTATGTCCCTGTAGGTCTCATCTATATACCTCTCTGTCTTCCTTATGGCCTCCAAGTTTGCTACTCTAGCCTCCAGTGATCAGACTCGTTCCCTGAGAGCAAAGAACTCCTTACATCTAGTGTACTGTCATCAAACCCCCCCCCTCCCCCCCGTGGCCTGTGGCTGCAAGGGCAGGTTGAGCATTGTATTATTGGTGGAGGTAAAAGACTCTTTAAGCCAGATGCACCCTGGGTATTGTAGTCCTCCTCCTTGTGAGAATAAGTTGTGTGAGCCAAAATGGAGGGTAAATAAGGCTTTTATTTCCCTTTTATGCACTGAGGTTTGCTAGGTAACAGAGAAATGAAAGTATTTCCTTCTTGTCAGGTTCTTCTACCAAGGCATAAGGTGAACAAATAAACTGCTACATACTTTCACAGCTTCTTTGTAAAAACAACACAGGCTTTCCAACTTTGGAGCAAAAATAACTTGGTGAGCTTTTCTCTTTCGCTCAGCACAAACAAAACAATATTAGAGCTTGTCCATATACAATTACAGCTCAGGGAGTGACTCAAGGCTTCCTGCCATACACGCAGAGCAATCCATTAAATCTTCCTGGGACGATATAACTGAATCCCCATATTTCACCTGCATGGGCTCTGGGTCATTTGTGCTTCCCTCAGCAATTGACCTTTCCCTGGCTGCAGTGGTTTGAAAGTCAATATTCCTTCTCCCTAGCCTCCAGCTGGGCTGTTCTAGGGCTTTCAAGTAAACAGCAGGGCTTGTCCCCACACCTCTAGGCAATGGCTTGTAAAACTCCTGCCTGCTTTCTTTTCTCTCAGACTGCTTATCTGCTCTCACAGATGCTCTATGAGCAGGGTTTCTCTTTAGACAAAAAGAGTCACTGTACCTTGGCTTTGTAACGTCCGTGTGACCGGTACTTGCCCAACCAGGCACCTCTCTCTGGACGGTCTCTTTTGTAGACTCCCTCTGGAATCCTCCTGGATAGTGCTTGTCTTCTCTGCAGCTTGGGACGACCAGATAAAGACTCCAGGCTTCTTGGCTTTCTAGCACAAGTAATCCTCCTATCAGGACTTTCTCTTCCAGTACCTTTAAATCTTGTTACAGACCGTTCTGGTGAACATAGACCTCCCTCCAGGCTAGGCTCTCTGCTTCTGAGCTCACTGCCTCTGGGATTTCTTCTTACCGGGTCTCTTTACAGTATTACTCTCCCAGGTCTCACTCCAGCTCTTCTTGGTCTGTATCTTTCTCTCTCTCCTTCTGAGCTCTCCTCTGAGCTCTCTTCCGAGGTTCCTTCCTCCCTCCAGGCCGGGCTCTCTTCTTCTGAGCTGCCTCCCTGCTTATAAAGCCGTTTTACTTCTGAGTTCCTAGAGCTACTCTTCAGGTGGAGCTGATTAGCTCCTGCACAATCAGTCCCCAGGTGTGTTAGCTCAGCCTCTGTAGGTTCATGCCTGCTCCCTCTAGCTGCTTTGCAAGGGAACTGCATCTTCTGCAAGTTATTTGTTTTGTAAGAAACAGCTTTTTTTTCTAAGTTTCTGCTGTCAGTGGCTTCCACCTTATCACACATCCCCCTTCTTAAAATATTATGGGCTGGCTTTTTATATTTTTCACAGCACATAATTCGTGACATTGCATCAGCATTGTAATGCAGCCTTCCTGCTCTATGCTTGACCTTATTTTCATAGGGCTTCCATGCCGTGTACCTGGACACTTCCCTTACTGATGCACTCAGGGCCAATCTTTCACGCCATTGTCGGAGGACATTTATGTGATATCTCTGTTTACGTCCCTTTTCATCTTGTACCATATACGAGACAGGACCAATAGGTTTAACGACTGTATAGGGCCCCCTCCACTAGGCTTTGAATTTCGGGGTGCGTCCGGACACTAAAACTATCACCTTCTCACTGGCGGTTAATTGTCTAGGCTTTGTATCCCTATCATAATATTTTTTTTGTTTTCGCTGACTATCTTTCCATTTTTCTTCAGCGAAACTGGAGGTCCGCCGTAGACGGCTTCTTAAGTTTTTCAAAAATTGAGGTATTACCTCAGGGGGTCGTACGTAGGTTACTCGTTGGCAGGAGGCACATGACTCACAAAAACGTGAGGTCTCCCTGAAAACTCCTGGCCAATAAAACCGGGCCAGTATCTGGTCAAGGGTCCCCTGTACCCCTTTGTGACCTCCTACTGGGTGGTCGTGAGCTAACCTTAGGACCAAAAATTTGAAAGTATTTGGCACTACCAGTTGCTTGCGGACTTCCCTAGAGTGGGTGTCTATGCTTTCCCTGTATAGCACTTCCTCCTCCAGGATAAACCTTGGAAATGTATCCCTCTTCTCTTGGGCGTACTCAAACGCGCGCGCTAGCGTGGGATCATCCTTTTGCTCCTTTTTGAACGAGGGAAATTTTTCCACTAGCTCCGAAGGAACACAGGGCAGTCCCCTTCCCGCTTCCAACTCGGCCCTGCCTTGAGAGCGGCATCTCCTCTCCTTGCGCTTTTCGGCTTTAGACTTTCTACTTCTTTCTGCGGGGGCAGTTATTAAGTCTTCATGAGAGGGCAGGTCATCTAGAGTTGTATCTCGGGAACAAGAGGGCTGGTCTGAAGCTTTTGTTTGAGTGCGTGTAGACACAAAAATTTCCCTGGGTGATAGGCCCTTGCTCAGACCTCTCCTAAACTGGGACCAGTCTCTGCCTAGCACCAATTCTTGGGGTAATTTGGGCACCACTGCAATCAACATCTCTCTCTCTATCCCTAAACCTTTCACAACTAGATTGTACACAGGATAGTATGCTGAGGCACCGTGAACACATTTTATTTTTACCCTCCCTTCTGCTCGGTCTGGTGCAGATTCAGCCTGCTCCTCAAACATTGTCCAGAGCTTACGAGAGATCATGGACTGATCTGCGCCAGAGTCAAGAAGAGCTTGGGCGGCAACACCTTGCACTGTTACCTCTAGTACAAACCCTTCACGCAATACCTTTGTATTCTTACTCATTAAAGCAGTACGTGATTGACACTCACTCTGTATGTGACCCAATTCTCCACATAGAAAACATCTCCTCCTAGAGTGATTTCTGGATACAGGGCTAACATTTGTCAAATCTCGTGGCTTATAGCGTGAGAGACTTACTGATGACTGCCTTACTGCGCCTGCTGCCGTCTTTGGAGCTTCATTATTTGGTTGGGTGGCCAATTCTGCCTCCAAATATCGTTCTGTTAACGTAATAGCTTCGTCAGTATTACGGCAGTGCTGCAGCATAAGGAAGCTCTGCACTTTTTTTGGTACCACAGACATGAATTGTTCTAACACTATTTCATCCACCATAGTGTCAATGGTTCTCTCTTCAGGTCTTAGCCATTTTAATGCTAAGCTTCTCAGCCTATGACCTAAAGCTTTTGGCGTCTCGCCATTTTTAAGGTGAGCGGCACGTAGCATACGATTATACACTAGTGGAGTCAGGCCAAGGCGGTCCCGGATGGCCTTTGTCACCTCGGTGTAATTGTTTGCTAGGGCCGTGGGCATCGCTCTATAGGCTGACAGCGCTTCCCCTGTAAGCGTAGCTGCCAAGCGTAAGGCCCATTGTTCTTTCGGCCAGCCTGCCGAATGTGCTATTCTGTCAAAAGAGTCCAAGAAGTCATCTACATCATCAGTAGCGGCTAATTTCCCTAAAGTTAAGGTCTCATAGGACCAGTGTACTACCGCACTGCTACCAAGTCCAGGATTCTGTCCTTGATGATTAGAAGCTTCTGGCATCGTTTTCTGATGGGCAAACCAAGCCTCCATCATCTGAAGTATAGGCTTCTGTTGATCCTGCATTGCCTGCACTGCTTGCTGCTGCGATTGACAAGCCAGTTCCCTCTGCTTATCGAACTGCATATCCATCCATGCAAGTATCTCCTTGGGATCCATGGTAATGGGGTTCCTAGAAAAAATCAGAGAGAGAGAAACCCAAGTGTGGACTGATAACAAATCAGTTCCCCCTTTTCTTTTCTTTTCTTTTCTTTCCTTTTTTATTTTTTTTCAACCTCACACTCACATCCAGCACAGGTTATGTCTATCTACATTTACCTGGTGGAGGTGTTGAGTCAAGCTTTTGAGTAAAGACGTTGTTGCTCCGTCCTGTAGCACTCTGCACTGCTGCCAGCAACACCACAATCTTCCACTCGTGTTTTCTTTCATTCCGTGTTTTCTTTCACACTTTGGCAGTAGAGTTTTCTTTCTTTTCTTCTGTATTCCTTTAGCAAAAATCCGTAAAACTACGCCATTTATGTTATCAACCCCCCTGGTGGCCTGTGGCTGCAAGGGCAGGTTGAGCATTGTATTATTAGTGGAGGTAAAAGACTCTTTAAGCCAGATGCACCCTGGGTATTGTAGTCCTCCTCCTTGTGAGAATAAGTTGTGTGAGCCAAAATGGAGGGTAAATAAGGCTTTTATTTCCCTTTTATGCACTGAGGTTTGCTAGGTAACAGAGAAATGAAAGTATTTCCTTCTTGTCAGGTTCTTCTACCAAGGCATAAGGTGAACAAATAAACTGTTACATACTTTCACAGCTTCTTTGTAAAAACAACACAGGCTTTCCAACTTTGGAGCAAAAATAACTTGGTGAGCTTTTCTCTTTTGCTCAGCACAAACAAAACAATATTAGAGCTTGTCCATATACAATTACAGCTCAGGGAGTGACTCAAGGCTTCCTGCCATACACACAGAACAATCCATTAAATCTTCCTGGGACGATATAACTGAATCCCCATATTCCACCTGCATGGGCTCTGGGTCATTTGTGCTTCCCTCAGCAATTGACCTTTCCCTGGCTGCAGTGGTTTGAAAGTCAATATTCCTTCTCCCTAGCCTCCAGCTGGGCTGTTCTAGGGCTTTCAAGTAAACAGCAGGGCTTGTCCCCACACCTCTAGGCAATGGCTTGTAAAACTCCTGCCTGCTTTCTTTTCTCTCAGACTGCTTATCTGCTCTCACAGACGCTCTATGAGCAGGGTTTCTCTTTAGACAAAAAGAGCCACTGTACCTTGGCTTTGTAACGTCCGTGTGACCGGTACTTGCCCAACCAGGCACCTCTCTCTGGACACAGTCTCTTTTGTAGACTCCCTCTGGAATCCTCCTGGATAGTGCCTTGTCTTCTCTGCAGCTTGGAACGACCAGATAAAGACTCCAGGCTTCTTGGCTTTCTAGCACAAGTAATCCTCCTATCAGGACTTTCTCTTCCAGTACCTTTAAATCTTGTTACAGACCGTTCTGGTGAACATAGACCTCCCTCCAGGCTAGGCTCTCTGATTCTGAGCTCACTGCCTCTGGGATTTCTTCTTACTGGGTCTCTTTCCAGTATGACTCTCCCAGGTCTCACGCCAGCTCTTCTTGGTCTGTATCTTTCTCTCTCTCTCCTTCTGAGCTCTCCTCTGAGCTCTCTTCCGAGGTTCTTTCCTCTCTCCAGGCCAGGCTCTCTTCCGAGGTTCCTTCCTCCCTCCAGGCCGGGCTCTCTTCTTCTGAGCTGCCTCTCTGCTTATAAAGCCGTTTTACTTCTGAGTTCCTCGAGCTACTCTTCAGGTGGAGCTGATTAGCTCCTGCACAATCAGTCCCCGGGTGTGTTAGATCAGCCTCTGTACGTTCATGCCTGCTCCTTCTAGCTGCTTTGCAAGGGAACTGCATCTTCTGCAAGTTATTTGTTTTGTAAGAAACAGCTTTTTTTTCTAAGTTTCTGCTTTCAGTGGCTTCCGCCTTATCACAGTAGATATAAGACCCCTCACCAACTGGGAGAAAATCATACATGTGACACTCATTGCAAAAGACTGGAAAGCCCCCATCTCACTGCTGGACTGCTGTCTGCGTCTTAGTTTTAAGGTTTTGTTTAGGTATTTAAACTGTCTACTTACTTAAGTTTCCTGGGGATACTTATACTAATGCAACTATACCTAATGCATTTAATGGACTTTGTTTACCTCAAGATTAATTAATCTCAGGTCCTTAATTAATCTATTCCTGATGAGGATATCCAGCCACACTTGAAAGTGAATATGAGCACCTCCTTCATATTAATAGGTTTAAGAGCCTATAAAGTTAAGATTATCCCTCGGATGTGTGGGAGGAAAAGAAGACTTAATAAAAGCTGGCTTACTACACAGTGCCCTGACCTGTGCTTCTAAGGTAAAGTCTTGCCAGTTTCCTGGGTGATTCACACAGTCCTTGATTTGATAGAGGGGGCCTTTCAGATTGCCCCTTTGATCTGTCACTTGGCTTAAACACCTATTTAAGACAACTTCACAGGTATTTTGCCTTCTAACTGGAAGGCCTCTTTATAGAGGTCAACAGAACAAGTTTATTTCTTTCTACACAGACACTGTTTATTCTACTTGTATGCTAAGGTATACTCTGATTTGATTTCAATAAAAATTTCTCTAGAAACAAATTTATTTCAATGACTGTACTCTATTTTGCTTTCTATACTAAACTATAATCTGACTTGATTTAAATGAAAAGCTCTCTGGTGGTACTAAGATCTGACTGACTCACCAAAAACACTGAATATTAAAATATACAGATTTATCAACTTTAACCCAAAGAATTCCCTTTTTCCCCAAGATTTAGAGTATATTCCAGAAGATAAATACTTACAAGTACAAATCTTTTCATCTGTAGCAGTCTCTTGGTAGTCCTTCAAAACTGAGAATCACAGAGCTCTGACTCTGTATATTCTTTCCACCTTTTCTTGATCTTCTCAGCATCATTAAACATGGATCCTTGAGCATCTTATAGCATTCCAATTTGAGGCTCAAATTTTCTCTTTAACCTTTGTAACTTTAAGAAAGCCAATCTTCTTCTCCCCCTAATTGATTGATTTAGCTGCACTTATAAACCACCTTTCACTGGGTCAAAGCAGCTCACAGTAAACAAGAACAAACTGGGGGGGGGGGGGGTTACAGTCAAAAAGGGGGATGAGGGTACATTAACAATTTAATGGAAGGGGACTGGTCACCAAGGGGGAGGTTTATGTACAGTCTAGATTTTTCAGCAGTTTATTTAACATAGTTACAATCCTGTTTTCTAAGCGGTTCACATTTTTCTGTTTCTCATTTTTAGTTTTTGGTGTTCATTTTGAGAGGAGAATCAGCGGGTGACGTTCTGTTCGATGCCTAGGTGGGTTTTTAGCTGCTTTCTGAATGTGGATAGCTCTTTATTGCATCGGATTTTAGCTGGAAGAGAATTTCATGACATAGTTGTGCATAGTTCAAATGTGCGGTTACAGGTTTGCTGGTTGAATTTACTTCTTCCATGTAGCACAATCAGCACGTTGTTTGTTACTTGCCGTGTTGGTTTTTCCGAATTCGGTTTTTCCAGAAGGGTGTGTAGATGTGACAGTTGCTGCTGATGAAATGCTCGGTGGATCAGTAATAATGTTTCATACTTAATCCGAGCTTCTACTGGGAGAATGTGCAAATCTTTCAGGGCTGGAATGATGTGGTCAAATTTTCTAACCCTTTGGATTGTCCTGACTATAGTGTTGAGGGCAGTTCGAAGTGGGTTGAGCGTGGTGATTAGGAGTCCATGGTATATGGAATTACAATAATCCATTTGTGGGAGTGTCATCACCTGCATTACAGATCTAAAGTCCTTGGCATCTAGGAGTGGCCTAAGATGTCATTCTGACTTTGAAAAGTATTGTCTATGTAGTTTTTTCAATTTGTTGCTTGAATAACAGCGCCTGATCCAGGATGATTCCCAGATATTTTATTTGTGGTTGAAGTCTTATCTGGATCGTCCCTAGGGCTAGGTACGTTGGTGGGGTGAAGTCTTGGTTCTTTGTGACAAATAAGACTTCTGTCTTTTTGAGGTTTATTGTGAGGTTATTAAGCCATCTGGAAACATCATTGAAGCAGCTTATTAATTGTGGGTTTGTGGGGTATGAGATGGTTATGGACCCATAAAGCATAATGTCATCTGCATATATATGGAAATTGACATTGTGTGACCTTATTATGGAGCAAAGTGGTTGCAAATAGATGTTGAATAGCATGGCTGAGAGTGTGGAGCCTTGCAGTATTCCTTGGGTTTGTCAGTAAGGTACGGAGGTGGTGGTGCTGGTTTGGATTTGCTTATATCTGTCTTTTAGATAGGACTGGAACCACTGTAGGACCTTTCCTTGTATGCCAGTTTCCTTCAGTCTGATCAGGAGGGTATTGTGGGAGATGGTGTCAAATGCTGCAGATATATGCAGGAAGATCAACGTGTACCCAGAGTGTTTGATTTGAATGCCTTTGTAGGATGTTTCTGATTCTATTTCCTTGCATGCATCATTATAGTACTTCTCTTTGTCTTGTCTTGCTGCATGTTTGAAATCTCTGTTGAATCCTGTGATTGCTTCTTTTTCTCATCTGGCTTAAGCTTCCCTGCATTTCTGGACAATTTTCAGAGTTTCTTCAGTCATCCATTTTGGCCATTTTTGCTTTTTCATCTTTTGTAGAGACTTCTCACTTTCTTCACCCACAATTTTCTTGATGTCATACCATAACTCTTCTGGTGCTTTGTCATTTGTATCCAAAGCAGCAAATTGATTTTGCAGGCAGTCTGTAAATTCTAGTGGTATATTCTCAAGGTCATATTTTGCTACATACATGAGTGGCTTGCTCTTTTTCAGTTTCGGCTTGAGTTTGCATACTAGTAGTTAGTGATCTGTACCCAGTTAGCTCCAGGTTTTGTCTTTGTTGATGTTACAGAGCTTTTCCGTCGTTGATTTCCACAGTTGTAGTCAATTTGATTCTTATACAATCCATTGGGTGAAGTCCATGTGTACAGTCACCACTTGTGTTGCTGGAAGAAGGTGTTTGAGATGAATAGATCATTGGTCTTGCAGAATTCTATCAGTCTTTCTCCAGTTTCATTTCTGTTGCCAATACCATATTTTCCAACCACTTTGCCTTCTTTTTTGCCAACTTTTGCATTCCAGTCACCCATGACTATACGGATATTCTGTTAATTTCAGCTTGTTCATAGAAATCAACAACTTCTTCCTTTTCTGCTGCTGTTGTTGGGGCATATACCTGAATAATAGTTGTGTTGATAGACACTCCTCATAAATAGAAATTAAGCATTCACTGATTGCATTGTATTTCATTATAGTTCTTGCAAGTTTCTTCTTAATTATAAATGCAACACCATTTCTTCTTTGTCTTTCATTTCCAGCATAGTATACCATGTGATCATGAAATGCTAAGTGCCCGATGTCAGTCCATTTCAGTTCACTGACACCCAGCAGATCGAGTTGTAGTCGTTCCATTTCATTCTTGACCACCTCCAGCCTCTCTTGGTTCATGCTTCGTACATTCCATGTCCTAATATGTAAGACATCTTTACAGCTTCTGACTCTCATTTCATGTGCAGCTACATCAGCAGTCAGATGTCCAACCAAATCATTGATCCAACCAAATCATATATACTGACTTTACTCTGAAAAGTCTTCAACTCATCCCCAGTAGCCAATTAAGTGCCTTCCAACCTGGGGGTCTCATCTTCCAGCACTATAGTGCAATTTGTTTTGTTGTGACTATCCATTGGGTTTTGGTGAAAAAATACGGAAGTAGATTGCCAGGCCTTTCTTCTGCGCAGTTTAATTTTAGTGTTGTCGCCATTGTCACAGAAATGTGATCCTCCGCCGCTAACATCGTCCCATTCTGCTGCCGCCCAGATGGTTTGTCTTAGCCTGGCACCTGAGCTGAGACCTGTTCATCTTGGGACCCCCTGCCAGTAGTTAAGCTACCGATAGCTTAGCTCCCAGCATCACTGATGCACACAAGCCCTCACAGCACAACAATCTGCAAACGAAGTGAGGGACATGTACTTTAGCAAGTCCCTATTCAATAAGTACAAGCACAAGACTGATGGCACATACTTTCACTAGGGATGTACACATGGGCAGAGGACAGATTTATGCACATACATTATATAAAATACTATAATTTAAGTACATTCTTGAGAAATCTAGGTGTGAGCATTTACACAGCCATAGTGCTGGTGTAAGTGGTTTTGCCTAGATCTACTGCACGTTTTCAGTCTCATATGCCAACTCCCGACTTCGATTCTTCCACCTTGTTGTTCCATTTGCCTGGAACAAACTACCTGAGTCTGTACAAATCTCTGGCCCTTTTCAAATCTAGGCAGAAAACTCACCTCTTCAAGGCCATCTTTGGATCCTGATCCGCTTAGTCTCCTGCTCTCCAACTATGTATTCCCTTACCATTCCTCTAGACAATTCCTTGTCCCCAGCTGTTGTGTTATCTGTCTTGACTAGATTGTAAGCTCTAATGAACAGGGACCATCTTTTACATGTGTCTGTCCAGTGCTGTGTATGCCTTATAGCGCTATACAAATGATCTGTAGTAGTAGTAGTAGTAATTACGCCCTAATTTTATAATGTACCCCTGTAATTGACTTTATAAATATAGGTGCAATTGACTAGATAAAAGTGCATTTAACCTAGACGCCTTATAAAATTACCCTCATATTCCTCATCTTACAAGGGGAATACACATCTATAACTAAACATTTTCAACCTCGGCTCTTGCACCTGCCCCAAGGCATAAACAAATGCTAATAAAGGGACATGGACAAAAGTTACTCATCTCCAAACCCCCCACCCCTGACATCCAAGAACTTCTCACCCCCCAGATCTCCCCGACAGCAATTCGCAATCACCAGATTCCTTCCTTGACAGGCAAGAGCCCCCGAACAGGCAAGGCCCACTCCTGACAGGCAAACTTATCCTTCCACTCCAGGCAAGCTGACTCCCATCTCCAGTCCCACCTCTGACTCTTACTGAGGGTCTCTCTGGTGTCTAGTGGGGGATAGGAGTGATTTCCAGTCACTCCTAGCACATTGATTACTGGGTTCAAAATGGTACCAGTTGAGCTCTAGTGATAGTCTTGCTCATATTTGGCAGTTTGACCCCTAGTGGTAGTCTCTAAAATGCAGGCATGGACATTAAACCTGCTTTTGAGCAAATGTGAATGTCTGTGCCTAGGTTTCTTAAGTGCACAGACACAGTAGATTCATAGATTTGATCATCTGTGCACATACTCAGGGTCCATGCAAGGGTATTTGTTTCCCTAGGCAACCATCATTTTTCCCATCACACCCTCTCCCTCATCCTTATCACTGCTGCTGTTGCCATTCCATATCTTCCAGGTACAGCGGTGACATCAATGCAGTGGAGGAGGGGGGAGGGGAGCCTCTGAACCCCTGCGTGCTGTGCTCTGAAAGCGCAGCAGGTCCTGCCCTCTCTGAAGCAGACTTCCTGTGTGCAGAGTGGTGGAGTGGCTGAACTTTCCGAGTTGAGCACACAGGCTTTCAGAGACTTCCCCCCAATGCTGAACTTCTCTTTCTTGCTGATGTAATGCCATCACTGACAGGCCTGGGAGATATGGTGGTGGCAGTGACAGCAGCGGTAAGAGTGAGAGATTGGATGTCAGAAGTCTCTTCTACAGTGCCGTCCTCCAAAGCCTGATTTTCTAGCGCCGGTTCTGCATGCACTTCCACGCTTTACCCATGCCCCCCCCCCCCGTCCCCCCACCAAACTCCACTCCTATACATGCCTATTGGCAAAATACATGCCATCATGTCGATGTATGGGCTTTTATGCTAGTTGGAATTTTATAACAGCCCGTTTATGCACAAAATAGATGTTATACAATTACTCGCATAGGATCCCCCAAAGCACAGAACCTGGGTAAGTTGCTCCAGTTCACACTGCCAAGGACAGCTGTCTTCAGTTTTAACTCACAGCAATACCATATGTTTACTGTTTAGCAATAACCGTTTAAGTAAAGATAAGCAGTACGTGTGGCTTAAATCATTCCTATACACACAGGCCAATAGATGGCACTATATAGCCATTTATCTAGAAAGTCACACGAGCATGAAACAAGCACACAATCAATCCCCTGCCAGATAAAATGGTCAGATTAGGGTCTG
Source organism: Ichthyophis bannanicus (assembly GCA_033557465.1). Taxonomy (NCBI): domain Eukaryota; kingdom Metazoa; phylum Chordata; class Amphibia; order Gymnophiona; family Ichthyophiidae; genus Ichthyophis; species Ichthyophis bannanicus. Next base: position 94,318,921 of record CM066037.1, read on the forward strand.
GTTAACATTAGTCAGAGACTTCTGATTGCATCACATGGGATATTCCTTCTACATGTTCTGTAACCAGAAATATTTATCATTATTATTTATCATCACATTTAGTATGTTTTGTATATAGTTACCCCGGTTATCCAAGTTATTTATGCCCTGTTACCTGTAAACTCATACGTGTTAAATGTACTGAGCATTTTGTTCCATGTGAACCGCGCTGATGATGAATAGTGCGGTATATAAGAGACTGTAAATAAAATAAATAAAATTCTTTAATCATCTGTAGCCTAGTGGTTAGAGCACTGGCATGGTAGCCAAGAGACCAGCGTTTGATTCCCCTAAGTACTCCTTGTGATCTTCAGCAAGTCACTTCACCCTCTATGGCCTCATGAAAAAAGGCCTGGCATTCCAGTTACACTGCCTAGAAAACCCAGGAGCTGCTGGATCACCAGGAATCTGCATTGACTTGAAGGCACAATGCAATTATGTGAAACCAGGGTACTGATACAGTGTTTAAAAAAAAATTGTGACATATAAAAGAACATTATGGAGCAAAACATCCATTTTGCACATATGTGCATAAATAGCCTTTTAAATTGTGAATACCATCAGGCGCACCTGCACCTGAGGGGCTCGCTAGAGGGTCCTTAGGTGTGGACTTGAGCGACAAATACATAATAGAAGGACACATACCTTAAAGAAAGAGCGTAAATCCTTTACCTTGTATATATTGGGTTCTAGTTCAAAATGGAGATGAAAATGTTTCTTGTATGTATGTACATGATGCTTATTATACTTATTAATGATCTACATGCCCCACACACACACCAGCACCCAACCAACACCACTATTACATCCCAATCATACAAAACCATCCTCACCACAGACCATGCACCTTTACACATATACATGCTAAGTACAGAAATTATGACCGGCTTATCTATATCACACCTGATGTGCCTACTACACCCTTTCAATTCAATAATAACCATCGGAGCAATATCCTACCTGCTCTCAAATGCTATCTGGTCAAGATGAGATCACTGAGGAACAAAATACCTGTTATAATAGACCTCATAATAATAGACTATAATCCAGATATCTTCTTTATAACAGAAACGTGGCTCTTTGATATGCACAGGGTTTTAATTAATCAGCTTAATTTATCAAACTATGACCTATTCAACTGTCCTAGACCAGACAAATATGCTGGAGGTGTTCTCATATTAATAAAAATGAGCTAAAAGCATCCCTTGTCTCAGCAAGGAACATTAATGATATGGACATCCTAATCATAAGAACAAGTACCTATCCTTTTGTCTTGTGCACAGACCACCCAATCAGGATACAGATAATCTAGCTGCAATACTAGAAACTGTTTGCTCGTCCACAATGAATAAGAATCTAATATCACTAGGTGACTTTAACCTGGCATCATTACACAATGCCCATGTGAAGTCCTTCCTTGATGCAATGACCGATATGGACTATCAGCAGTTGATCAACATTCCTACTCATAAAAGAGGCAACTCACTTGACCTTATATACTGTATATATATGTCTAATGAGATATGCAAATACAATGGTACCCATAAAACACAAAGGGCCGCATTCTGTACAGGATGTCCGTGCCCCTGTGCACCCGATCAAAATCGGACACACAGGGGCAGACGCGATTCTGATCCCACAGGGCACGTCAAGCCCTGCGGGATCAGAATCGTGACTAGGCCTGTACGCAGGGGCGGCCCAAGGGGGTGCAGGGCCATGTGCGGAGACTCACTGCGGGGCCTTATTTGTATAAGGGGCCTCATTTGCATAAATATTTGCATAATGTTACCATACACTAACTTTTAGTAAACATGCCTCTTAATGAGTGTATGGATAAAGAAAGACTAAAAGATTTCTACATTACTATAATAATCAAGTGCCAACCGCCAGACACATTAGGAACTACTACAAACACTGCCCATTTAGAACCCATAGCAAACCTGCCGTATCCTAACAGCACTACTAGGACTCACAAAGCACCATACCCTACCTATCAAAAGGAAACACTGCAAATATTAAACCAATACATTTCAGAGAATAACAATACATGACCTACTGGGGAAAGAGAACAAGTGACAATGTCAAATAGGAATTACATAAACAGAATACCTCAGCTCAGTTACACCTGCAGAACATAGACCATCACCAAACAAGGAATCACAATTTAGAAACAGGAAGACAATAATTAAACTGGGAACCCCAAAAGCCAAACTTGGAATGTACAACAACACTGTAGAAATAAAACTATAAATTAATTTCCTCTTGTACTAAACAAAGCGCAGACGTTAATGATGCACATTTCCCAGAGCTGACATATTCCAGTTAATAAATTCAAAATAAAGAGATATTTTTCTACCTTTTGTGCATTTTTTTCAGTTGCAATTGCTCCAGCCACTTTCTTCTGGTTTCTTCGTGTCTTCTGCTAACTCTCCATCATCTGCTGTCCATTTGTCCTTTCTTCTCTCTTCTAGTTTTTTTTTCCATTCTCTTTCTACATCTTCTTTAATATACTAATCTTTCTCTTTTTGCTCTTTCCTCATTCCTATTTCATCCACTTAAATTTTACCCTTCCATCCTCAATCCCCACTTACTCTCCCAATACCCGGCCAATTGTAGATTTGTCTTCCCTCCCACACAAAATATTTTCACCTCTCCATTTCACTCTCCCAGCCCCATCCCATTCTAATCTTCCCCCAACATCAGCTCCCTTCTAGTTCCAGCCCCGCCCAGCATCCGCTCCCTTCTAGTCCCCGCATCAGCCCATTTCCAGTCCTAGTCCCCCATCAGCCCATTTCCAATCCTATCCTAGCCACACCATCAGCCCATTTCCAGTCTTAGCTCCCCCATTCATTTCCAGTTCTATCCGAGTCCCTCCATCAGTTCATTTCCAATCCCAGCCCCCCATCAGCCCTTTTCTAGTCCTTTCCTAGCCCCACCATCAGCCCATGTCAAATCCTAGCTCCCCTCCACTCAGCCCATTTCCATTCCAAGCCCCCTTCCCCATCAGCTATTTGCAGTTCAAGCCCCCCTTCCACTCAGCCCATTTCCAGTCCTAGCAACTCCCCAGCCCATTACCAGTCCTAGCCCCCCATAGCCCATTACCAGTCCTAAGCCCCCCATCAGCCCACTTACAGTCCTAACTCCCCCGTCACCTCATTTTCAGTCTTAGCCCCCCCCCATAGCCCATTACCAGTCCTAACCCCCCATCAGTCCACTTCCAGTCCTAACCCCCATCAGCCCATTTTCAGTCCTAGCCCCCCCATAGCCCATTACCAGTCCTAAGCCCCCCATCAGCCCACTTCCAGTCCTAAACCCCCCATCAGCCCACCTCCAGTCTTTGCCCCCCTATAGCCCATTACCAGTCCTAAGCCCCCATTAGCCCACCTCCAGTCCTAACCCCCCCATCAGCCCATTTCCAGTCCTAGCCCCCCCATAGCCCATTACCAGTCCTAAGCCCCCCATCAGCCCACTTCCAGTCCTAAACCCCCCATCAGCCCACCTCCAGTCTTTGCCCCCCTATAGCCCATTACCAGTCCTAAGCCCCCCATTAGCCCACCTCCAGTCCTAACCCCCCCATCAGCCCATTTCCAGTCCTAGCCCCCCCATAGCCCATTACCAGTCCTAACCCCCCATCAGCCCACTTCCAGTCTAAGCCCCCCCCCCCATAGCCCATTACCAGTCCTAACCCCCCTCCCCCCATTAGCCCAGGTAGATTAAAAAGAAAACAAACCGGCTGCTGCTGCCACTGCCGCTGTGGCAGCGGCAGAATCAAGCGTCCTGCAGGGCCCCCCCTACCCGGCAGAGCCCTCCCTGCAGCATCAGCTCCCTCAGCGCAGGCTTTTCAGAGCCACTAAGGGAGAGTTTCCCTTTTTACTTTATATTGTTCTTGTGTGGCTCCCTCCCGTTTTCTGTAATGAGACTAGATTATCTTGTGGTTTGTTTGAAATTTATAAAAATAAAATTTCAAAAAAATGAGCCAATGTACAGAAAAGAGTAAAAAACTGTGTCATTTCAGTGCAGTGAGATAACCACTCATTTGCATGTAATTCGCATGCCCACCATGCCCTGGCTTTTGCAGTGGTTTGCTCAGACGTTTCCCGTGCTGGCTTGCTTTCTGCCTCGTTAGCAAGACTAGAGCAGGAAATTCTCAAGCCAAACATTGCACTAGAGCAGCGGGGTCACATCTTCAGTAAATGGGGGTCACAGAAAAATGGTCATTTTCCCCTCTCTCTGGACTTTCACTGTGATCTATGCCAACTAGTGGCAACCACTAGTGAGAATGTGATCTGTGAGCAGGTGAACATTTATTGGTCCTTGTCCCCTCCTGGGTAAGCCTTCTGTTAGACTGGAGACCCATGCAGAATACTGGGGTCTGTGCTGACTGCTGCTGTTGCCACTATTGTTGCTGCTGCTTCCTGCTTTAGATGAGCGGAGGGAGGGGAAGGAGGCTGGAGACCTGCTACGCTGATTTCACCATCATTTGAGGTCATGTGAATTTTCACTTGCTAAAATGGGGTCACATGGAATAAAAGTCTGGAAAGCACTGCACTAAAGCATAACACAGTTTATTGTATCGGCCTGTACCTGAGATAATGAACAATAAAGTGACTTGCCCAAGGTCGCCCAGAGTGACATTGGGGGCAAGGGGATTTTAAGTCTAGTTTCCTGGGTTCTCAGCTCATTGGTTGAACCACTAGACAACTCCTTGATTTACCAAAATGTTTCCTGCATATCTGCCAACTGAAACTCAGAACAACACTTGGATATTGCTTTTAGTAACAGCTAATACCATGTCCTTTAAAATATTGTTTTCTTTTTTTACTGTACTTAGGACTTCATGTCAAATCCTAGAACACTCCATTACCCACCGGTCTCAGAGTCCCATTCAGCAAACTCCAGAATCAGCTTCTGCTAGGGGCTAGTCAGCAGAGGGCATATATAGCAGAATAGGAGTGTGCATTGGATTTATTTCCTTTCATTTGTTCTGTTATTTCAGGGGGGAGAGGGGGGAGGTTGTTTTGAAATAAAATGCTTCTTATTTTTATTTGTTGTGTGATCAGTAGTCCACACTATTCTTCAAATATCTGCACTATTCTTCAGTAGTATGCACTATTTTTAATAACATCCAATATTCAATAATGCTCATTATTTTTCAGTCGCATGCTCTATTCTTCAGTAGCACATACTCTAGGGCATGTTTACTACACTGCGGTAGCTGTCAGCATGGCAGATAGTGCATGCTATCGGGCCACGTTAACAGCTAATGCAGGGAAATGCAGAAAGTGCAGCAATTTTCTACGCAATCTGTATTTCCCGTGGTAAATGTGGGGAAAGGCAGAAATGGAGTGGAGAGGGGGTTGTGGCAGCAGGTGACAACCACAGTGCAAACAATTGCAGTGTTCTGGCTGTCAAAATAGCCGATAGTGTAGCTGCAAATAAGAGGTGGTGGTATGTGCAGCCAAGATATCTTCATGACTGCATCACCGCCTGTGCCCCCCCCCCCCAATGTACTGTAGAAGGCAAGTCCAGTGTAGTGGGTCATAAGACCCGTAACACCCATCAAGGTCTCCCCCATCCACCTCCCATCACTCCTCCCCTGAACCCCATCCTCAGACAGCACCCAACTAGAATAGGTGGCTATCTCCATCCAATCTGACTCGGAAACAGTAGGACCCCTCGGAAGCCCTCCCCCCCAGGTCTTGCTGGGGGTCTCCCTAGTGGTCTAACGGTGATCTAGGCAGGAGCAGTCTCTCAATGCTTCCGTCCCATCTCTCAGAATGGTTCCAGTCTCACGGTGCTGACCCTTAGTGGTAATTTAATCTCAGGTGGTCTAGAAGCTGTAGCCACCGAAAGAACTTCTGTTTCATGTAAATTCAGCTGTAAACTGTTGTTCTGGAGCCATTTAATCAGTCCCTTGGCAGTTCTCAAGACAACTTTCCACCCTGCTAATGCCTTGCTTAAAAGAAAGGGAAATCTGAATATCGTCAGCATAGAAGTGGAGGCCAATTCCATTCGGGGCACTTTCGGACGTCCAAAATCTGGACAGGCTGGGTTTGCACCCGATTCCGCACCTGCAGGAGCTAGATGTTCCCTTGGGTGCAATCGGCCTGGATGAGCAGGATGTGCCTAGATTCAGACCCGCTGCACGTTCGCTGCCCTCCCTGTCTAAGCCTCCCAGGGCCCCTGCATGGAGCCTGGTGCCATGGTGTCCCGTCGCCATGGCACTGGGACACCATGCAAGAGCCCCAATTGCCCGCAAGTATTTCACTTTTCCTTTTCCCCACCACCTGACTTCCAATTGGGCCTGAAAGGGCCGGGATTGGGCAGCAGATATCCTGCTGGACTGCCTACCTCACTGGTGGTGGTCCTGCCATGCTGTCCTCTGGTGCTGGGGAGACTTATTCCACCTCCTAGGTGTAATAAGTCCCCCAACTAAGTCAGCAACCCCGGACGTACAGGGCTGCAACCAGAATCGGCCCTGTACTTCCAGGCTCAGGGTCCCGCCACCACCCTGCCCATGCTCCTCCTCCAAATCTCAACCTCCCACCCCTGTCCAGAGCTCCCCACACATCTCCAAACCGGACGTACATCCCTGCTAAATGCTGCTCAGAATGATCCCCATACGGTATAAACTGTATAGGGTGTTTTTGCTGGTAGCACTAATTTAAATTAAAAAAGGAAATGCCTCAGACAGCCTGATCAAACAACACCACTGTGGGATCAAACCCATGACCTCTGCCACCACAGTCAATGAAGTAACCAGTAGGCTACATCTCTAGAGCTACTAACAAACCCCTAGCTGGCTACAGAAGGACTGCAGGTCACCACACAAACTGTCTGCTGTGGTTATCAGGATAGGGTTAACCCACCCATACCCATGATGCACTGCACATGCAGATCAGCAGTCTACATCTTATCACAAGATGGGGTATGCAACCCACAGCACCTCGGCCTGGTAGGGGGAACTGACCGTGTGTGTAACTGGCACAGAGTAGCTACAGACCGACACATTGTGGGGGTACTGTGCTCACCCTGAGGGCGATGTGGGGCACCCAGCACCAGGTCCACAGCACCTGGCTTAACTGAGATAGGTGGTATAAGCAGCACTTTGTGGATGATTGGGCCTGGGGCTGGGTGCATGGGGGTCACTGCTGCCTGATCCAGGCCACGGCAGGACAGCTGCGGGTCAGGCAGCAGGGATATTGGGGGATGGAGCCGCGGATGTCAGGGGCGCCTGCGGGGAGGATGTCCGATTCTGGCAACTGCAAAACATTTTGTTCCTGCAGACCAGAATTGAGTCCTAAGATCCCCATCTTCATCGGGGAAGTCTGGACAGCCTGGACGTCCCCCTCCCGGAATCAGGCTCTATGAGTCATTGTTTACTATGTTAGTGCAATATATCTTGTGAACTGCTGAGAGCAGAGTTCAGGCACTAGAGTGGACCTCAGCATCAGGTAGCAGTAACTTTTCATGGCACATTGATCAGGTCTGACAGCATAACCTTGTGCTACGGCAGACTAGTTGGGAAACACTTATTTATACCTTGAAATGAGAGTTTTAAGATATACTAAACCACATGTAGAAGTACCAAAGAAATTATTTCCAAATGCTTGTTGTTTGGTCTGCCTCCATTCAAGACTCCAGGTGTGGCCTGAATTCTATGACATTTAATCCTTTATATCAAAAACATTTGAAAAGATGCTCTATAGAGACCACCCAAATAAGTCTGAGGACCAGCAGTGAATCTCACAGTTAAGGAAGTGCAATAAAGAACTTAAGAAAAAAATAAAAAATTGAACATTTGATACACATTATTCCATTGCCATAGGTCTTGAGAAGACCTTTATGTGTTATATGAGTAGCTCTTATTTTTTTCTCTTAATTTCACCTAAATGATTTTATATTACACATCTCTCTATCATGTTCATTTATTTGTGTAGGGCAGACACAGAAAAAGGAGATGCCTCGGATTTTAAAGACAGAACGACTAATGTCCTGACCATGGCAATTCAAAGTTGCAAAGAATACTTTTTCAGTAGATTAAAACTGAAAACTCAGGTGGGGGCATTTCTGTAAATATTTTCAACATTTCGGTATGTTATGTCCTTAGGGATTGATGTCATAAACTGTGCTATGGAAGAGTATTTGATTTAGCAGACTTTTTTACTACTCTAAAATAACTTCCAATATAATTAGGGATTTCAGCGCAGAAAAAATGTGCCCTGAGCCTCAATACCAGCAGCTGCACTGCGCAGTTCTGTGTAAATGACAATGGTCGTGAGGTCTAGCACGGAAATGAGCTGTTAGTTCCCATGTGAAAAGCAATGCTAAAATTTGTGCATTATATTACTGCTGTTTTTAAACACTTTGGGGATCATTCCAATCCTTGTTTAGCGGGTCTGGATGTCCAATGCGGACGTCCAGACCAACTAAATGCCTGGATCGTACTGGCAGGAACAGAGCTCCCCACACATATAGCCGACTTGTGTGGGGAGCTCTGTTCGTGGGTGGGCTGGGGAGGAGCGAGGGCGGGCAGTGGGTGGCGACTGACCCCAGACGTACAGGGCTGATTCAGAAGTCGGCCCTGTACGTCTGGGGTTGGCCATCTAAACAGGGGACTTATTCCACCTTGGAGATGGAATAAGTCCCCTTGGACATCAGGGGCTGCCGATGCTGGGGCATGTAAAGAAGATGAGGGGGTGTAGGGGGCCCAATCAGGGGCTGGGCTGTGGGGAAATCACTTTGCTGAGGTCAGCCTGGGATCGTGGATCCTGCAGGGAGCCGCAGTGCCTCAGCAACATGATGCCGTGGCACTGTGGTTCCATGCAGGAGCCGGCTGGGCTAGCCAGATAGTTGACTGGATGTCTTGAGTGTCTGAATTGGAGAATGTCCCGGACATCCAACCACTATGGCACAATTCTGCTCCCGTGGGGATATCTAGCCCCCACGGGAGCAGAATCGGGTGCATCCCTGGGCCGTCCATGTCTGTACATCTGGACAGCTTGGGGACACACATCTCAGAATTAGCCTCCGTACCTTTACGTCATGAGTCAGGAAGTTACATTCATCTGACTGGATTGTGGCTGGTGTGTGCTTTACATTAGGCTATGATTTTTGAGACTCTGCTGTGTGACACGGGTGCTTCTGATCTTTTAAAGAATTGGTTTTCTTTTTCGTTTTTGTCATCCTGATAGAAGTTTTGTATCAGAAACTCCTAGTAAGAGAGGGAGAGAAGGGGTGCAAACAAGAAGGACTGAGGTGGCTCAGGCAGTGTGTGCGCAGATTCTACAGAGGACACACGTTTCATATTTTCCAAAGCGTCAAGGGGGCCTCAATCCTGCAGCTGCCACATATCAGTTGAAACTCTCAATTTACGTACTTTTAGGAGTATTTTTATAAGAGGGTGCTAATGTGCAATGTCCATAAAGGCATCAAGTGCCCGATATTCGGTGGCAGCGGCTAGCGCTGCTAAAGCACATAGACATCGCCGCTGAAGTTTAACCCCAGATGTTCAATGCTAGGGCCATATTCGGCCACCGGCATTGAATACCCGGGTCACCGCACAGCCTGGAAGCTAACCGAAGAGCGGCAATATTGAGCTGCTGCCCGGTTAACTCCCGTGGGCAAAGTTAGGTCATCCTTTGCCGCGGCTAATTTTGCACATGGATCACTAACTGGGCAGTGGCTCAATATTGCCACTACCTGGTTCATGGTGGGTGCTGCCTATGCTCTGCCCCCAACACCCACAACACACCCCGATGCTAACCATATAGCATCAGGCATGTAGCGGCAGCACCCACAGATATCCAGCAGTACTAATATGTTTGAATATCTGGCCCCTATTTTATAAAGGCAAAATAGGCATTTTTATGTCAATATAAAATAGCCATTGCTATCTTGGAAAAAAAACGGCTGAGGAGGCGTATGATAGAGGTCTATAAATTAATGAATGGAGTGGAACGGGTAAACATAGATTGATTGTTTACACCATTGAAAAGTAGAAAGACTAGGGGACATGCAATGAAGCTACAGGGTAACCCATTTAAGACTAATAAGAGAAAATATTTTTTCACTCAGTGTATAATCAAACTCTGGAATTTGTTCCAGAGGATGTAGTAAAAGCTGTTAGTGTAGCCGGGTTTAAAAGAGGGTTGGACAACTTCCTGGAGGAAAGGATCTTTGTTGGGTGGTCGATCTACATGAAGAGTTGACACTTATAAGACAAGTAGTTTAAAGCACTGTTGTGCTGTCTTCCCCCAGTCAAGCTGTATTTTCTCTTCCGTTTCAGGGATTGCTGGGTAACAATAAAGAGCAGGCTGCCGTTATATAATGCTGGAACTACTCAAATTTTGGTTAATCTTTAGATAATTGGGAGAAGAAAGCTTTTTAAACAAAAGCATATTTTACATGTGGAAAATAGCTCTTATAAAATCTTTGTCTCAACAAAAAAGCTCCCAACCCCACACTGCCACTTATATATTCACTCACACACTTACACTCATATCATATTATATTTCTACATGAAGAGGGGCAACGGTTTGGGAACTGTCACAGAAACATTCACTACAAATAATTACTCCAAATTTTAAACTCCTGATTTTTACTAGGGGAGAAAAAGACCTCAGTCGCTTAACTATGTGGCAGTGACCTGTCTAAAGGGGAAAATGCTGTATCTTACCATCACTGGTCAAAAAGCTCCCCAATTTTTTATATATATTTATTTCCAATTACAAAAGGTAAAGAGATTTTGATAATTTTCTATTACACGTGAAGAAAGCTTAATCAAATTACTACCTTCCCTTTAATTTCAAGCAGTAAGTAGACAAGCAAGCTTGAGTTTGGTTTCCTGTAAGCAATACTGCTTACTGGAACACAAGGTTTCTTTTTTATTTTTTGCAAGATGTCTCATTACACCCCAAGCACTGGTATCAGAGTATTAACTCTGGCAGTAATTAAACGTCCACAGCATCTGTTGTTCTCCTAGGACAAGCAGGATGAGTCAGCCACACTTGAGCTATACTCTCTATAGCTCAGAAGGGCTTTCGCCCTTCTGAGCATGGGCCAGCTGGCCCTGCCCCCCGGCCCTCCCCTAACTAGCCATGAATCTGTGCCAAAGCTGAATAGTTTGATTGACAGTCTGGGTGCTCATGTCAGTGCAAAGTGTGTAGCAAAATTCACGGACCGAATGCTGATCCCTTGCAATGTTCTTCAGCTACATTTCAGACAGCTACTGACTGACAAATGGATTTCGAGCACTGTAACTTTTGACACATTGAAAGAGTCCATCAGAATGTCTTCCCAGCCGCTAAAGTACTTAAAGAGACCTTTAAATGAGGTATGTTTCCATTCTGTAGCAATGCAATAAAGGCAGTCAAATATTCTATCGTGTACAGGGCTGACCACCGTTTCCTTTCCTGAAACCAAGAGGGAGTTGCTCATTTTACCATAAAGAGGAACCAAAAGCATTTTCCTTACTGCAGCGAGATTGGAACACTCTGCAGTCCTTTGGATGAATAACGTGCACATGCTGATTTGCCCCTGCTGGGGCGGGGTTGATGTCCTTTCAGAAAGCTGGTGTATTTGGCAGCATACATCATTGCAGTAATCTACTGTGTCCCGTCCTCCTCTGCCCCACCCTCACCCCATGAGTGACTGTCTTGAAATACGTGCTCAGTGGTCATTGGGGTGAATAGGTACTGTGCACATTTCAGAATTACCTGGGGGCAGGCTGGTAAACTCAAGTACGAAAAAGTATATTATCCAAACTGCAGCTAGGTAGGAATATTCAGGTGTTGTTCACTGGTATTTTCTTTATTATATACTGCAATACACATTAATTAGAAATTAGAACAAGTAGCAATCACTGAACTATTAATCATTTATAAAATAGCCAATACATGGGTGAGGTGTAGAGGAAAGTCTCTTTTGTGTTCTGTCTGTATTTTCTTTTTTCCATTTTACAAAGAAAATATACAGTAACATAAAGAAGGGGGAGGCAATGATGAACTTCCCCTTTAGGAACTCATTTACAAAGGGGAAGCTCCTAAGAAGTTTTCTTTAAACAATTCTTCCTGCACACACATCCCGGATATAACGTAACTCCATACTTTGGGATTGTATTGAAGTATGCAGCAGACATAGGAATGTGAAGTCATTTCTGTGCATAGAAAACATTAACACGCCTTAAAAAATTTAGGGACCGATATTGCAAAGCATTTACATGGTTTACAGAGCTGTAACGCAGCACTGACAGTATGCACTATGTACTGTGCTCCTGCCCTGACTTCAATGTGCTTACCACGCCCACTCACTAACCCACCCATTTGGCACCTGAACATGTGATTGTCACTGGGCCCGATTTTCGAAGGCAGTTACATGGGTAGTGCCTTTGGAAAATCCCGGTTAAGTCCCTAATGTTCCCAGATGCTATCCGCTTAGCACTGGGGTGTGTTTGCGGCGTTCCAGGGCGGAGCAAAGGCGGGGAATGGCACTAAGCAGGTATCAGTTTTTTTCGATGCTGCCCGCTTAGCGCTCTATGCCTTAAAGATGGGCAAGAAAAACCCTTGCCTATCTTTAAGGCACTGGGACTAAACAGGCAGCATCGAAAATCACTGCTACATGCTCAGCCTCAGTGGCAATCAGCTTGTGCGGCGTAACCCGGATTTTCATTTTCATTACCACAGAAATGAAAATCTTGATTAAGGGGGTCGGTGAGCATAGCCTGCCTAAAACAAAATCGGGCCCTCTGAATTTTGTGCTCTGTGGCATGGCTGCATGATAGCTGTTACCGTGGGCCTGAGTACGCAGTTAATGTGGACCAAATCACATGTTCACTGCATAGCACACTTTAGTAAAGGCCTCCTAAAAAACACACAATCACCTGTACGTTCTACCAGTAGACAGTATAGTTTAAGGAAGTTCAGCACTGGCTTTGCACTTTGAAATAAGGAAGAATGTTGGCATTGTCTGATCACAATTCAGTAAACCACATCATTGAAAGTAACACGAGCCTTCATTGTCTGTGGGGGGGGTTTTGTGACAGGAATTTGTAGCTGGAGTTCACAAATACGTGGTGAAAGAGTACATCACCCAAATCATGCTTAAGAAAACGAGCCTGAAGAGATCGAATCGTGAGAAAGCAGCCCAAAAAATGGCCAGAGAGGCAAAGGAAATGAGCCGCATCATCTTACAACTGGTAAATAGACCCTGCGGCTACATCGGATGCATAGTTTTTCCACTTTTTTTAGGAGATATTGGACATTAAGGGGTTGAACTGCGAGGGCGCCAGTCATGTTGACCACAACTGTATGGGGTCTCCAGCGTAAGCAAATTTAGCTCATTATTAGAGTTCTACGTTTTTTTCAACATCTTCTACAAAACACTTGAACATAAACGTGTCCAGCGATCTGTTGCTACAAAATGCTACAAAAATGCAACTGTTAGGTTTGATATTATCTAAACAATTTGGAGGTCTCGATCAGACTTGGAAAGGCATTTTATAGTTCCAAATCTTAATTATGTGTACTTCTACCATATTTTCCAGGATTCTGCAACTGGCTGGCTTTTTCCTGCTATTTATCATATCTCAACACTAATTGGTATAAAGAAAGAGGAGGAAATTAAGGAAAACCTAGAAAAAATATATCATGAATATCCAGACATCAGGTATACTTTTCACATAAGAACATGTCCAGTGGTCCTAATGAGCTTTCAGTATTGCTAATAAGATGACTTTGGGTCATGATGAAAGTAAGCGCAGTTTGCCTACAATACTCCCAGCTTCACTTGACTGAATCCCCCCCCTTATGTTGTGGAAATTTTTCAAGTTAGGATCCGCATGTAACTCCAAGTCATTAGAGACAGTTTGAGTCAGTTCTGGTTTTAAGCTCATGTCCAGTTCTAGAGACGCCCTCTTGAAGCTGAATGTATTAAGATTTTTTCCTATGAACACAGAATGGGAGAAAAACTTTGAAGTGGCATTTTAGAAAGGACACCTAGGTGCAGTTTGGGACGTACAGAGCAAAATGTAAAAAAAAACCCCACCCCGCTGGGGACGTTTATGTTTGTGTAATCTGCACCTCCCCTCACCGATAACAGCACCTGGGTTCTTGGGTAACGGATGTCCACTTCCAGAGCAATGAGAAGGAGCAAGTATGGTTAACAACACAAAACACACTTGTATTATAAAAACCACCAAAGCTTTGGGAGAGAAAACAAACTCAGCAACTTGTTTACTCTACCAACATGGACTCTGGCTATTTTATTTATAGGTCAAAATTCCATTACACAGCATAATTTTCACCTTATTGTTCTACGTCAAGCATCGTGTACATTCATAACGTGCATCTCTATGTCTCTGTGTCATAGGTCAATTCTTATTAGCATAGGTCATCATGAGGAGACATACATGTATTCCCAGACATAACTTCTTAAACAATAATTCTAACACTAGCAGTTTTGGTATCTCTGATTCTAGACTGAGAAACTGAAGAGACCGCTTCTCCCTGCACTATCTTTTTCATAACAAACCTAGTGTCTTTGTTTTAGGAAAGTTCAGCCTAGTTATTTCTGTAGAGTCTTCCAAGGTTGTTGCTGAGTAATAAGCCCTGGAATGTCTGAGTTACTGAATTTGTGGTGTTAACTCTTTCTGGGGACTTTCAGTAATATAATGTTAATAAGTACCCTCACAGTGTACACAACACTGTACAGACAAGCTTCCTTTCAGTTTACATTTTGATCCAATTTTAGCAACTTGGACTTCCCCAAAACAAATGGTCACAGTGGCAGCCACATAGACATTTATTTTATTCTATGTATTTATTTACATGATTTCTATACTGCCTAATCTTAAACTCTAGGCGGTTTACAGCAAACTAAGAAGGCTTATACATAGAACACAGAAGCAAGGTCGAAGGCAAATAATGTACATGGAACAACAATCAGAACATTATGTACATGGAACATAGACATTTCTAATACAAACACTTGCAGGGGGGGACATCTATCCTATGCCGAATGCATGTCCATGCAAGTTATTTGTCCTTGTTCCCCTTGTTTCATTATCATCACAGAAAGCATAGGGAATATCAGAGTACCTTCTTCTCTATGCCCTCCAGGTGTCTGGATGGCAGAACGAGAACTTTTCTGGTGCTATTTATGGCCTGGAGCAGGAATAGACATGGACAGACCCACTAGTGGGTGTGGATGTATTCGCCGTTTCTGATATTGGGCACGCTTGCCCAGAATGCCCTGGTCATACCTCCATCATGCCCTTTATGATTTGGACATCCTCATGCTGGGGACATTTACAGAACCAGTTTATAAAATAGTTCTGTGGATGCCTCTGTGATTTGGATGTCCATGTGCCCATTTTTAAACATCCAAAGCACAAATAGGGCTTCTAAAATAACCCCATTAGTGAATCAGTTCATTAGTCACTTATTCATAACAAAATAGGAGCTTGTGGACATGGGAGCAAACCCAAGGTCGAATCATTCTACCTCTCATAACCTAAGGTACAGTGGCGTAGCAAGGGAGGGGCAGTGAGTGCGACCCGCCCCAGGTGCTGGCCAGGAGGGTGTGCACCCCACCAAGCCCACACACGAAGTAGTGCGGCAAACCTAACTTAAAGCCGTGGGTAGCCTGCCGTACTACCTCCACTCCAGGTCTGGTGATTCTTCTCTCCCAGCCGAAGTCTTGCGAATCACGAGACTTCAGACCGGAAACAAGAGCCGCCAGCCCTGGAGCAGAGGCAGCGCCGGAGACCACCCACGGCTTTAAAGTAAGTGCACTGCACCATGCCATGCGGGGTGGGCGCCGTCTGTAAGGGAGGGCACCTGTCATAGGTGCCAAGAGAGCTGGGAACGCCGCTGCTAAGGTTGTCTGGGATACCTACAGGAAGAAAGCAATAATTTATTTGGAAACAAGGACTAAAAAAGTAATGGCAATTCTGCTTTTAATTTCTGATGAGTTTTTTTTATCCCTAAGGAGGAAAAGAGACATATTTCTGGCTTAATACTTTGTCAGTTTGTTATAATTCACGTAGAGTAAGGTCCGGATGTTGTAAACATTTTTCCCATAAACACGAAATAGGAAACTCCTTTAGTACATCTGTTCCTACAGGAGTAATTTTTGAAGCATCTAGAAGTGCAAGTGGCAGCTTTTACATGCCTAGAATGTGGTAAATAGCAATTCTGGAATTCCAGGGGGTGTCGTACAGGCATGGCATGAGTTTTCCTAACAAATACATGCGTACTTCCCATTTTACAGTAGGAAACCATGTCTAAATTAAACAATACTCACATTGGCTTTAGCACTTGCCATGAGGCAAGTGCCAGTTGAAAAGGCAAGTGCAAAGGCCCACCCCGCAACCACCCCCCTGACATCACCAGACCCCCCTCATTCTCCCCTGGAAACTGGTATTCCCCGGACACAATGGCAACATTCTCTCCGTTCCCTGCTTCCCCCATCACCATCGTAGACTACCTCCACTGGCAGCTTGATCTCTAGCTGTAGTACTAGAAGACTACCACTAGATGTCAAAGCCTCCTTTTTTGAATCTTGGCCATCGATGAGATAGGATTGACTAGGAATTGCTCCTGCTCCCCACTAGACCAGCAGAAAAAACCCTGGTAAGAGCTAGGGGTGTTAGATGTGTTCTGTGACGGTATCAAGGAATCTGGGGGGGGGGGGGGGAGGGGGAAGAGGGTGTGTTGCCATTACATCAGCACTCCAGGGAAGGGTGAAGGGGGGCAGGGGTCTGGTGATGGGATGATCCTGGAGAAGGTGGTATGATGATGTAGGGGCGGGGTAACTTGTTTCCCCACAATGGCCATTTAACAGCAGGCCTAACCTGGAACCATTTAACAGCAGGCCTGACCTGGAGCCTGCTGTCTCAGTACTGGAGCCAGACTAGGGTTGCCAACTGGCCGGTTTTCAGCCGGCCTGGCCGGTTTTTCCATGGCCAGGCCGGCTGCCGGCGCAGAGGCAAAACCGGCCCTTGAAAAGCCGGTTTTTTTGCTCTGGCCGCAAGATCGGGAGCGGCCAGAGCAAAAAAAACAGCTTTTCTGCCAATCCGGAGGGCTTCAGAGGGAGCCGGGGAAGCCCGCGCGAGGCCCCGGCTCCCTCTGAACAGCTGCCAGCGTGAAGAGCCTTTACCTTCACGCTGGCGGCTGTTCCTGTGAAGCCGCGATTGGTGGGAAAGGTTAAAGGCAATGCCCTTTAAGCTTTCTCAGCATTCGCGGCTTCACAGGAACAGCCGCCAGCGTGAAGGAAAAGGCTCTTCACACTGGCGGCTGTTCAGAGGGAGCCGGGGCCTCGCGCGGGCTTCCCCGGCTCCCTCTAAAGCCTCAGACAGCCGCGGTTGTGGGGGGGGGGAGGCCAAGGACTTCCTGGGCTTTGATGGGGGAGGGGGCCTTGACAGGAAAAGGGCTAGTATGGGTGAATTTGAATGGAAATTGGTTGTGATGTGTGGTGGGGTGGGACCTGGACCGGAAAAGGGCTATGGGGGGGACGACTTGGACTGGAAAGAAATGGGCTGTGATGGGAGGGGACCTGGACTGTAAAAGGGCTGTGGGGGGGGGGGACATGGACTGGAAATGGGTTGTGATGGGGAGGGGGACCTGGACTGGAAAAGGGCTAGGGGGGGGACATGGACTGGAAAGCGGTTGTGATGTGGAGGGGGACCAGGACTGGAAAAGGGCGATGGGGGGTGGGAACTTGGACTGGAACTGGGCTCTGGCGGAGGGAGGGGGAACTTGGACTGGAAATAGGCTGTGATTAGGGGGCTTGGACTGGAAATGGGTTGTGAAGGTGGGGGGGGGACCTGGACTGGAAAAGGGCTAGGGGGGGGCCGTGGACTGGACTGAAATGGGCTGTGATGGGGAGGGGGACCTGGACTGTAAAAGGGCTATGTGGGGGTGGGGGACATGGACTGGAAATGGGTTTTGATGGGGATCGGGACCTGGACTGGAAAAGGGCTATGGGGGGGGAGGGGACATGGACTGGAAATGGGTTGTGATGGGGAGGGGGACCTGGACTGGAAAAGGGCTATGGGGGGGGAACTTGGACTGGAAATGGGCTATGGTGGAGGGAGGGGGAACTTGGACTGGAAATAGGCTGTGATTAGGGGGGCTAGGACTGCAAATGGACTGTGATAGTGGGGGGGGGGGGGGTAGGACTGCAAATGGGCTGTGATGGTGCGGGGGGACTCCGACTGCAAATGGGATGTGATGGGGGGGGGGCCAAGGACTGGAAATAGGCTGTGATGGGGGACTTGGACTGGAAATGGGCTGTGATTGGGGGGGGGGGGCTAGGACTGGAAATGGTCTGTGATGTGAGGGCTAGCACTGGAAATGGGCTGATGAAGAGCTGGAATAGGACTGGAAATGGGCTGATGTGGGGCATGGGAGAATGGGATTAGAAGGGAGTGGATGCTGGGTGGGTCTAGAACTATAAGGGAACTGATTTTGGGGGAGGACTAGAATAGATGGGGAATGAGTGGAGAGGGGAAAAATATTTTGTGTGGAAGAAAAGTCTATGATGGGCTGGGTATTGGGAGAGTGAGGGGCTTGAGAATGGAAGGGTGAAATTTAAATGGATGATAAAGGAATATGGAAAGAATTGGGGGAAAGAGCAAAAGGGAAACAATCAGTATGTTAAAGCAGAAATAGAGAGAGAATGGAAAACATCTAAAAGAGAAGAAAGGACAAATGGATAGCTCGCAGAAGACCCGAAGAAACCAGAAGAAAGTGACTGGAGCAATTGCAACTGAAAAATAAAATGCCCAAACAGAAGGTAGAAAAATACTTTTTATTTTGAATTTATTAGCTGGAATATGTTTGGTCTGGGAAGTGTGTATTGATAACATCTTTGCGTTTTTGTTTAGTGCAAGAGGAAATTACTTTATAGTTTTATTTCTCCAGTGTTGTACATTTCATGTTTGGATTTTGGGGTTCCCAGTTTAATTATTATCTGACCAAGGAAGTTAGCCTACACGTATCCTTGGTAATTTTTGTGGGTGGGGCTGGGGCGGGGCAGGGGTGGGACTAGGGGCGGAGAATGGGTGGAGCATGGCGAGCCACAGGTGTCGGGTTTTTCTCGGTGAAAAAGTTGGTAACCCTAAGCCAGACACCAACAATATTCCTAGAAACATGACGACAGAAAAAGATCACATGGCCTTTCTAGTCTGTGCTTTCATATCAGCTACTACAACAGTCCTCTTTTTTCCTTTAGAGATCCTCTGTGTTTGTCGCATGCTTTTTTGAATTTAGATATTGTCCTCATCTCTACCACCTCCACTGGGAGACCATTCCACAGATCCACCACTCTTTCCATAAAGAAATATTTCCGCATATCACTCCTGAATCTGTCCCCTTTCACCCTCATCCCATGTCCCCTCATAGCAGATCTTGCTTTCAATCGAAAGAGGCTCTCCCCCTGTGCATTTATGCCAAGGAGGTATTTAAATTTCTCAATCATATCACATCTGTCCCGCCTTTCCTCTAAAGTATACATATTAATGTCCTTAAGTCTGTCCTCACATGCTTTATAATGAAGTTCACTAACCATTTTAGTAGTCACCCACTGTACCGACTCCAGCCTGTTTATATTCTTTTGAAGATACAGTCTTCAGAATTGCACACAATACTCCAAATAAGGTCGCAACAAAGACTTATACAGAGGCACCATCACCTCCTTTCTTCTGCTGGCCATTCCTCTCCCTATGCACCCAAGCATCATTCTAGCTTTTGCTGTTGCCTTTTCTACCTGTTTACTTTATGATCAACAAACCTAATGAAAGGGCTCATGGCTATAATCTATTCAGAAGAGACAGAGAAAGTGGAAAAGGAGGAGGAGTAACCTTGTATGTAAAAAGCAATATTAAAGTTACTGAAATGCAGGGGGCATGGGGAAAAGAAGAAGCGCTCTGGATTGTGTTGGAAAGAGGAGATGGCACTGTCATCCATACTGCTGTAGTCTACAGACCTCCGACTCAAATCAAAGAAATAGATAATGAATTGATTATAGATATTGCCAAGATAGCCACAAAGGGGGAAGTGATCATATTGGGTGACTTTAATCTACCCGATGTGGATTGGAGTACTCCTGCAAATCTGGCAAGAAGCAAAAACAATTGTGGATGCTTTCCAAGATGTGCCACTTAAACAAATGGTGATGGAACCAACCAGGGAAAGCTCAATACTGGATTTAGTGCTCACCAACGGTGAGAGCGTGTCGAATGTCTGGGTGGGTGCACTATGAGCAGCAATGATCATCACACGGTGTGGTTTGAGAAAAATGCCAAGGTGCAGTCCAAACATAGCAAGCTCAAAGTCCTAAACTTCAAAGACACTGACTTCAGTAGAACGGCCAAGTACCTGAAGGAGGAGTTGGCAGGGTGGGAGGGGATGAGGGAAGTGGAATTGCAATGGGCTAAACTAAAGGTGGCAATAAAAGGGGCAACAGATAAATATGTAAGGAAAGTAAATAAAAACAAGAGGAGAAGGAAACCTATTTGGTCCTCCAAAGAAGTGGCTGCTCAAATAAAGGCAAAAAACACAGCTTTCTCAAAATTCAAAAGCTTGCGAACAGAGGAACACAGTAAGGAATACAGGATCAAACTAAAAGAGAAAAAAAGAGAAATTAGGAAAGCAAAATCAAAGGCAGAGGAAAAGATGGCTAAAGGTGTGAAGTGTGGCGACAAAACTTTCTTCAGGTATATTCGGGAGAGGAGGAAAATCAGAGACAGAATTGCAGGACTCAGAAGTGCTGGGAACGGATTTGTGGAAAGTGACATTGAAAAAGCAAAATTGCTAAACAAATACTTCTGCTCAGAGAAGGACCATCTGTGACTCCCAAATATAAAAATGGGAATGAAGTAGATACCACACCATTCACTGAAGATGATGTGTTAGAACAACTTGCAAAACTGAAAGTGGACAAAGCCATGGGACCGGACGGGATACATCCCAGGATACTGAAAGAACTCAGAGAGGTTCTTGCAGGGTCGTTAAAGGATGTTTTCAATAGATCCTTGGAAAGAGGAGTAGTTCCTCAGGACTTGATAAGGGCAGATGTGGTACCTCTTCACAAAAGTGGTGACAGGGAAGAAGTGACAAACCTCAGTGGCGAGAAATGTAATGGAGGTGTTCCTGAAAGAGCGAATAGTGGACTTTCTTAAAACCAACAGGTTGCATGATCTGAGACAACATGGTTTTACCAAAGGACCATCTTGCCAAACAAATCTGATTGAGTTCTTTGACTGGGTGACCAGAGAACTAGATCAGGGGCATGCGATGGATGTCATCTACCTGGATTTCAGCAAAGCCTTTGACACTGTTCCTCATAGGAGGCTTATCAATAAACTCAGTAGTCTGGGGATGGGTCCCAAGGTGGTGAACTGGTTCAGAAATTGGTTGACTGATAGACAACAGAAGGTGATGGTAAATGGAGCTCACTCGGATGAAAGGAGGGTGATTAGCGAGGTGCCCTAGGGTTCGGTCCTGGGCCCGGCCCTGTTCAATGTATTTTTGAGTGATATTGCTGAAGGACTGCATGGAAAAGTCTGTCTTTTTGCAGATGACACGAAAATTTGCAACAGAGTGGATTCCACAGAGGGAGTGGATAACATAAGGAAAGATCTACAAAAGCTGAAAGAATGGTCTAATGCTTGGCAATTAAGATTTAATGCGAAGAAGTACAGTGTCATGCACCTGGGAAGCAGAAATCCAAGGGAATTGTACGCGATAGGGGGCGAGAGGTTGGTGTGCATGGACCAGAAGAAGGACCTTGGTGTGATTGTTTCTGCGGATCTCAAGGTGGCAAAACAGTGCGACAAGGCAGTGGCAAAAGCCAGGAAGATGTTGGGCTGCATACAAAGAGGAATTACCAGCAGAAAGGAAGAAGTACTAATGCCACTGTATATGTCACTTGAGAGACCTCACTTGGAATACTGTGTTCAGTTTTGGAGACCATATCTTGCAAAGAATATAAAAAGACTGGAAACTGTTCAGAGGAAGGCAACCAAAATGATTTGGAGCCTGCGTCAGAAGCCTTATGAGAAGAGACTTGAAGACCTAAATATGTACACTCTGGAGGAGAGGAGGGACAGGGGAGATATGAGTCAGACCTTTAAATACTTAAAGAGAAATAATGAACAAACAAACCTCTTCCAAAGACGGGGAAGCTGTAAAACTAGAGGGCCTAACATGAAGCTGCAAGGGGGAAAATTGAAAGGCAATGTCAGGAAATACTTTTTCACTAAAAGGGTGGTGGATGCTTGGAATGCTCTCCTGATGGAAGTATTGGGAGCAAATACAGTGACAGAATTCAAAATGGCATGGGACAGACACAGTGGATCCCTTTACAGCAACAAGATAAAATCAAAATAAACTTAACTAATTTCTCAGCATACAGGGGTGTCCTACACTGAGCGGTGGGCTCACCCCTAAACAAAGACATGGGAAGGGGAGACCTGCACTGAGCGGCAGGTGCACCTACTCTTGCCATCTTACTGGGCAAACTAGATGGCCCATACTGGTCTTTATCTGCCGTCATTTACTACGTTACTATGTATGGCACTCTTTTTTTTCAATGTTTTCTTTACAAAATCGCTGCTCCCACTGCACATTTTAGCAAGTACACAATGTGATACAGTAGCCGGTGTAGAGCCCATGATAATAGGTGAAAAAGAAGAATTTACCTTGGAGTCTGATAGGCAGCAAACACACTCAGCTCACAGGAGGCAAAAGAGCAATAGAATAAGTTTTTACCACACACTAGTCCTGACGTAGCAGGAAGGTTAAAAGCTAATCAGGATCACCTGTCCATGAAAGCACAAGCAGCATGCAAAGGACATGAGGATAAAAGCTGCTGGGTAAATCCAGGAAGGGCCAGTGGGGGCAGCGACCTGGGAGGAGTGAGCAACCAGCCTGAGAGCAGACGTCACACAGAAGGAAGCCTGCTGAATCAAGGAAGCAGTAGGTGTGGCCCGGTAGCAGGAAGCAGCCAGGGAAAAACTTCTCAGGAACGTAGCCATAGCACTGCTCAGACTGCTGGTAGCTTGAGGTCCCGGGAAGGAGCTGTCTATAGCCCAGAGAGAGGAGCCAGGACAACAGAGAGAAGGTGGGAACCTAGCTTTAAGAGAGAAAAAGCTAAGAACTCTGTTTTGTCCGGAGGGCCAGGGCCTGGCATAAGAAGTAAAGTAAATGCTGGGAGTCATGACGTAATTCCTCATTACTTGAGAGAAAAGGAAAGCCAGAGTGAAACTGTCACAGTACCAGGTATTCAAAACCCTGCTTGCATAGAACAGTTTCCTGATAAGCTAACCAGTGCCTCACAGAGAGGATCTTATAGTGTAAACAGCTATGAGGATTTTAACCCACCTGCAACCCTGGAGGATTGTGAACTAATGCAGTGGGAAAATAATAGCTGTAGCCTTGAACCCACACCAATGGACTGTACGTTATGTTTCTCTGATGATATTGAATCATTGTGCTGAACAAGTGGGCAGAAGCTCTGTAAAAATACCAAAGGAAAAGAACATATTTTTCTTTGAAGAGGCTGTTTTTGTTCCTGGTTTTGTTATATAAAAGGAAATCCATGGGGAAGGGGAAATAAAGCCCTATTCTTATTTTGCCTTAATTACTCGACTGCAGACTGTTATTGTGCTAGAAGGCAACTTGATCCTCAGGGCCCTAGGTGGATGCCTAATAGGGACCGGAAGAGGAGTCACAATACACACACCTACACGTGTCTGTCTGGAAGAGCATTCTGTAAATTATGGATGCAATTGAGCATGTCCTCGCCTGGACATCTCTATCCCTCCTAATCTTAGGGGAGAAGACATTTAAGAAGTGGGCATTGATTGTGGTAAATCCTGAACACCTTTTACTTCTAAACAAAGACAAAACTGAAGAGGCTGATATTCGAAGGGTTTAGGCTGTAGACTTTGGGCATGTTTACCAAAGCGAGCTAAATGGGTAGCCTGGGATCGCAGTAACTGTTACTGCGTGCTGAAAATGCAACTGCAGTAAAAATCCCCTGCTTACAGCTTATTGGGTGATGGGGTGTGGGCTGTGTGGGTTGGAGGCGGAGACTGCCTGTTGATTGCACATTGCAATTAGTGCAGGTATCTTTAGCACGTGTTAATCATCAATGTTGCCATTAGCCTCGATGCTCTTACTGCCAAATCAAATGGTGGCAGTAACTGCACCCGCAATAATTGCAGCTGCACTATTAGCACAGTGTTCTCCTCGTTAGCTGCATGGGGACATGCTGAGAATACCCCACATAGCATGCGTACGCCACGCCTCCCATGCTGATTTTTGGCACCTAGCGCTCAATGTAGGGCATACTTTTCGTGCACTTTATTAAATATGCCCCTTAGAGAGTTATGATCCCAACCGGCCTCTTTAAAAATTCACTAGAGCTAATTTAGACACCTAAATTTATGCTCCTAGATTCACTAGGCGCCTAAATTTAGAATCATAAAATATAGGTGGGCAAAAGGCGCAGATTAAGGGAAGGGAAAAAAGTTAGGAAGATATTCATTGATTTTCAGCATTAAGTACCTATATTAGGCTCATAAATCTGGGAAAATGAATGACAGGCCTACATTTACAAGCGTAAGCTCTTAAATTTAGGTGATTTTTCAACTGAAATCCTAGGCTCCTAATTTTGGCTGCAAATAGAGGGCAGATTTAGGAATCTAACATCGTGCCTTAGGAGCAGGTTTACTAAGCTGGGCTAACAATTAGCGCATGCTGTTTCGATCTAGGTCTCATGTTATTCAATGGGACGTAGTTACAAATAGCTCATGCTAACCATTAGCTCAGCTTAGTAAACAGGCCCCTAAATGCAGACGCTCAGCTTTGTTTGACTGTCGGGGCGTAGGTAATTGCCTTTATCCAAAAAAGAAAGAAGATCTTGGAAGGGAATAATAGAATCATAACAGCATCACAAACAGACCATATTTCAGTTCCAAGCTATGGCCTAATGTTTATGTTTATGTTTATTAAAAACTTGGTATACCGCCCAACACCGTAGGCACATGAGCGGTTTACAATAAAACTCTAAAACATTTAAAAAATGAGGCTGTGGGAAAGGAAAAGGAAAAAGAACGCCATTAAATAATAGGAAAGAAAAGAAAACAAAAGGAAAAGAATGCAGTATAAAGCAACAGTAAAGGTACAACATCATGGGGTGGGAAGGGAGGGGGAAGACAAGGACGGAAGGTCAAAGGCTAGGTTAAAAAGGTGAGTTTTGAGCTGAGTTTGGAAGGAGTGGTAAATGTTGCCATTTATTCAAAGGACATTTCCGAACGTTGCTTGGCCTGATTTGGAGCCAGTGCTGTCACCGTGTTAATGTACGTGTTGGCACCAGCATTTAATACATATATTTAGTGCTATATAGGTCACAGCACTGAATGTATTCTGCATTATGCTACATAGGGATAGTAAGGAAATCCACAGTACTACCTTTTAACTTTCGAAAGGGAGACTATGATAAAATGAGGAAAACAGTTAAGAAAAAACTAAAAGGAGCAGTTGCAAAGGTTAAAGACATACATCAAGCTTGGGTGTTGTTGAAAAATACTATCTTGGAAGCCCAGACCAGCTGTATTCCACGCTTTAAGAAAAGTGGAAGGAAGTCCAAAAAACTGCCAGCATGGTTTAAAGGTGAGGTCAGAGAGGCTGTTGTTGCCAAAAAAGCATCTTTCAGGAAATGGAAAAAAGAGCCAAACGACAAAACATGGAAACAGCACAAGCACTGGCAAGTCAAATGCAAGGCATTGATAAGGCAGGCAAAGAGAGAATTTGAGAAGAAGCTTGCTGCGGAAGCAAAAACGCGAAATAAAGACCTTTTCAAGTACATTCGTAGCAAAAAACCTGTGAGAGAGTCATTTGGTCCATTAGATGATAAAGGGGTTAAAGGAGCACTAAGAGGCGACAAGGCGATAGCAGAGAGACTGAATGAATTCTTTGCTTCGGTCTTTACTGAGGAAGATGTAGGGATGTTACCCATGACTGAAGTGGTATTTAAAGGTTCGGAAGAATTGAAGGAAATATCGATACATCGGGAAGATGTTTTACAACTATTAGATAAACTGAAGAGTAGCAAATCACCTGGGCCGGATGGTATACATCCAAGGGTGTTGAAAGAACTGAAATATGAGATTGCAGACCTGCTAACAGTAATCTGTGAACTATCATTAAAATCATCTCTAATACCTGAAGATTGGAGGATCGCCAATGTAACACCAATTTTTAAAAAGGGTTCCAGGGGTGATCCGGGAAACTACAGACCGGTGAGCCTGACGTCAGTACCGGGAAAAATGGTAGAAACCATCATAAAGAATAAAATTACTCAGCATGTAGATAGTCACAACCTAATGGGAGACAGCCAACATGGCTTTAGACAAGGAAGATCTTGTCTTACTAATCTGTTATGTTTTTTTGAAGGAGTGAATAAACAGGTGGACAAAGGTGAGTCGGTTGATATTGTGTATCTGGACTTTCAGAAAACCTTTGACAAGGACCCTCATCAGAGACTTTTGGCAAAACTAAAGAGTCATGGGATAGGAGGCAGTGTACTATTGTGGATCAGGAACTGGTTAAAAGATAGAAAGCAGAGGGTAGGGCTAAATGGCCAATTTTCCCAATGGAGAAAGGTGAATAGTGGTGTACCCCAGGGATCTGTGCTGGGTCCGCTGCTTTTGACATATTCATAAATGACCTGGAAAGTGGAATAACGAGTGAGGTTATCAAATTTGCAGATGACACAAAACTGTTTAAAGTTGTTAAAACCCAAGAGGATTGTGAAAAATTGCAAGAGGATCTTGATAAATTGGAAGACTGGGCATCAAAATGGCAGATGAAATTTAATGTGGACAAGTGCAAGGTTATGCACCTAGGGAAGAACAACCCAAACTATGGTTACACGATGCAAGGTTCCACATTAGGAACCGCCACCCAGGAAAAAGATTTAGGCGTCATTGTGGATACCATGTTAAAACCCTCGGCCCAGTGTGCAGCGGCGGCCAAGAGAGCAAATAGAATGCTAGGTATGATAAGTAAAGGAATGGAAAATAAAACAAAAGATATTATAATGCCTCTATATCGTTCCATGGTGAGACCGCACCTTGAATTTTGTGTGCAATTCTGGTCGCCGTATCTTAAAAAGG
Organism: Ichthyophis bannanicus; assembly: GCA_033557465.1. Taxonomy (NCBI): domain Eukaryota; kingdom Metazoa; phylum Chordata; class Amphibia; order Gymnophiona; family Ichthyophiidae; genus Ichthyophis; species Ichthyophis bannanicus. The sequence goes on from CM066037.1 coordinate 94,346,144, forward strand.
ATATAGCGATTTTAGAAAAGGTTCAGAGAAGAGCCACCAAAATGGTAAAGGGGATGGAAGGATACTCCTATGAAGAAAGGCTAAAAAGGTTAGGGCTCTTTAACCTGGAAAAGAGACGGCTGAGGGGAGATATGATAGAAGTCTATAAATTAATGAACGGAGTGGAACGGGTAAACGTAGATCGATTGATTACGTTATCAGAATATAGAAAGACTAGGGGACATGCAATGAAGCTACAGGGTAAACTATTTAAGACTAATAAAGAAAAATATTTTTCACTCAACGTGTAATCAAACTCTGGAATTTGTTACCGGAGGATGTAGTAAAGGCTATTAGTGTAGCTGGGTTTAAAAAAGGTTTGGACAAGTTCCTGGAGGAAAGGTCCATAAACCATTATTAAGAAGTGACCGAAGATATCAATGCTTGACCCAGTACAAGCATTGTGGAACTTGTGTCTCTTGGGAAACTGCTAGGTACATATGACCTAGATTGGCCACTGTTGGAAACAGAATACTGGGCTTGATGGACCTTGGTCTGACCCAGTATGGCATATCTTGTGTTCTTATGTTCTTATAGTTCGCCATGTTCATAGTGTTCCAGAGTTACTGCATTGTTTAGTTCTTTCAACAATGTGTTCATGTATAGTTCCAGTTCTTTTGTTCCACTTGTTCCATGTAATCCACTGTGACTAGCAGATGCGGTGGTATAAAAGAGTTGTTAAATAAATAAAATACCTATAGTGCAGCGCCCCCACTGGCGCTGTCTATTTAGCTTAGGTCTGCTATTTAGCGGGGCTAAACTAATCACATAAATTATCTGTTTAGCAGATAAATATTGCTGGATTTAGCTCATGCCCAGAGGGCTTAAAATCTAAGGGGGGCATATTCAAAAGGATTTAGCTGGCTAGCAGGGATAGTGCAGCTGAATATCGCCACTGGCCACATATCAACTGCGCTGTCTGGCAAAACTGGATCTTCAGCTCCGGACGCCAAACAGGTTCGGGCGCTGAATATCCGGTTTACTTAAAGGAGTGGCAGCCAGACGGTTTAAATGAGCTTGCCAACCGCTGAATAATGGCCCCTACGTTTGTACCTGAGGCATTTGAGGGTTAAATGACTTGCCGAAGATCACAAGGATTTGACACTGGTTCTTATCCTGCTGCTTTAACCATTAGGCTATTTCTCCACCTCTCCCCTAACCCAGCCCATACTTATATGAACAATATCTGGCGATTTAGCCATTTCTACAGCATGACATTAATGGTATTCATTTTTACAGTAAATATATATGGATAAGCAAGTCATGCATTCGCCGGTCCCCAACAAATCCATTACTTGCTTTGAATATCAGGGGGTGGTGGCTGTCTACAATTTTTGTGGTTGCATACGGCAACAGTGTAGCAATCACTAATTCCTCTATTTATAGTATTCTTTGAATCATCTCTTATTTCCTTAAAGGCATTTAAGTGAAGTTCTCTCTTGAGGTTGAGATAGGATTTTGCAAGACGATTTTGTCTAAAATATAGCACCTCGGAAAATGTGTGACGTTTAAGGGAAGAGGAACTGTATCTTTGGGTGTGCTATGTTTAATGATGGCCTGTGGGTGTGGGAAAGTTGCATAATGGCACGGATTAGAGAATACGACCATCATATTAATTCTTTGAGCTCTGTGAGGGAATTACCAGCTGACAGAGGAAGGGGAAGCCTCTGCTTGTAAAAGAGTAAAATAAAACCCTTTTATAGCATTCTAGTACTTTTTTTCTGTATTTCTTCAGACAAATTTAGTGCTCACCAACAGAGATAGCATGTCAAATGTCTGGGTGGGTGCCTCTGTGAGCAGCAGCGATCATCACACAGTGTGGTTTGAGATAAAAGCCAAGGTGCAGTACAATCATAGCAAGCTTAAAGTCCTAGACTTCAAAAACACTGACCAGTAAAATGGCCAAGTACCTGAAGGAGGAGTTGGTAGGGTGAGAGGGGATAAGGGAAGTGGAATTGCAATGGGCTAAACTAAAGGTGGCAATAAAAGGGACAACAGATAAATATGTAAGGAAAGTAAATAAAAACAAGAGGATAAGGAAACTTATTTGGTTCTCCAAAGAAGTGGCTGCTCTTATAAGGCAAAAGACGCAGCTTTCACAAAATTCAAAAGCTCGCAAACAGAGGAACACAGTAAGGAATACAGGATCAAACTAAAAGAGACAAAAAGAGAAATAAGGAAAGCTAAATCAAAGGCAGAGGAAAAGATGGCTAAAGATGTGAAGTGTGGTGAGAAAACTTTCTTCAGGTATATTCGGGAGAGGAAGAAAATGGTGAAACTGCGGGACTCAGAAGTGCTGGAAACGAACTCGTGGAAAGTGACATTGAAAAAGCAAAATTGCTAAACAAATACTTCTACTCCGTTTTTACTAAAGAAAATCCTGGAGAAGGACCACCTGTGACTCCCAAATATAAAAATGGGAATAGAATAGATACCACACCATTCACTGAAGATGATGTGTTAGAACAACTTGCAAACCTGAAAGTGGACAAGGCCATGGGACCAAATGGGATACATCCCAGGATACTGAAAGAGCTCAGAGAGGTTCTTGCAGGGCCGTTAAAGGATGTTTTTAACAGCTCCTTTGAGACAGGAGAAGTTCCTCAGGACCAGAGAAGGGCTGATGTGGTACCTCTTCACAAAAGTGGTAACGGAAGAAGTGACAAACTTCAGGCCAGTAAGCCTTTACCTCAGTGGCGGGAAAAGTAATGGAGGTGTTCCTGAAAGAGCGAATAGTGGACTTTCTCAAAACCAACAGGTTGCATGATCCAAGGCAACATGGTTTTACCAAAGGATGTTCTTGCCAAACAAATCTGATTGAGTTCTTTGACTGAGTGATCAGAGTACTAGATCAGGGGCATGCGATAGATGTCATCTATCTGGATTTCAGCAAAGCCTTTGATAATGTTCCCCATAGGAGGCTTATCGATGAAAATAGTTTGGGGATGGGTCCCAAGGCGGTGAACTTCATCAGAAATTGGTTGACTGACAGACGACAGAAGGTGATGGTAAATGGAACTCACTCAGATGAATGGAGGGTGATTAGCGAGGTGCCGCAGGATTTGGTCCCGGGACTGGTACTATTCAATGTATTTGTGAGTGATATTGCTGCAGGACTGAATGGAAAAATCTATCTTTTTGCAGATGACACGAAACTTTGCAACAGAGTGGACTCCCCTGAGGGAGTAGAGAACATGAGGAAAGATGTACAAAAGCTGAAAGAATAGTCTAATGCTTGGCAGTTAAGATTTAATGTGAAGAGGTGCAGTGTCATGCACTTAGAAAGAAGTATGAAATGTATGCGTTAGGGTGAGAGAGTTTGGTGTGCACTGACCGGGAGAAGGACCTTTATGTGATTATTTCTGTATATCTCAAGGTGGCGAAACAGTGCGACAAGGCGGTGGCAAAAGCCAGGAGGATGCTGGGTTGCATACAAAGAGGAATTGCCAGCAGGAAGGAAGAGGTACTAATGCCATTGTACAAGTCACTGGTGAGGCCTCACTTGGAATACTGTGTTCACTTTTGGAGACCATATCTCGCAAAGGATATAAAAAGACTGGAAACGGTTTAGAGGAAGGAGACCAAAATTATTTGGAGCCTGAGTCAGAAGACTTATGAGAAGAGACTTGAAGACCTAAATATTTATACTCTGGAGGAAAGGAGGGACAGGGGAGATATGATTCAGACCTTTAAATACTTAAAGAGTATTAATGAACAAACAAACCTCTTCCAAAGATGGGGAAGCTGTAAAACTAGAGGGCATAACATGAAGCTGCAAGGGGGTAAATTGAAAGGCAAAGTCAGGAAATACTTTTTCACTGAAAGGGTGGTGGATGCTTGGAATGCCCTCCCGATGGAAGTGGTGGGGGCAAATACAGTGACGGAATTCAAAATGGCATGGGACAGACACAGTGGATCCCTTTACAGCAACAGGATAAAATCAAAATAAATATAACTATCTCTTATATCTCAACAAATTGGGGTGACCTACACAGAGCGGTGGGTACACCCCTAAACAAAGGCATTTGGAGGGGTGACCTGCACGGAGCAGCAGGTGCACCTACTCTTGCCATCTTGCTGGGCAGACTAGATGGCCCATACTGGTCTTTATCTGCCGTCATATAATATGTTCTGATCTGTAATAGCGCAGTATATAAAAACAAATAAATAAATGTTACTATGTTAAATGGGGCATAAAGGATAATGCTAACGATAACGATGATGATATTATTGTTATTATTCTCATATACAATGCTGTATAGAGACACACGAAGGGCAATTTTATAAGGAGCTGCCTAGTTGTAGGCGCCAAGAACGCATGTAAATGTCAATATTTTAGTCGTTTTTGTGTGTAAGTGGCCACGTTTGGCACCCTTGCATTTTAGGTATGTTGTGTGCAATATCTTGAAAAATAATTGGAAATATTCCAACTGTATATCGCCATAATATTTTAATAGTCTGTTCAAAGGTATACAACAAAAAAAAAGATGTCTATGCAACTTGGATGTAGTAATTTCTGAGAAAACAACAAAATATATGACCTGGACAGGATTAATGGCACCCTTCACTAATATTTGGTTGCACAACCCTTGGCAGTGATGACAGCCTCCAAATGTTTCTTGTAGCCATCTGTAAGTTTCGTACATCTGTTTGCTGGTAGTTTCTCCCACTATTGAACTGCGATTTGTTCCAACTCATTAATGTTTCCAGGATTCCTTTTACCAAAGGCAGATTTCAGTTCTTTCTAAAAGTTCTCGATTGGATTGAGGGCTCATTGCTGGCCAGTTTAAAACAGTCTGTTCCTTTGTACTTTTGGATGTATGTTTTGGATCACTGTCCTGCTGGAGGAAGTCCCATGACCTTCGATGCAGACCTAGCTCTGGCACTAGGTAACATTTCGCTCCAAAATACCTTGGTAGTCCTCTGATTTTATGATTCTTTTAATACGTTCCAGGCCTCCAGTTCCTGAGGCAGCAAAATAGCCCCACAACATTATGGAACTTCTACCATATTTAACTATAGAAAGGGTGTTTTTTTTTACTTATAAACTTTATTTCTTTGTTTGTAAATGTATCACGGGTATGCATTTCCAAAGAGCTGAAGTTTGGTTTCATCTGCCCACAGAACATTTTCTGAGAAAAATTGTGGTTTCTCAAGGTGGCATTGGGCAAAGATCAGGTGTGCTTTTTTATGTCTGCTTTGAGCAGTGAGATTCTTCTTTGCCTTCGCCCATGAAGTCTTTCTTTGTTTAGTGTATGCATATGGTGCAGGTTGAAACCACCACTCCAGATGCTCCAGGTCAGCCTTAAGTTCTTTGGATGTTGTATATGGTGTTATTCCAACAGTTTGCACTAACCTTCAAAGACTTCTTGGATTAATTTTCCTCTTCCCACCACATCCTGGGAGGTTCTTGACAGTTACATGAGCAGAAAACTTCTTAATAATATTACAAACTATAGACACAGGAAACCCAAGGTATTTGGAAATGACCTTGTATCCCTTTGAAGTTTGATGTTTGGTGATAATGGCTTTTTCTGACAGTCTCAGGCAGCTCTCTTGTCTTCACCATTGTGAAAATGGAACAGAGTGAATGTGGCCATTTTAAACATTAGAGCCAATTCATTGGTTGATTCAAGTCACGTGAGTATTGACAACTGATCACAGGTGCATCTAATTTTCCCTTAGTGGGAGTGTGGTTCTTCTGTCCAAACCGATTTAAATTGTTTATGAGTGCCAATGATCATATCCTCAATAGAAACCCACAAATAGATATCTTCAAATGAGAGTAAGACATAATATATCTCCGTATTTCAATGGATTTCTTGGTTAGAAATAGCACTTGCCTGCAACTATTTTTATTATACCGGATCATATTATCTTCAACATCACAGTATAGCAATATATGCCTCTGTGCCCCCTTCTCTTGTTATTATCTACATGGCTCATTCTGAGGAATCTACAGTGTATGTACCTGATTTCACTTCTAATATCTTGGTATGGAAGCGATTCTTAGATGATAGTTTTGTAATCTGACAGGGTTCTGTACAGCATTTGGAAGAATTTTCTAATTCGCTCAGTGCACAGAATGATTTTCTGAAATTTACTATGAAGTTCTCTGATAATCAAATTGAATTCCTTTTTGTTTGAGCTTCTTAGTACATCCCTTTATTGCAAAGTCATGGATAGAAATACACTGCTACTTTCTCAAAGGGATCACCTCCAGTGCCTCAAAGAAAGCTTGCCAATTGGTCAATTCTTGTGTTTGCTGACCTTCAGACATGTTTATTGCAGCATGGTGATCCCTGCTCTGCAGTAAGGCGTGTATTTAAATGAACACAATATGTTCACAGGGATTGGCCATTGTCTCAAGAAAATAAACAACATCTTCTCTGGGATGAAAGACTGGTATGTGCACTTCCCATCTCTGGCGTGACTGCTCAAATAGTGCAGATTGTCTGGCATCATTGCCGCACTCTGCAGGTTTACGAAATGTTCTCTGAAGAACCCCTGTGCTTTGCCTATCGACGAGGCAAAAATATTAGCAATTATTTGGAAGGTGGGGAATTGTCTCCTGCTGAAGGGACCCTAGCATGCCCAATCATTTGCAGAAACAACACTCATTAGAGCTGCTTTTCAGCGGGTCTTCATGCCAGTCTTCATGTCTTGTAGTGCTGTTGCCGCCTTGCAGATGCCTGTCAGCAAATTTGCTTTAATTTTAAATAGATAGAAATCCCCACTGTTAGAGTACAAAATTGTTTGCCCCATCGACTTCAGTGGAAACAAATGAAACAAATGATTTGGGATCTGGAAGTCAACCCAATGGGTGATTGCTCTGAAAACGTTTAACATGCACGTCCCTAGTCTGCACTATGGGAAACCATAATAGAAGGATGGCTAGGGCCAAATGTAGATGGCAGTAGCAGAATACTGGATAGTCTAATCCTCAAAAGTGAAAGAGCAGCAATAACTAAACCTACGAGAGCTGACTTGGTGCGGAAACGTCAGAGGGGCACATGGAAGCTGAGAAATGTAAAAACAATGCAAATGAGGTGCTGAATCAGCTGGATATGAATGTGGAAAGGTAAGATGCTTTTTTGAAATGCCTAATCTGCCTAGGGCACTGCACTTCATTCTCACAACTTACCATCTTGCTCATGAAAATAGGTTGCATTTTTTTGTACTAAACAGTGAAAACTTTGAAAGTTGACTGCCGTGTGCACCGGCTAAAAGTGTTTGTATACATAACAAGCATTGTGGGTTAGCCCAGTAGACTGCTTTCAAAGGAGACATTCCCAGTGAATGTTTAGGCCCAGGGCTGGCACAATCATTAGGCAAATTAGGTGCTTGCCTAGGGTGGCAACTGAAAGATTCCAAACTATCCCTATCAGCTGAACCAGATTAATATGAATAAAATACAATCTCTAAAACGCCTGTATGCAAATGCTAGAAGTCTAAAAAATAAGATGGGAGAGTTAGAATATATAGCTCTAAATGAGAGGTTAGATATGATTGGTATTTCAGAGACCTGGTGGAAGGAGGACAACCAGTGGGACACTGTGATACTTGAGTACAATTAATATTGCAAAGATAGAGCAGATCAAATTAGTGGAGAGGTTGCGCTCTATGTTAGAGAGGGCATTGAGTCACACAGGATTAAAGTTATGAAGGAAACAAATACACTGTAGAATCTCTATAGATAGAAATCCCATGTAAAAAGGGGAAGGCGATGGCAGTGGGTGTGTACTACCGACCGCCTGGCCAGAATGAACAGATGGATGTTGAAATGCTGAGAAATCAGGGAAGCTAACAAAAGTAAGAACATAATATTAATGGATGATTTCAATTACCCCCGTATCGACTGGGTCAGTGCCACAACAGGACCAGGGCTGGCACTACACATGTGCAGGAATGTGGCCTGCACATAGCCCCACTCCCTGAGGGGCCCTGCAGCCTCACTGGTTTAAGAGATGAGCCAGTGAAACCCGAAGCCTGTCTCACTGGCTCACTTCTTCATAGCCGCAGTAGCAATTTCCCTCATTCCCACGGCTGTGCTAAGTTGCAGCCACTGGGACTGCAGGTTCTCTAAAAATGAAACCGGGGCACTTCCTGTCTTGCACAAAAGGCAGGAAGTGCCCTGTTTTCACTTTTAGAGACTCTGCAGTCCCAGCAGCTGCAACTTAGCAGAGCTGCAGGAACAAGGGAAATCGCTCCAGCGTGATGTAAGAGGTCCTGATTGGACCCTTACAGGTTCGTTGCTACAGCGGGCTAGAACAAACAATAAAAAAGAACAATCTGCCTTGCAAAGGTAAAGTTTTTTATATTTCATTCTCTGTTATAACAGGGGTCACAGTGCAATGAAATACAAACAAGTGACCAACTCCTGGAAGAAGTACAGACTTTTTATACCTTTTCTAAGCCAGGAACATACAGAAGGAGTAAGGGAGTGAAAGGCGAGGGAAACATCCCAAAGTTTTCCCATGGTCACAATTTAGTCTGTTGCTGACAGGCAATTTCTCTAAAGATGGCCCTTTAAGATAAGGTTGACTATGGACCATTCATTGGTAGTTTGAACATAATTGTCTTTGCTTGTGAAGGTCAGCTATGTCTAACTCCCATCATCTTCAGAGAGAGGAGGGGGGAATGAGAGACATCTTACATTCAGGTCTGGGCTGAGAAAGTTTGCTTTTTAGCTAAAATGGATTAGGCTCTGTTCTCTTTCTATATATCAATATATGTTTCTCACAGCATAATTATTTCCTAAGGCCTAAGAGCAGAATTTTTCCTACAACTATCCATATAGAAACTTCTAGAAGCAGACTATTAAAACTACTGCTTATTCTAAATGATAGCTCTCTATGTGTGTCCTAGAGGGGAAAGAGAGAAAAGCAAGATGGACAGAAATATGGGGAGTCCTGCTGAGGCCCCAATCTGCTTTACACTTTTCACACTCCCCACCTTGGAAGATCACCTGTCTAATAGGTTGGTCTTCGTTAAAGTCAAGGTCTTCACAGGGCAGAGGTGATGATCGCTGGAAGCAGAGTTCTTTCAATCCCTGGGTTCTTCTGTGCCTATTACCAGGAGTTTGGTAGCCAGGTTCTTGCAGCGCTCATTCTTCTTGTTTTCCGTTTATAGATGTGTCTCTAGCTCTGCAGGCCGACGATCAGTGAGGATAAGTTGGGGGAGGGGGGGATTTAGGAGTGCGGGCCTTCAGGACAGCAATAAGATTGGGTATGCATTGAACGTAGCAGCACAGAGAGACAAGTAGTGAAATAATGAGAAAGACGGATATTACCAGTTTCTGTAATCATCCCAAAATGCCAACTCGGTACCCATCAGAGAATCAACTCCTCCCTGGGATGCTAACAAATAGTCTAGGGCTCATCTATTCTGGAGAGCTAGGCTACGGAGCTATCTCATCTCATCTCAGATATTTGTTAGAGACCCAGCAGTCTTGTTCATAAAAGCAAAAAGAATAGAAACCAAAATTCTGATTTCACCATGGTCCATAAACACTCCTATTCTGGTGACTACAGCTCTTCCTATTGAAACCCCATTATAAGCACTTTAAAGATTTTTTTTCTTTTTTTTTTTTTTGGCGATGCAACCTCTAGTCTCACGATTCATGAGAGGCCTCAATCACAGGCACACCCTGGTCAGACCTCCAGCCCCCAGGTGGGACCTGCACATTGTCCTGAACAAACTCATGGAGCACCCCTTCGAGCCACTGGAACAGTCACCTCTAAAATTCCTCACATGGAAGACCCTCTTCCTTGTCGCTATCACCTCAGCACGTCGCATCAGCAAGCTGCAGGCCCTAATCAGCTACCCACCATACACCCAGATACATCACGACCGGGTCATGTTCAGGACTCACCCAAAGTTCCTACCAAAGATTTCCTCACCTTTCCACATCAACCAATCCATCATCCTCCCCAGCTTCTACCCAGAATCACATGCGTCACAGGAAGAGTGCCGCCAGCATACTCTGGACTGCACATGCACCCTGCAGATCTACATCGACAGGATTGCGCACACGAGGAAGGCCTTGCAATTCTTCCTCACCTATGACCAGAACAGACCGGGCCACCAGGTGACGAAATGCCCCATGTCCAGATGGCTGGCAGACTGCATCTCCTATTGTTACATTTGGGCCAATCTCCCGCAGGGAGAGAGGGCGCACGCCCACCAACTACAGGCGATGGCAACCTTCCTGGCTCACCTGCACACAGTGACACCCATAAACATCTCCAACGCAGCCACATGGGCATCAAGAAGCACTACTGTCTTGACCGCGCCATTGATATGGATGCCACACGCTTTGGCAGGGCGGTCCTGCAGGCAGCCATAGCTGCCCAAGCCCACGACTGAGCGCACGAACCCAAGAACTCAGACGCACAAAGCTTGAATGCTTACACTGTTGTTGCAATACTGTTTCTCTGCACAGTTTTGCATTGTTTTTTGTACTGTGTTGCACTGTTTACACTGCTTCTTTGCACTGTTGGTTGTTTTTCGCCAGCGCTGCACTGTTGGTACCGTTGATACCATTACACTGTCGGTAGAATAAAGCTGCTACCTTCTGGTGAACCTTACGGTCTATGGAGCTACTTGTATATCCACTCTCTAGCCTCATTTAGCCTCATCCTACCACAGCACAGGGGCGTGAAGAGGGTAAAGGGGCCTACTGAAGGCCTAAAAGACGTTTTCTTCCATGCCCAGCTCGGGAGTCACCTAGGCGTGGCTGACTCAGACTGCTTGTCCATGGAGAAAGTAGGGTTACTCACCGTAACGAGGTTCTCTGTGAACAGCAGGATAAGTCAGCTATGCACTCTCTCCCACTTCCCCTTTGGATGATTCTTCGGGCTAGTTTCAGGCTAGGGAAACATTGATGGAGGAAGGCCAGTGGCAGGAACAGGAAGGGTAGGGGACAGGCTCAGAGGAATAAAAAAGAAAAGAGGATTCCTCTGAGCTTAGAGAGAGCTAATCTGGTCCCTAGTGATGGCACACCTAGGCGTGGCTGACTCATCCTGCTGCCCACGGAGAACCTCGTTACGGTGAGTAACCCTACTTTCTCACCCTTCCTTCTGGTAACAAAGGGGTGACAGTCATACCAGGGATAACTTGCCCTATAAACATAAACCCGTGGCCCTGCCAGGAAAAGATAGAGAAAGCTTTGTAGCCACAAATCAAATAAGTTCCAGGAAGGGGTGTCCACAATATTAACTTTCTAACTATTTGAGGAGTAATTAAAACACAATCCGCTCTACCTAAACACAGTATTTCAGTTAGATTATAAGAAGACATACTTGAAGAAGAATTTGTAAGTGTAAAAAGGAGGTGATCAAGGGAAATTGTATGTTCACAGATACTTTTCCTTAATTCCTGACCTGTCCCCTCCTTCTGGTAAGCAGAGGGTCCCATGACCAAGATTCGCTAAGGAAAGGGAAAAGAAGCTAGTATTAAGGGGTAGTGTAGGAATGAAGTTGCTGACATCATAAGAAAGCAAATCTACCTCCACTCCGATTAAAGGCACATACATAACAATTTCCTATAGTAGCCTTTGCTGCTTCTTTTAACAATCTCACATGCAAATTTTCCTCCCAGGACGTCTGCTCCTGGTGAAGGAACTGGTTTGGCTAAATGAGTGTCATATAAATCAACAAGATAATCATTCTTTTGTGTCTGCAAAGTTACCAATATTTCAGTATATTCACAAGGGCTGGAAGGGGAAAGGAATGTCACTGTTGCCAAATTGGAAGGGCATCAGTGTAATTTCTCTCTTCCTGACAACTACAGTGTTTCCTGTAATACTCAAGGAGGGTGGGGGTAGTCTCACTAATACACAACAGAAAGAGCAGCATCTCAAGTAAATAATAACAAGAATGCAATGATAACAGGAATTAAACATATGAGAATAAATCGAGTCCGCTCTAAGCTTCCTGGTTCACCAATTAGCGAAGGGGATTCTATATCAGCAGGTCTGCCAAAAGGGTAACAGGAAACCGTCATTTGTGTATCCACTTCAGCTTTACCTTCAGGCTGATTGCCGCTTTTCTTCAGGAGTCTTCTCCTCTCCCTCTCCAGCTGCTAGGGCTTTGGCTGCCCTGGCATCAGTTACTTCTCGTCCTGGTCCTGAAGCCTGATCTGCAGACGGAGAATGTTTACAGCGAGGGCAATGGATCCAGGATCCTTTAGCAGCCACCTTCACTGTAGTCGGTGTTGTCAGAAGAACTTGGGATGGTCCCATACTGGAAAAAGGGCTTGTAGCATATGTTGGTGGTATGTCTTTACCAGGATCCCGTCTTCGGATTGAAAGGAATGAGCTGAGACATCTAGCAGAAGGGATGGGAACTGCTGAGCATACCTGTGGAGGGAAGAGAGTTGCCTCTGCTGCTAGGAAATATAAGAGGTCAAATGTGAGGCTCAGGAGCATAAAAAGTAGGCGATCTTCCATATAACAGTTCAAAAGGAGAAACTTTCAGTCTAACCCCTTGGGGCAGTTTTTTTTTATGTTGAACAGAGTCAAAGGCAAGACAGTTTAGTTTCTTTACAACGTCTTGTTGTTTCTTTTCGGAGGTATCCCCCCTTTGATTGCCCCTTTGGATTGCTGCTTGCATACAGCAGCCAGTCCTAAACAACTGTTAGCTAAAAACCTGGGTGTTTACAGATCAGAGAAGTTGCAGACAAGATGCACACACTTCTTCTGCAAATTTTTTTTTTTTGCAAATTTAGGATTGTACCAACCTTGTGAACATTTGTGTAGGTATCTTTCCTCCTGTGCCCCTTTTTTTCCTCTTAGGTGGATACATCATTTCACATTTGAATTTACCTTCACCATTTTACTGCCAATCTGAGTTCTCTTTTCCAACATGAATATTCCATCTCACTCCTCTCAACACTTTATTTTTCCACTTACACCATTCCACCAAACTATATGCATAGGTCCTTGTGTTTATAACATACTAATGTATCCTTATTAGATAAGGCTCTTCTAACACATCAAACAATTATTAAAGCTTAACATTGTTCTTTAAGCTAAAATAGCAACCTTCTAAATAAAAAAAAAAACCACTTTATTAAATATAACATAAAATTCTTAAGTGACTATAGCTTTTTCTTTTCCTCTCTCTGCCTGTGTGCTTTCCCAACCTCTCTTGGATCATTGTTGACAAGCAAGATATTTTTTTTGTGCAAGCAATTTAAGTTAGTGTTTTTAAATTTACAAATAAATTAGAAAAAGAAGATATTCTCATATTTTCTGGGAACTCATATCAATGTATAAACTAGATAAAATTAGTATCTCATAGTGTTAGAACATATTTCTGTTTTTCTCCTATGTTCCTCCAAAACTGAGATCAGGAATTTTTTTTAACCAAAGTGCATTTTTTTAAACCAGAACGTGTAATTCACATACACAAAACAGGTGAAATTACCCTAAAACCTAACAGTGAAATAACCCAAACAAAACCCTAATCATATGGTGTTGCTGTTCTGTTCATCAATCCACAATCATGAAAGGAAACCTCTTTTAGCATTGAGCTTAACAATGCAAAGTAATTAACCAAAGCCTTGCAGTTCAAAGCTGTATGTATACACACTTTACCTAAGCAAATACCAAAGGACGCTTCCTATTTATTTTTTTTAATTACTTGACCTGAGTAAATCTGCATGTGTTCGGTGTCTAATAATTCAGATGGAGCAAGGATAAAATGTTACATTAGGATCTCTTAAAGAGAACCATTAGAAATGGAAATTAAACTTTCTCCTAGGACAAGCAGGATGAGTCAGCCACACCTGGTGACGTCATCCGACGGTACCATGGATATGGAAGTGCTCTCCCCACCCCTGGTCCAGTCCCTAAATAGCTCAGTTTTTGTTCTTCCACCCTGCCACGTGGATGGAATTCTAGCTCTCCAGAAAATCCACTTCATCATGGATAAAGAAAAACCCACTAAGAAAAACCAAGAGAAATCTAGCAAACCCGGTTTTAAAAAATGCCCAAAATGCTCCAAAAAGATGAACTCTACAGACACCCACGATTGGTGCATGCGCTGCCTGGGCAAGGATCACCGGATGGAAGACTGCCCTCACTGTACCGATATGTCTCCCAGGGCCCATCAGTCCTGCAGTCATGCACTACAAGACTTTCTTTCTGGCAAAGACTCCTCCCACCGATCGTGCCATTGGCTGATGTCACAGTGATGTCAGTAGCAACGTCGGCCATCACCACGCAAGCCCTCAGTGCCATGGACACTCTCCACCTCCTCAGCACCAGCACTGACACCACTCTCCGAGCCATTGGCACAGACTGCGCGGTCGTGCCGACAGAAGCAGCCTAAACAGTGATAGCTGGAGCACTAAGAGGCATAGTCACAAAAGGTTCCACAGCAGTTCTTTCTCTTCCGCATCATACTCCCCCCGCCCCTGAAAGAGTCAACAGAAAGCGCACAGTGGGAAGGCAGCACAGACAGCACCTACACCATCTTCTTTTGACCCAGAGCACACCCCCCCCCCCCCATTTCCCTCATGAAACTCTGGAGAAAATTCCTGGAACAAAGCTATCACTCTCAGCAACAGCAGCCAGCATTAACTCCTCAGATACCGCAAAGGTCACGGACACTACCACCACCGTGGAGATCACCATCGCTGACTGGTTTTTCACCGGAGCCCTTCTCCTCCAAGAGTGGGACAGAGGAGTCAGCCGAGCAGATCTCCTCCCGCAACTCCTCCCCTCCGAGTCATAAGAGCCAGCACCAGCAGAATCCTCTCCTCCATCACCTCTGCCACCGTCTCCACCAGAGGACCTCATGTACCCTAAGTTCCTGCAGAAGCTGTCCACACACCTGGCTCTCAACCCTGCAAATATGCCGGATTCCAGGAATGAGGTACTGGGCCTCCTGAGGTACCTCGATGCTCTCAGATCGGTGGTCTCCATCCTGATTCACCACCTCTAGACATGCTCAATCATAACTGGCAGACATCTGGTTCAATCCCAGCCACGTCTCACAGGTTGGAAGCCAAATACCAGGTCCAACCAATGCCGGGATTCGACAAGCCACAACTGCCCCACCAGTCAATCATTGTGGAATCTGCCTTGAAACAGTCCAAGAGCTCCTGCACACATACCAATGCACCACCTGGAAAGGAACACAAAATCCTTGATGACCATGGGAGAAAGGCATACCAAGCAACCATGCTGAGTGCCAAAAATTGCAGCACACCAGATTCAGCAGGTTCTATACCTGGACACCATCCTGGACAGCTGAAAAAGGCCACAGATGAGCAAAATACGGAAGCCAAGGCTACTTTCTCACCCCTCTTTGAAGACCCTAATGAGT
The DNA here is from genome assembly GCA_033557465.1 of Ichthyophis bannanicus. NCBI lineage: Eukaryota > Metazoa > Chordata > Amphibia > Gymnophiona > Ichthyophiidae > Ichthyophis > Ichthyophis bannanicus. Next base: position 94,361,518 of record CM066037.1, read on the forward strand.
GCAGAAGACACTTTATACACTCCACCTTCGACGCTTTTAACAGCACCTCAAGAGGAGCCGCTGTCTCCATTGCAGCAAGATGCACAGCCTGGGTCCGGGCCTCTGGTCTGCTTGAGGACACGCACAAGTGCCTGGTGGATGTGCCCTGCGCAGGCGATAACCTCTTCGGAGCAAAAGTAAAAGAAACAGTGAATGACATGAAGGAGCACTTCAAAACACTTCAGACCCTAACCTCTGATGGTCTTGACAAAAGCTCCAGCTCCAAGAAGTCGCAGGGATCCTACTACCGTAAGTCCCAACCACCCAGGCATTTCTAGCAACACCAAAAATGGCATACAAAACACTCCACCTATCAGTCATATCAGCCTACATATCAGCCCCACCACCAGAGGCCTCGCACCCAGGAGTGCAGGCAACAGAAACAAACCTCATCATCTTCGGGGAAGAACACATAAAATTTTTGATGTCACCTCTTCCTCACACCTGCCAGTAGGGGGACGCGTTACATTCTTCAAGGAAGCGTGGGGCAACATCACTACAGACAAGTGGGTACTGCGAATTGTAAAGCAAGGCTACCACATCCGCTGCCTGAAAACTCCACGGCAGAAGTCCATTCCCCACAGCCGGGTGCCAGTCCATTTCTGCAATTCAGTGTCCCGGGAAATCACTGCCCTACTGGACGCACAGGCAATAGAGCATGTGCCCCAGAATAAGACATGCCAAGGATTTTAGTCCAGATACTTCTTGGTCCTGAAGAAGTTGGGTGGAATGCACCCGATCCTCGACTTTTGCCGCCTCAACAAGTTCATCTGCAAAGAGAGTTTCAGGATGTACTCCCTAGGATCTATCCTGCCTTTTCTCCAATGACTGGCTAGCAGCGTTGGACTTCAGGGATACCTACTCTCACATTCCCATCCACCCTGCACACAGGAAATTCCTGTGTTTCTGCATATCAGGCAACCACTACCAATACAAGGTGATTCCCTTCATCCTCTCTCCGGCCCCAAGGGTATTCAACAAATGCATTGCGGTCGCAGCTGCTCACCTCCGAAGGTCCGGCGTCTGTGTCTTCCCCTATTTGGATGACTGGCTGATCTTGGCTCCCTCCCAGCCAGCAGCAGAGGAGACTGTGCGCAAAACCACTGCGCTCCTATCCACCCTCGGATTCCTGATGAACATCAAGAAATCGCCACTACAACCAACGCAGAACCTGGACTTCATTGGTGCAACTCTCTGCACCTGACAGGCAAACGCCCTCCTTCTGACCATCCACGTGGACACCATCACAGATCTGGTGCAAGAGATTGCATTGGCCAAAGAAGTGACTGCCAGAACACTCCTACGTCTCCTGGGACATATGGCAGTGACCACACATGTCATCCGGCTTACCAGGCACCGCATGAGGGGCCTGCAGTGGCACCTCTGCCGCTGCTGGGACCAGCAAATGCAACCCATATCACAACGAATAGGCATGGACCAGGAATTACGTGCCTCGCTCACCTGGTTGACATGCAGAACGCATCTCAAATGCGGAAGACCCTTCAAGGAACTCCCGCCCGACCTCATCCTTACCATGGATGCCTCCAAGTTGGGTTGAGGAGCCCACCTCTGGCATCTGCGCACTCAACGTACGTGGATGGAGCAGGAGCGCAGACTTCACATCAACCTGCTTGAACTGAGGGCCATCAAATATGCTTCAAATGTTCCGGCGGTGGCTACACAAAAAGGTAGTACTGATCCAAACAGACAACCAAGTCGCCATGTTCTACGTCAACAAACAAGGTGGCATGGGGTCACTATCCCTCTGCAGAGAAGCTCACAGCATCTGGAACCTGGCCATCTCCTTGCAACCTACCTACCCGATGAGCACAACCATCTGGCAGACAAGCTGAGCCGGCATCTGCAACCCCACGAATGGTTCCTCCAAGCGCAGGTTGCAGATGCCCTATTCCAGAGGTAGGGCCAACCGCATATGGACCTCTTTGCACACCTGAGCAATGCAAAGTGCGCAGCATTCTGCTCCAGACACCCAGTGGAACAGAGAATCGCTGTGGATGCATTCCATGTGCATTGGGGGAGCCACAAGCTCCTGTACACCTAACCCCCGATGCCTCTCATTTCTAAGACACTGCAGAAAATTCTAGCTGACAACGCCACAGTGATCCTCATTGTACCGTACTGGCCGAGACAGATGTGGTTTCCATACCTCCAACGCCTCACCGAGGGACCTCCAGTTCATCTCCCCCCCATGCCTGGACCTTATCACCCAGGCCAAAGGGAGAACCATGCATCCAAATCTCCCTTCCCTCGCACTGGCTGCCTGGAAATTGAGAGGTCGCGTCTTTCCAGCATGAACCTCACAGGCGAGGTCCAGCAAATCATTCTAGCCACACGAAGGGCATCAACCCACCACTCGTATGCCTTTAAGTGGAACAGATTTGACACCTGGTGTAGGGAGGCCGGGATCAACCCGCTCTCATGCCCCCTGCCTCAGGCCCTTGGCTACCTATCATCCCTCATGCGGGCAAGCCTTCAGACATCATCCATTAAGGTCTATCTAGCGGCCAATGCTGCCTTTCACGACTACCTGGATGGCCAGTCCATCTCGACACACCCCTTGGTCTCACACTGCATGAAGGGTCTCGCCAACCTACGATCCCCGTTAAGGACACTGGTGCCCTCCTGGGATCTCAACGTTGTGCTAGAGCAGCTCACAAAGGAGCTCTTTGAGCCACTGGAGGAGATACCGCTTAAGTTCGTCACATGGAAAACACTGTTCCTTGTTGCTATCACATCCGCCAGGAGGGTGAGCAAGCTCCAGGCCTTCGTCCCCACCCTCCCTACACCACCATCTACCCGAACCACGCGTCGCTCTGGATGCACCCGAAATTCCTACCAAAGGTGGTTTCACCATTCCATATCAACCAAGCCATTGAGCTCTCCTCCTTCTACCTGGAGCCACATAGCAACCAGGAGGAACGCCGCCTCTACACCCTGGACTGTGTGCTCATGCTGCACACCTACCTGGCATGAACAGCGGCGGCTCGATGAGGAAGCCAACATTTTGTGGCCTTCTACCCCACCAGAACCAGACATCCTGTCACCAAGTGGACTCTGTCCCAGTGGATCACAGTGTGTATCGCCTACTGTTACATGCAGGTGGGCACAGATGCACTGGCACATGTCCGGACGCAACAACTGTGAGCCATGGCGGCTGTGCTGGCGAACATCAGCGCAGTCCCCCTGAACCACATCTGCAAGACAGTGATATGGGCCTCTCCCCAAACCTTCTACAGACACTACTGCCTAGAACAATTGACATTAACTGACAGCTTGTTCAGCTGCTCTGTGCTAAAGGCGGGGTCTCAGCCTAAAGACGACCCGGTCGGTTGACTGTCAGGAGACTTGTTGTATATGAGACTTGTATATGCACCTGCCTGTTGATTGCTGTGAGTGCAGTGATGTTACATTGCTGTGAGTGCTGTGATGCTATTAACCTTGATTGTTGTTACCAGTTATTGCTTAGGCGGTTATGTTCCCATTGCTCCATGCCTGCCTGTTGTGCTAACCCAATAAACACCTGCTCTGTTACAGTCAAATGTGTCATGTTACTTACCTGTAACGGGAGTTCTCCGTGGACAGCAAGATGAGTCAGCCACATGTTCCCCCCCCCCCCCACCTCCCCTTCGGATGAAGGCTCCCTGGCCGCCATAATGGCCACGTCCCTATCTGGACAGTGAACAGACAAAAGCTTGGCACGAACTGAGCCAGGTAGGGGCTGGGCCAGGGGTAGGGACAGACAGCACACGCTCCCTTTCTGAGCTCTAGGGAGAGCACTTCCGTATCCATGGCGCCGTCGGATGACATTACCAGGTGTGGCTGACTAATCCTGCTGTCCATGGAGAACTCCCATTACAGGTAAGTAACCCCACATTCTTATGTACAAATAAAGTCAAATCACATCTGGAGGTCTACTCGCCAGCAGCTCTAGGAAATGACAAGGGAATTCAAAGATAAATTAGTATTTATATTCACAAATGGGTTAGACTGAATCCTTGTCAATGTAATGTGAATCTCTCGATCTGTCCCACACTTGCCCTCCATCTTAAGAGTACTGTCCTTTAAATGACCTAAGAGAAAATAAAGTTAGTTTTTAAACAAAGGCATTTCTTCCCGGGAATCTATGAACAAAGAAGAAAAGGCATGATTAATTAATCATGAACAGTTCTTATTCCTTGCAATTGAAAACATCTCTAGAGTTTGGGAAAAAATGCCCTTGGACAAATTGCATTTAAACCTTGTATGTACAGGACTTTTCCTCTTTTGTATAGAAAAGTGGCTTCTGGCAGAGGGCCAGGAAGAAAAGTTTTAAACCTCAACTTTTGACCTGCAGTCAGTGGAGAGAATTTACAGCTCTCTGCTTGGGAATTTGCAGAATGGGAGGGCTTCCTTTTTTTTCAGAGTTAACCTGCTCCTCTAGTGCTTTTCCATTTATCTGCAGTTAAGGAGTTAAAATCAAGCTCTGGCTCATTTGTAGCCTTCAAAGAAGTAGTTTCAGGGTTATTACACTATTTTTTACTTGGCAAGGAAATTACAGAGCCCTCATAAAGAGGAGGGCCACTTGACTTTATTTTTATTCTGTGTTTTTCACCTGGGTTAAAGAGCTCTCAATTTCATTTACTTTTCAGTTTTGTTTTGTTTTTTTAACTTTTTGCTCAGCTAGTGGGGTTTCAGTAACTGCTTCGTTCGAGGCTCTTGCAGCCTCCCTCTAGGGCTGCCAGCTTTGAGCCAGCTGTTTTAGAGTCTGTCTCTCTCCTCACTGCTCCCTCCAGGGAGTCAGCATCTAGGAGAAGCCATAAATTTATCCTGAGGTTTATCTGTGCACGTTCTCACTTGTCTGGGGCACATGAGAGCACCCTGGTTAAGGAGTTTCATGCAAAAATCCATAGCGCTTTCAAACAAAAAGTAATAGTCTAGCTGCTGTATTTTCTGCTCTGTTAAAATGCAACTCAAACTAGAAAGAGTTAGGAGCTTCAAAAGATCCCTCCCGAGTCCACCCTCTCTCAGGAGGCTTGGAAGCCATATGAGATGGCCATGCAAGCTGGCATACTGTAATTTGGTCAGGTTCCTTTAGAGAGGCAGGCCATACCTCCTAAATGACCCAATTATTTAAGATGCATGTCAAGGGAGTGGGACACCTAAATTCAGTATTACCCATTCTTTTGAATACTCTAATAGTTCAGTCGAATCCCAGTAGCTTCTAGTGCACACTCTCATCACCGTACTACCTGTCAGGAGCGCCTATTCCAAAATACCAAATACTTTTTCAAATAGCTTGACAGTCACCAAGAGTCCTGCCCCATAAGGTTTATCGGTGACTAACTAACCTTTGCAATGCAGATGGTATCATAAATTTAGAGCCACTCACCACCGGTTCTTTCAGCCTAGAATATTGACAAGAGCCAAAGGCAAATTACTCACCCTAAGGCGCATGCCACCATTGTCCAGATTCAAGGCTGAAGAGAGGTTGGCTGGAGCGGTCCCATCTGGGGTCGCCAAACTGACATAAGAGGTCCCAATTAGACCCTTACAGGTCTGTTGCTACAGCAGGCCAGAACAAACAATAAAAAAGAACAATCTGCCTTGCAAAGGTAACGTTTTTATTATATTTCATGCTCTGTTATAACAGGGGTCACACTGTAATGGAATACAAGCAAGTGACCTCCTCCAGGAGGAAGTACAGACTTTTTATACCTTTTCTAAGCCAGGAACATACAGAATGAGTAAGGGAGTGAAAGGGGGGGGCATCCCAAAGTTTTCCCATGGTCACAATTTAGTCTATTGCTGAAAGGCAATTTCTCTGAAGGTGATAGGTAGACACAGGAAAAAGGGAGGTGGTGGTGGGAGAGATGTTTATGCAAGGGATTTGTTCTTCAAAGGAACTTTCTTCTCAGGAACATCTGAGGCTCTTTAAGATAAGGTTGACTATGGACCATTCATTGGTAGTTTGAACATAATTCTCCTAGGACAAGCAGGATGAGTCAGCCACACTTGGTGACGTCACCTGATGGCACCAAGACGGAAGTACTCTCCATAGCTCAGAAGGGCTATGGAGCCAACTGGCCATACCCCCAGGTCCGGCCCGACCCTAGCTAGCCAGTTTCTGTTCTTTTGCCTTGCCAGCAAGATGGACCTCTCTACTTTCCAACTGAAATTTACCTAATACCGACTTATTTTGAAGAGCAAAAGAGGAATTGCTCCTTCTTCTTTTACTTACTTATTTTAAAATTTATTTTATTTTTATTTATTTAACAATTCTTATATACCGCGCTATTTGTTATCAGTGTGGTTTACATTCAACAACAAGAGCTCAGTGCAGTCAAGACTGTTTGAGTTTACATTATAACAGGGTTAGAACTTGGACAATACAGGGTAACTATTTACATGTTGCGATATCTTTAAACAATATAAATACAGATTAACTATATACATGCTGAGATTGGTCAGAATAGATGGAGAGTACATGGTAAGTATATACAGGTTGACATGGAGTACTAGATATTACATGGTGTGAATAGATGTGAAGTGTTTATGGGTATGAGTGTGATTGTTTAAAGCCTGAGTGTTATGTTGTGAGTGAGGTATTTGTGGGGGGTGGAGGGAGATTGTCTCTAATGTCTCTAATGTCTCTAATGCTGTGTCTCTGATGCTTCCTTTGCTTTCAGACCAGTTCCAGTGCCATTCAGCAACTTCTTCTGACCAGGGAGGCTGGGCTCGAAGCCCCTGTGCCTGCCAGCTATGTGCTCGCAGCCTACAGCAGATGGGTGCGATACCCCAGCTCTCCCAGGTGGAGGCCGCTGATTAAAGACCATCGGAACTCTGGCCAGAGTTTTAAAACAGACGCCGCTCTCCCTGATCCCAGTCAGGAACATGCTGCCACGTGAGATTGAGGGACATCACTGCCGCAGCAGCTGCTGCTGCTTGGGATGTGCCTCAAAGGCCTCCATCCCCAGTTGCAAGCTTTCAGTGGTCAACCCAGCCCCCAACGGCATGGACTCTGCTGGAGCACCCTGGATGCCGTCCTGTTGACCGCAGCCTTCCCCTATCTTTGGAGCTCCTGCCCACCGCCATGATTGAGGAAGTAAGGTCAGCAAGTCCAACTCCGCCCCTGTGGTGCCATTAGCTGGCACTATTGCATCAGGGGAATCCCGGAGCAGCGCCGTACCGACGTGGAGACTCCTTGTCAGCGCAGAGGAACATCAGGGCCTCCCTGCTCCACCCATCCTCTCGGCGCCGGAATCACCCGAGGGTAAGCCTACCTTCCGGCAGCATGGTGCAGCCCAGATGCACCATCCTGCCCCATCTCTACAGCAGGTCGCATTGATGCATTGATAGTCCTGCTGAGCCACAGGCAGTGAACCCCAGCATTGATCTGCATGGCTCCGCCCTATCGGGCAAAGGGAATGCAGCTGCCAGGAGATCCTGCATCATTATGGCTTCTCTGCATTTTTTGCACTTACTTCCTTCTCTCAGAGCAGCTCTTATGGTCACCACCGATCCCCTTCCTGACTGGCTCTTTATCAGCCAATAGGGAACCAGAACAGCAGCAAGAGCACAAAGAAGAATCGTTGCAAAGGTAATGAAGCTGCCAGGGGATCCTGCATCATCACGGCTTCATGGCGGCTCCTGCTGAAGCTCTTGAGAGTGCACCAAACAAAAATCACGGCTTCAAGCAAAGTCTCTCCTTCGGGTGACACATTTCACCTGACCCTCGATTGCCTCTAAAGGAGGTCACCCAACCTTCCATGGCCTCCATAGAAAGGCTCTCCACCCAGTAACATGCTTAAGAGCCTCCAAAGAAGGTTCTCCACCCAGTAACACACTTAAAGGCTCTCCACCCAGTAACAAGGAAGTAGACATTTCGAGCGCATCAACCTCTCCAAGCTCGGGCTACTCTCAGCATCTCCAGCAGCCCCTCAACAAACAAAAGGCAACCGGATCAGATCCCGAATGGGCTTTTGCCACATATCATTACAGAGCCTGCGTATGAGGTTAAAACCCCTGTGCAAAAAAAAAAAGGGGGGGGGAGGCTTCACATCAGTCTTCTAAAGAAAATGCACAGGTTACTCTGACGAATGTGGCACATTGAGTGCCTGCCCAAGAGGGTAGAAGAGAAGCCCAAGGGAGGTGTCCTCTCTAACCAAGAGACTTTGATGAGATACCCCTGCACTCCTTGTGGCCTCCAAAATAAAGCTTGGCAATCCACCTCTGGTCATACAGCTAAAAAAATCAAGAGCCACTCGCATTGACTGTATGGCATGACCAGCTATTCTCGGGGCACCAACTGCACCTAAGAATGTGGAAGATGGCATTCACAACTCCTAGGGCACACAGAGGAAGAACCTCATAGCCTACTTGTTGGTGCATGGCCATACAGAGCAAGAACCTCATAGCCCACTGGCTAGTGCATGGGCTTCAGGAACCAGGAAACAAGGGTCAATTCCCAGCCCCATTCCTTGCACAGGTCAACATTTAACATTGATCAGACAGCCCCGCGACATCCGCTGCTTAGCGGGGATGCACATTGTGGATCCTGCATTTTCAAATTGGTGTGGAGGTGTAGCCTAATGGTTAGGGTACTGTTTCCATAAACAAGGGACATGGAGTTTGATTCCCACTTATTCTCCCTACCACAGATGGCATAGGTCTCTGTGCACTTCCACCTGCAGGAAACCAGCCTCTGCTCCTGGGGGGATGACCACTGAGGTTGTCCAAAGAGAGAAGGTGGCCAGCCTCCATAATTACAGTTGAAAAAAAAAAAAAAAAAAAAAGAAAAAGGTCTGAAACCAGGACCCTGAGGCAAGCATAGCCTCCACCATCACGTTGGGGATCTGCCCCTTCCAGGCCCTTGGACTTGGCAGTGCTGCCCTTGCTGCCAGGGGACAGCTGCTCTCCTATGCTGGCCTGAGCCATGTGCCTGCATACTCCTCTGCTGGGATTGCTTCCTCATCAGACCTTGACTGAGAAACCAGCAGGTGATTACAGTGAAATACCTCCCATGCTCGCTCCAAGGCATTGTCTTGCTTGTTGAGCCCAGGGGATCCTTACTCAATCCCGGTGGGGCATCCAACCCCACAAAATGTCTGGGGTCGATTCCCCCACGAGCTCTCCCCATACGTCCTGTGCATCAGGATGGGGAGAGCTGGCAAGGGTTGGGAGGGGATGGAGTGGGGTCAGGACCGACCAGCAGCACGTACAGGGACATTTCAGGTCACAACCCTGTACATGCTGCCAGGACCATAGGATGTGATGCTCATACCATCTCAAAGGTGGTATAAGCAGCACGTTTGGCCTGGTCGAGTCCAAGGATCCCCCTCTGGGACCGGGGTTGGGTACTGGGGGTTCTCAGCCACCCAATCCAGGCTGCGGCAGGCCAGCCATGGGTAGGGTAGCAGGGAACTGGGGGGCTGGAGCCGTGAATATTGGGAGAGTGTGCGGGGAGGACATCCTCAGAGGCGGAAAGGGCACGCCAGACCATCCTCGGGCCCAATTCTGGCTGCCGTGGGAATGTTTTATTCCCGCAGACCAGAATCGGGTCCAAACAGGTCTGTCTTACCTAGGGTCCTCCTGGTTGGTCTGGACGTGCCCCTCCTGGAATCGGACTCCATGTGAACCTGATGCATACATAGATATGCATAGCAGTAAAATCCCCCAACAAAAAAGTGCTATATTACTTTAGTAAAAACTATATTTTTGTTGGACCGCAGTCATAGTCACTGGGATATTCGGCAGCACTAATGAGGTTAGTGCTTCTGAATATCCCCAGGAGCTGCTGGCTAGCATCGAGCTGTTCTGATGGCAGAGCGGAGGCAGCGCCCAGAGATAACCAGACAGTGGCAATATTGTGCTGCTGCCCAGTTATCGCTAAACGGTGAAAGTTAGGCACCTGAAAGAGTGGCCTAGCGTTCACTGCAGAAGCTAACTGGGCAACGGCTGAATATCACCTTCAGCTTCTGTGCTATCTGGTTGACCCAGATATTCAATGTTGGTGGCCATATATGACCCCGGCATTGAATATCCGTGTTTTGGTTCAGCAGCAACAGCTAGTTGCGTTAACAGTGTTAGTTGCTGCTGCTGACTATCATGTCCAAGAGATTTAAGGGGCTAGTTAACTTGTGCTAATGTTCATGTGCATTAATTCACAGCAAACGCACATTATTAGTAACATGGGGCCTGCGCTAAAATAATGCATGTTAAACTGAATTAGCACATGTTAATGTTAGCGCACCTTAGTAACTAGCCCCCGTAGAGTCCCCATGGTAAATTTTGTTAAGCCCTAAAAAGAATGCACATTCCAGATTGTCTAAAGAATGTAGGGCCCGATATGCCATAAAAGCAATGGACAACAAGGATCAGATGCTTCTCAATTTGCTATTTGTGAAACTTGCTGAAAAAGAACAGGCCATTTTGAAATAGGTACACGTCATTACAAGTTTCCCCAAAGCAGACTTGCAAGTAGCTGGATCCATGTTATATCAAAACTTACATTTTTCTTGGTCATATGTGATTGGGACTTACTTGTAAGATATATGCGCAGCTAAGCATCGGCAGTCAATTTAAGCAGTATTATCCAGAAATAAACAAATTGGTTGAAACAGCCAATAAATACCACCATCATGCCCAATGCAAAGACTATGAAGAGGACCCGTAATGATCCATTGTTTTCCCGTTTCTAATGGCCAGGAAGGATATACTCAAAACATGTAATTGCAAAAGCTGCTATCAGCAAATACGTTTATTGATTTATTGGTCTTCTCGCCAGGTATGTTGTTGGTAGCGATTAACTTTAGTTTTTGTTTTGCAGTGAGGAACATGTCTTAGCTATTCTGAATTTTCGGGGAACAGGCAGAAGCAAAAAATTGTCAGTAGTTGAACATTTCAAGACACTCCAGAAAGAAAATACAAGCACAGGAAATGAAGTCGACAGAGTGCTCTTTGCGGACATTGAGGTCAACACTTTGAAATGTTTTTCACTTATTGGTTAAAACATGAGATATGGGGTTGCACAACTGTTATGCTTGTTAGCAGTGCTTTTAACAAAAAAAGAGACATGTATTACTACATGATGCTATATATAAAAAGACAGATTATAAGGTTTCAGTGTACACAGTAACAAAGCTTATTAATTTCCACATTCATTACTTATCTCTAGTAAGGTGAAGGCCAAGATATCCAAAATGTATTCTCAGCTAAAAGCGCATACTGTACCTCTTAACCTGCCAAATTTCCTGGCCTCCTTTTTATTACAATACCTTTTAAACTATGCTATTTATATTTACTTGATTAAACAAATGCATAAATATATTGAGTCTCTCTTGTCATTCTGTTGTGGATCTCCAGGAATTATAACTGCACTGGGCTAGTGGCCTGGTTGTATATCCTTTCATATTTTTCTATTCAGTGCATTGAGGTAGGAGACTATGTAGTATTTGTCATCTGTGGAAGCTTTGAGGGTAATCTTATAACTGGGCATCAAAACATACCTATTTTAAGCCTTTTTATAAAAAAAAGTAAATGTGGGGGGCGGAGCCTGATGTCCAGCGGGTTAGACGCTGCGCGCTGAAGCTCCCGAGGGGCCTACTCAGAATCCTGACTTAATATCTGCATAAACTTAATATTTTACTCCGAACTTACCGGGGTGCCTTGGGGGGAATGGCGGCCCACAAACCAGTGCACTTGGACTTCGGGTCTCCCTCTTCTTCACATGGAAAACGCTCCAAAACAGAGTTGTCTTCCCCACCAAAGATGGTTCCACTTCGGGTAAGCCCCGAGATGCAACAGGAGATCTTGGAGGAAATACATGGTGTGAAGGAACTGGTACAGTCCAACGGAGAAGCGCTCCGAGCCATGCGAGAAGATTTCGGTATGCTTCAGGACCGGCTTGAAGGTCTTTCACTACGGCTGGACAACATGGCGGGGGTCCTTGATTCGCACGCGGTGCGCTTGGTGAATCTGGACAAGGCTGAGCGTCAGATACAGAATCTTCAAAAAGAGTTAGAGGATTGCAATAATCGAGCCCGTCGCAACAATGTAAGGCTCATAGGAGTACCAGAGGGGGCGGAAGCAGGAGATATCAGAGAATTTCTGGTCAAAACTCTCCCCTCCTTGCTGAAGATTACCTTTTGCAGAGATCTGGAAATTGATCGAGCATATCGTGCTCCTACTAACATCGCACTCAATCGGACGACCCCCCGGCCCATTATCTTTAGTTTACTGAGGTATCAGCAAGTTGAGCAAATTTTCAAAGCTGCCCGGGTGATACCACATCTGCAGTTTGAAGATCATAAAGTCTCTTTTTTCCCCGACTTGGCAAAGCCCACAGTTGATCGGCGGAAGGGACTCCTTGCTTTTCGACCTAGATTACAACAGTTACAGGCTCGCTTTGGCCTCTTGTATCCAGCGAAGCTCAGAGTGACTTTCCATAACCAAACTAGAACCTTCGAAGATCCTGCTCTGCTAGCAACATTTTTAGATTCCAAAGAGACTGACCAGATGCGCTAAGTCAACAACTCGGATGGATTCCGCTGGAACTGCCCGCCATTTTGAATGGCCCGAAGCGGTGATCATTGCCTGGAATAGAGACTGCCTGGACTTTTCTTTCTTTTATATCTACCTCTCTTGGTCTCCTTCTCCTCCATGATGTGCACCGCGGTTGGATTCGGAGCACGCACAGCTATACCGGTTCTATGTTTCAATTTAGGCCTTCTCTGGGGTCTCACCCCGCAGACATCAGGTCGCCAGTAATTTCTGGGGTTTTGCTTCTTCTCTAAGGCACTTCGGTGCTTCTACTGTTATATAGGGCGCTTCATGATTTTTCATTGGCTTATTTTCTATCATATCGTGTGTACAGTCATTTATAGTTGATATGAGGGACATTGCGCAACTCGGTGCGCCATCATGTTTCTTTCTCAGAATGTTTGACTTTGTTGTATGGCCTTATGTAAGCTCTTGTCACTGAATGTAAGTGGCATTAATAGTCCAAGCAACAGAATGACCATCCTTAGTTATTCTAATCATGACCATACTGATTTAGTGTTTCTTTAGGAAACCCATTTCACCTCCGTTGAATCACTGAAACTTACTGCTAAACCTTATATGGTGGCTGCCTACTCTCCCGCCGTTTCCAAGCGGTGTGGGGTAGCCATCTTGGTTGAGAAATCTTTGTCAACTACTGTAATGGATACTAGCTCTGATGGGGAGGGTAGCTGGGCCTGTGTATATTTTAAGGTTGGAGATAGTGATTTTACGTGTATTTGTATATATGCTCCGAATGTGGATGACCCTGTTACTGTTACTCGGCGGTGATTTCCATCAAGTGTTTGATCCTTTGATAGCTAGACTGTCGCCTAGAACGAGTGGTCCGCCCAAGAGTCTTTACACTCTGCCAGCTCTGATGACAGATTTTGTGTGAGTAGATATATGAAGCTGTTTCACCCCTCTGACTTAGAGCTCACCTTTTCTCAGCCCCCTTATCACTCACAATCTCGATCAGATTTTTCCTTATCTCCTCAGTACTGCTATCCCAAGTGGACATATAATCCTGATAGGTTAGCCAATTGGAATGCCATCCAGAGCACTTGATGCTGGACATGCCATGTGGCCTTTGGTTCACTAAACTCCTGTTAAGTATGATTGTCCCGCATTACAGTATTACTGGAGTCGGGTCTGGGGTCGTCTTCATTCTATTTTATATTTTCCGGAATCCCTCTCTTGGAGGATTGTGGGGCTCCGCTTGGTTGCGGGGCTCCCCTCTCTTCCTAAATTGGCTTACTTCCTTTTAGCCTTTATACTGGGCATTGCTATTTCTTATTTCCTTAATCACGAAATATTGGGAAAATAGCTCTTCTTTGAGCTCTAATGAATGGTGAATCATATCTGTCTTTATTGTAAATATGCGCAAATACTTTGTATGTCAGCCTCTTCCGTTCAAACTATTCACTATTGGTCTGGCTAGAAGATGCTCAATGATTATGTTCAAACTATTCAATGCTCTCAGTTGACTGTTTGAATCTGTATTAATCTCTGTCCCACACTCATCCGGTATCATAGATTCTACTTCTGTTTGTTTGCTGTACAATAATTGTTGTATGTAAGCGCTTATATGATGATTCTTATCAGATTAGAGAAGAAGCATTGGGGTGGGGGGTAATTGGGGTTGCTTTCTTTATTGTATGTGTGTATTTGTTTCTTTTGGTGTGTTGTTACTTTTGTTTGTTGTAAAATGAAAATAAAAGTTTAAAAAAAAAAAAAAAAAGTAGATGCCTACTTTTCTTTAAAAAATATTAGCGCAAGTGGCCGAAAACGAGCCGTAATTTAAGATCTGGTGTAAATGACTGTGCCTACATTTTGCAAGTCTGCACATATACCAGGGTGAGCCAGTCAAACCTGCATTTTTGAAATGACTGTAAAAAATAAACGGATGGATATGTCAAAATTGTATTGTTACTATCTTAATGTACATTAAAAAGCATTTAAGAAACAACATTCATTGTTTAAAAATAACGCCAGTAAGATGGTGTCCTTCCCGATTGAGACATTCTTGTAGGCGATTTCTGAAACTGCCCATCACATCACGGAGCATACGCTGAGGAATTCTCTCGATTTCCAACCGGATTCTCCTCTTGAGTTCCCCAAGCGTTGGAGGTCGTTGTTCAAAGACTTTACTCTTCAGGTACCCCCACAAGAAAAAATCGCACACTGTGAGGTCGGGCGATCGGGGAGGCCAAGAAATTGCTCCATTTCGGGATATCACCCGATTTGGAAAAACATTGTTGAGAACATTCATGCTCACACGGGCTGTATGACTTGTGGCACCGTCTTGCTGGAATAAGGTTTCATTGTTCATTCCATGTTGACGAAGCTGAGGAATGAAGAACGAATGCAACATTTCCGAATAGCGTTGTGCATTCACAGTAACTGCTTGCTCCCTGTCATTTTCAAAAACATACGGGCCTATGATTCCCAATGAGGACATTGCGCACCAAACTGTTACCTTGCTTGAATGGAGTGGTTTTTGATGGAGTTGTTGAGGGTTTTCATCACTCCAATATCGGAAATTTTGTTTATTCACAAAACCGGAGAGATGGAAATGTGCCTCATCGCTCATCCACAGGTTGTGAACAAGGTCCTCGTTTTCATCAAACATGTCCAACAACGTTTGACAAAAACGCCGTCGAGCTGCAAAATCGTTTTCATTCATAGCCTGAACAACCTGAATTTTGTACGGGTGATGGTGTAAATCTAACCTCAAGATTCTTCGGACGCTCGTGTTTGCCATGCCAAGCGCAGCACTCTGTCGACGCGCCGATCTCCGAGGGCTTCTTTCCACAGCAACTCTCACGCGGTCAATATTCGCGGGAGTTCGCACTGATCTTGCACTGCCACCCCTTCTGCTTCTCGTTTCACCAATTGCTTCAAAGTTTGTCACCCACAATTTGATTGAATTAACAGACGGCACTGGCTTATTTCGATTAATTTGAAAATTCGTCCGGAAACGACGCTGAGCGGCTGCATAACTACCACTTTGGTAAAACGCTTTCACAGCGAATGAACGTTGTTGTTTAGACCACTGCTCCATGGCGACTGAAATGCTTAGTTGTGGGGGACACAATGGTAACCTTGCTAACTCGCTCCGCCCACTTTCACGGCTCTCCCGCCCTTTTCAAAAATGCAGGTTTGACTGGCTCACCCTTTATTATAGTATTTTGTAAGCAATGCACATACTTGCACATTCTGACTACTCTCTGCCCAAACTCTGTCACTTTGGATGCACACACTAAAAGTATACGCCATGAAATTATCACATGTACTTTTACGCTGAGTGTGATTTTATAAGAGGCCATTTACATGCGTTAAATGACTAAAATAACCGTTTTAGACAACTTTTATGCATCTCCTTATAAAATTACCCCCTTTATATATCCTACCTCATCAACAAACACGTCTGTGAATGCTTCTAGACATGGGCAAACAACTCCATGTCAAACTCCAACCAAGTAGGTTTCAGCCAAGTTCAGATTCATTGAAATTTTCTGAGTTTTCCAAGATCCACTGGAAAAAGCAGTTGGATGTTTGACAGATCTTGAGAAATTTTGAAATAGATTTCCACAAAATCTGACGCAGATTCTCCAGTTTGCTGAAGTTGGCTTTGAATTTTTCAAGATACGAAGCAGATTTGCGGACCTTTGCTTGGAAAACGTTTGCATCAATTAGGAGAGTCATCGAAGACTTGTTAGCTTTGGTGAACTGTTCGATGAGCTTATTTTGAAGATGTTCACATATTTGTAACATTGTTTTCTTCAAATCTAATAAAATTAGGGTCTTGATTGTCAGCTCATGCACCTGAGAAATTTTCCTTAAGAAAGTCAACATTTCAGTGTGGCAAAGAGAATTATGGTGGTCTGCTCCCGTTTCCATGCATTGCATATAGAAAAAGTGGTATATTAAAGGGTTGGTATTTTATGGTTGTCACTATTTTCGCTGCATCATGTAACACTAAAAAAGTTCTTCATAGTGCAATCCAGATGTCACTAATTGTTTTAGCAACACAAGATTTTGTATCTGGATTCCCGTAAGGTGAAACTAGGGGAGGAGAAAGGAGGTCATATAAGGCAGAGCTTTAAAGCGAAAAAGGTCTTTTGCCTTTTCTCTGTCTTCCAGAAGCAGGCTGAGAGCTCAGCAGTCAGGAACGTTAGGCCCTATGGAGAGTAAAGCCCTAAGCACTAAGGGGTATGTTTACTAAACTCCGTTGCTGTGCGGGTCCCCGTTAGTGTGCGTGTGCCATATAAGGAGTGGGCGGTTCAGGCAGAAAAAAGAAAAAAACCCGACCGTATGTGTGTGCGTCGCGCTAATGTGCGGGGCCCACATTAGCGCGTGGGAAGGCTAAGTGGGGCGATGCTGCGTAACCACACAACAGAGCCATAGTACAACGGTGAAGACACTGACCTATGGTGCAGGGGCCATGGGTTCAAACCCCCATTGCGCTCAACGAAAAAGACCAGCTGAGGCATCAACTTTTATGGGCAAAAGTGGTGTAGGAGGCATATTGATTATGGGCGGCAGAAGGCGGCGCACTCTTTTTTTATACGGCATGAGGCGGCACGCTGTTCATTGTGGGCGGCAGATGGCAGCGCGCTGTTAAGGTTGGGCGTCAGAGGGCGGCGCGCTGATAAAATTGGGCAACAGAAGGCGGCGAGCCGGTGGGCAGAAGGCGGCGCGCTGATGTGTGAGGGGGCAGCCCAATAGTGGGTGGGATAAGTGGCGCGCTGATGTGCAAATAACAGGAATGGAGCCATAGCACAATGGTTAAGACACTGACCACTCTTGCAGGCATCATGGGTTCCATTCCCCACAGTGCCCATTGAAGACAGCTGGCTGAGGCATTATTTTAAGGGGCATGCCCATGTTGGGCGGCATAAGGCGCCGTGCTGTTAATTTTGTGCGCCACAAGACGGCGCGCCGATGGCTACAAGGCTGCGCGCTGCTGCTCAAACACAGGACCAGAGCCACAGCACAATGGTGAAGACACTGAGCAATGGTGCAGGGACCAGGGGTTCAATCCCTCACAATGGCCAGTGAAAAAGGCTAGCTGAGGCAGTATGTTATATGTTGTGGAGTGCTGTAGGAGGCTTTTTAATTTTATTTTGTGATAACTACAAGCAAACGCACTCTCACAGCATATTAATATAAGGCGGCCCATAAGGCACATGTTACAGTGCACCGTCCGCCAAGGCACCCTAGAATGTCCCCTATAGGGCAGCATGTATGTTGCAACACAGGAGAATGTATAGTGCACCCTATATGGCTGGCAACCGTAACGTGCCCTATAGGGCGCCCCATAAAGCACCCTCAGAGGCACCTTATGGGTACAGTACGCTGAGGGTGTCATTGCTGGCAGCAACATATGTACAGTAAATTAAAATAACTCTTTGGACACCCCTATCACAGAACCCCACTGTGGGTTTGAACTCATGACATCTGGCTGCACAGGCAGTGACATAACCATTGGGCTACAGCTCTATAGCTGTAAGCAGTGCCTGGCTGGCTGCAGATAGCCTGTACGTCACCTCACTGACAGTCTGCTGTTGTGAACCACCCGTACCCATGATGCACTGCACATGCAAATCAGCTGTCCACGATTGAACACAGGATGGGAAATGCACCCCTAAAGCTCCCCGGCCTGGTAGGGGGAAGTGTCCGTGTGCACCCACACAGCACCTCAGCCTGGTAGGGTGTCCTGAGTGGGTGGACAAACGGCAAAGAGTAGCTAAACACCATCACATTGTGTGGTTACTGTGCTCACCCTGGGTGTGAGTGTGAAATGTTGCGCCCAGGACCAGGTCCACAACACCAACCATGGCTGAATGCGGCCATGTCAGAGCTCCAAAGCAGCAATAACCTGTGGAATAGGTAGGTGCTGCATAAACATTTTGGCGATCTCTGTCTGGCTCAGTTAGTGGGGGGGGGCCCCCCCCGGTGGATAAAACAGGGCTTCCTCTCAACAGATCCCCACCCCACACTCCCCTGCACCAATGGCAGTACAGTGGACCATCAACCCCAGTCCTGCTAGGGAACAGACACCCTACAGGGCAGTCCAAGCAGCTCCACACACATCCATAACACAATATCAGACAGACATTAGGCCTGGATATTCACAGATGCACCCCACCACTATCTGATATTCACCTGCAGCAAGCAATCAGCCACTGCACGGCACCCCATCACAACACATACCAGCAGTGAACAGTCTACTGACTGGTCCTGATGGACATGCATGCACCCACAACTGGGGTGGCAGCACACACAGGCAGATAAGTCCATGAAGAGGCCCCCCACAGGACACCCATACATATCACATGGGAGAATCACAATATAGCACTATGGGGGTGCCTAGCCATGCTGCCGTCACTGCACACTCAGGGTGAGAGTGATCTCCCAGCAGCACATACAGAGGTCACCCTGTCTGTGTAGGTGTTGGCCGGGCACTACCATGCCCCTACCAGTGCCCTATGCCCTGTGCAGCTGCATCCTGGTCAGTCCACTCTGTCTGAGATATACCCATGGTCCCTTGCTACTCATTATGCACATTGGCAGGCCAATACTGGCAACAGTGTTGGCAGTGTGGGCTGTGGAAGGGGCTTGCAGCCAACACCCACTGTATAGACAGACACACATGTCCACACCTATGCCATCATGGTGCTACTATTGAGGAGGTAATTAGCCTTGCCCACCAAACCGGTGCTGGGCACGGCAAGGCATGGATATGCTACGCAGTACTGCTGGGGGTCACTCCCCAGGGTGGTAAACACCGTCAGAGGCAAGGGCTGGAGCACGCACCGCAAACACCGAACAGATTGTTCGGATGGGGTCAACTAGCAGTATGTGCGTAACGTATGGATATCTATCTGCCAGTACTCCTAGCAAGCGTCTCAGAGCTGTGTACCGTATACCTCAGGTGTAGGGTGACATTGCTAAGGTATGCAGGTGCTAGTATTGGGAGATGCACACAGGGTCTAATGTTCTGCCTCTCCAGGAGACATTGGCCAATGGGGCCTGTGTGTGGGTGTGTCTGGCCCTGTTGGCTGCTGCTTTACGGCAGAGATTCCCAACTCCAGTCCAGGTTTCCATCACACTGTTCGGGTTTTCCTGCTGTTCCTCATGAATATGCATGAGCTACATCTACATGCCATGGGGTTGGTGCATAGATATACAGCACAGGCATTTGTATGAGTGGCAGCATGGAACCTGACTGGTGTGTGGCCCACCAGGACTGCATTTGGGGGATTCTGCTCTAGGTACTGCCCCTGTACATGGTGTCTGTGCTCAGTGGGGTAAATGATAGACGTAGTACCATTGCATATGTCCTCGCCACGAAAGGTTTGTCCTTACTATCACTGTGTAGTTGTGGGAAAAATATGTGGGCAGGATTGGTGGTAGCCCCAGCTGGGCTTTGAACCTGTGACCCTCTGTTCTTGCATGCATTGTCTGTGTGCACTGCACCACCGTGTAGCCACAGAGTGGCTGGATTCCCTGGAACATCCATGCCTGTGGATCCGGCAGGGCCTGTCTGCACATGGCTAGGCCTCTGTCTTCTGTGGCTAGCAGCCACTGCCCCCTGCACCACATGTACTGGTCCGCCAACATGCTGGCATGAGCTTCTCTCAGAAAAAGCAGATGACCTGATTGCAATGTGGCAGTATGGGACTGCATTTGGGGGACTTGGCTGTAGGTAATGCCCATTGTTGTGGTGTGTGTGCGGTGTTGGGTAAAATATGGGTGTTTCCCCCATGCTTATGTTCCCTGCAATACAGGGGTGTCTGCGCTATCTTTGTTTAGTGGTGGGTAAAATATAGGGACTGGGCTGGCAAGTGCCCCAGCTGGGATTTGAACCTCTGACCCTCTAGTCCTAGAGGTAATGGCTCTGTCTGCTGCACCACACTATGGCCACAGAGACAGTGCAGCCCCTGGAGGTAGTAAACCTGGCAGGATGGAGTCACAAACCCTGCTCTACGCATTTTTACTGTGGGCACATGCACCCTGTCTGGTGACAAACGTGCACATAAACCCCGGAAATCACCACGGCAAATGGGGGACACAATATCACCACGCTGGGCAACAGTGATATTAATGGGCAGCCATAGAAGACACTCCCAGGAAAGCTCCAACAAAAAGGAAATGTTTTTGGAAGCGTCTCCGCTCCGTACACCTTTCCAAAAAACATTTCTCTTTTGCTGGAGCTTTCCTGGGTGTGTTTGTTGGTTTTGCCCATTACTATAACTGTTCCCCAGCTGAATTACTATTTTTACAAGTTTTGTTGTGGCCCTTTTCTATTTTTATTTCCACTTTTGGGCTGTGCACATGTATCACACTGCTCACGTTTTGCAGGTTTCCCCGGTTTTGCTGTACATTGCTGACGGAAATGGTTTCTCTTCCCTTTAAATGCATTCTACCGCGAGTGATTCACTCACGCTATTTTTTTTTGGAGATTCAGCACCGATAATGTGCGGGGCGCCTCTCCCCTCCCCTTCCCCGCCCATTAACCCCTTCTCTCCGCCCCTCCGGGGCCTTCTTCCGCCCTCCGTTAGCTTTTCCACGCCTCTATCGGACATTTGCGGGCCCGTACTTGTGCGGCACCCGTTACTGTGACGCGCAAGTGTGCGGGGCTTCATCACACATTTGCGGGGCGTTTAAGCGCTCTTAAGTACCGCTTTTAGTGCGCTATTTTGCGGCGCGCAAATTAGCGGTTTTTAGTAAACATGCCCCTAAGTCATCTTGGGGCAAATGAAAAAGAGGAATACCCCAAGCAAATTAAATAGAAGTAAACTCCGAATGGAGAGGAGTTCTGTCTTTTTGTCTTCCCTTTCTACCAATCTGACAGCTCAGAGAGCAAGCCCAGGGGGTGCTGAACAAGGTCTGCACAAAAAGAAAAAAGATGGGTATCGAATGCTGCCTTAACCTCAGTACAGTTATTGGAAGGAGAGAGATTTTTGCCTTTTACCACCCAAAAGCAAGCAGGAAGATGCAGCCCACAATCTCAAAGCCTTGTGACGGCAGCATCAGGAAGTACCAGCTGCTATCTGTGTAAGAAGATATGATTGCGTGACACCATTACTGATGGATAGGGCTGGCGTGACCCAATAGGCGAAATAGGTGGTCACCAGCAGCAGTAACCCCCTCTGATGCAGGATGCCTGAAAGCTGAAGCTCTCATGAAACAAGTGGAGGAGCTCAGAGAAGAGGTGGCGAGGCTAAGAAGTATTCAAGGCAGTGAGAAGTATATTGATGACATCCTTCTTGAAACATCCAAGCTCTCTGACAGAGGCAAAGATGGGAGGCTATGGAATAAAGAGAGTTGGACACGAGTCACCAGAGTCTGCAGAATCAACAATCCATCTCCTCCAGCCCTTGAATTGAAGAAGCAGTATGCAGCCTTGGAAATGGAGGAGGTGAAAGAATCCCAGGAAAGGGAAGAACCAGAGCTCAAGTACCCCAAATTTGCAGAATCAGTGATCACAAGGAAGTGAAGGGTAGTGGTGGTTGGTGATTCTCTTCTTAGAGGTACTGAGGCATCCATCTGCTGACCAGACTTGATGTCCAGAGAGGTGTGCTATCTGCCAGGTGCCAAAATCCAAGATGTTATGGAGAGTTTCCCGAGACTCATCAAGCCTACTGACTATTATCTGATGTTGCTTATCCATGTCAGCACAAATGATGCTGCTGGTATCCTCTCTCTGAGCATATCAAAAGTGACTTTGTAGCTTTGGGACAGAGAGTGAAGCAGATAGGTGTGCAGGTGATGTTCTCTTCAATCCTTCTTGTTGAGGGTCAAGGTCGAGGCAGAGAAGCTCGCATCTTGGAGATGAATGCATGGCTGTGTGGACTGTATCAATGGGAGTATTTTGGTTTCCTGGACCAAGGGCTGCAGAGCAGAAATGGCATCCATCTGTCCAAGAAGGATCAAAGTGTCTTCTGCAGCAGACTGGTTAACCAACTGAAGAGGGCTTTAAATAAGATTTGTTAGGGATGGGTTAAGAAAGCCCCCAGGTAAACAAAAGATTAAATACCCTTGTAGAAATGGGTAAAAAGGGCAACATCTGGAAAATGGTGTGTATTAATGAATGTAGCATGGGAAATAAGATCCCAGATGCTGAAACTTTAATGGAAGAGTCTGACTTGGATTTAGTGGCAGTTACAGAGACATGGACAACCATGACTGGGACGTAATTATACCGGGCTATACTTTATTCAGGAAGAACAAGGAAAGGAAAAAGGGGAGGAGGAGTGGCATTATATGTAAAAAATAATATTAAAGCTATGAAATTAGAGGGCTTAAAAGGGAGTGAGGAGACACTGTGAGTTAAAATAGAGAAAGAGAAATCCATTTGCACTGGAGTGATATACAGATCCCCTCACAGGGAGAAGAAGTGGACAGATTTTTAATAGAAGATATACGCAGTATTGTCATGAAAGGAGAAGTGCTACCAATAGGTGATTTCAATATGCCGGATATTGATTGGTCCCTGCTGCAGTGTTATCTAGAAGTAAGGAGATCCTAGATTTTCTACAGGGAGAACTATTCTGGAAAATGGTAGCAGAACCCATATGTGAAGGGGCCATACTGGACTTGGTGCTTACCAATGGGGAAAAGTGTTTCTGATGTTGTAGTGGGAGATCACTCGCATCCAGTGATCACCAGATGGTGTAGTTCAGTATCAGGACTAGGGCTGATAAAATCTATTCAAAAGCATGGGTCTTAGACTTTAGGAAAACTAACTTTGCCAAGATGGGACAATACCTCAAGGAGTCGTTAGCAGGATAGGAACAGCTGGGGGATGTAGAAAAGCAATGGGAAAAACTGAAAGGGGATATTTTAAGGGCAGCAAACCTTTTTGTTAGAAAGGTAAATACCGGTAAAAGGAAAAGGAGGCCACTATGGTTCTCAAAAGAAGTAGCTGAAAAGGTGAAGAAAAAGAGGGAGGCCTTCATAAGATACAAGAGATCACAGAAAGAGGAAGACAGGCTTCTATATTTGGAAAAACGTAGAGAAGCTAGCAAAGTAGACAGGAAAGCAAACATACAAAAAGAAGAAAAAATAGCCAATGCAATAAAATGGGGTAATAGGACATTTTTCAGATATGTTAATAGAGGAGGAAGGTCAAAAGTGGTATTGTCAGACCCAAGGATGAAGAGGAGGAATATGTAGAAGCTAATGAGGATAAAGCTGAATTGCTTAACAGGAGCAGGACCTCAGAAAACACCCACAAATAGGAACAGAAGTGACAAAGATCTTGAACAATTTTCAGAAGACTGTGTTCATGAGGAACTAGCTAAACTAAAAGTAGACAAAGCGATGGCACTGGATGAGATACATCCAAGAATATTGAAGGAACTTGGGGATGTTCTAGCTGCTCCACTGACTGGCCTTTTCAATGCTTCTTTGGAGTTGGGAGTGGTCCCAGAGGACTGGAGAAAAGCCCATGTGGTCCCTTTACACAAAAGTGGAAGTAAGGATGAGGTTGAAAACTACAGGCCGGTTAGTCTAATCTCTGTGGTGAATAAATTATTGGAAATGCTGCTGAAACATAGAATAGTGAGGTTTCTGGAGTCCAATGGATTGCAGGATCTGAGGCAGCATGGGTTTACCAGAGGCAGGTCTTGTCAGACAAATCTGATTGATTTCTTTGACTAGGTGACCAGGGAGTTGGACTGAGGGAGAGCCTTAGATGTGGTGGACTTAGATTTCAGTAAAGCCTTTGACATTGTTCTGCACAGGTGACTTATAAACAAACTGAGCACTCTAGGGATGGATCCTAAAGTGACTGACAGGGTTAGAAATTGATTGAGTGGGAGGCGATAAAGGGTAAAGGTAAATGGAGCTCATTCTGAGGAGAAGGAAGTTACCGGTGGAGTGCCCCAGCGATCTGTCCTTAGTCCAGTTCTTTTTAACATCTTTGTTAGTGACATTGCGGAAGGGCTGTCGGGTAAGATTTGCCTGTTTGCGGATGATACAAAATCTGCAATAGAGTAGACACCCAGGAAGGAGAAGAATAACATGAGCTTGAAGAATAGTCAAGAATCTGGCAGCTGAGAGTTAATGCTAAAAAATGCAGGGTCATACACTTGGGCTGCAAAATTCCAAGGGAGCGGTATAGAGTAGAGGGCGAAATACTTCTGTCCACGAAAGAAGAGCGGGACCTGGGTTTGATTGTTTCTGATGATCTTAAAGCAGCTAAACAGATAGAAAAGGTGATGGCAAATGCCAGAAGGATGCTTGGGTGCATAGGGAGAGGAATAGCCAGCAGAAAAAGGGACATGATAGTGCCTCTGTATAAGTCTCTGGTGCGACCTCATTTGGAGTATAGTGTGCAATTCTGGAGACCGCACCTTCAAAAGGATATAAACAGAATGGAGTCGGTGCAGAGGGTGGCTACTAAAATGGTTAGTGGTCTTCATTATAAAGCATATGAGGACAGACTTAATGATCTTAATATGTATACCTTAGAGGAAAGGCGAGATAAAGGGGATATGATAAAGACATTTAAATACCTCCGTGGCATAAATGCCCAAGAGGAGAGCCTCTTTTGATTGAAATAAAATTCTGCTAAGAGGGGACATACGATGAGGGTGAGAGGAGATAGACTCAGGAGTAATACGTGTAAATATTTCTTTATGGAAAGAGTGGTAGATGCGTGGGATAGTCTCCCAGTGGAGGTAGTAGAGACGAGGGCAGTATCTGAATTCACGAAAACATGGAACAAACACAGAAGATCTCTAAAAGATAAAAGGGGACTATTGTAGTTGATATGGAAGGACAGACTAGACTGGCCATGTGGTCTTTTCTGCTGTCATGTTTCTATGTTTCCCCATGCAATCCAGAAGTCTGCATCTGAGAGGGATGGAAGCAGCAGAGCGTAGAGGGCAGAAACTGTGACACAGCAATAAAGAGTTCAGGTAAGTGCTGTATCGTGGTTTCAATGCCATCGCCACCACTGCAGGTCCAGGAGAGGGGTGGCAGCAGCAGCAGCAGCAATGGGGGCAGGAGGGGCGAAAGGATTGAGACCTCACTTAGGCTACCTTTAATCCTTGCATTATCCCTGTTAATGGAAGAACACCGGCTGCCAATAACATTTAAAATAGAAACATAGAAACATGATGACAGAAAAAGACCACATGGCCTATCTAGTCTGTCCTTCCATAACAACAACTACAACAGTCCACTTTTTACCTTTAGAGATCCTCTGTGTTGGTCCCATGCTTTTTTGAATTCAGTTACTGTCCTCATCTCTACCACCTCCACTGGGAGACTATTCCATGGATCCACTACTCTTTCCGTAAAGAAATATTTCCGCATATCACTCCTGAATCTATCTCCCTTCACCCTCATCCCATGTCCCCTCGTAGCAGAACTTGCTTTCAATTGAAAGAGGCTCTCTCCCTGAACATTTATGCCACGGAGGTATTTAAACATCTCAATCATATCACCTCTATCCCGCCTTTCCTCTAATTCAAAATTCTTATATTGACCCCCAAAATCTTTTGCATTGGTATGCCTGCTTTTCTGGCAAGCCTGTTAATTTCCTACACCTCTTCATGAGCTCTGCATTCTTTACAGCAGAACCTGCCTAGGGTGGATGAGTAGCCTAATAGATGGAGCAGTGGGTTAAAATCAGGGAAGCCAGGTTTTGAATCGCACTGCTGCTCCTTGTGATTGTGGACAAATCATTTAAGCCCCAGTTGCAAAGTTAGATTGTAAGCCTTCCGGGGCAGGAAAATGCCTGCTATAGCTGAAAGTAATTTGTCTTCAACTTCTGAGAAAATGCATGAGCGAAATCCAGTCCTACTCTAGATCCTAGTAGGCGCATCACGTTTGAGTTGGCTGTTATGGAATGAGTTGTCTCTAGATCTATGATTAGAATCTTCTTTTTAAAAATTTTAAAGTATGACTAGAAACACAGGGCCTGATATTTAGCGACGGTGACTAGTGCTCCTACAGCAGCTAGCTGCTGAAACTGAACCTTAGACCTAGATGTTCAATGCCAGGGCCATATCCAGCCACTGGCATTGAATATCCAAATCAGCCACAAAACCCAGAAGCTAACCGGGCAGCGGCAATATTCAGCCGTTTGTATCCAATTGGATGAAACAAGTGTGTACCTTGGTGAAGGCCAAGATGCTGGCAAATATCAGTATTTCACCCACAGATGGATGGTTTCGTCAAGCGATTCAATAAAACTCTGAAACAGATGTTAAAAAAGTTCGTGCAGGAGGGCGGAAAGAATTGGGACATTCCCCTACTCTATTTGCTGTTAGCCACCTGAGAGGTACCTCAGAGTTCCACGGGTTTTTTGTCTTTTTAGTTGCTCTTCAGAAGATGGCCAAAAGGCATATTAGATGTGGTAAGGGAAACGTGGGAAGAAGAACCTCATGTTGGGCATAATTTGGTGGAACGCTGGAGAGGTAGCCAAACTCAGTCTCTAAAAAGCCCAAGTCGAACAGGCTAGGGGATATAATCAGGCAGCTGTGCACCACACCTTCCAACCAGAAGTAGAGTTTTAGTCTTGCTCATCCAAAAGCATCCAAGAGCAAGTTACTCTGTAATGGCAGGGGCCCTATAAGGTGGAAGAGAAAGTGGGATCTGTTAACTTCAAGATTGCTCAGCCAGATAAATAGATGAAAGCCAAAATTTACCATATTAATCTATTGAAAAAGTGGACTCCAGTGATGGCTATGATGGTATAGGAAGATGATTTTGGGCTGGAAATTTCATCCCTGTCGGATCCAACTCAAATCCTGATTGGAGACCAGCTCTTTGCTGCCCAGAGAAGAGATCTAGAAAATTTGATCCACTGGAACATAAAGGTGTTCTGCATCCGCCCGAGAAAAGCCCACCTCAGTTGTCATGATATCATTACTGACCCTGGGATGGTTATCTAGCAATGACCCTATTGGATTCCAGAGGCCTGGCAACAGACCATTGCCAAGGAAGTGGAAGAGATGCTTAACCTGGGAGTTACAGAAGAATCTATGAGTGACTGATCATCACCCGTTGTCTTGGTTACTAAACCCGATGGAAGCAACAGATTCTACATTGACTTCCAGAGGGTCAGTATAGCTTCTAAACTGGAAGCATATCTCATCCTCAGAGTAGATGAGCTAATCAAACAACTAGGTGGAGCACGCTTTTTATCAACTTTGGATTTGACCAAGGGATACTGGCAGGTGCCCTTGACTCCAGCTGCCAAGGAGAAGACTGCTGTTTTGACACTGCAAGTCTATTCCAGTTTACAGTGCTGCCCTTTGGATTACATGAGGCTCCTGCCACATTTCAATGCCTAGCTGACTGCCTACTGAGAATGCACAAGATGTATGCAGCTGCCTACTTTGACGGCATCGTCATCTACAGCAGAAACTGGACCACCCATCTAACCCAAGTACAAGCCATGGTGGCCAGCCTGAGGAAGGCTGGGTTCATGACCAACCCCAAGAAATGTTTTCTGGGAGATTGGGATGTTCAATACCTTGGGTATTTAATCAGGAATGGGCAGATACAACCTCAGCTATGGAAGGTGGATGCCATTGCCCAGGTCCCCATCCTGAAATCAAAGAAAGAAGTCCATGCCTTCCTTGGATTGATTGGTTATTACTGCTGCTGGATTGATTGGTTATTACAGGCTCGTCTTTGGAACTCTGTTCTTCTGCGCGCCTTGGATGATCTAGCTCCTCTTCGTCCTTTCATTGATTCGTCCCATGTGACCCACTCTCCATGGTTCCATCCGGGTTTACGGTTACAACGTACACAATTGCGCCAAGCAGAACGATACTGGCGCAGTCATCCATCACTTGACACTTTGTCTTGATTCAAATTATTGTACTCTGAGTATCGCTCTTCAGTCCAGTCTGCTAAGCGCTCTTTTTATGCCTTGGAGATTTCAAACGCAGCTAACTCTTCCAGGCAACTTCATTCAATTTTACGTCAGCTCTCCTCTACTGTATCACCCTCTACCTCTCAGGGTGCTGTTCCGGCTCCTGCATCCCTAGCCACTTTTTTCTCGGAGAAGGTCCAGAACTTACATTCTTCCTTCAGTATTGAACCTCCCTTACCTCTTTCCCCCCCTTGCTCTTCTCCCTCAGCCACTGTTATGCTTTCTTCCTTTGAGGAATCAGTTGATGATAAGTCAGTGGTTTCAATCTCACCATTTGCCGCTAGAGCTACAAACAGAGCTTTATCTCATTCATGGTCCACGTTTCACTCCCTCTCCTCAGCCGAAGTGCTGCTCACTCTATCCCAGTCTAGGAAGACCACTTGTTCACTAGATCCCATCCCCTTAAACTGGTTGGTGGAGCCATCTCTACAGTTACTGCCTTTCATTACAACCCTGCTTAATTCCAGCTTATCTTCTGGCCATTTTCCCTCTTTATGGAAATCAGCCATAGTTCATCCTCTGTTGAAACAGCCGTCACTCGATCCCTCAGTGCTTTCTCACTGGCGATCAGTATCTAATCTTCCATTCCTTGCAAAGATACTGGAACGTCTTGTCTTTTTTCAACTCTCTTCTCATGTTGAAGGCACCAATGCCCTTGACCCCCGTCAAGCGGGTTTTAGACCCGGGCATAGTACAGAAACTGTTCTCCTGGCTCTGCTAAATGAGATTCATGTTGCCCATGACTGTGGTGACATCACACTTTTGGTGTCACTAGATTTATCCGCAGCTTTTGATCTTATTGATCATCGGACTCTTCTTTCTTGCTGATAGTGGTCTGCGGGGCGTGGTACTACATTGGTTTCGCTCTTTTCTTACTGCCCGTTCCTTTGTTGTCTGCTCTAATCATCAATCCTCTCCGTCTACTCCTTTGTCATGTGGAGTCCCTCAAGGATCAGTCTTATCCCCTTTGCTCTTTAATATTTTTCTTGCCCCGCTCCCCCTTTTAATCCAACATTTCCCAGTTTCGGTTTATATTTATGCAAATGACATTGTCCTTCTTTTTCATACTTCTCCAGTCAATCCCGATATTACTCCGCTCAATACTTGCCTCACCCATATTGCCACCTGGCTCTCCTCTAATTTTCTTCATTTGAATCCCTCAAAATCCTCAGCTATGTGGGTGTCGTTGAGCACTTCCTGCCCGATCATCATGCCTCAAATAAATTCCATCTCTATTCCACTCACCTCCTCTCTCCGGTACCTAGGGGTAACTCTGGACTCGTCGCTGTCTTTTCATGAACATGTGTCAAACTTATCCCGTCGCTCTTTCTTTATATTGCGACAACTGCGCTCAGTCCGCCCGATTTTGTCCGATTCCCTCACTACTCTTCTACTGGCCCTGGTCATGTCCAGACTGGACTATGGCTTATCAAGTCAAGCGCTTACAACTCCTTCAGAATACAGCCGCTCAACTTGTCACTTTTGCTCGGAAATCCGTTCATGTAACTCCTCTGCTGTATCGCCTTCACTGGCTGCCGCTCCGTTTTTGGTTTAAATATAAGTTTCTTATACTATTACATAGAGTCATCCATACATCCAACCCTCAGTATCTAGCAAACCTAGTTTCCCTCCACTCTCCCTATTGCCAGCTCCGTTCTTTGCACGCAAATCGACTGTCTCTCCCTCCACCTGCACGGGCTCACCTAGAACAGACACGCCACGCCGCCTTCTTTTTCCTGGGCCCCTCACTTTGGAATTCTCTGCCACCTTTTCTTCGACTGGAATCCTCATACCAACTTTTCAAAAATTTATTAAAAACTTATTTGTTCCAATAGACTTATGACCTCCCTCCCAGCAGCCCTGACTAGTTATTGTTTTGTTTGTCCTCGGTTGCTTATAGTCCTGCTTGGTAGTGTTTACTGTTTGTCTTGTGACCACTTTTGATCACCCTTTTCTTTATTTTATTGGATTTCTTTTCTGTCTGGGTATTGGTTTGTCTGTTCGTAGTGGCGTTTAGTCCTGTCTACTTATTGTCTATTGTTTGTCCTGTGACCCCTTTGGTCAGCCTTTTCTTTATTTTATTGGATTTCCTTTCCTTTCTGACACTAGTTTGTGTATATTATTTTATTGTAAACCGCTCTCACGTCTTGACAAGGGCGGTATATAAAGTGTTAATAAAGATAAAGATCCCTAATTTTGCAGAGATGGTGGAGCCATTAACCAATATCCTCCAGAAGAGAGCTCCCAAACGGTTCCAGTGGTCACCATACCTGGACCTGGCCTTCCAGAGTCTCAAAAAGGCTGTGTGATCTGAACGCGCCCTAATTAGCCCTGATTTCTCTCTACCATTTATTGTGCAAACTGGTGCCTCAGAGGTGGGCCTAGGAGTCGCTCTGGCCCAGGAAGTCAAGGGTGACGATCATCCCATAGCACTCATCAGCACGAAACTGCTTTCTTGGGAGAAGCATTATGCAGTAATTGAGAAGAATGCCTTGGCTGATAAATGGGTACTTGAAACCTTCAAATACTACCTGCTCAGCCATCTGTTTATGCTAATAATGAACCACCAACCACTCAAGTGACTGGCTCGACATAAGGAGTCCAATGACCATATTATATAGTGGTTTTTGAGTCCTTACCCTGCCAGTTCCAGGTCTGCCATAGGGCTGATCAAACTCATCTGAACACAGACTTCCTTTCCCAGGTAGAAGTCCCAGGTGAGG
Source organism: Ichthyophis bannanicus (assembly GCA_033557465.1). Lineage (NCBI taxonomy): Eukaryota > Metazoa > Chordata > Amphibia > Gymnophiona > Ichthyophiidae > Ichthyophis > Ichthyophis bannanicus. Next base: position 94,392,721 of record CM066037.1, read on the forward strand.
CAGGTGCTCAATGGGGCATGGTTGAGCTGAGGGGGAGGGTGTGTAATGGGATATATAGAAGGTTGCCTATTCCTCTCCAAAGGGATTATCAACAGTCCCCTTTAAGAGAGTCTGCAGCCCAGAGTTCAGGGTTGGGAGGGTGTGGCTCAGAGGGTGCAGTTAAGAACCCAACAGGCTGCAGGAGGGAGAGAGGCCTGTAGAGCCAGAAGTCCTTCCAAGGCAAGCCGTGCAAAGGAGTTCTGAGGTAGGAACTTTAACTGGGGCTGGAGGACGGACTGGGAGAACCAGCTTGTGGAGGTTTAACAAGCTGGGACAGAAGTAAAGCTGATTTTATTTTCCCTGAACTGCTGTTTGTTCTGAATTTTGTTTTGTGGTGATTTAACAAGCTGGGACAGAATAAAACTGTTTTTGTTTCCATTAACTGCTGTCTGGCCTGTGTTGTAAAGAAACCCCCTTCCCACCGCACACCATACTACCACACCTTCCAAAATGTCCTAGATGCATATTGGGGCTTAAATGTGTTTTACCAGCAGAAGTGGCTTTGAATTTTGCCCTGACTGTAAGAGCCTCTTTGAGAAGACTTCTGCTAAATTTAATAACAAGAATCATGCCTTTAACTTTTAACCTTGAAACTGAAATCTGAAGTTCCTCTAATAAAGAACTGCAGATCTTCTTCTTCTTCTAATGGGGAACTGAAGGTATGAGAGTTTTGAAAGAGGGGGAAGGGCAGGTTAACAATGAGGATTAAATATTTGATTAAGGGCTTGATTTACTGTGTGCATGGGGAAATAGCTTAGTGACTCAGCCTCTTAGAAATCTTTTGTTCATGTTTATTTTAAAAGTTTGCAGTGCATCAAGGCATTTCACAGTATTATTACAATATAATTAAAATATAAAAAATAAAAAGTAGAGAACTAGAAAGTAAAAAATAAGAATAAAAGAGAAAGAAACATAATATTAATACATTATAATCAATCTAGCAAGGAGAGACTGAGAAAGAGGATACTAGATTTTAAAAGAAAATGAAGTCCCATGCTGTGGAATTTGTTTACTCTGCCTATGGCCCCTGAAATGGTCAATCCTATATATTTATGGTGTAAACTGAAAAACATGAAAACAAATTAAGAAAAAACATCTATAATATACCATAAATGTTCAAGCAGAGTGTATTATATTACAGCTGTGTCATATTTTATATTACAGATATGGAACAAATAATCTATTAGTGAAGGCTGCAAAACCTAAAACCATGTAATAGTTATGGAAAAAAAGAGGAGACAGGAAAGGAGAAGTAGAGGCCGAGTTTCACAAAAGCGGATGTCAGGGTTGACAGCTCGAGCAGACTGATTGCGGTACAGCGATAGTCACCTATGTCACCAGAGTTGCCCCAAGGAGCAGGACTAGCTCCAGGGGTGGCTCTATAATGAGGCCGAGTGAGGCGGTCGTCTCAGGCAGCAACTTTTGGAGGCGGCAAAAAATGCCCCCCCAAAAGGCCACCTCATTCGGCCTTCAAAATTTAAAAAAAAAAAGGCTGGACAAGCTGCTGCCGCTGCTTCTTGGCAGCACAGAATCAACCACTCTGCACCCTGCACCCCTCCCCCTCCCGCTGCCCTGAAAGAGCCCTGCAGTTGCCTGGTAGGTGCCCTGGCTCATCTTTGCAGAGCTGCAAGAAGGAATAGTGTTTCCCTTCTTTCCCGCGGCTCTGTTAAAATTGAGCCTACCAGTACTGAGGATAAATGAGGCATTTCCTGGCTGATGGAAGTACTAGCACTGGAAATGGGCTGATGGCGGGGGGGGGGGGGCTAGAACCGTAAATGGGTGCTTAAGGGAGGCTAGGACTGAAAATGGACTGATCCGGAGAATTAGGACTGGAAATGAGATGATTAGGGGGGCTAGGACTAATAATGGGCTTATTGAGGGGGTAGGATTGGTAATGGACTGATGGGGGGCTACCACTGGAAATGGGCTGATCGGGAGGCTTGCACTGGAAATAAGCTAGGACTGGTAATGGACTGATAAGGGGCTAGGACTGGAAATGGACTGATGGATGGCTAGGACTTGAGTGGGTTGATAAGGGGGATATGACTGGAAATAGGATGGGACTGGAAATGGGCTGATGGGGGGAGGAGAGAGCTTCTGGCACTGGAAGAAGAGTGGGGCTAGAACTGGAAATGGGTGATGGGAGGGAGGGGAGGAGAAAGCTGCTGGCCCTGGAAGAAAACTAGGGGCTAGGGCTACAAATGGGCTGATGCGGGGGGATGGGGGAATGGGACTGGAAGGGAGCGAATGCAGAAAGGGTCTGCCAGGTGAAGGAGGGGGCAGGAAAGGAGCTAACAGGGGGGGGGAGGTGGGGGCAGCAAGGGAGCTGACACAGGTGGGGACGTGGGGACTGGGAGGGAGCTGACACCTGGGGATGGTACTGAAGGGGGACTGGAAGGGAGCTGGCACTTGGGGATGGGACTGGTAGATGGCTGGGCAATAGGAAGGAGGCTGGAAGGGAGGGGATACTGGGGCTGGAAGGGAGTTGACATGTGGGGTTGGCACTGGAAGGGGGATGGACAGAGGGCAAGGTGACTGGAAGGAAGCTGACAGGGGGGAGGGCGGCACTGGGAGTGAAAGTGAGCTGATACCTGCAATTATATTTGGACTAGAAGGGGCTGGACTGTAGGGAAGGAGGGGGACTGGAAGGGAATGGACACCTGTGGCAGTCCTGGGAATGCAAAGCAGCTGATATTGGAAGGTACTGAGAGGGGAGGACTGGAAAGGGGGCTGATAGTGGGGAGGGTTATAGGCTGATGGAAGGAAGTGAAGAAAACAAAAGAAGAGATAAGAAATGGCAGATGGACCATAGACCATAGAAAGGGAGCTAAGAGAAGACAGAAAAGCAGAAGCCTCATATCAGGACCAGCATGATCAGAGAATAAAATAGTCAGAAGACAATGGTAGAAAAAATAATTTCATTTTCATTTTAGTGACTGGACTTTGTGCTATCTTTATATTGTGAGACTATACCCGCTTTAGGCGCCCACCTAGACATAGGGTATAGCCTGGGTTGTAAAAGGAATACTCTGTAGTCGTGTCCAAAGTGTAAATTAAAGCTGGGCTTTATTCCCCTTCCCTTGAGGATTGCCTTTTGAATACATCAAACGAGGATAACACAAAATAAACTGTTGCTTCACAGGTAAATAAAAGTTTTTCCAAATGATACTAATGCTTCTTCTTGCTTCTTTTTAACAAAGAGATTCTATCTCATCTGAAATGCATAAAGCACACTCCATCGGTTCTGGACTGACGTCTGGGTTTGAACTTTCCCACTGCATAACCTCAGGACCTGGTCCTGTATATGGGCACCATGTTTCCGTATCACTGTTTTCAGAACCTTGCCCACGGGAGACCTCAGCTTCTAGGAGAGGAGACTGCTTTGTGCCATCAGAGATACCAGGAGTTATGCTTGGGGTTTCTTCCCACCACCTATTCCAATAGGGGTTTTCTATCACCCTGTAAGCTTGGCTTTCTACAAACGGACCCACTTCGTTCCCTCCATAGAAGACAGGGTACTTATCTTTCTTCTGGGTGAAGATTGTTTCCAGCCCTTCCTCCTCTAGCCAAGGCTTCTTCTCTGGGGTGCAAACTGCCTTTCTCCATGAGTACCAGACACTGGGCTTAGCTGAGCTGAAATCACTTCCTGGTTTTAGTGATCTTTCCTGGGTGTGACCTTTGCTCTTTGCCTGCTTGGTTGCTTTCCTCTGCACGAGGACCCCTCTGGCTTGGAAGTCTTTTGCACTGTTCTTCCCAGCCCTCTTGGGTTCAACAGCCTGCTTCCCTTCAGCCCTGTTTCTCCAAGACAGCGTGTCTCTCTGTGTTTGCTCCTGAGTCCTTGTCTCCTTCTCTCTCCTCCTCCTGATCTCCCTGATCTCCTCTTGTGGGATTTCCCACCTGGTTTTATTCCCCTGCTTGTTAGACGTAGAACGTGACTCTTCCCTCAGGTGAGCCTGATTAGGACTCTGAATTTCTACTGCATCACTAATGCCATGAGGAAAGTTTGTTTCTCCATTCCCTGCTTTCCTGCAACCTGAATGTATCAACTGCACATGTGGCTGTGAGGTAAGCTCTTCTTTTAATTTCCCTTTATTATCTCAGGCTCAGTGCTGTCTACCTCATGACATATCCCCCCCCCTTAAGCTATTTCGGGCTGAGGGACATATGTCCTTACAGCACGGAATACGCGATAATGCGTCTGCATTGAGATGGAGCTTGCCTGCCCTGTGTTTTACAGTAAAATTGAATGCCTGCAAAGCTAAGTGCCAGCGGGTGAGCCGCGGATTATGATTCTGCATGGTACCCAGCCACTTCAGAGGTGCATGATCAGTTACCAGTATAAAGAGGCGACCCGTGAGATAAAACCTAAGGGCTTCTACTGCCCACTTAATCGCCAGGCATTCCTTTTCCACGGTTGAGTAATTAATCTCCGCCCTTGACAGTTTTCTGCTCAAATATAGAATGGGGTGTTCTACTCCCTCAAATTCTTGCGATAGGACCGCCCCTAGACCAGATTCTGAGGCGTCCGTTTGGAGGATAAATGGCCTGTGGAAGTTTACCCCACGCAAAACCAAGGCTTGACATAACTTCCCTTTTAATAGGAGGAATGCTCTCTCCGCCTCAGCTGTCCATACTAGGTTATTTGGGGCATTTTTCCTCAACATATTAGTTAAGACCGCACTCTCATCCGCAAACCGAGGTATGAACCTGTGGTAATAACCAATTAGACCGAGGAAACTCCGAAGGTGCTTCTTGGTTATCGGCTGTGGGAACTTTTGCACACTCTCCACCTTACTGACTAATGGTTGAACCATACCTTTCCCGACCATGTGCCCTAAATACTTCACTTCTGCCCCAGCGAATAAACACTTTGCCGGATTTAGGGTTAGACCGGCCTGTCGTAGGGCTTTTAATACGGCCTCTACCCTAGGCAGATGCTGTGCCCAATTTTCACTGTGTATAACGATGTCGTCCATATACGCCACCGCATAGTGTTGATGGGGACGTAAAACTTGGTCAACTAAGCATTGACATGTCGCCGCTGCCCCATGTAAACCGAACGACATTCGCCTGAATTGGAATAAACCGAGGGGAGTACTAAAGGCTGTTTTTGGCCTAGAGGCACGGGTAAGTAGAATCTGCCAATAACCTTTTGTAAGGTCAAGAGTGGTCAGATACCATGCCTGCCCTAACCGGTCGAGCAACTCCTCAATCCTCGGCATGGGGTATGCATCAAAAAGGGAGATGGCATTGACTCGATGAAAATCGATACAAAAGCGCAGGCTTCTATCCGGTTTTGGTACCAAAACCACCGGGCTGCACCACGGACTTTTAGATTCCTCAATGACTCCCATTTTTAGCATATCCCGTACTTGTTCTATTACCTCCCTCTTACTGGCCTCCGGCAGGCGATATGGCCTTTGCCGCACTATTTCCCAAGGAGGGGTATGAATCTCATGGGCTACCAACCCTGTTTCTCCTGGCAATGGAGTGAGGACGTCTGTAAAACCCGCTAGCAATTGTGTTAACTGGTTTCGCTGCTGCTGTGATAATTCCTCTCCCATTTTTGGAGCTGGGTTTTCCTTACAATCACTGACCTGGGGTCCTAAATCCTCCTCTACCTTCTCTTCCTCTAGGGCGGTCATACCTTTAACCTCTTTTTGCCCCGTGGAACCAAAACCGCCCCCTCCGCGGCTGGTGGTAGTCAAATATGGCATCTCTTTTAACTCGGGGAACCCAACCCGCTCACATATGAGTTGGGCCACTCTTTCCCCTATCTTAACCCTAAAATTTTGCTCGCCAAAATTAAAGAGTAAGATTTGAACGACCCCCCTGTAATCGGGGTCAATAACCCCCGCCCCAACATCAATAAAATGTATGGCCGCAAGCCCAGACCGGGGTGCTATCCTACCATAGCAGCCTGCTGGCAACTGGATTTGTAACCCGGTGCTTATTAATGCTTTTCCCTTTATGGGAACTACCTCCTCTACCGCACTGAAAAGGTTGTATCCCACAGCAGCGGCACTGGCTCTTTGTGGGCCTTGGGCGTTTGGGACAGTTTTACAATATTTTAAAACAAAACCCTCTTTTTTGGCCACTCCAATATTCTCTGGGACTTCCTTACCAGACTCCTTCCTTTTGGGTTTAGCAAATAAAGGTTCAGGAATTAAGGTCACCAAGGCTTCCCCGTCCCCCTTGTCCTTCATTTGCTTTTGGGGATCCCACCCGGTCAGTTTATTTTCCTTCGGGGGTTCAACCTGGATCCTCACCTGCTGGTCGTAGGGCTCGCTAGGTATCCTCTCTTCCTCACAGTGTAAGCCTTCGCCTAGCCCTTCATCAAATAGTGGCCAATCTCTGCCTAACACTATGTCAAAGGGAAGACGTGGAACTAAGGCGACTAGAACCTTTTCCCGGGTTCCCAACCCTTTTATGGTTAAATTGTAAAGAGGGTAAGCGGTAGACGCTCCATGTATACATTTTATTTTGGCCATGCCTTCCGGTTGATTGGGGTGGATTGGTTGCTGGCCTGTAAGCGACGCCAGAACTTTTCCGACACCATAGTCTGGTCCGCCCCTGAATCAAGTAGGACCTCGGCCAGCACGCCCTGTACTTCTACCTCAAGGCGAAAGTCTTCCTGCCTATATTTTTCTTTTTCACCCATCAGTGCTGTGCGTGACATGCATTCATCCCTCTTGTGACCCGTCCTCCCACATTTAAAACATTTCATGCGAGAGTCATTCCCCATACCTCTATCCATACTTTTCTTTGTATCTGGTATACATGACATTGGGTCTTTCATTACTCTGCTGAAATCTGCCACCCCATACGAGTCGCTAGCTCCTCCGTGCGGTTTATGGGCTATCCAAGCCTCCATGAACCTTTCGGTTAAAAGAGCAGCCTCGTCTGAAGTCTGGCAATTCTGGAGAGTGAGGAATGCCTTGACTTCACCTGGCACAGCCTCAGAGAACTGCTCCAAGACGAGCATATCAAGGATACTCTCTATTGTTCTCTCTTCTGGCGTAAGCCACTTCCACACCAGGCTACGTATCCGTTGGCCTAGTGCCTTAGGAGTTTCACCTGGCTGGATTTTTGTTGCCCTTAACATTCGGTGATACACCATAGGCGACAGGCCTAGCCTGTCCCGTATGGCTGCTTTTACATCTTTGTACTCAGTTGCCTGGGCGGCGGGCATAGCTTTATAAGCCGCCAAGGCTTCTCCCGTCAGGGAGGTGGCTAAACGGACCGCCCACTGCTTCTCGGGCCAACCTGCACCCCGAGCTACCCGCTCAAAGGCCTCGAGAAAGTCATCAATATTGTCTTTGCCTGACCATTGTCCAAAAGATAAGATCCCACATGTTTGTGGGCCTACCCCACAGTAGTGTCCTTCAGGCCTCTTGTCTGTCATCCGCTCCTGTAGCAAAGCCTGCACCAAGTCTGTCAGCGGCTTCTGCTGCGCCTGCATGGCTGCTAAAGCTTGCTCCTGACACTGCTGGGCCAGCTCCCTTTGTTTTTCAAATTGGAGCCCAATCCAACGCAGCGTTTCCTGTGGAGTCTCCATGATGGCAGCCTGCAACAAACCAAGAAGAAAAACACACCAAGTGCTGCACTTTTTTTTTTCTAAATGCAGTTAAGCTGGGGGTTTTTCAGTCCCCTTTATTTCTCCTCACAGAATCCCACCCTGGCTGTACCCAGATACCTTTACCTGAGTCAGGTGGTGATTCTGGCTTTGAGAAAATTCTTTGCCTTCCAGATCCTGGAGTCCTCTGGGCGTGGTCCACCGCAGTCCCGGTCCTGTTCTCCGGTGCTGGTGACTCCACTCTGCTCACACGGTATCCTTCTTTTCAGGAATCCAAAGAACTACGCCATTTGTGAGACTATACCCGCCTTAGGCGCCCGCCTAGACATAGGGTATAGCCTGGGTTGTAAAAGGAATACTCTGTAGTCGTGTCCAAAGTGTAAATTAAAGCTGGGCTTTATTCCCCTTCCCTTGAGGATTGCCTTTTGAATACATCAAACGAGGATAACACAAAATAAACTGTTGCTTCACAGGTAAATAAAAGTTTTTCCAAATGATACTAATGCTTCTTCTTGCTTCTTTTTATCAAAGAGATTCTATCTCATCTGAAATGCATAAAGCACACTCCATCGGTTCTGGACTGACCTCTGGGTTTGTACTTTCCCACTGCATAACCTCAGGACCTGGTCCTGTATATGGGCACCATGTTTCCGTATCACTGTTTTCAGAACCTTGCCCTCGGGAGACCTCAGCTTCTAGGAGAGGAGACTGCTTTGTGCCATCAGAGATACCAGGAGCTATGCTTGGGGTTTCTTCCCACCACCTATTCCAATAGGGATTTTCTATCACCCTGTAAGCTTGGCTTTTTACAAACGGACCCACTTCTTTCCCTCCATAGAAGACAGGGTACTTATCTTTCTTCTGGGTGAACATTGTTTCCAGCCCTTCCTCCTCTAGCCAAGGCTTCTTCTCTGGGGTGCAAACTGCCTTTCTCCGTGAGAACCAGACACTGGGCTTAGCTGAGCTGAAATCACTTCCTGGTTTCAGTGAGCTTTCCTGGGTGTGACCTTTGCTCTCTGCCTGCTTGGTTGCTTTCCTCTGCATGAGGACCCCTCTGGCTTGGAAGTCTTTTGCACTGTTCTTCCCAGCCCTCTTGGGTTCAACAGCCTGCTTCCCTTCAGCCCTGTTTCTCCAAGACAGTGTGTCTCTCTGTGTTTGCTCCTGAGTCCTTGTCTCCTTCTCTCTCCTCCTCCTGATCTCCCTGTTCTCCTAGGACAAGCAGGATGAGTCAGCCACACTTGGTGACGTCATCTGACGGCGCCGAGACGGAAGTACTCTCCAAAGCTCAGAAGGGCTTTTCACCCTTCTGAGCATGGGCCAACTGGCCCCACCCCCCTGCCCGCCCCTAGCTATCCAGTTTCAGTTCTTCCGCCTTGCCAGCAAGACAGATTTTTGCTACTCTCCACCAAATCTAACAAGAATGATATCTATGCATTGAATTAAGAAATGAATCTAACCCCTTTTGGATGTTTTCTTCTCTCTCTTTCAGATTCGAACACAAGTCCAGAACTAGGCTGGGAAGGCACATCTCCTGATTGACATGTGCTCAGCTTCCTCTGCCATTGCATGTGCCGCTAAATCCCGAGCTCCTGAAATACAAGGAAGCCCAGGGAAACGGGCTAGAAGAGGAAGCGCCCAGGGGGCAGTTGCCTGTGCGGCAGTCCAGGATGAGCCTTTCTAGGCCTCCATCCCCGGCTAGCCAGCCTTACCTCTCTTCTCTCTGCTGGAATCCAGAGAATGGGCTTAAGAAGGCTCAAGCGGTTGCCCCACGGCGCCCGGGACGAAGCTGGCTTCTCTCCAAGTACGCGAATCGGAAGCCCCGCGGCAGCTAGACGTGCCTAACAAGGCCTCCGTCTCTGCCCTCCTCTAACCGACCACTCCGGATACCTTCCGTTCTTCGGGGAGGACATGGGGGCATCATCCTTGCTTCTCCGGGCCTCCAGCCTGCACTATAGGAAGCAGAGCGAGTATGGCAAACCCCCCCCCCCCTTCTCTGCTCCCCCAGCTTCCCGATCCGGCCGGCCACGAGGGCCCATGGCGGCGGCCATCTTGCCTGTGACATCATGGCCAGGCTCCTCCCCCCTACGGCGCCATTGGCCGGCGCCGATGCAAGCGTCAAGAAGGAGGAGCCATTCACACGGCCGGTACTCTCAGCGCCGACTGTCCATTCGGCACGGACACATCAGCCGGCACTCCCAGCGCCGACGGTCCAATCGGCGCGGACACATCAGCCGGCACTCCCAGCGCCGACTGTCCATTCGACACAGACACATCAGCCGGCACTCCCAGCGCTGACTGCCCATTCAGCGCGGACACGTCGGCTACACAGAACAGTGCTAAGCCGGCTCCTGCCTCAAGTGTCAAATCTACTGTCCCAGGTCCGCGCCAACAGTTCAGTCAGGAGAGCTCACTCTCCCTATGCCCGCGCCATTAAATTGATGCGCTTGGCCGGCACCAGCAGAGCTAACAAAAAGCTGCACTCCCCAGCTTCAGGAACTTCGCATCGGGCTCTATGAAACGGCACAGCGCCTTGTCTGCCGCCACGTCATTCTGCACACAAGCCGGCTCAGTTAGAAACGTGCCATGGGCTGGCGTCATGCCTGCCTGTCCCCACTGACTGCAAACACATCGCCACTGTAATCACATCGCCGGAGTCTCGCGGCCATTCTCCACATCAACGGCGCCACGGCCAGTGAGGGTGCAGAGGGGGTATCTTGCCACGATCACCTGCAGGATATCCAGGGTGGTGCTTCCGCCTCCAACATCTGGAATGAGCAACCACCTGGGACCACTGCCAACCATCTGCCACGCGCATTGGGGTTGAGTGTTAGAAGCTCTAGCATGCGCCTCGGGGCCGAGTCATGCCGCAAAGACCCCTACGCAGTAGTGTGGCCTGGGTCTCTGGGATCTGCAACCACCTCTCCCCTCACCTTTGCATGTGATCAGGTCGGTAAGCCCTGTTCTCCTCTGCATCAGGGCCTCCCCTCCTCAGCTACACTACAGCGTCAGAGCGCCCAGCCACCTCCTCAAATGTCGAGGCCTACTTGCAGAGCACGGCAATTCGTCTGCTGATAAGTTTTTCCCTCCAATCTTGGCAAAGAGACCTGAACCCTGCTGCCTGCTCGGGTAAGCCACCTCGGCAGAGTCCAGGGCCTTCAGGACATGCAGCCGTTGCAGCGATGGCGACAGTGCTGTGTACTCCTCCTCCAGGTCAACGATAGTATCATGACCCGGGTATAGCATGACATTACAAGGAATTGTCCAGTTTCATATGAGGAAGGAAAATGTCCCATATGGCGCTGGTTTTCACACTGAATCACTCCAGACCAGCATACCACTGACTGACTCCCTGGCTGTGGAACCCCCATCAGCATCTAGAAAAGATGGCAGCATTGCAGGGCTGAATAGCTACTTTGCAACGCTACGACGGCCTCGCATACGGCACTACCGGACTTGCCTAATGTTTACTGCTCGACCTCTCTACCACGAGGCCAAGGTTGATTCCCCCTAGCAACCTATGACATCGACACAGCTGAGTAAGTCAAGGCAAGAGTGGGCAGCTCCAGCCATCAGACCCACAACAGCCCTCAAAGGGAGGCTTGGGTAGCCCAGGGCCAGATCAAGCACAGGGCCAGATCTAGGATGGCCAGGATCAGATCCAGAATGGCCGGCTTACAACACCTGCACCTGTCCAAAACAAACAAACAAACAAACATGCCAACACAGTGGTGCAGTGCACACAGACAGTGTGTTCAGATGCACAGGTGCCAGGTTCAGGCCTCAGCTGTGGCTACAGCCAACCGGTGCTACAGTGCAGTACGCACAGACAATGTGCTCAGGAGCAGGAGGTCACATGTTCAAGTCCCAGCTGTGGCTTCTGACAATGCAGTCCCCATATAGAAAGAACACACCTGAAAATCCTAAGACCTGAGTGCGGTGTCCACGCACTGGAGTTCACATGCAATTATTCTGGGGCCACTTAGGTCAAGGACTCCAGACAGTGCGCAGGGATGAAGAGGCTCCCTCCTCCACATCACTCTCTTGGGTAGGGCACCAGTAGAGCTCCACTTGGTATCTGGCGCATCCAAATAACTACAATCCCGTCTCTAAGGGAACAATGGGTACCGATCCAGCCATGATCAAACCTCACATCTCAAGTTTCAAATCCACCGACTTCAAGGCACATATATATATATGATATATATATATATATATATATATTGGTCACCCAATGTTTGGTCGTCGGAAGACCAATCTGTATAAGGGCAACAAGCGGACTTGGCAACTGCATACAGATGTCACACTGCAGTAGTTAGACCCAAACAATTGCCTGGCCTTATTTAAATCACTGCGAGGACATGGGGGGGGTGGGGGGGTTCCCTCCCGAGTGTCCTACGTCGCCTTCTGGCTTACCATGGCCTTCTGGCTTATAATGGCCTATCTCCCCGACCGGCAGTGACTCACTCAGCTGGACTCGCCGATTATGGACTCGCCCGTCCCCTTCCTTCCTACAAAGGGTATCGCTTACGGCATCCTTCCTATCTCCCTAGTGGTGATGCCCTAGGACGGCACCTGCCATGGAAGTGATCTCTAAGCATCCCTGTTGTCCTGCTTTGCCCATACCTATACCTCTGTTGGGCTATCTGGGCGGGCTCGGAGAGGTTCACCTTTCTGAGCTCTAAAGAGCACTCTCGCAATGTGTTGCTGCCCATACCAACATCACTCTGAATGGAGCTTACCATTCTCTACGGCACGTAGTATAGTGGTTAAACCAGTGCCTAGGGCCGTAAGGATCAAAGGTCAATCCAGCTCAAGTGCAGCCACTAGCACTCCCTCACAACATGCGCTAATGCCTGTGAAATATCAAGGTTCAGGGACGTAAAAAAAAAAAAAAAAAAAACAATTTCAATCTGCTAGTGCCTCTTAGGGCTGGACATCTCACCCTATCGCCAGCACTCGCACTAAGAAGCCATCCCTATGACCAGTGCTCCTAATACTGACAACAAGGACCATCGACAAAGGCCTCAACCCTTGACATAGTAATGCTTCAGCCCCAGTACCCAGGGCAACATCAGGATCTCTGGACAGTCACGTGGCAGCAACTAGATCCCGTCCACGAAACCCTAGGTTCCTCATCCCTCGGCCAGGGATCTTCTCCTGTCAGTTTACACCAACTGATCCCTCCCACGTGACTCTCAGTCACCCCTGCTATAGAGCGCATTCGAGCGCCAAGGAGTGAGCCATGCCAGCTCATGTAAACCGCTTAGAACACCGCCCAGAGAAGCTTACCAAGCTACTTGGCCTCTTATCAGCTCAACATTGTCCTCAATCAACCCAGGTGTGAGCCATGCCAGCTCATGTATGCTGCTGAAACGAAGTGGTTGTTAGGGGTGAGTGGCATTGAGCCGATGTCGCCTCTTGAGATCCCCTGAACGGCTCATCAGCAGCACACAGGTCCGTGGCTGCGACTACTGTATTGATCCACCTCATTGCGGGCCTCCTTTCTCCACGAACAGGTGGCCCATCCTCTAGTTATTGCCTCCTCCTTCTGCTGGCAATTCCCCTGTATGCAACCTAGCATCCTCATAGCTTGGCCGCATGGCTTGGCCACCGCCTTGCCACTGTTCACCACTTCATATCCTCAGGTACAATGACTCTGATGGCCTTCTCCCGGTCCGTTCAAACGAACCTATTGCCCCTGTCTAACGTTCCCCCTTGGATTCTAGTCCCAGGTGCATGTCACGGCACTTCTTCACGTTATCCTCAATTGCCAAATCAGACCAGTCTTCCAGCTTGCTAATCTTCCTCATGTCTTCCCATCAGGGAATACGCACTAGACTGTATCAGGGCCCGGTGCATCTACTAAAACAAGGCATCGCACCAGGCTCTAGAGACCCTGTGCCAGTCAGAGCTCCGACAAACTGCTTGACCCTTCTGCACAGGACACCTGTCACCAAGGACGCTGCCTACGGTGGCACCCTCTGCCTAGACCGATAGGAGCCTCGGCCGGCATGGGAATGACGCGTCGTCTACGGATGCGTTCTGCGCCCTGCTTGCGACTGCAGCCACTGGTGCCAACCAAGAACCAGCAGAGCTGTAGCACAATGGTTAATATGCTGACTGATGGTGCCAACCGAGAACCAGCAGAGCTGTGGCACAATGGTTAATATGCTGACTGATGATGCAGGGGTCATGAGTTCAATCCCCCAGTGGGCTTAGTGAGTAAGCCTGCCTGAGTCCAACCCCCAGTGGGCTTAGTGAGTAAGCCTGCCTGAGGCATTACCCCTTATGCGCGAGCATGCCAGTAATGGGGACGTATACACTCCCCTTATGCAGGGTAGGACGTGATTGCCTAATTTGCAGCATCGCTGCTCTCGGTATTCCGTTCCAGCAGCGACAAACGCAGGTCAGGTACAACCCTGACCAATAAATAAATAGGTAATAGTAACAACAAGAGACGCCTCTATTATCAGCAAGGTATTCACGCTCCATTCCCACTGTTGCACTGTTCTCGCAGTGCCCGACGGGCCCATATCTCCATTCCCTCACAAGTGTACCTGATACACCCTCTGCTCTTGCGTGCATCTCTCTGCATGCTGGCTTACAGTACCCTATAACTGCACTCCCCTCAACGCTGCCACTGCACATGTGTTCAGCGTGCATGACCGCATGGGCCTGCATGCCCTGCGGCAACTCGCGGTCCCACACGATTGCAAGCTAGCCCGCCTGTGTTCGGTGTGCATGACCGCTACGGGCCTACATGCCCCTGTGGCAACTCGCGGCACCACATGTCTGCAAGCCAGCCTGTAGGCTTCTCTAGCCAGCCTGCAATAGTGCTCGGCCTCCCCCTTCCTCCACAGCATATGGTTGCTTGGGAGTCACCAAGTGTGGCTGACTCATCCTGCTTGTCCTAGGAGAAAACGGAGTTACTTACCTGTAACATGAGTTCTCCATGGACAGCAGGATAAGTCAGCCACACATACCCGCCCGCCTCCCCTGGGAAGGGGTCGACCTCCATCCTAGTGCCCGCCTCCTAGCGGCAAAGGCTCAGCTAGTGACGTACTGGATAGCTAGGGGCGGGCAGGGGGTGGGGCCAGTTGGCCCATGCTCAGAAGGGTGAAAAGCCCTTCTGAGCTTTGGAGAGTACTTCTGTCTCGGTGCCGTCGGATGACGTCACCAAGTGTGGCTGACTTATCCTGCTGTCCACGGAGAACTCATGTTACAGGTAAGTAACTCCGTTATCTCCTCTTGTGGGATTTCCCACCTGGTTTTATTCCCCTGCTTGTTAGACGTAGAACATGACTCTTCCCTCAGGTGAGCCTGATTAGGACTCTGAATTTCTACTGCGTCACTAATGCCATGAGGAAAGTTTGTTTCTCCATTCCCTGCTTTCCTGCAACCTGAATGTATCAACTGCACATGTGGCTGTGAGGTAAGCTCTTCTTTTACATTTCCCTTTATTATCTCAGACTCAGTGCTGTCTACCTCATGACAATATTTTGCACAGCATGGAGAACTGCATCTCTTATTTATCTGATGTTGCACTGCATGCGGAGTCTGGCTTCTTGGAATTTCAGTTTAATTTTGTCTACATATTTTTATTTTTGCTTTAGGCTGCAGTCACTAATTCTATACTTGATAAGGGTCTGTGTTCTGAGTGTGTGACTGAGGCCATGTGTTCTGTTAATATGGAGTTTGTATATAGGGATCTATACTCTACTATAGGAATTTGACTTGTTCAGCTTTTCAAATAGGTGTATGGATGTTCTAGGGCCTGCTGCAGTATTGATAGTGCTGCTTTTGTCTGGGTAGGTCCCTTGTATGAGTTTTGGAAGTTTATGCTGGTATGGAATGGTAGATTTGGCCTTGTAGATCTTAGGTGACTTCTATAGGGTTTTATATTAGTTCCCAGTATGCCTAGTACTGGACAATGTTTGTTAGTGAGATAACCCGAATCAGATTTTTTAAAATATATTTAGTTCTGTGGGTGAATGTCCTACTTCTGCTGTGCACCCATTGTCGAGGGAGAGGTTTCTGTGGATGCAGAATATATATTCAAAAAGAAAAAGAGAGAACCATAACACAAGTTTATAACAGAATAAAATGAGTTATAATTTGGTCTTATATACTGTGCTGTGGTTCTCATTTTTTCTTTTAGTTCCTTCATGTGTGAGCATCTTGCATTTCCTTTTTTTTTTTTTTACAGAATATATATTTACATTAACACCATGCTGGTCCAGTGCGCAGTTTCAGGAGCTATGGTAGGGTTGCTAAGCCCTTCTTGGTGTTTTTGTTGGAGTGGAAGGTGTTGTGTTGGGGCACAAAGTTCCTCTTGTTTTTCAGAGGGTGGGAAGTGCTGTGTTGGGGGTACCAAGTCGCTGTTGTTTTTTTGAAAGTGGGAAATGCTGCATGGGTGCTGTTGAGCCTCTCTTGTTTGGTATATTTAGCAGCATGTTTCCTAGTCTCTGCACTGGTAACATATGAGCATAAGAAATGCCATACTGGGTCAGACTAAGGTCCACCAAGCCCAGTGTCCTGTTTCCAACAGTGGCCAATCTAGGGGGTATGTTTACTAAACCGCGCAATTGTGCGGGGCGCACTTGAGCGTGCGCTAAGGTACCTTAGCGCACGCTAATAGTGCGTTTTTAGTGCCCCGCACACGCACAAGTGCGCGGCGCGCTGATGTATGATAGAGGCGTGGAAAGGCATTCCGAGGGCGGAGGAAGGCTCCCAAGGGGCGGAGGGACGGGGTCAATGGGAGGAGAGTGGGAGGGGAGAGGCTCCCCGCACAGGAGCGGGGCTGAAAATCAAGCTAAAAAAATACCGTGAGTGAAAACCTCGCATTAGAGCCGATTTAAAGGGAAGAGAAACCATTTACGTCAGCAATGTACAGCAAAACCGGGGAAACCTATAAAACGTGAGCAGAGTGATACATGTGCACAGAACAAAATAGCAAATATAAAATGAAAATGACCACAACAAAATTCTAAAAAATTATAATCCAGCTGGGCAACAGTGATATTAATAGGCAACCATAAAAAACACTCCCAGGAAAGCTCCAAAAAAAAGAAATGATTTTTGGAAGGGTCTACGGAGCGTAGACCCTTCCAAAGATCATTTCCTTTTATTTTGGAGCTTTCCTGGGAGTGTTTTTTATGGTTGCCCATTGATATCACTGTTGCCCAGCTTGGTTATCTTTTTTTTCCCCTTTTTTCGAGGTCATTTTTGGGGTTTATTTGCACTTTTGTCTCCATACAAGGTGAATGAGCCCACAGTAAAAATGTGCAGAGCAGGGTTTCTGACTCATAAGAACATAAGAACATAAGATATGCCATACTGGGTCAGACCAAGGTCCATGAAGCCCAGTATCCTGTTTCCAACAGTGGCCAATCTAGGTCATACGTACCTAGCAGTTTCCCCAAAAGACACAGGTTCCACAATGCTTGTACTGGGTCAAGCATTGATATCCTGGGTCCCTTCTTAATAATGGTTTATGGACTTTTCCTCCAGGAACTTGTCCAAACCTTTTTTAAACCCAGCTACACTAACAGCCTTTACTACATCCTCCGGTAACAAATTCCAGAGTTTGATTACACGTTGAGTGAAAAAATATTTTCTTTTATTAGTCTTAAATAGTTTACCCTGTAGCTTCATTGCATGTCCCCTAGTCTGTCTATATTCTGATAACGTAAACAATCGATCTACGTTTACCCGTTCCACTCCGTTCATTAATTTATAGACTTCTATCATATCTCCCCTCAGCCGTCTCTTTTCCAGGTTAAAGAGCCCTAACCTTTTTAGCCTTTCTTCATAGGAGTATCCTTCCATCCCCTTTACCATTTTGGTGGCTCTTCTCTGAACCTTTTCTAATAACGCTATATCCTTTTTAAGATACGGCGACCAGAATTTCACACAATATTCAAGGTGCGGTCTCACCATGGAACGATATAGAGGCATTATAATATCTTTTGTTTTATTTTCCATTCCTTTCCTTATTATACCTAGCATTCTATTTGCTCTCTTGGCCGCCGCTGCACACTGGGCCGAGGGTTTTAACATGTTATCCACAATGACGCCTAAATCTTTTTCCTGTGTGGTGGTTCCTAAAGTGGAAACTTGCATCGTGTAACCATAGTTTGGGTTGTTCTTCCCTAGGTGCATAACTTTGCACTTGTCCACATTAAATTTCATCTGCCATTTTAATGCCCAGTCTTCCAACTTATCAAGATCCTCTTGCAATTTTCCACAATCCTCTTGGGTTTTAACAACTTTAAATAGTTTTGTGTCATCTGCAAATTTGATAATCTCACTCGTTATTCCACTTTCCAGGTCATTTATGAATATGTCAAAAAGCAGAGGACACAGCACAGATCCCTGGGGTACACCACTATTCACCTTTCTCCATTGGGAAAATTGGCCATTTAGTCCTACCCTCTGCTTTCTATCTTTTAACCAGTTCCTGATCCACAGTAGTACACAGCCTCTTATCCCATGACTCTTTAGTTTTGCCAAATGTCTCTGATGAGGGACCTTGTCAAAGGCTTTCTGAAGGTCCAGATACACTATATCAACCGACTCACCTTTGTCCACCTGTTTATTCACACCTTCAAAAAAACATAACAGATTAGTAAGGCAAGATCTTCCTTGTCGAAAGCCATGTTGGCTGTCTCCCATTAGGCCATGACTATCTAAATGCTGAATAATTTTATTCTTTATGATGGTTTCTACCATTTTTCCCGGTACTGACGTCAAGCTCACCGGTCTGTAGTTTCCCGGATCACCCCTGGAACCCTTTTTAAAAATTGGTGTTACATTGGCTATCCTCCAATCTTCAGGAATTAGAGATGATTTTAATGATAGTTCAGAGATTACTAATAGCAGGTCTGCAATCTCATAATTCAGTTCTTTCAACACCCTTGGATGTACACCATCCGGCCCAGGTGATTTGCTACTCTTCAGTTTATCTAATAGTTGTAATACATCTTCCCTATGTATCGATATTTCCTTCAACTCTTCTGCACCTTTAAATACCACTTCAGTCATGGGTAACATCCCTATATCTTCCTCAGTAAAGACCGAAGCAAAGAATTCATTCAGTCTCTCTGCTATCGCCTTGTCACCTCTTAGTGCCCCTTTAACGCCTCTATCATCTAATGGACCAACTGACTCTCTCACAGGTTTTTTGCTGCGAATGTACTTGAAAAAATCTTTATTTCGCGTTTTTGCTTCCGCAGCTAGCTTCTTCTCAAATTCTACCTTTGCCTGCTTTATTAATGCCTTGCATTTGACTTGCCAGTGCTTGTGCTGTTTCCAGGTTTCGTCGTTTGGCTCTTTTTTCCATTTCCTGAAAGATGCTTTTTTGGCAACAACAGCCTCTCTGACCTCACCTTTAAACCATGCTGGCAGTTTTTTGGACTTCCTTCCACTTTTCTTAAAGCGTGGAATACAGCTGGTCTGGGTTTCCAAGATAGTATTTTTGAACAACACCCAAGCTTGATGTAAGTCTTTAACCTTTGCAACTGCTCCTTTTAGTTTTTTCTTAACTGTTTTCCTCATTTTATCATAGTCTCCCTTTCGAAAGTTAAAAGGTAGTACTGTGGATTTCCTTACTATCCCTCCCTCACTAATTAAATCAAAGGCGATCATGCTATGATCACTATTGCCAAGTGGCCCCAACACCCTTATCTCTTGCACTACATCTGGTGTTCCACTAAGGAATAGGTCTAATATTGCTTCCCCTCTGGTTGGTTCATGAACCAGCTGCTCCAAGAAGCAGTCATTTATTTCATCTAGGAACTTTATCTCCCTAGCATGTCCTGCTGTGACACTGACCCAGTCGATACCGGGGTAATTGAAATCACCCATTATTGTTACTGCACTGTAACGTTTGCTAGCTTCCTTGATTTCTTTGAGCATTTCATCATCCATTTGTTCATTCTGGCCAGGCGGACGATAGTACATCCCCACTGCCATCGCCTTCCGCTTTTTACATGGAATTTCAATCCATAGAGATTCTACAGCAAATTTTGTTTCCTGCAAAACTTTAATCCTTTCTGACTCAATGCCCTCTCTAACATAGAGCGCAACCCCTCCACCAATTTGATCAGCTCTATCATTACGATACAGTTTGTACCCAGGTATCACAGTGTCCCACTGGTTGTCCTCCTTCCACCATGTCTCTGATATTCCAATCATATCTAACCTCTCGTTTAGTGCTATATATTCTAACTCTCCCATCTTGTTTTGTAGACTTCTAGCATTTGCATACAAGCATTTTAGAGACTGTATTTTATTCATATTAATTTGGCTATTGGTAGACATGGGTAATTTGGGATCTTTAAGCTCTGTCTGCTCCATACTTGAGGGCATTTGGGCTACTTTACTCTTTTTTGGAACCTCTCTGCTTTTTGTAGTATCCTTCAAGGATACATTCTTCCGAACCATGCGCTCTTGGGCGACTGTCGGCTTTCCCCTATCATCTAGTTTAAAAGCTGCTCTATCTCCTTTTTAAAGGTTAATGCCAGCAGCCTGGTTCCATCCCGGTTAAGGTGAAGCCCATCCCTTCGGAAGAGCCCCTCCTTTCCCCAGAATGTTCCCCAGTTCCTAACAAATCCAAACCCCTCATCTCTGCACCATTGTCTCATCCACACATTGAGACTCCGGAGCTCTGCCTGCCTTTTGGGTCCTGCGCGTGGAACGGGAAGCATTTCGGAGAACGCTACCCTGGAAGTTCTAGATTTCAACTTCCTACCTAAAAGCCTAAATTTAGCTTCCAGAACCTCCCTACCACATTTTCCTATGTCATTGGTACCGACATGTACCAAGACAGCAGACTCCTCCCCAGCACTATCTAAGACCTTATCTAGGTGGTGCGTGAGGTATGCTACCTTCGCACCAGGCAGGCATGTTACCAGGCGATCCTCACGTCCATCAGCCACCCAGCTATCTACATGCCTAATGATCGAATCACCAACTATAACTGCTGTCCTAACCCTTCCCTCATGGGCACATGGCCCTGGAGAAACTTCCTCGGTGCGAGAGGGGTTTACATCACCTGGAGGACAGGTCCTAGTTACAGGATCACTTCCTGCCACACCAGGGTGATGCTCTCCTTTCACATGACCTCTCTCCTCCATGGCAACAGGGATGCTGCCAGACTGGAGGTGGGATTTCAGGACTATATCCCTGTAGGTCTCGTCTATGTACCTCTCTGTCTGTCTTATGTTTTCCAAGTCTGCTACTCTAGCCTCTAGAGAACGGACTCGTTCCCTGAGAGCAAAGAGCTCCTTGCACCTAGTGCACACGTAAGAGCTCTCACCAACTGGGAGAAAATCATACATGTGACACTCAATGCAAAAGACTGGAAATCCCACATCCCGCTGCTGGACTGCTGTCTGCATCTTAGTTTTAAGTTTGTGTTTAGATCTTTAAGTTCTTTACGTACTAAAGGGCGCTATGGATATTTATACCAATAAAACTGTACCTAATAAGTTTAATATACCTTGTTCACCTGAAGCTTAATTAATCTCAGGTCCTTAGTGTATGACTGATTTGGGTAACGAGATTCACCTGAGAGCACCTCCTGTCTTTTAAGATGTGCAAGTACCTATAAAGCTGTGATTATCCCAGGGGTGGGTGGGCGTGGGGAGGGAGGGAGGGATATAACACTTATTAAAAGAGGGCTGCTACACAGTACCCTGTCCTGTGCTGCTGAGGTAAGCTATATTCTGATTTGATTTAAATTATAGCTCTTTGCTGCTGCTAGGCTCTAACCTATTATGAAATTTAAACTACAAGCTCTCTGCTGGATTCTAAATTTAACCAGAAAGCTCTCTTCTGTGTTTTAAATTGAAACTAAAAGTACTTTGCTGATGCTAGGCCCTGAGTGTCTATGAAATTTAAACTACAAGCTCTCTGCTGGATTCTAAATTGAACCAGAAAGCTCTCTTCTGTGTTTTAAATTGAATCTAAAAGTACTTTGCTGATGCTAGGCCCTGAGTGACTATGAAATTTAAACTACAGCTCTCTACTGGGTATGAAAGGTAACCAGAAAGTTCTCTTCTGTGTTTTAAATTGAATCTTAAACTGCTGCTACTAGGCCCTGACTGATTTAACAAAAAATAGTGGGTTCACAGATTAATTAGCTTTAAAAGAGTGGAGGAGTGGCCTAGTGGTTGGGGCAAGGTACTTCAGGCCGGAAGGTCAGGGGTTCAAATCCCACTAGAGGACAGCAACCTTGGGCCGGAAGGACTGGGGTTTCTAGTCCCACAGGTGCTCCTTGTGGTCTTGGGCAAGCCACTTAACCCTCCATAGCCCATGTTCCCTGTAAAATAGTTATCTCCAAGTTATAATGCCCTGTTCAATGTAATTTCAGTTTGTTCAATGTAAACCGCACTGATGCAGAATAGCGCGGTATATAAGAGAATGTAAATAAATAAATAAATAAAAGAAAAAAAAATTCCTTTCAGAAAAAGTCCCAGAAGTATATACTCACAATTGCAGATTTCTCTCCAGAAGTAACAGCCCCCCTTTCTAGTCCTTCAAGACTGAGGATCACAGAGCTCTGGTTGAGCTATTTATGCATGTGCTGCCGAGTTAAGCAGTGACCTACTTCCTGGGTAATTAACAGTCCTTGCTTGGATAGAAGGAGTCTTTCAAAATGGCCTTTTGAACTGCCAGCTGGTGTAACACCTATTGAAAACGCTTCACAGGTCGCTTGCCCACTAGGTAGAAGGCCTCTTTGTAAAGGTCTCTAGAAGACTTTATATGCTGCTCAAGGAAAATTGACCTTGTTTGCCTTTTGCGCTAAGCTATATTCTGATTTGATTTAAATTATAGCTCTTTGCTGCTGCTAGGCTGAAACCTATTATGAAATTTAAACTACAAGCTCTCTGCTGGATTCTAAATTTAACCAGAAAGCTCTCTTCTGTGTTTTAAATTGAAACTAAAAGTACTTTGCTGATGCTAGGCCTGAGTGACTATGAAATTTAAACTACAAGCTCTCTGCTGGATTCTAAATTTAACCAGAAAGCTCTCTTCTGTGTTTTAAATTGAATCTAGAAGTACTTTGCTGATGCTAGGCCCTGAGTGACTATGAAATTTAAACTACAGCTCTCTACTGGGTATGAAAGGTAACCAGAAAGTTCTCTTCTGTGTTTTAAATTGAATCTTAAACTGCTGCTACTAGGCCCTGACTGATTTTTTATTTATTTATTTATTTATTTGCAGTCTCTTTTATACCGCGCTATTCGACATCAGTGCGGTTTACAATGAACATAAGAGTTGCACATCTCAATTTCGTGATTTGTGCTTACAGTGAAACAGGTATAATAACTTGGGTATACATTAAACAGGAAAATTAAACTTGGGTATGCATTAAGCAGGTATAACAGGTAAAATAGGGTATAAATAACCAGTCCCTTAACAAGGAGACACGATGAATAAATACAGTCTACTTTATGCAACAATATAATGAGTTATGCGACACTGCATAAGTTTCTCATGGTGGTTGGAGGGGAAGGTGTGATTGTGAGTGATCAGTCTGGGAATGTGACGTGCATGAGTTTGAGGTGCTGCATTGAGATGTGAGAGTGGGTGAGTGTGGGGAGAAGACTGCATCATCGTAGTGATGAAGAAAGAGGTGC
The DNA here is from genome assembly GCA_033557465.1 of Ichthyophis bannanicus. Classification (NCBI taxonomy): domain Eukaryota; kingdom Metazoa; phylum Chordata; class Amphibia; order Gymnophiona; family Ichthyophiidae; genus Ichthyophis; species Ichthyophis bannanicus. The sequence continues at coordinate 94,415,980 of CM066037.1, forward strand.
CGTTTCAGTGCTTTCCTAAATTGGGAGAGTTCACTGATGGTTCTGATAGTTGCTGGTAGTGCGTTCCAGCAGGATGGAGCAAAGAAGGAGAAGGCTCTGGATCTAGTGAATTGAGAACACTTTGTGCTTGCCTTAGGTAATATGAGAGTATTTGCGGCATTCGATCTCCTTGCTCGATTGGGAGGTGTGATTGAAATTAGATCAGTAATGGCAGTAGCAGGGTATTTATTGATGGCTTTATGGGTCATAATTAGGATCTTGAATGAGATCCTGGCTTGTATGGGTAGCCAGTGCAATTGTTTTAGTATTGGGGTAATATGAGAACTTCTTGAGGCTCCATGAAGGATTCTTGCAGCTGAATTCATTGCAAGTTGTAAGGGGTTAGTCGTGCACTTAGGTAGACCATACAAGATCGCATTGGCATAGTCAAAGTGAGGTATTATTAGGGCCTGAAAGACAGTTCGGAAGTCATCAGGTTCTAACAGTTGACGCAAATTGCGGAGGGTCCGGATTTTATGGTACACCGACTTTGTTATGTTTTGATATGAGCCTTCATATTAAGTTGCTGATCAAGCGTTACACCTAGGTATCTTACTGTAGTCTTGCATATGATCTCTGCGTCGCGAACCTTGATAGACAGGGGTGGAGTAAAAGCCGGATTCCTGGTTACGAAGAGGGCTTCTGTCTTTTTGAAATTTAACTTAAGCATTTGTGCATTTAGCCAGTCTGTGACAGCGTCAAAGCACCTGATAAGTGGGGATAGTTCAAGATGTTCTGTCGAAATTGGCATGTACATCAAGACGTCGTCAGCATAGACCAGGCAGTTGATATTAAATGATTGGATGAGATCACAAATGGGTTGCATATAGACATTGAATAGCAAGGCGGATAGAGATGAGCCCTGTGGAACACCTTTAGTTTGGGGGAAGGAATCAGAGTTGGAGGGGCCAGAACGGACATGTTGCCAGCGATCAGTGAGGTATGAAGCGCACCATGACAAAGCTGAAGCTTGAACTCCCTTCTCTCTGAGGCGTAGCAGGAGAACTTCGTGGTCTACGGTGTCGAATGCGGCAGCAATGTCCATGAAGATCAGTGCAAAGCCTTGTCTGATGTTATCGAGACCTAAGGTTATGGTGTTGAATAAGGTTGTGAGTAATGTTTCAACACCATGTGCTTCGCGAAATCCATGCTGGCAGGGATGCAGGGGTGCATTAGTATCTATGTGATCTTGTAATTGGCGTTGGGTAATCTTTTCAATGATTTTCGATAGGAGAGGTATGCTGGAGATAGGCCTGTAGGATTCCATCATCGAAGGGTCCAACTTACTGTTTTTAGGAGTGGTCTGATAGCCGTCTGTTTCAGGCTTCGAGGAAATGTTCCAGTAGAGAACGATACATCAATCAATTTGGATAGGAATGGGCTGAGCTCGGCACGCAGGGCCTTTATCCAGGGAGCTGGACACGGATCGGAGGGTGCCGTTGTAGTGTTTATGTTTAGGATAGTGTCTTGAATGACTCTGTCAGATGGAGTAGAAAATGATGTGATAGTGTGTTGGGACCCACTCAAGAAATGACCAAGAGGAGGTTGTGGGATGGAGAAAGGTAGGCTGGCTGGTATGGGGGGCTTAGCAGTGTGGGCAAGCTGATTACTTTTCTTACGCAAGTAATAAGCATATTCTTGTGAGTCTGGGTAGGGTAAGTTCTCTTGAGATGGCTCCTTTGCTAGAGATTTCACAATTTGGAAAAGCTCGTGGGGTTTGTTCAAGGAGCGTTGTAGTCTTTTTGCATGATATTGTTTCATACTTGATGCTACAGATAACCGATGTTTTCCTAATTGTGCTGTGAATGCCTCATGGCTCTCAGCTGTTCTTGATCGTCGCCAGCGTCTCTCAAGTCATCTGAGTTGAAGGAGCGAATTACGTAGTTCTTGGGAGTACCATGGGGCATTCTTTTTCTTATGTGGTGCTTTGTTCGTGGTAGGTGAGTGGATCACGGCATCTAGGCTTGAGTTCCAAGCGGTGACCATGTCATCGAGGCTTTGAAGAGGAGGGTCAAATAGATTGTGTGTCCTCTTTAGAATATCTTCTCTCTTAAAAGGGTGGAGGCGCTTTAAATGTTCTGATATGGGTTTATCTTCAGGTATGGATTTGGAGGAGTTGGTGCAAATTGGAATCTGGAATCTTATCAGGAAGTGATCCGACCAGGGAACCGCACTTACGTTTAGGTGAGACTGGTGCAAATGTGTGAGGGCTGTTTGTGGTGCAAAGATAAGATCAAGTGAGTTGCCTTTTATATGGGTAGGGGTATCAACAAGTTGAACATAGCCTAGATCACTGAGAGCATGAATAAAGGCATTGGTGTGGCTGTCCTGAATGACTGGGAGGTTGAGGTCACCTAATATCCAGTTTAGAGTATGCAAATTCGTGGTGTTGCAAGCAAGATCAATTATTGTTGCTAAGTCATCTGGATATGAAGATGGAGTTCTATAGAGCAAGTTAATAGTGATTTGCTTATTTTTAATGGTAACAGAGTCAAGGGTAGAGGTGCTGCTTGAGGCAGCAAGCCGAAATTTGAGGTCGGCTTTCGTTAGGATAAGTACTCTTCCACCACGATGGTCAGCTCTGTGACAAGAGTGGACTGAGAAATTAGGCGGGACACACTGGTGAAGGATCACGGCGTCAGCGGCTGAAAGCCATGTCTCGGTGACACATAGGATATCAAGGTTATGAGCTGAGAGCATATCAGTTAGTGCTGGCCATTTTTTCCTTATTGATCGTGCATTTATTAGTGCACATTTAAGGTCAGGGGGATGGTGGGACTGTAATCGTCGAGATAGATCTTGCTGCTGAAGGTCCACATAGATAACATGTGGGCCTGGTGTGCGCCGAAGTGTTTCGTATTGATGGTTGGGGGAGTCAGGAAATCTCCAACAAGATCTATGGAGGACTGGTATAGTGTTCTGAGGTGAAGTAAGGGCTAGGGTGTAAAAGGTCAGGGCTATTAAAATGTAGCACATAGCAAGGGTAAGGGGGTATGGGAATACCCAGTGAGATAACATGATGACTAATGTATATAGTAGATCCAGGAATGTTGTTAGCTAGTGAAATGTGCACAGTGTGGTGGTACTGGAAATCTGTTAAGCATCTGTGTAATAAGGCAATATGTACTAACAAAAAATAGTGGGTTCACAGATTAATTAGCTTTAAAAGAAAAAAAAAAATCCTTTCAGAAAAATTCCCAGAAGTATATACTCACAATTGCAGATTTCTCTCCAGAAGTAACAGCCCCCCTTTCTAGTCCTTCAAGACTCTTTTGGTAGGTTTCCTATCACCAGGGACTACATTGTCTCTGTGGCCACAGTGTGGTGCAGCAGACACAGCCAGTGCCTGTATGACCAGAGGGTCATAGGTTCAAATCCCAGCTGGGGCTACTGCCAACCCAGTCCCCATATTTTACCCACCACTAAACAGAGATAGTAAAGACACTCCTTTATGGCAGAGAACATAAGCATGGTTCAAACACCTATATTTTACCCTACACCGCACACACACCATAACAATAGGCATTACCTACAGCCGAGTCCCCCAAATGCAGTCCTAGAGTGCCACAACTCAATCAGGTCATATGCTTTTTCCAACATAAGGACATGTCAGCATGTTGGCCGAAGGGTACAGGTGGTAGAGGGGGCAGTGGCTGCTAGCGACAGCAGACAGTGGCCTAGCCATGTGCAGGCTGGCACCGTCCACTGCAACAGACAGGCCCTGTCGGATGTACAGTCATGGACTCCCCAGGGAATACAACCTACCTGTGGCAACACAGTGGTGCAGTGCACACAGACAGTGTGTGCAAGAACAGAAGGTCATAGGTTCAAAGCCCAGCTGGGGCTACTGCCAATCCAGTGCACATATTTTTCCCACAACTAAACCGTGATAGTAAGGAGAACATATGCATGGTTAATACCCCACCGAGCACAGACACCATAAACAGGCACATTACCTAGAGCAGAGTCTCCCAAATGCAGTCCTGGAGGGCCACACACCATTCAGGTTCCATGCTGCCTCTAATGATGATGCCTGTGCTTCATATCTATGCACCACCCCCATGGTATGCAGATGTAGCTCATGCATATTCATGAGGGACAGCATGAAAACCCGAACAGTGTATGGCACACCAGGACTGGAGTTGGGAACCTCTGCCGTAAGGCAGCAGCCAACAGGGGCAGACACACCCACACCCACACCCACAGGCCCCATTGGCCAATGCCTCCTGGAGAGGCAGGACATTGGGCCCTACGTGGATATCCCAGTCCTAGCACTTGCATACCTTAGCAAAGCAACCCTACACCTGGGTATATGGTACACAGCTCTCAAACGTTTGCTATGAGTACTGGCAGATAGAAATTCCTACGTTAAGCACAGTTTGCTGATTGAGCTCCATCATAACAATCATTCTGATGTCTGCGGTGTGTGCTTCAGGTCTGGTCTCTGACAGTGTTTACCACACTGGGGAGTGACCCCCAACAGTATTGCGTACCATATCCATGCCTGTACTGTGCCCAGGACTGGTGTGGTGGACATGGCTGCTGAAATCCTCTATAGTAGCACAATGCTGGCATAGGTGTCGGAGTGTGTGTCTGTCTAGACCATGGGTGGGCACCTCCGGTCCTGGAGGGCCGCAGACCAGTCAGGTTTTCGGGATATCCCTAATGAACATGCATGAGATATATATGCATTAGAGATATCCTGCCAACCTGACTGGTTTGTGGCCCTCCAGGGCTGGATTTGGAGACCCCTGCCTTACACCTCTGTCATTTAAGATCGTGAGTGGGCAAGGTACAGATGTCCTAGACATCGAAAGGGTATATAGAATGTGTCACAGTCCTCCTCGATTCTCACCACCACCAAAAAGTTGTCTAATAGACAATTTTTTGGTGGTGGTGAGAAGTGAGGAGGACTGTGACAAATTCTATCTAACCTTTTTGATGTCTTGGACATCTGCACCTTGTCCACTCACAATCAAATGACAGAGGTGTAAGGCAGGGGTCTCCAGATCCAGCCCTGGAGGGCCACAAACCAGTCAGGTTGGCAGGATATCTCTAATGCATATATATCTCATGCATATTCATTAGAGATATCCCAAAAACCTGACTGGTCTGCGGCCCTCCAGGACCAGGTTTGCCCACCCCTGGTCTAGACAGTGTGTGGTGGCTGCAAACACCTTCCACAGCCCACACTGCAAGCACTGTTGCCAGTATTGGCCTGCCAATGTGCATAATGAGGAGCAAGGTACCATGGGTATAGCCCGGACAGGGTGGCCTGGCCAGGGTGCATCTGCACAGGGCATAGAGCACCGACTGGGACATTTTAGTGCACGGCCACCACCTACACAGACAGGGTGACCTCAGTATGTCCTGCTGAGAGATCACTCTCACCCTGACTGTGCAGTGACCACAGCATGGCTAGGCACCCCCATAGTGCAATATAGTATTTCTCTCATGTGATATTTATGGGTTTCCTTTTGGGGCCCAGTTTCTGATTTATCTGCTTGTTGTGTATGCTGACATCCCAGTTCTGGGTGCATGCATTTCCACCAGGAACATGCACTATGGACTAGCTAGTAGACTGTTTGCAGCTGGTATGTGTCTTGATGGAGTGGCTTGCAGGGTGCAGTGGCTGAAGGCTTGCTGCAGGAGAATATCAGAGAGTGTTGAGGTGCAACTTAGCATATACAGGCCTAATGTCTGTGTGCTATTGTGTTATGTATGTGTATAGAGCTGCATTGACTGCCCTGTAGGGTGTCTGTTTCCCAGCAGGACTGGGGTTGATGTTCCCCTCTACTGCCACCATTGCAGGGAGGTAGAATGTGGATCTGTTGATGGGAGACCCTGTTTGCCACACTCAGCCCTGGAAGAGAGGGGTGGTGGTACATGGCCCACCTAGGAATCCATAGGGGCTACACCTGACTGTTACAGACAGAGATATCCAAAGTGTTTCTGCAGAAACTACCTATCTCACACATTAACACTGCTTTGGACCTCCAGCATGGCTTCTTTCAGCAATGGAAGGTGTTGTGGACCTGGTGCTGGGCACCTCACCGCACCCTCAGGGTGAGCACAGTACCCGCACAATGTGACGGTGTGTAGCTATTCTGTGCCATTAAAACACACGGTCAGTACCCCCTACCAGGCCGAGGTGCTGTGTGGGTGCACATGGTCACTTCCCCCTACCAGGCCGAGGTGCTGTGGGGGTGCATTCCCCATCTTGTGTTCATCTGTGGACAGCTGATTTGCATGTGCAGTGCATCATGGGTACGGGTGGGCTAACCCTATCCTGGTGACCACAGCAGACGGTCTGTGTGGTGACGTGCAGCCTCTCTACAGCCAGCCAGGGGCTTGCTAGCAGCTATAGAACTGTAACCCAATGGTTACTTCACTGTCTATGAAGCCAGAAGTCATGGGTTTAAACCCACAGTGGAGTGATTTGATAGGGTTGTGCAAAGCATTATATTTTTTTAATGTACATTTTTGATGGCAGCAAAAACACCCTCAGCGTACTGTACCCATAAGGTGCCTCTGAGAGCGCTTTATAGGGCGCCCTATGGGGCAGCTTATAGTTCCCATCCATATAAGGTGCACTATACATTATCCTGTGATGCAACTTATAGGGTGCCCTATAGGGGACATTTTAGGGTGCCGTGGCGGACATAGCACTTTATAATGTGCCCTATGGAGTGCCTTATAAGGTGCCTTATACGGCACCTTCAATTACGGCACGTGAGGGCATGTTTGCTGGCAGCAATTGATAAAATAAAACTATAGTGCTTCAGGAAAAAATATGTACATTGCAAAGCTGATGCCACAGCCAGCCTTATGTATTAGGCACCCTGGGGAGCAAACTCATGACCCCTGTATCAGCAGTCAGTGCCTTAACCATTGTGCTCCACTGCTGCTCCTCCTTGCATGTCAGCGCACCTACTTATGCTTTTCATTCCTTAAACTGCACAGTGCTGCCATCCAAAACAGTACTCTGACCTTGCAGTACCTCATACGGCACCCTATAAAGCGCCCTGTAAGCAACATTCTAGGGTGCCTTGGCGGACAGTGCACTTTAAAATGTGCCTTATGGAGCGCCTTATGTTAACACGCTTTGAGAGTGCGTTTGCTAGTAGTGATAATTAAAATAAAAATAATATGCCTCCTAAAGCAATCGTCCCCATAATATGTAATGCTTCAGCCAGCCTTGTTCATTGGGCACTGAACCTCTGACCCCTGCATCATTGGTCAGTGTCTTAACCATTGTGCTGTGGCTCTGTTACTGTGCTTGTGCATCAGCGCGCCGCCTTATGCCACACAATATTAAGATGCCTCCTAAAAACATCAGAGCGCCGCCTTATGCCGCCCATTATTTAAATGCTTCCTAAAGTAATGCCTCAGCCAGCCATCTTCATTGGGCACTGTGAAGGATTGAACCCCTGATCCCTGCACCATTGGTAAGTGCCTTAACCATTCTGCTGTGGCTCTGCTCTATTTTGCACATCAGCGTGCCGCTTATGCCTCCCGCGCAGCTATCTCATGCGCTAATGTGCGGGGCGCACAAGGGCGCCGCGCACCTTAGTGCATATGTAAATTCCGGTTTTTCTTTTTCAGCAAGAAACACCCACTCCTTATATGGCACCCGCACACTAGCGCGGCCCGCACATTACCGGGGCTTTAGTAAACATGCTCCTAGGTATGTTTACCTGCCATCAAAACAATCCGGATACATCCTGATCTTTTTAGATATATCAGCGGCCTTTGACACAATCTCCCACGAAATCCTCATAAGCAGACTCCAATCAATTGGAATCAAAGACACTGTACTCCAATGGTTCAGATCCTACTTAACCAACAGACAGCAACGAATACGCACCTTCTCCAAGACCTCAACCCCCTACCAACAACATCAAGGAGTACCCCAAGGGTCCACCTTATCAGCCATGCTGTTCAATATATACCTCCGTCCACTATGCTCAATCATCCGCACCCACAACATCAACTTCCACATATACGCCGACGACATAATGCTCTACGCACCGATTACAACCACCAATCCAAAAAACGACCAGCTATCAGCCTGCTTCAACGACGTAACCAACTGGCTACAAGAGAACAACCTATCCATCAACATGAAGAAAACCGAAGCCCTTATAGTGACAAAAGATCAGGACTTCAAACCACCTACCCACCTCAACATGGGAACCATACAAATCCAAATACAGCCCCAAATAAGGTATCTAGGTGTGATCATTGATCAGGCTCTCACCTTTAAACAACAAATCAGCAAAACCGCTGGAACAATATTCTATAAAGCTAAAACTGTGCAACGTCTCCGATCCCTTCTGGAACCCCACGACTTCAGGACAGTAATGCAAGCTGTAACTCTACCTCATCTGGATTTCTGCAACATAATCTACCATGGATTACCCGCCTCACACACCATCCCCCTCCGAACTGCCTTAAATACCACAGCAAGGATTATTCAGAATGCGAAAAAACAGGATCACATCACCCCGATCCTAAGAGACCTCCACTTCCTGCCAATTCCAGCAAGAGTAAAGTACAAAGCGATCCTACTCATCCACAAGACTATCCACCAAACGCGGAACGCCTCACTCCACCACCTTCTGCCTCGCCCATCTCACAACAGATCAACCAGACAATCCTCCAATAACTCCATTGTCGTCCCCCACAAAAGAACCAAATCCACACAACGGACCTGCAACAGAGTCTTCGAACTCTATGCCCCATCCCTCTGGAACTCTCTACCAAACCACATTAGAAACAACGATGACATCACATCATTCAAGAAACAGCTGAAAACAATCCTATTCCGTGAGCACCTTTGATCAGAACCCACACGATCTAATACCTAGACCCAGCGGAAATGTACATGTCTATGTCCACCCAAAATCACTAATTGTTGTCCCTGGTGATGGCCCCACCCTATAAAATACTATCCCCCCCATGTTATATGTTACACCGCTTTGACCCGGTGAAAAGCGGTATATAAATGCAGTTAAATAAATAAATAAAATAAAAATAGGTCACAAGTACCTGGCAGGTTCCCAAAAAGGCACACAGGTTCCGCAATACTTGTCCCAGGGCAAGCAGTGGATTTCCCAGGTCCTCTTTAATAATAGTTTATGGACCTTTCCTCCAGGAACTTGTCCAAATCTTTTTTAAACCTAGCTACACTAACAGCTTTTACTGCATCCTCTGATAACTAATTCCAGAGTTGGATTACGAGGCAGTTACATCCCCCTGCAGTTAGCGCATTTCAGTGTGGCAAAACAGCTGCCGGTACCAATACTGAGGTTGCATTAGTTGCACTCACACTACTTATGCTGAGCCATTATGTTAGTTTCTGCTGACAATGCAGATGCCTGTGTGTGAGAGTTCTTTCACTCACCTCACTTTGCAGTAAAGTATAGTTTTGGGAAATAGTATTTACAGTGATGCTTTTTTTGGTGGGCTCCTTATGTGAGTTTTGGAAGTTGGTGCCGACATGGTATGATATGGTATGGTATGGTAGATTTGCTCTACAGATACTCAGTGACTTTGTTGTAGGGTTTTGTATTAGTTCACAATATGCCTGGTATTGAAGAATGTTTGTTGTTGTTGTTAGTGAGATAATCAGGATCAGATTTTTTTTAAGATATTGAGTTCTGTGGGTGAATGTCCTGGTTCTGCTCTGCACCCACTGTTGAAGGGGGTTCTGTGGATGCAAAATATATGTTCAAAAAGAAAAAGCAATAACCATAACACGGTTTATAACAACAAAATAAAAATGAGTTACAATTTAGTTTTATAAACTGTGCTGTGGTTCTCACTCTCTTAAAGTTCCTCGGTGTGCAAACATCTTGCGTTTCCTCCATATAATCTAATTGGCTTTTCGGTTTGTTTCAGTCCCTGACTGGAGTTTTGAGAAAGCCCCTCTCCCCCTATGGGGGATGGGGGGGGGGTGCCATCTCATCCTTTACCTCAGGTAGCAGATTGCTTTGAAGCGCCACTGCTTGAGAGCATGAAATCCTGGGCACCAGGGCCCAAGTTCAGAGCAACCATGGGTGATCTGGCACCCAGGATTTGTCAAGACCTGATTTAGACCTGCAAAGTTGAATATGTACTGTAGTATAAACCTAGGCTCAACAAGTTTCAAGAGCCAAGTCACCATTACGGTTGCCAACTTTTTCACCGAGAAAAACCCGACACCTGTGGCTCGCCATGCTCCACCCATTCTCCGCCCCTAGTCCCACCCGTGCCCCGCCCCCAGCCCCACCCACAAAAATTACAGAGGATACGTGTAGGCTAACTTCCTTGGTCAGATAATAATTAAACTGGGAACCCCAAAATCCAAACATGAAATGTACAACACTGGAGAAATAAAACTATAAAGTAATTTCCTCTTGCACTAAACAAAAACGCAAAGATGTTAGCAATACACACTTACAAGACCAGACATATTCCAGTTAATAAATTCAAAATAAAAAGTATTTTTCTACCTTCTGTTTGGGTGTTTTATTTTTCAGTTGCAATTGCTCCAGTCACTTTCTTCTGGTTTCTTCGTGTCTTCTGCGAGCTATCCATTTGTCCTTTCTTCTCTTTTAGATGTTTTCCATTCTCTCTCTATTTCTGCTTTAACATACTGATTGTTTCCCTTTTGCTCTTTCCCCCAATTCTTTCCTTATTCCTTTATCATCCGTTTAAATTTCACCCTTCCATTCTCAAGCCCCTCTTACTCTCCCAATACCCGGCCCATCATAGACTTTTCTTCCACACAAAATATTTTTTCCCCTCTCCATTCTCATTCCCCATCCATTCTAGTCCTCCCCCAAAATCAGTTCCCTTATAGTTCTAGACCCACCCAGCATCCACTCCCTTCTAGTCCCATTCTCCCATGCCCCACATCAGCCCATTTCCAGTCCTATTCCAGCTCTTCATCAGCCCATTTCCAGTGCTAGCCCTCACATCACAGGCCATTTCCAATCCTAGCCCCCCCCCCCCAATCACAGCCCATTTCCAGTCCAAGTCCCCCATCACGGCCTATTTCCAGTCCTAGGCCCCCCCCCCCACCATCACAGCCCATTTGCAGTCCGAGTCCCCCCGCACCATCACAGCCCATTTGCAGTCCTAGCCCCCCCCCCACCATCACAGCCCATTTGCAGTCCTAGCCCCCCTAATCACAGCCTATTTCCAGTCCAAGTTCCCTCTCCCTCCACCATAGCCCATTTCCAGTCCAAGTTCCCCCCCCCCCATAGCCCTTTTCCAGTCCTGGTACCCTCCACCTCCATCACAACCCATTTCCAGTCCATGTCCCCCCGTCCCATAGCCCTTTTACAGTCCAGTTCCCCCCCCCCCCATCACAGCCCATTTCCAGTCCAAGTCCCCCCCCCTAGCCCTTTTCCGGTCCAGGCCCCCCCCCATCACAACCCATTTCCAGTCCAAGTCCCCCTCCCCCCCATAGCCCTTTTCCAGTCCAGGTCCCCCCCCCAATCACAGCCCATTTCCAGTCCAAGTCTCCCATCACAGCCTATTTCCAGTCCTAGGCCCCCCACCATCACAGCCCATTTGCAGTCCGAGTCCCCCCACACCCTCGCAGCCCAATTGCAGTCCTAGCCCCCCCCCCCACCATCACAGCCCATTTGCAGTCTTAGCCCCCTAATCACAGCCTATTTCCAGTCCAAGTTCCCCCTCCCTCCACCATAGCCCATTTCCAGTCCAAGTTCCCCCCCCCCCATAGCCCTTTTCCAGTCCAGGTCCCCTCCACCCCCATCACAACCCATTTCCAGTCCATTTCCCCCCCCCCCCCATAACCCTTTTACAGTCCAGGTCCCCCCCCCCCATCAAAGCCTATTTCCAGTCCAAGTCCACCCCCCATAGCCCTTTTCCGGTCCAGGTCCCCCCCATCATAGCCCATTTGTAGTCCTAGCCCCCCCCCCCATCACAACCCATGCAGTCCTTGGCCTCCCCCCCCCCCCGACCAGCACCGCAGCTGTCTGAGGGGCTTTAGAGGGAGCCGGGGAAGCCCGCGTGAGGTCCCGGCTCCCTCTGTACAACCGCCAGCGTGAAGAGCCTTTTCCTTCACGCTGGCGGTTGTTTCTGTGAAGCCGCGAATGCTGGGAAAGGTAAAAGGGTATTCTTACCTGACATCACTGCTGACTCCCACTACTATTAAAAGGACCACGCTTCAGGCGTTCTCCCCTTTCGCTGCACAGACTCAAGCAATCTCCGGAGGGGAGGCACGTCGCATCGGCTGCATCGGGGGATCTCCTTTGCTTGCACGGCACTATCAGCACCCAGCAGACAAACTCAGGAATGGGGAAGGTAAGCCAGCTACATGCGGTTCCTTTCCCCGCTCCTGCCTGACATCACTGTCGGCTCCCACTGCTATTAAAAGGATGCGCTTCAGGCGCGCTCTTGTCTGGCGGGCCCGCATCTGAGGGCCTCGTCTGAGTGCTCTTTGGCGTGGCCCTTCGGCGTGGATCTTCAGAAAGAACCTAGGCAGACATTATGGAGGTTATTCCAAGGCACAAATATTCCGAGGCTATTTGTGCCTTTTCACGGCCCCGTCTACCTTCCCCACGTCTTGTATGGTGAAGGTAGAAAGGGGCGGAAAAAGGGCAGATCGGGGGCGTCGTTAGGGTGGGCAGTGGGTGACTTGCACAAGGAACTTATTCCACCTCCAAGGTGGAATAAATTGCCCTAGTCACCAGGGATCGACGGGCCTGGGACGCGTATGGGGAAGGGGGGCTGAGGACATTCCCCGCTGCCTGACCCTGGCCTTAGGAAGTCAGATCGGGGGTCGGTCTGCGGGGAAATCACTACTGGAGCCGGCAGCTGGGGATTGCGGCTCTTCAATGGAGCCGTAGTGCTATGGTAACCAGATGCCATGGTGTCGTGGCTCTATTGAAGAGCCTGACTGAGTTAGCCGGGGAAAGCCTGTATATGCAGGCCTGACGGAATCAGAGTCCCAGCCTGCACATACAGGCCTGTTCGCTATTCCGACCCCGCGGGGCTAGATGTGCCCTGCGGGATCAGAATCGTAACTCCTTCTGTGCGTCCAGTTCCAGACGAATGCACAGAGGGCCCAGACGTGTGGGCAGGGGCGGCCCAAGGGGGGTGCGGGGCCATGTGCAGAGACTCGGTACGGGACCTCATTTGCATAAGGGGCCTCATTTGCATAAATATTTGCATAATGTTACCATATACTAACTTTTAGTAAACATGCCTCTTAATGAGTGTATGGATAAAGAAAGACTAAAAGATTTCTACATTACTATAATCCAGTGCCAACCACCAGACACATTAGGAACTACTACAAACACTGCCCATTTAGAACCCATAGCAAACCCGCCGTATCCTAACAGCACTACCAGGACTCACAAAGCACCATACCCTACCTATCAAAAGGAAACATGCAAATATTAAACCAATACATTTCAGAGAATAACAATACATGACCTACTGGGGAAAGAGAATAAGTGGCAATGTCAAATAGGAATTACATAAACAGAATACCTCAGCTCAGTTACACATGCAGAACATAGACCATCACCAAACAAGGAATCACAATTTAGAAACAGGAAGACAATAATTAAACTGGGAATCCAAAAAACAAACTTGGAATGTACAACACTGTAGAAATAAAACTATACATTAATTTGCTCTTGTACTAAACAAAGCGCAGACGTTAATGATGCACATTTACCAGAGCTGACATATTCCAATTAATAAATTCAAAATAAAGAGATATTTTTCTACCTTTTGTGCATTTTTTTTCAGCTGCAATTGCTCCAGCCACTTTCTTCTGGTTTCTTCGTGTCTTCTGCTAACTCTCCATCGTCTGTTGTCCATTTGTCCTTTCTTCTCTCTTCTAGTTTTTTTCCATTCTCTCTCTACATCTGCTTTAACATATCAATCTTTCTCCTTTTGCTCTTTCCTCATTCCTATTTCATCCACTCAAATTTTACCCCTCCATCCTCAATCCCCACTTACTCTCCCAATACCCGACCAATTGTAGATTTTTTATCCCTCCCACACAAAATATTTTTCCCCTCTCCATTTTACTCTCCCAGCCCCATCCCATTCTAATCCTCCCCCAACATCAGCTCCCTTCTAGTTCCAGCCTCACCCAGCATCCATTCCCTTCTAGTCCCTGCATCAGCCCATTTTCAGTGCTAGCCCCCCATCAGCCCATTTCCAGTCCTAGCAACCCCCAACCCAATACCAGTCCTAGCCCTCCCCATCAACCCACTTCCAGTCCTAACCCCCCATCACCCCATTTTCAGTTTAAGCCCCCCCATAACCCCTTACCAGTCCTAACCCCCCCATCAGCCCACTTCCAGTCCTAACCCCCATCAACCCATTTCCAGTTAGCCCCCCATAGCCCATTGCAAGTCCTAACCCCCCATCAGCCCACAGCCCATTACCAGTCCTAACCCCATCAGCCCACCTCAAGGCCTAACCCCTCCCCATCAGCCCATTTCCTGTCCTAGCCCCCCCATAGCCCATTATCAGTCCTAACCCCCCCCTAGCCCATTACCAGACAGCCCCCATCAGCCAACAGCCCATTACCAGTCTTAACCCCCCCATAGCCCATTACCAGTTAAACCCCCCCAAGAGCCCACAGCCCATTACCAGTCCTAACCCCATCAGCCCACCTCAAGTCCTAACCCCTCCCCATCAGCCCATTTCCTGTCCTAGCCCCCCCATAGCCCATTATCAGTCCTAACCCCCCCATAGCCCATTACCAGACCTAACCCCCCATCAGCCCACAGCCCATTACCAGTCCTAAACCCATCAGCCCACCTCCAGTGTTAACCCCCCCATCAGCCCATTTCCAGTCCTAGCCCCCCATTACCAGTCCTAACCCCCCCAACAGCCCACAGCCCATTACCAATCCTAACCCCATCAGCCCACCTCCAGTCTTAACCCCCCCATCAGCCCATTTCCAGTCCTAGCCCCCCATAGCCCATTACCAGTCCTAACCCCACCCAACAGCCCACCTCAAGTCCTAACCCCTCCCCATCAGCCCATTTCCTGTCCTAGCCCCCCATAGCCCATTACCAGTCCTAACCCCCCCAACAGCCCACAGCCCATTACCAGTGCTAGCCCCCCATAGCCCACTCCCAGTCCTAATCCCACCAGCCCATTTCCAGTCCTAATCCCCCAGCACCCAATTTTTAGTTTAAGCCCCCCCATAGCCCATTACCAGTCCTAACCCCCCATCAACCCACTTCCAGTCCTAATCCCATCAGCCCATATACAGACTTAGCTCCCCCATAGCCCATCACCACTCCTCATACCCCCCGGCCCCCCATCGCCCCTCACCACCCCTAACCCCCCCCCCCGCCCCTCACCACGCCCCACCCCCCCCCCCCCAGCCCAGCCCAGCCTAGCCTAGGAAATTTTTTTTTTTAAAAAGCTGTCTGCTGCCGCTGCCGGGGCCGCCGCGGCAGAATCGAGTGTGCCGTGGGGCCCCCCCTGCCCAGCAGAGCCTGCCCTCCCCTGTATCACCTCTCTCTTTGCAGCTGCAGTCACACGCGCCGGCTTTCAGAGCGCGAAGGAACTAGTTTCCCTTTCGCGGCTCTGTTAAGCCCGCGGGGGCTGATGGGAACTTCCCATCAACCCCCGCGGGCTTAACAGAGCAGCGAGGGAGAAACTCTCCCCTCGCGCTCTGAAAGCCGGCACGTGTGACTGCAGCTGTAAAAAAAGAGGTGATACAGGGGAGGGCAGGCTCTGCTGGGCAGGGGGGCCCCGCGGCACACTCGATTCTGCCGTGGCGGCCCCGGCAGCAGACAGCTTTTTTTTTTTTTTAATTTTACTTTTAGATCAGAATGTTTTTTGCGTGGGGCCCCCTGAAACGCGGGGCCCTGTGCAAAAAACATTCTCGCTCAATGGACGGGCCGGCCCTGCGTGTGGGATGGAATTGGGCCCTAGGAGTTTAATAATATGTGCAAAGATTTTAAGAGAGCTTGTTAGGAACAGTGGGGTAGTTTGATCCTGCTTTTTGTTCCTTCACTTAACATTATTCTTTATCAGTTTACTATAACAGGCCAAGTACAACTGGCCATATAAGATAATCTATAAAGGTATGTACAACACTTAATTCTCATTTCTCATTGCTAATACCCTTACTCTTCCAGATATTAATTTAGCCTACCCATGCTAATGGGGGATTAGGGCTACCCGGTTCTGATTTAATGGTAATGCTCCAGCCCCTCGGTAATAGAACTACTACTACAAACCCCACCATATACCTGAAATTATAGCTACCTATTTTACAGTATTTTGCACTTGCTCACAATAATATATACCATTCCTCCTTGGCATTCTCCTTCACTGCAGACTGTAGTAAACTTTAGACAGTTTCCTCCTCCCTTTTAAACCCCATTAGATATCTTCACTGTGTGTACAACAGGCTTTACAATGAAGAACAGGATATCATTATTAGGCACTGTCTTCTTGTTAGTTATTTACACCCTAATATCACAAAGTCATTCTTACCCATCTACTACAACACAATACCATCATATCCCAATTATTCAGAATTGTTTTAGACATAACATATTCTGTCATGTTCATAGATATATCTATAACTATAAGCAACCCCACCAGAGGTTTATTCGCATTATCCCTCAAAATCTTTACTCACACCATACGCCTACAGATCTTTAGTCCCAATTAAATGCATACTCTTAAATGCAAGATCTATTAGAAATAAAATACCAATTATAATAGACCTTGTTAAGGACAACAACCCTGGTGTATTATGCATCACTGAAACATGGCTATCTGACTCAGATACCATGTTGCTCAACCAATTAAACCTCATTAGATATCATTTATTCTAATGCCCCAGGGATGCTAAGCGAGGAGGAGTTGTCCTCATATTAATAAAGCAAGAGCTGAAAGCCTTCCTCTGCCTGTGTAACAATTTAGCTGGTATGGACACACTTAAAATTGAGAACAAAAACCTATGAATCTACCTCATATATAGACCACCCTCTCCCAATCCAGACAGCATTACCTCAGTTTGGAAGCTGCCTATAACGCCACTTTAAAAAAAAACAACTCACATTTTACTAGGCAACTTCAACTTATCATCTCTTCACATTGCACAATCCACACTATTCGTCAAGTCAATGTCCGATATGGGTTATCAGCAGATAGTACAGATGCCTACCCACAATAAAGGTAACACGCTAGATTTAATATTCCTACCCAACAATATCTTAATACATGACCTCTACCCCAAAAGTAATGCAGGTCTCCTAGACGGACCATTATATTATAGAATTCAATCTACTATCACTTCCTTCTCCACACTTACCTCAAAATGCAATATCACAGAAAAAGAGATTTAGATCCTTTAATAAGGAAACCTTTCTGAATGATAACCTCCCACATATAGACTCTCCATTATCTGATCTGGATGATATATTAAAAAACTGGAATACCTCAATCTCAAAAGTTGCTTCTGTACCAAATTCACACCCTCTGAAAAAATGGTATTCGCAAGATCTAAGAAAATTAAAACAAAAATTAAGGATGCTTGAACAGAGATGGAGGCCCACCAAGTCTGCAAATAACAAACTACTCTATATGAATTCTCTCCATTCATATAAAGTAACTATTAACAACAGGGGAAAAGAATATCATACTATATTACTCAATAAATCACTCAATCGCCCGAGGGAACTTCTTGAAATCATAAAAACCCTAACTCAAATACCTAATCCAGAAGTAAATAATATCAGCATCAAGCCACAAATCCTTGCTGACCACTATATGAATAAATTAAAATGACAGGATAATAATTGGCATAGCTTCCATTTGATTGATCAAAAATACCTAATGAATATAATCACCAAAATTAATGCCACCTCCTCACCGCTCGACCCAGTATATACATTTTGTTTGTGTCTGATATACTGTATAGCCTAAGGTGAATGTGTCATTTTGAGGTCTGAGTTATCGGAAGGTGGAAGAATTTAGTGCTTAGGTATTTTGGGAGTTACTGAGGGTGCTTGGGTCACCAAAATGTTCTATAAATAGATGTGTTTTTAGGTTCTAGATCTGTGCTCCAGGCTTTGAACACTCCAGATTTTGATTTCTGTAACAGCATATTACAAGGCTTGCTAAGGAAGGTTACTAATCAGCAAAAAAAACCTGTAAAATGCTTGATTGTTTTTGGTAGCATAAAAGATATCGCTTCAGATCCTTTGGAAGAAACCAGCTCTGGTTCTGGTGGTAGCCCCGTGGGTGGGAAAGTGAGAATCTAAACAGAGTAGGTTCCAGAAAGAAAGATATGGAGGAAGGAGAAGGGAGAAAGGGAACAGTGTTGGGGAGAGGCAACAGGAGAGGATCTACAGGGAGGGGTGTAAGATTGCAAGAAGATGGAGGTTAAAAAGGGCACAATGAGTATATACTAAAAGACAGGGACCCGACCCACACATTGCACCAGATACACAAACACAGAGGCACCACACACTGTCTGAAGAGAGACAAATGTATAGACAACACTAGTTATAAAGATTCCTCATCCAGTCCCTACTGCAATATCAAAACACACTTTATTATTTCTCTTTGAACTCTCCCTTCACACACATACCCAGATATGTATGACTTTGCAAATAAAGGAAGGGGAAATGTGTCGCTTTGTCACACTGTAAATGTGCTGTTTCGCATGGACACACAGGGCACGATATTAGAAGGGCAGTTACACGGTTTACAATCCTATAAACCATGTAACTGCCGCTGAGAGGGATATTCAATGGCATTTGCACAGTTAGTGTCGTTGAATATCCCCTTCTAACCCCGCTACACACCCTGATGCTATGCGGTTAGCATCGGGATGTGTCTTGGGTGTTTTGGGACAAAGTGGAGGCGGACACTGTCGCAAACCGGGTAACAGTAATATTGCACCACTACTCGGTTAGAAACGTGTGGGTAAAACTAAGCCAACTTTTGCTATGCCTAGTTTTACCCAAAGGAGCTAAACGGAAGCGGTACAATATTGCTGCTACCTGGTTTTACCTGTGGTTTCCTCTGTGCTGCAAACCCAGACAGGGGTGGCTCTATAATGAGGCTGAGTGAGGTGGTAGCCTCAGGCGGCAACCTTTTGGGGGCGGCAAAAATTGCCCCAAAAAGATCGCCTCACTCAGCCTTCAAAATAAAAAAAATAAAAAACCCGGCTGTAGAAGCCGCTGCCGCTGCTACTGCAATGGCAGCAGCGGCAGATTGAAGTGCCCACAGCTGCTGCCTCCCCGGAAGAGCCCTGCCAGTGTTTCCCTCCCCCCCGCATCAGCTCAGCTTTGCAGAGCCGGCATGGAGGGGAAACACTGGCAGGGCTCTTCCGGGGAGGCAGCAGCTGCGGGGCACTTCATTCTGCCACGGCCGCTGCTACAGCAGCTTCTGCAGCCAGGTTTTATTGGGGTTTTCTTTTTTCAGTGTCCCTGGGCTGGGGGGGGGGTAGCAAGGAAATATTAATGGGCTGATGGGGGGAGGGCTAGGACTGGAAATGGGCTGATGGAGGGGTTAGAACTGGAAATGGGCTGATCGGGAGGGGGGCTAGGACTGGACATGGGCTGATGGGGGGTTAAGAATGGAAATAGGCTGATCGGGAGGGGGGTTAGAATTGGAAATAGGCTGATCGGGAGGGGGGCTAGGACTGGTAATGGGCTGATTGGTGGGGTTAGGCCTGGAAATGGACTTATTGGGGGGTTAGGACTGGTAATGGGCAGATGGGGGGCTAGCACTGGAAATGAGCTAGGACTGGTAATGGGCTGATTAGGGGGGCTAAGACAGGAAATGGGCTGATTGGGGAGCTAGGACTGGAAATGGACTTATTGGGGGGTTAGGACTGGTAATGGGCAGATGGGGGGCTAGCACTGGAAATGAGCTAGGACTGGTAATGGGCTGATTGGGGGGCTAGGACTGGAGTAGGCTGATAAGGAGGATAGGACTGGAAATGGGCTGGGACTGGAAATGGGTTAATGGGGGAGTGGAGAGTGCTGCTGGCCCTGGAAGAAAACTAGGGGCTAGGGCTACAAATGGGCTGATGTGGGGGGATGGTAGAATAGGACTGGAAGGGAGCGGATACTGAGAGGATCTGCCAGGGGAAGGAGGGGGCAGGAAGGGAGCTGACATGGGGGAAGGAGGGGGCTGGAAAAGAGCTGACACCTTGGATGTACTGAAGGGGGACTGGAAGGGAGCTGACACTTGGGGATGGTAGTGGTAGTTGGCTGGGTAATAGGGAGGAGGCTGGAAGGGAGCTGACATGCGAATGGCACTGGAAGGGAGATAGACAGAGGGTAGGGTGACAGGAAGGGACTCATGACGACCCTCTAGATAGCTATCCTAAATTGTGTTCGGTCTTCAGTCACGCAGCTCATTGTTGACAGACTGGTACCCGTAGCTGCTGTTATTGTATCAATCCATCTCATTGCTGGCCTTCCTCTTTTGTGTTGACCTTCTATCTTGCCAAGCATGATGTCTTTCTCTAATGATCTCTCTCTTCCATGATGTGTCCAAAGTATGAAAGTCAAAGTCTTGTCATCTGAGCTTCTAAAGAAAGCTTAGGTTTGATCTCCTTTAATACCAACTGGTTTGAACTTCGAGCAGTCCATGGTATACACAGTATTCACCGCCAGCACCATAATTCAAAGGCATCAATTTTCTTCCTGTCTATCTTTTTCACTGTCCAGCTTTCACATCCATATGATGTTATTGAAAATACCATGGCTTGAACAAGTCGAATCTTTGTATGGAGAGAGACATCTCTTCTCTTGAGAATCTTATCTAGGTCTTTCATAGCCTTTCTGCCAAGAGCAATGCGTCGTCTGATTTCTTGACTGCTTGTTGCTTCTTTATTGATAGTTGATCCAAGTAGGTTAAAGTTGTTCACGATTTCAATTTCTTCTCCTTCAACGATGAACCTGTTGATTATGCCAGTTGTCATGATCTTTGTCTTCTTTACATTATGGTGCAGGCCCATTTTGAGACTATGTTCTTTGATTGTGAGAAGCAGATGTTTCAGATCATCTTCACTTTCAGCCAGTAATGTGGCAGCATCAGCATAGCGAAGGCTGTTGATGAGTCTTCCACCAATCTTCACACCTCTGTTGTCTTCATACAATCCTACTTCTCTGATGATTTGTTCTGCATATAAATTAAACAGGTAGTGGGAAAGTATGCAGCCTTGTCTTACACCTTTGCTTATTTTAAACCATTCTGTTTCTCCTTGTTCCATTCGAACTGTTGCTTCTTGATCAATGTACAGATTGCGCAAGAGAACGATCAGGTGTTCTGGTATACCCATGCTTCTTAATGTGGCCCAGAGTTTCTCATGGTTTACACAGTCAAAAGCCTTGTTATAGTCGATAAAGCACAAATAGATATCTTTCTGGTATTCTTTAGCCTCCTCAAGGAGTAGCCTAGTGGTTAGAACAATTGTCTAGTACCCAGAAAATCAAGGGTTCAATTCCCCCTGGCACTCCTTGGCAATTTAGTTCCAGTGATACATTGCCAAGAAAATCCAGAGGTAGCTGGGTCATTATGAGTCAGCACTGACTTGATGGCACTAAAATAAAAAAAGTCTTTTCAAGGATCCGTCTCACATCTGCAATGATGTCTCTCATTCCTCACCATTTCCTGAACCCTGCTTGCACTTCAGGTAGTTCTTGTTCCAGGTATGGTTATAGTCTCTTTTGAATAATCTTCAGTGGAATCTTGCTGGCATATGGGATCAGAGTGATTGTGCGATAATTTCCACAGTCAGTTGGATCACCTTTCTTTAGTATTGGTATAAACACAGATCTTTTCCAGTCAGTTGGCCATAATGTTGTCTTCCATATTTCTTGGCAGAGCCTTGTAAGTATGGTAACAGCTGCATCAGATTGCTGTAATACTTCTATGGGAATGCTATCAATGCCTGGTTCTTTGTTCTTTGATAAGGCTTTCAATGCTGCTTCAACTTCTTCTTTCATCACCAATGGTTCCCGATTATAAGGTACAGGTTGAAATGGCTGTGGTCCACTTGATCTTTATCATATAAAAACTCTGTAAAGTCCTTCCACCTTTTCTTGATCTTCTCAGCATCATTCAACATAGAACCTTGAGCATCTTGTAACATTCCAATTCGAGGCTGGAACTTTTTCTTTAACTCTCATAGCTTTAGGAAAGCCGATCTTGTTCTTCCTATGATAGTTTCTGCTTCTATTTCCTTGCATGCATCATTGTGGTACTTTTCCTTGTCCTGTTTTGCTGCACGTTGGAAATCTCTGTTGAGTTCTGCGATTGTCTTTCTTTCTCCTCTGGCTTTAGCTTCTGTGCATTTCTGGGCAATTTTCAGAGTTTCTTCCGTCATCCATTTTGGCCGTTTTTGCTTTTTCACCTTTTGTAGAGACTTCTCGCTTTCTTCCAACACAACCAGCTTGATGTCATTCCATAACACTTTTGGAGCTCTGTCATTTGTATCTAAAGCAGCAAATCAATTTTGCAGGCAGTCTTTAAATTCCAGTGGTATATTCTCAAGGTCATATTTTGCTGCATTCATGGGTGCTTTGCTCTTTTTCAACTTTAGCTTGAGTTTGCATACTAGTAGTTGATGATCTGTACCACAGTCAGCTCCATGTTTTGTCTTTGTTGATGTTACAGAGCTTTTCCATTGTTTCCACAGATGTAGTCAATTTGATTTTTATACAATCCATTGGGTAAAGCCCATGTGTACAGTCACCGCTTGTGTTGCTGGAAGAAGGTGTTTGAGATGAATAGATCGTTGGTCTTGCAGAATTCTATCAGTCTTTCTCCAGCTTCATTTCTGTTGCCAAGTCTATATTTTTCAACTACTTTGCCTTCTTCTTTGTTGCCAACTTTTGCATTCCAGTCACCCATGACTATCAGGATATCCTGTTTGCATGTTCTGTCAATTTCAGCTTGTACTTGTTCATAGAACTCTTCAATTTCATTCTCTTTTGCAGCTGTTGTTGGGGCATATACTTGAATTATAGTTGTGTTGATAGGCATTCCTCGTAGACGAATAGAGTTTAAGTGTTCGCTGACTGCATTGTATTTCATTACAGTTCTTGCAAGTTTCTTCTTTATTATAAATGCAACACCATTTCTTCTTTGTCTTTCATTTCCAGCATAGTAGACCATGTGATCATCTGATGCAAAGTGCCCGATGCCAGTCCATTCAGTTCGCTGACACCCAACAGATCAAGTTGTACACGTTCCATTTCATTCTTGACCACCTCCAAGTTCCCTTGGTTCATGCTTCGTACGTTCCATGTTCCAATGTGTAAGACATCTTTACAGCTTCTGATAGATCTTTTTAGGGTTTAAATAAATAAAGACATTGTGTTTGCCTCGATCAGATTAACCCTTTACTATCACAGCCTGTTCATACCATGTTAAATATCTACTCTTCAGTACTTCTTTGCCCCTTCACTGTAATTTTCTTGCTACAACATTTGATTTTAAGGAGAAATAGTAGCATCATGTGAAAAGAGTTCACAAAGGAGTTTTAGGAAAGGGAGGGTGCACCTATCATTAATAATAATGAGGGAGGGCAGGGCACCGATCTATAGGATGCAGGGGGGTGCCAGAGAGCCTGCCACTGCAGCTAAAAAAAGCTCCTGTGTCCTGAAATGTTTTCCACAGTGGAAGAGATGAAACTTGCCTTTATTTCTGTAGCTGTCAAGGGAACAGTGATTGTGATTGCACCTTTAGGGCCTGGTTGTGAATATTGATGCAGCACTGCTACAAAACCTTTGCGCACCACAAAACCAAAAAACTCCCAAAAGTGGTGTGTATCAATCAACAATATATCATACACCACACCAAGCAATTCAAACACCCACTAAGTACTTATTAACAATGTTTTGGAAGGAGACATCGACTACATCTCCTTTGATCACTTCTTTTGAAGCTATGTACTTCGTTACATTATACATGAGTTTGGGATTCGGTTTAAGTATCACAAAAATATACTGGAAGAGACCAAGAAACTTACGGAAGCGAGATACACTATTTGAGATGTTGCTTTGTATGCCCCCTGTTGGGGTCTCCTTCCAAAAAATGTGGAAGTTCTAAGTGGACATTTGAATTGCAGTGATGTGGGACTGGTGTGGCATATGATGCATTATCACAGAATCTTTGTACACATCAGTGTAGTTAGTCACATCAGCAGCAACTTGGACAAAAGAGTTAGTCACTGCGTTAGGAACTTAAAGGAAATGGTAGGCCATGAACTGGTGCTGACAGCTTGTCAGGGCTATAAGGGGTATGATGTCTACGGCAATAAAGAATCTTTGAAATCGTAGGAGAGAAAATTATTCCAGCCCTATTCCATATTATTCTGTCCAGTCCATTGAACTCCATCCAGATATTCCAGCTGTGACCTTTACTCATTCACATCTTATATCACAGAAGTGACAGTGAAGGCACTGACACAATTGTGATTGTCCAAAGAAAAACGGAAGGCTGTGTCCACATTATAGGAAACTCTGTAGACAAAGTGGTGAATAATATTGAAGGGGACCATTAAACCTAGACTTTATAGATTCAGGGTTGCCGTCAATCATACAAACACATGATAGCTGGCTCAGAGCATTATAATTGTACTGATTTTTAAAAAGTTTAAATTCTAATTGAATCTGACAAGATGATTTTCAGCGAGTGTGAGAATATTTGTCTGTATGCATATATATGCTGTCTATGTGTGTGTGTTTATATGGATAGCGTTGGCATTGCACCAATACAGTAAGATATACAGTACATTAACAGTAAACAATTTCTTTCAAAAGAAGAAGACTCACAGAGTGCCTGTACAAAATGGATAGCCTTATTCTGTGAAAAGGGTTTATGTTTTAAATCAATATTTTGAATTTATACATGTTTCCAGCTTCTACACCAGAATGACAAGATTTTTATCCTGATATACAGTCTTGTTTCCCCAAGCGCACTCACGAATGAATTTATACTGATGGATCTCACTAGTTATATTTTACCCTCACGTTCTATGTAAACCTCTGGTCTTGTTCCTTTAAGCCACCTTGGCTACTAGATGAAATGGCATAAAAGAACTATTAAATAACTAAATAAATGAAACAACACTATTTTGACCCTAAGATTAATATTTGCTTTCTTTATCATTTATTGAATATTTATATTTCTCTATGATGGCAGTACTAAAAGCAGAGCAATTCTTTTCACCTCTCACTATATGGTCGCCAGTACTCCAATGGCTTAGCTGTCCCTATGTTCCCGGATGTTGATATTCCATTTATCCTTTTTCCCCTTGTTCCCACTTCACCCAGTATCATGTTTATGCATAATTATGTCACCCACATATTCACATATGATATATTTTTTGTTTGAATGACAACATATTGTTCTGCCTGTATGCTTTGCCTACCCAAAAGCTAGTGCAGTAATATCGGTGGGGGGTGGGAGGGAGGGAGGGGAGTTATGGTTATATTGTATTATGATTGCAATGATGCACACATCCCATTTAGTAATATTATATTCTTCATGGGCCCAATATTGTATGGGGCAGGCTATGTGCCGCTACGCACCAGAACACACCCAATATACCCCGATGATAACTGCAGAGCATCTGGTCGTGTAGCAGGCTTTGAAGGGGATAATGAATAGCGCTAACCGTGTAAGTGCCATTGAATATCTCGATTTAGGGCATTTACACGGTTTACTGGGCTGTAAACCATGTAAATGCCCTTTTAATGTCGGGCCCCATATATTTATAATTGTAGGCATATACTGAGGGGTAGATTCCGATCCTAGTTTAGCGGGTCAGGACGTCCAACTTGCTAAACGTCCAGATTGCACTGGTGGCCACAGAGCTCCCCACATATATAGCCATCTTGTGAAGGGAACTCTGTTTGTGGGCAGGAGGGGGTGGACCAAGGGAGGAGCGAGGATGGGCGGTGAGCAGGGAAGCAACCCCGGACATACAGGGCAGATTCTGAGGTCAGCCCTGTATGTCCAGGGTCGGCCAGTTAGACAGGAGACTTATTCCACCTCGGAGGTGGAATAAGTTCTCCTGGATGTTGGGGGATGGTGGCACCGAGGGGTGGAAGGGAGGGGAAGGGGTGCAGGGGGATCCCCGCTGCCTGACCCTGCCCATGGCAGGTCGAATTGGGGGTAGGGTGGTGGAGAAATCAACATATGGGGACTGCTGGGGATTGCAGTTCCTGCATGGAGCCACGGTGCCATGGCAACAGGATGCCATGGCACGGTGGCCCCATGCAGTAGCCTGGCTGAGCTAGCCAGAGATGTGACTGGATGTTCGGGGTGCCAGAATTGGGGCATGTCCTGGGCATCCAGCCCCTATTCATGATTCTGCTCCCATGGGGACATATATCCTCCGTGGGAGCAGAATCAGATGCATCTCTTGGCCATCCGGATGTCTGGACGTCCGGACAGCCCAGAGACACACAACTCTGAATGGGCCTCTGAGTTTATGAAAGTTGTCACCACTGAACATCTTTGTATCGTTATGTTTAAAAGTTTCCTGGTATAGATGCTAAATATTTCACACATACCCTCCCCCTTTTTCAAGCCTTGTGTGCACCGGTGTCCTACAATGACTTATATTTCCTCTGTGGGTATGCTGGAACAACAGTTACCTACCACACATTCCTAATCAACTATTCCCTCAGATTTTACTTTCTTGGTTTTTTTCTATCTTAAAAATATATCTGCACCTACATAATCTTTTATAAACCTGAAGTGTGTTTGAGTAATGTGAAATAAAGAGATTATTGTCTATCCCATGCATATTTTATTTTATTTATTTATTTTGCTGTATTTATATCCCACTTTTCACTGGGTCAAAGCGGTCAATTGGGGGATACATTTAACACGAGGGGATATGAGACACATACGCTAATACTTACAGGGAACATGGGCAATGGAGGGTTAGGTGGCTTGCCCAAGACCACAAGGAGTGCCTATAGGACTAGAAATCCCAGTCCCTCTGGCCTGAGATTGCTGTCCCCAGGTGGGACTTGAGCCCCCGGCCCTCTGGCCTGAAGTACCTTGTCCTAACCACTAGGCCACTCCCCCCCTCATATATGGGGCATAATGTCAATAGTGTTCATATCAAGGTTTTAATGCTATTCATGTGACAGGGCTGCTTTACTGGGTGCTTATATAAACACTAATGCAGAACCCCCATAAATAGTTTTCTCATTACACTGGAATGTTGCGACTCACAATCACTCATTGTCTTTTGCTAGACCAACAATTTGTAATACTGTCCCAGTGGAAGTTAGGATTCTTTCTGACATGCTAGCCCCCCACAATCAGAATCGGGTCTGCTTCTGTGCGTCCTGCTTCTGATCCAGCGCACAGCGGCCTGGGTGGCAAACATGGAATGTGCCTCCAGGTGAACAGACCCTACACAATAGGTCCTATCACCTGGAGCAAAACATTCCTAAAAAATGTGTGAAATAGAACAAATCCTCCATAAGAACATAAGAAATGCCATACTGGATCTGACCAAGGACCATCAAGCCCAGTATCCTGTCTACAACAGTGGCTGATGCAGGTCACAAGTACCTGGAAGGATCCCAAAAAGGCACACAGGTTCCACAGTTCTTGTCCCACGGTAAGCAGTGGATTTCCTGTATCTTCTTAATAAGGGTTTATAGACCTTTCCTCTAGGAACTTGTCCAAACCTTTTTTAAACCCAGCTACACTAACAGCTTTTACCACATTCTCTAGGAATGAATTCCAGAGTTTGATTACACATTGAGTTAAAAAATATTTTCTCTTATTAGTCTTAAATGGGTTACACTGTAACTTCATTGCATGTCCCCTAGTCTTTCTACTTTTTGATGTGTGAACAACCAATCTATGTTTACCCAGTCCACTCCATTCATTAATTTATAGACTCTATCATATCTCCACTAAGCTGTCTTTTTTCCAAGTTGAAGAGCCCTAACTTTTTAAGTCTTTCCTCAAAGGGGTATCCTTCCATCCCCTTTACCATTTTGGTGGTTCTTCTCTGTACCTTTTCTAATTCTGCTATATCCTTTTTAAAATATCGTGACCAAAACTGCACACAGTAATCAAGGTATGGTCACATCATGGAACGATACAGAGGCATTATAATATCCTTGGTTTTATTCTCCATTCCTTATCTTATGATTCCTAGCACCACACACTTGGCGGAGGTTTTCAACGTATTATTCATGATGATGCCTAAGAGGCTTGTTTACAAAGCCGCAGGAGCGGCTTAGTAAACAAGCCCCTAAATCTTTTTCTTGGATGGTGGTCTCTAATGTGGAACCTTGCATCGTTTAACTGCAGTTTGGGTTGTTCTTTCCTAGGTGCATAACTTTATACTTGTCCACATTAAATTTCATCTTCCATTTGAATGTCTAGTCTTCCAATTCATCAAGGTCCTCTTGCAATTTTTCACATTCCTCTTGTGTTTTAACAACTTTGAATAATTTTATGTCATCTGCAGATTTGATCACCACACTCGTTATTCTTATTTCCAGGTCATGGTAACTTAGTATATGATGGCAGATAAGGCCAGTATGGCCAATCTAGTCCGCCCAGCAAGGCGGCAAGAGTACATTCAACATGCAAGTCACCTCTCCCCATGCCTTTGTTTAGTGGTGTACCCACCGCTCCGTGTAGGTCACCCCTATTTGTTCAGATATAAGAGATAGTTATGTTTATTTTGATTTTATCCTGTTGCTATAAAGGGATCCACTATGTCTGTCCCTTGCCATTTTGAATTCTGTCACTGTTTTTGCCCCCACCACTTCCATCGGGAGAGCATTCCAAGCATCCACCACCCTTTCAGTGAAAAAAGTATTTCCTGACATTGCCTTTGTTTACCCCATTGTAGCTTCATGTTATGCCCTCTAGTTTTACAGCTTCCCCCATCTTTGGAAGAGGTTTGTTTGTCCATTAATACTCTTTAAGTATTTAAAGGTCTGAATCATATCTCCCCTGTCCCTCCTTTCCTCCAGAGTATACATATTTAGGTCTTCAAGTCTCTTCTCATAAGTCTTCTGATGCAGGCTCCAAATCATTTTGGTCATCTTCCTCTGAACCACTTCTAGCCTTTTTATATCCTTTGCGACATACGGTCTCCAAAACTAAACACAATACTCCAAGTGAGTCCCCAACAGCAACCTGCACAGCGGCACTAGTATCTCCTCCTTTCTGCTGGAAATTCCTCTCTGTATGCAACCCAGCATCCCTCTGACTTTTGCCACCTCCTTGTCACACTGTTTCGCCACCTTGAGATCAACAGAAACAATCACAAACTTTCTCCTGGTTTGGCACTTCTTCACATTAAATCTTAACTGCCAAGCAGTTGGAGCCCGATGTGTTTCTTTGGAATACCATCTCCTCAAAAGCTAAGTGGTTCTTAAATTTTTATATTGTCACCAGCAGTGGCTGAACTGTGGCGTAGGCAGCCAGTCACACTGCTGGGCCTGACCTATCTTTATGAAAAGTAGTAGTTGTGAGTCCGAGTAGTCAGGTTTTCAACAAGGATTTTTATTCCCCTCCCGGGGTTGGATTTTCAAAAGTAGTACAAAATACAAGAACTTAAAATACAGCCATGCCTCTGGCAAACTGAAGAAGAAAACAAAATACAGCTTCTTGCTTTAACCAAAACTCATGAATTACATTAAACAGAATCAGCTGATATGCTGGCAGTCTCTTCTATGCTTTCCAGCTCTCTACAAGGCACTCTTGTCTTTAGCTAACGCAGAGAAGAAATGATATCAGCCATCAATAAAGAGCAATCCATTTCTTCAACACATGGAGTTAAACTACTTGGTTCTGTAATCATCGGTTCATCAAACACAGTATTTTCTCTAGGACAGAAAGTCTGAAACTTCCTCAATTCAGTATCTCTCTCTGAGCTCTCAGGACAGCCCTCTTCACAATAAGGCAGATACTTATCACACAGCTTGTAAAAGCAGGACGGAGAAACAGCTCTGTCTAAACAAGCTTTTTCCTTGTAACTTTTAAACCTCCTGCCTCTTGTACTTGACGGCAGCTCATAGCACTGTCCTGTTCTGGTAGTGGAAGACTTTTCTTTTGGAAGTCTCCTGCAGGGTTTTAGGAGCATACATTCATCCTCATCAAGCATACAGATATCCTCAACAGGATTACTTTCCCTCTCACAGGGTTGTAAGTATTTTAAGCAGCTCTGCTTCTCAAATATATATATGGCCTGTTACCAACTGCCTCACGTTCCTTCCACTGAGCTCAGTGCCTGGGAAAATCACACTGCTTCAGAGGTGAGTGTTTCCTGTAACTAACCTCTCTTGGTGAAGGTAACTTTGTTTCCTTTTGATAATTCCTCCGTGGCTTTCTGCTCCAAGGTTCAGGCAGTTCAGAGTCAGTATAAGAGTATTCTGAGCCTCCGTCTGAGACCTGCAAGTTTCCTCCAACTTGCCAAGCTCCTGCAGCTTCCTGGTCTCTGTCTCCGTCTTGCTCCTGGTCTAACTCTGTCTGCTTTGGACCTTTTTTATACAGCTTTAGAGGCGTTTTCTTGCCCATGTGAAAACTGTTTTCCTGATCAACTGGGGAGTGTTTGCTAACTAGGCGTGACTGCAGACCTCATGTCTCAGCTTGTTTTGGTTGCCTATGGTAACTAAGAAGCTTCTGATCTACCTGCCTGTCAGAATCTGAGCTATACACAGCAGATTTCTGTGTTTTTAAGGCACAGGGCAGATCTTCCGTGTCACAATATGCATTTAAAAATTTGAAAATACTTAGTGGTAGTTGGGATCGATGAAAGACATTGGAGGGGCATTATAACCTTGACATATATGAATATGTTAAAAAGAGGCGGGTCCAGCACAGATCCCTTGGGTACTCCACTATTCACCTTTCTCCATTGAGAACATTGGTCATTTAACCCTACTCTCCGTTTTCTATCATTTGACCGGTTCCTGATTCACAATAGTACACTGCCTCCTATCCCATGACTTTTTAATTTCACCAAGAGTCTCTCATGGAGGACCTTATCAAAGGCTTTATGAAAATCCAGATACACTATATCAACCGGCTCATCTTTGCCTACCTGTTTATTATTATCTTCAAAAAAATATAGCAGATTAGTAGGACAAGACTTTCCTTGGCGAAATCCATGTTGACTTTCTCCCATTAAATCATGACTATCTACATGCTCAGTAATTTTATTCTTTACAATGGTTTCTACCATTTTGTCCAGTACTGACGTCAGGCTCACTGGTCTGTAGTTTCCAGGATCATCTCTGGACCCTTTTTAATAATTGATGTTACTTTGGTCATTCTCCAATCTTCAGGTACTATAGATGATTTTAATGATAGCTCACAGATTACTAATAGTAGGTCTGCAATCTCATATTTCAGTTCTTTCAACACCTTTGGATGTATACCATCTGATCCAGGTGATTTACTACTCTTCAGTTTATCAAATATTTGTAATATATCTTCCCGGTTTATCAATATTTCTTTCCAATACATCACCTTTAAATATCATTTCAGGCATGGGTAACTTCCCTATATATTCTTCAGTAAAGACCAAAACATAAAATTAATTTAGTCTCTCCATTGTGGCCTTGTCCTCCTTTTACCCCTCTCTCATCCAGTGGTCCAACTGACTCTCTCACAGATGTTTTGCTACAAATGTACTAGAAAAAGTTTTTATTATGCGTTTTTGCTTCCACAGCAAGTTTTTTTTTTCAAATTTTCTCTTTGCCTACCTTATCAATGCCTTGATCTAACTTTCCAGTGTTTATGGTGTTTCCCATTTTCGTCACTTTCCAATAAAACTGTGGTCAGATATCACTATAATTTGGTTATTCTCTTGTTAATGTAGTTCAAATAATGATTTGAATAAAGAGAATAAGTTATTCCTCAGTAAGGAAAGGGGAATTGGATTTAGCTCACGCTTATGTATACTCTAGAGAAGGGGAGGGACAGGGGAGATATAATTTTTTTAAGTGCTGTCAAGTCAATGCTGATCTGGCGACCCAGCAGCCCCTGGATTTTCTTGGCAAGATATCACCGGAAGTAGATTGCCAGGCCTTTTCATCTTCCAAGGCAATGGAGGGTAATGTGACTTGCCCAAGGTTACAGTACAAGGAGTGCCAGTGGGAAACAAATCCTGATCTTTTGAGTACTAGGCTGATTCAGATGTTTAAACACTTAGGGCCCGATTCCATTCCACCCATAGATCCCCTCTGTGCATCCCCTCTGAACCGGATGCACAGAGGGGATCGTGATTCTGATCCCGTGGGGCACGTCTAGCCCCGCGGAATCAGAATCATGAACAGTTATGTACGTGCAGGCCGAGACCGCGATTCAGTCTGGCCTGCATATACATGACAAGCCAAGCTAACTCAGTCAGGGCTTTTAAAAGCCGCGATGCCGGCCACTGGCAAAAGCTGCCTATTCCTCACAGCCTGACCCCCGCTCTGGCCTCCTAAGGCCAGGGTCAGATTGTGGGGAATGTCCCCTGGCCCCCCCTGCCCCATCCGTGTCCCGGGCACATAATTTAACTATGTCCAGGGAAGTTATTCCACCTCAGAGATGGAATAACTTCCCCGCAAATATATTGCCGGTCCCAGACGTACAGGTCCGACATTAGAATCGGCCCTGTACGTCCAGGGCCGGTGACCGCCCAGACTCTGCCCCTGAGCCACTCTTTCCCCACCCCCATCTACCTTCCCCACACGACTGGCAGGGAAGCTAGTCATGGCCAGGTGAAGGCATGAATAGTGGAGATAGACGTCCCACTGGGCCGTCCATCCCCACTATTCGTAGCACAGAATAACCCCCTTAAAGAGTATTAATGAACAAACAAACCTGTTTTCAAAGAAAAGGAAGCTGTAAAACTGGGAGACATAAAATAAAGGAGGTAAACTTGAAAGCAATGTTAGAGAATACTTTTTCACTGAAAGGGTGGTGGTTGTTTGAAATGGTGGTGGAGACAAATAGAGTGACAGAATTCAAAATGGCATGGGACAGACACAGTGAGTCCTTTAATAGCAAGAGGATAAAATCAAAATAAACTTAAATATCTTTTATACTTTGACAAATAGAGGGGGGTGACTTGCATGTACAATCCTAAACAAAGGCATAGAGGAGGGTGACTTGCACAGACTGTCAGGTACACCTACTCTAGCCACCTTACTGGGCAGACTAGATGGTCCATACTGGTCTTTATCTGTCATCATATACTATTACTATGTCTTTCTCAGAAGTACAAGGGAAGTTACATTCAGGTACAGTAATTTGAAGAAACGAGAGGGGTTAATAGGAGGAAGATACGTCTTCAGGATCAAGGAAGTTTTGATGTCTGAAAAGCAGTGAGTGATTTGGGGAAAATTAAATATACTCTCAAAACAAGAAAGCAGAACACACTGTGAGGAAGGGTGAACAAGGAGATAGCAGATAAGAGGAAGCAGAAGAATCCATTTGTTACTAATGAAGCCTGCTTTGTGATATGAATAATCCAGCCATCATGGGGGAATGTCAGAACTGAGTGCACATACATACAGTACTTTTCACTGTGTGCACACCAGCAGATGTTCAAATCAAAAGCGTGAGCCTTCTTATTTAAAAATTACCGCAAGGAATTTATATAATGACTTTTGCCAGAATTTGGCCACACACAAATTTGCTTTAGTTTAAAAGGAGAAATATTTTCTTTAGTGGGGTAGGTTTAAAACTCTGCTTTAGTATATTTCGCAGCTCTTTGAAGCTTGTGATAAGGAAGCTGATCATAGTTCAGGAGGGAGCTATAAAAGAGGTGAATTGGCTCTGAACAAGCAACCTGTCTTTGCTGATAGAAATACTAAAACAGAATGTTTTCATAAAAGACTACCAGTCCCAGAATGCACCAGGTTTCAAACAGCCTCTAGAAGGGCTGAAGTGGGGAAACGTGTGTTCAATCAGGAGAGCTATGAGGTAATCCCCAATCACTCATCTCCAAGGGCAGGGCTTGATTCAGCACACCTGGGCTGTGCTAGGGTGGAGTGTCCCTCTAAGCACTTTAAAAGTAAAAGATATTCTACACAGAGACAGAATATGGAGAAACAGAACCAGGAGAACAAGCAGAAGCTGCAGATCCAGAAACAGAAGCCATTGGAGAAAGGAGAGAGAGAACTACAACAGCAGAAGCAATGCGGAAGGAAGAAGAGAAAGACATCTTGGAGGTCTAAAGAAGGAGCCCACAGCAGTACGTGTGTTGGGAGTCATTCCAGAGGCAAGTGTACTCCATTGGACTGGAGGAAGCCAGAGGAGTGGGGTTATAGAGCCAGGAATTCCCAAACGGCACCTTTGAGGGAGACGGCTGCATTTGGAAGGGGCCCTAAGACCGGTGCAAGAAGGTATGTGAAGAGAGACCCAGTGTCCAGGGATCTTGATTGGAAGGCTGGACATAAAAGCTGGACTACTTACTGGCCAGGATACCTGGAGAGGAAACCTAACAGTAAGGAGAGCTCAGGTATGAACTTTGATCTATGCCCTAGCTCTTCATCAGGAAGACAGCAGGGAAACAAATATTATCCTGAGAGTGATCAAGTAAGGAATTCCTCTGAGCTAGACCATGATATTGATTCCATGATATTTGAGGAAGAAGGAGATATATCAAATGATCAGTTGGAATACATGGATTGCTCTCTGTCTAGGCTGATGTTTTAAAGTAGTTTCTCACTAATACAACAACCACCAAAAGGAACTGTAACTTGTTCTTTTATCTACCCAGAAAAGTCTCTGCAAGAAAGCTTTAGGGTAGGATTGAGCCACGTAGAGAGAGTGAACCAGCAAAGGGGTTTGCAGCTGGCTAATTATTGGTAATTGAGCCAGGCACAAGTGCACGTGAGCTCTAGAAGGAAACTTCTTTGTGTGTGTGAATAGAAGAAAGTTATCCTTGATAAAGAATAGGGTTTTTTTGTTACTTTTGGGTTTGTTTTTGCCTTTTGGAGCACTGCTAAGAAGGTCATTACCAGGTGCCATCAAAAAGACCTTTTCTGTTTCCCATCAAGGTCTTTATTGATTTATTGCTTAAGAAATTCAGTTACCTTATAACATGTTTTGTTTTTCCTGAGTACAATACTTGAAGCAAGTGTCCTTTTGTGTTACCAAGTAAATCTGTGTGGGAGAATTAACCCCATGAATAAAATCTGTTTTTCTTTGCTTACACTCGAGCATCACAACTCATTATTTTGTGAATGGCTGATTCTGGTATGAATGAACTGAAACCCCCACAATCCTTTGCAAGTCATAATAATATTTTGCCTTTGCCAAGACTGTGAACTTTCACGACCAGCACCCCCGTTTACAAGCTTCAGACACCTAATCAGGTGTTAGTTCCCTCCCTACCCCCCAACTCCCTCCCACCCCTAGTGAGCAGTCTTGCTTTATAGGACACTTCCCCAATTAACTACACACAGGGACTTGGAACAGCACATTTTGAACATACTTAAAGAGATTTAACTGCTTTTTCTCTGAAAGGACAGCTGGGAAACCGGCTGGTACGTTGGTAGATCTCTCTCTTTTGTTTTGTTTTAACAGATACCTAAGCTCCATGAACTGACCAATGGCTGGGAAAAATCGTATCGCTAAAGCTGTTACCCCCGTTACATCTTCTGCCTCTATCCAGACAGAGGTCCCAATGCCATTTGAAGGACCGGTTCCATGTGCAGGGTGCCTGCATGCTGAAGATCTCAGGAAACAAGTGGAGGAACTCAGAGAGGAGGTGGCGAGGCTCAGGAGCATTCAAGACAGTGAGAAGTACGTTGATGAGATGCTTCTTGCAACAACCAAGCTCTCCAGCAGTGGAGAAGATGGGTGCATACAGAATGATGAAGGTTGGACACAAGTCACCAGGGCCTGTAGAATCACCAATCCAACTTCTCCAGCCCTTGAATTGAAGAACCATTATGCAGTCCTGGAAGTGGACGAGGTGAAAGCATCCCTGGAAAGGGAAGAACCAGAGCTCAAGTACCCCAAAGTTGCAGATTCCGGAGTGATATGCAGAAATATTTCTTTACGGTAAGAGTGGTGGATCCGTGGAATAGTCTCTCAGTGGAGGTGGTAGAGATGAGGACAGTATCTGAATTCAAAAAAGCATGGGACAAACACAGAGAATCTCTAAAGGAAAAAAGGGGACAGTTGTAGTTGTTGATATGGAAGGACAGACTAGATAGGCCATGTAGTCTTTTTCTGTCATCATTTTTCTCTGTTTCTATTAAAATTGTGCACATACGTAGGTATTTTCCAAACTCGGTACATAATTGCAAACCCCTTAGCAACCCTGGGAACACCTCCATTCAGATTAGGTAAACTTCCCCACAATAGCCTGTAAATGGGTACATTTACCAGCATAACAAGAAGGCACTTTTGCAAGCCTATTTCTGTATGTAATTCGGTGCTTTATGCCTTGTAAAACTCTCTTCAGTATAATTAGAGCTTCTGTTCTTAGGTGTTTAGAAATTATAAGGCCAATATTCAAAGCTTTTTAGGCGGTTAGCAGACCTGAGCCCATTACTCAGCAGCATTAACTGGTTAGTACTGCTGAATATCCCCACAGAATACATAAAAACATGCCATAAAAAACAGGGCAGATCGGGGGTGGTGCTGGTCGCTATCCCATTAGTGGTGATATTCAGCCACTAACTGGGTAGTTTAACCAGTTAAGTTATCTGACTATCTGTCCTAAATTCAGTAACCGGTTTGTGGATGGATATCACTGCTAATGACGCTATCAGGCAAACCGAGATGCTCAGCGCTGGAACCGAAGAGATTCTGGTGCTGACTATCCAAGGAAAAGTACTACAATGACACTTGCAAGGAAATAGAAGCAGAAACTATTAGAGGGAGAACAAGATCGGCTTTCCTAAAGCTAAGAGAGTTAAAGAAAACGTTCCAGCCTCGAATTGGAATGTTACAAGATGCTCAAGGTTCTATGTTGAATGATGCTGGGAAGATCAAGAAAAGGTGGAAGAAGAAGTTGAAGCAGCATTGAAAGCCTTATCAAAGAACAAAGCACCAGGCATTGATAGCATTCCCATAGAAGTATTGCAGCAATCTGATGCAGTTGTTACCGTACTCACAAGGCTCTGCCAAGAAATATGGAAGACAACATCATGGCCAACAGACTGGAAAAGATCTGTGTTTATACCAATACTAAAGAAAGGTGATCCAACTGACTGTGGAAATTATCGCACAATCGCTCTGATCCCACATGCCAGCAAGATTCTACTGAAGATTATTCAAAAGAGACTACAACCATACCTGGAACAAGAACTACCTGAAGTGCAAGCAGGGTTCAGGAAAGGGCGAGGAACGAGAGACATCATTGCAGATGTTAGATGGATCCTTGAAAAGACTAAAGAATACCAAAAGGATATCTATTTGTGCTTTATCGACTATAGCAAGGCCTTTGACTGTGTAAACCATGAGAAACTCTGGACCACATTAAGAAGCATGGGTATACCAGAACACCTGATCGTTCTCTTGCGCAATCCAAAATACGCATATATTTATTTATATTTAGCTCACACTTTTCCAGTAGTAAGGCAATGCAATGTGAAGGACTGGCTATTTGAAGCAACAGATTATACACAATTGAGTATGAGCTAGAAGTGGTTGCTCCCTTGCCTTAAAATATGCTTTGCACACTCAAACAGCGAACTTGCCAGGGATGCTTCAAGCAGTGAGGAAGGTGTGGCAATATATTTGTCAGAAATGAAAGTCTCAGTATATTTGCCCTTGTGTGGCAAGGTGGATTTGGCACTCAAGATGCAGAGCCAAAGGTCTTATAGGGAGAAGAACAAGGGGACAGAACAAGTTGAACAATTGGTTGAGGAAGACGGCTCACTATTACCTTTTTCAGAGGTGAAAAATAGATATGGTCTGAGGGATGGTAATACCTTTGAATACTGACAGGTTCATAGATATATCAGAGAATTAGCTAAAGTATCTCTGACTCGTTATTTTTGTATGGACCGGGAAGAATATTTTTCTTGCTGAAGAAATGGGATGGGTTTTTGTCTCCAGGTAACAATCACTGGTAGATCCACAAATACCCAGAGACTGTGTGGGTTTAGTGATTATTTGGATTGGTGAACTGGGGTTATGACTCCCTTCCTCCAGGTCCTTTATAACACAGACAGCAGGAAACATGCTCTTTTTCTTTGCCAAAGAAACTGACTCGCTAATCTCTCATACGCTTTGATATCTTTCCAAAGCAACATCAATGGGAAAAAGCATAAGCACTGGCAAGCTAGATGCCAGGCATTGATAAGGCAGACAAAGAGAGAATCTGAAAAAGCTTGCTGCAGAAGCAAAAACAAATAATAAAACCTTTTTACAAGTACATTCTTAACAAAAAAGCCCGTGAGAGAGTCTGTTGGAACATTGGATGATAGAGGGGTAAAAGGGGCGCTAAGGAAGGACAAGGCCATAGCGGAGAGACTGAAGTCTTTGCTTTAGTCTTTACTGAAGAAGATGTAGGGAAGTTACCCATGGCTGAAATGGTATTTAAAGGTGATATATCGGAAGAATTGAAAGAAATATTGGTAAACCATTAAGATGTATTACAAGTATTTGATAAAATGAAGAGTAGTAGATCTCTTGGACCAGATGGTATACATCCAAAGGTGTTAAAAGAACTGAAATATGAGATTACAGACCTACCATTAGTAATCTGTGAACTGTCATTAAAACCATCTGTAGTACCTGAAGATTGGAGAATGGCAAATTAACGCCTATTTTTAAAAATGCTTCTAAGGGTGATCCGGGAAACTACAGATCAGTGAGCCCGATGTCAGTACCAGGCAAAATGGTAGAAACCATTATAAAGAATAAAATTACTGAACATATGGATAGTCATGGTTTAATTGGAGAAAGTCAACATGGATTTAGCCAAGGAAAGTCTTGTCTTACTGATCTGTTATATTTTTTTGAAGGTGTGAATAAACAGGTAGACCAAGCTGAGCCAGTTGATATAGTGTATCTGGATTTTCAGAAAGCCTTTGACATGGTCCCTAACGAGAGATTCTTGTCCAAATTAAAAAGTCATGGGATTGGAGGCAGTGTACTATTGTGGATCAGGAACTGGTTAAAAGATAGAAAGCAGAGAGTAGGGCTAAATTGCCAATTTTCTCAATGGAGAAAGGTGAATAGTAACGTACCCCAAGGATCTGTGCTGGACCTGCTGCTTTTTAACATATTCATAAATGACCTGGAACTAGGAATAACGAATGAGGGGATCAAATTTGCAGATGACATAAAATTATTCAAAGTTGTTAAAATGCAAGAGGATTGTGAAAAATTGCAAGAGGACCTTGAGAAATTGAAAGACTAAACGTCCAAATGTCAGATGAAATTTAATGTGGACATTTGCAAAGTTATGCATTTAGGAAAGAACAACTCAAACTACAGTTACATGATGCAAGGTTCCACATTAGGAACCACCACCCATGAAAAAGATTTAGGTGTCATTATGAATAACACTTTGAAACTCTCTGCCCAGTGTGCAGCAGCAGCCAAGAAAGCAAATAGAATGCCAGGAATCTTAAGGAAAGGAATGGACAGTAGAACCAAGGATATTATAATGCCTCTTTTTCGTTCAATGGTATGACTGGACCTTCAATAACAGAACTCAACAGAGATTTCCAATGTGCAGCAAGACAGGACAAGGAAATGTACTACGACGACGCATGCAAGGAAATAGAAGCAGAAACTATTAGAGGAAGAACAAGATCGGCTTTCCTAAAGCTACGAAAGTTAAAGAAAAAGTTCCAGCCTTGAAATGGAATGTTACAAGATGCTCAAGGTTCTATGTTGAATGATGCTGAGAAGATCAAGAAAAGGTGGAAGGAATATACAGAGTTTTTATATGATAAAGATCAAGTGGACCAACAGCCGTTTCAACCTGTACCTTATGATCGGGAACCATTGGTGATGAAAGAAGAAGTTGAAGCAGCATTGAAAGCCTTATCAAAGAACAAAGCACCAGGCATTGATTGCATTCCCATAGAAGTATTACATCAATCTGATGCAGCTGTTACCGTACTTACAAGGCTCTGCCAAGAAATATGGAAGACAACATCATGGCCAACTGACTGGAAAAGATCTGTGTTTATACCAATACTAAAGAAAGGTGATCCAACTGACTGTGGAAATTATCGCACAATCGCTCTGATCCCACATGCCATCAAGATTCTACTGAAGATTATTCAAAAGGGACTACAACCATACCTAGAACAAGAACTACCTGAAGTGCAAGCAGGGTTCAGGAAAGGGCGAGGAATGAGAGACATCATTGCGGATGTGAGATGGATCCTTGAAAAGACTAAAGTATACCAAAAGGATATCTATTTGTGCTTTATCGACTATAGCAAGGCTTTTGACTGTGTAAACCATGAGAAACTCTGGGCCACATTAAGAAGCATGGGTATACCAGAACACCTGATCGTACTCTTGCACAATCCGTACATTGATCAAGAAGCAGCAGTTCAAACGGAACAAGGAGAAACAGAATGGTTTAAAATAAGCAAAGGTGTAAGACAAGGCTGCATACTTTCCCCCTACCTGTTTAATTTATATGCAGAACAAATCATCAGAGAAGCAGGATTGTATGAAGACAACAGAGGTGTGAAGATTGGTGGAAGACTCATCAACAACCATCGCTATGCTGATGATACCACATTACTGGCTGAAAGTGAAGATGATCTGAAACATTTGCTTCTCACAATCAAAGAACATAGTCTCAAAATGGGCCTGCACCTTAATGTAAAGAAGACAAAGATCATGACAACTGGCATAATCAACAGGTTCATCGTTGAAGGAGAAGAAATTGAAATTGTGAACAACTTTAACCTACTTGGATCAACTATCAATAAAGAAGCAACAAGCAGTCAAGAAATCAGACGACGCATTGCTCTTGGCAGAATGGCTATGAAAGACCTAGATAAGATTCTCAAGAGCAGAGATGTCTCTCTCCATACAAAGATTTGACTTGTTCAAGCCATGGTATTTTCAATAACATCATATGGATGTGAAAGCTGGACAGTGAAAAAGACAGATAGGAAGAAAATTGATGCCTTTGAATTATGGTGTTGGCGGCGAATACTGTGTATACCATGGACTGCCCGAAGAACAAACCAGTCGGTACTAGAGAAGATCAAACCTAAGCTTTCTTTAGAAGCTCAGATGACAAGACTTCGACTTTCATACTTTGGACACATCATGCGAAGAGAGAGATCATTAGAGAAAGACATTATGCTTGGCAAGATAGAAAGTCAATGCAAAAGAGGAAGGCCAGCAATGAGATGGATCGATACAATAACAGCAGCTACGGGTACCAGTCTGTCAACAATGAGCCGCCTGACTGAAGACCGAACACAGTTTAGGATAGCTATCCAGAGGGTCGCCATGAGTCGACTCAGACTCGACGGCACTTAACAACAACATTAAACGCTTGTATTATGATATAAAAATACAACAAAAACAGCAGTTGCTATATGGGCATAATGAAGCCCAGTAAAAAACCTTCCTTGACGTATCTGCAGACCAGTGGATTGACCCTCAGGAAGAAGAAAAAGTGTGTACAGAGGAGCAATGTACAGGAAGGTATATCCAGTATAACATCACCCAACTTGATGAGTTGTTTTGTAAATATTATCTTATGCCAATAATGTTTGGGGATGTATTTGAGCAACCTGTCATAGTAGGGGAAAGTATGGAGTATATAGGGAATAAGACTATGGGGCTTGTTTACAAAGCTGCGGTAGCAGTTCGCGATCGTTATCGGAGCCGCGACCCCATTGATTTCAATGGGGCCGCGGCTCCGATAACGACCACGAACCGCTACCGCGGCTTTGTAAACAAGCCCCTATAAGTATATCCGACTGTAAACATTTAGATAATAGGTGAGTTTGTGGATCAAAAAATTATGTAATGGAGCTGCATATTAATTCATATTCTTTATGAATATGTGAATGGAGAATAATTATGATTGACAATACCACCATCATGATTCAAACTGCTACATATAACATATAGAAACATAGAAACATAACGACAGAAAAAGAACACATGATCTAACTGGTCTGTCCTTCCATATCAACCACTGCAACAATCCCCTTTTTTCCTTTAGAGATCCTCTGTGTTTGTCCCATGCTTTTTTGAATTCAGATACTGTCCTCATCTCTACCACCTCCACTGGGAAACTATGCCACGGATCCACCACTCTTTCCGTAAAGAAATATTTCCGCATATCACTCCTGAATCTATCCCCTTTCACCCTCATCCCATGTCCCCTCGTAGCAGAGCTTGCTTTCAATTGAAAGAGGCTCTCCTCCTGTGCATTTATGCAGT
Source organism: Ichthyophis bannanicus (assembly GCA_033557465.1). Classification (NCBI taxonomy): domain Eukaryota; kingdom Metazoa; phylum Chordata; class Amphibia; order Gymnophiona; family Ichthyophiidae; genus Ichthyophis; species Ichthyophis bannanicus. The sequence goes on from CM066037.1 coordinate 94,458,394, forward strand.
GGAGATATTTAAACATCTCAATCATATCACCTCTATCCCGCCTTTCCTCTAAGGTGTACATATTAATATCCTTAAGTCTGTCCTCACATGCTTTATAATGAAGATCACTAACCATTTTAGTAGCCACCCTCTGTACCGACTCCAGCCTGTTTATATTCTTTTGAAGATGCGGTCGCCAGAATTGCACACAATTCTCCAAATGAGGTCGCACCAAAGACTTATACAGAGGCACTATCACCTCCTTTCTTCTGCTGGCCATTCCTCTCCCTATGCATCCAAGCATTCTTCTAGCTTTTGCCGTTGCCTTTTCTACCTGTTTAGCTACTTTAAGATCATTAGACACAGTCACGCCTAGATCCTGCTCTTCTTTAGTGGACAAAAGCACTTCACCCCTGTTCTTTATTGCTCCCTTGGATTGCTGCAGACCAAATGCATGACCTTGCATTTTTTAACATTAAATCTCAGCTGCCAAATTCTAGACTATTCCTCAAGCTTAGTTAGATCCTTCCTCATGTTATCTACACCTTCCTGAGTGTCTACTCTATTGCAGATTTTAGTATCATCTACAAAGAGGCAAAAATTACCCGACAGCCCTTCCACTATATCACTAACAAAGATGTTAAAAAGAATAATTAGTGGACATAATGGGCCCGATTCCATCCTGGACGTCCCAGCCCTCTGTGTGCCCAGTTAGAAATGGACGTACAGAGTTAGATGTGGTTCTGATTCCGCATGGCACATCTAGCCCCATGGGATCAGAATCACGTACAGGCCTGTACGTGCAAGCCAGGACCCCGATCCTGGTCGACCTGCACGTACAGGCCTCCACCCACCTAACTCAGTCAGGAACTCCTGAATGGAGCCATGGCGCCATGGCATCTGGTTGCCATGGCACCATGGCTCCATTTGGGAGCCGCAATACCCAGCCGCCGACCACTTTTTGCTTTCCCCACACCCCGACCCCTGATCTGGCCTCCCAAGGTCAGGGTCAGGCTGTGGTGAATCTCTTGTGCCCCCTCCCGCCTTTAATGTGCCCCGGGCCTGCTGTAACCACCTCAGAGGTGGAATAAGCTCCCCATTCAGTCAGCCGGCCCCAGATGTACAGGGCCGACATTAGAATTGGCCCTGTACGTCCGGGGCCGTGAACCACCCACTGCCCCCTAACTCCGCCCCTGCACCGCCTCTTTTCCACCCACCTCTAACCTCTCCATAAATGAACAGGGAATTTAGTCGGGGTCGGCAGAGGGGCCAAATTTCACAGCTTGGAATGACCCCAAATATCTTTATTAATAATCCAACATATGAACCTCCAATGGTGGATAGCTTTGACAACATTACGGAGTGGAGGAGTGGCCTAGTGGTTGGGGCAAGGTACTTCGGGCTGGAAGGTCGGGGGTTCAAATCCCACTAGAGGACAGCAACCTTGGGCCGGAAGGACTGGGGTTTCTAGTCCCACAGGTGCTCCTTGTGGTCTTGGGCAAGCCACTTAACCCTCCATAGCCCATGTTCCCTGTAAAATAGTTCTCTGTGTGCTGTGCTTTCCTGTCTAATCAATGTGTTTATACCTCAAAAAAAATTTCCTGTCATGATTGACAATTTCCAATCTGTAATCAAACCGCTGCTGATCGCTGGAAGTAGCGGTATACAAATGTATACAAAATAAATAAATAAATAACATATTTACGGGGCGGGGGTAGAACTTGGTTACTGTATAATACATCACATGAATATAAGACAAAGTGAATGAATTATGATCTGTGACTGTTGTATCTCCCTCCCCCAATTTCCTCCTTGGCCCTCCTTAATATTTTAAATGCTACGGAAACACATGTGTACCTGCAAAATCTTAATAAGACTCTTTTATAATATGAATTCTGGACTGTTAGCTATAAAGAAAAATTGTTACTGATTGGGAAAAAGATCAAGGATGCAAACCAACATCACTGGTATGATATTTTCACTGGATCGTCCCCCACAGCTACTTCGGTCTTGAATACTATTTTCCATCCATTATTAATTGTGAGTACTGTATTGGGCATACTAACCATTTGGAATTATATCCTGACTTATTGTATTCATAAGTGTGCTACTTGAGATATTGGTTCAATTCTTATCTATCACTGTCCAGACTTGTCCATGGGTGGATTGTAATAGGCCTATGGAATGAAGGACAAGTAAGGACATCTCACATAAGGAACTTTGGGATTTTCCTAGGCTTTGGCTTTCCTAGACTTTGGAACTTTCCTAGATAAGATGTTCTGTCAACACGGGTTGGCAGCCAAAGGACCAGAGATGGACTATGTATTGCAGATGTCAGCAAAACAAGGATAAGTCACAGGTGCCTGACTATGAGTTTCTTGTTTGTTTGTGTGTATAAAAGAGGGAAAGCCCCCTAAGACCACCGAGAGCCATACCCACTGATGAGTGTGGTGTTGCCCTTGGTTTCTCCATTCATGCTTTTTGGCTTTCCCAGCATAAGTGGACTTGGATGATGTCGTTATCCTGGATGTGTATTGAGTACTAACTTTATAATTGTCTGTCTAATTCATTTAATAAAGCTTTATAATCATTTCTAGCCCTGCTTCCTGGTATTTACCCATTGATTATCCCAAAAGAACCCAAGACACCATCTCATCTGCACATCTGTAGTACTAAAGAGTATCTAATCACAGGACAATACTTGGCTCACCGAAACAGCAAAACTTGATATTCCTCTCTCCTCTCCACCTTTATTCAAGATGTCACTATGACCCATCTTGCTGCTTAACACTCCTTCCCACAGCCTCTGTAGTAGTTAAGTCATCATCTGGCACCTTCAGAGATGGGTGTCAGGTGGCATGGATCTCAGCTGGATCTGTCAGAGGCTCCTGCAATTTGGGGCGGAGTGAAATACTGAGATCTGGGGAGGATGAGGGCACATCTTCCCCCCACACCTCCAAGCTCCTCAACAACCTTTCCGCAGACTGAAATGTTCAATGCAGAGCAAATGTTTCTTTTGAACTGGCCACCAGCAGAGACAAGGAACAGCAAGAAAACCCTAACACTGCCTTTTCACTTCCAAACCGTAAGAGCCAGAATTCTAATTATTTTAGAAGAAATTCAGTGCCAGTATTCGTGTAGGATTTGGCTTCTCCTAACTTGCCATCTTGATCCCTGTTTCCTTTATATATTATATGGGCTCAATATGCAAAGGCATTACACAGCTTGCAGATGTGCAACCATGTAAATGCAACTCAGTGGGATATTCAGCGACACTAACCCAGTTACTGCTATGAATATCCATGGGTGCCAACGCGGCAATGTCCCAGTGCTTACTGCTTAGCATCGGGGTGTGCCGGGAGGTGTTCTGGTGCGGCACCCATCACTAACTGGACAACGGCGATATTGAGCTACTGCCTGGTTAGCTTCTGGGTTCTGCAGCTGACCCAAATATCATGCCTAACAAGCATAAAAAATATTTATCAGTAATTTTCATCTGTCACTAATTTCCTGAATTGAAAAGAAGTGGCGGGTCCTACAAGGATCGGATGACAAAAATATTCTTTCTTAACCTTAAATTATGCAGTAGACGACACAAAATACAAGTACAACTTAATTACTACTCAAAACGTTGACATTTTTAATCAATTAAAAGACAGGAGAACAATAATGCTCTGATGCACACTTAGCACAAGTACTACGGCCAGGCTAAACTAGAAAGATCACTTCCTGCTTCTGGAAAATCAATCTTGGATCACTCATGCTGAAACTAATGAAGACATGATTCTTGGTCAATGAGAAAAATGCCACAGCTATAACTGTACTTGTCAAGTGCAGATTTAAGACATGTGATGCATGCTCGCTTTTGATTCACTTAGATTCCTGTAATGCATGGTTTATTGGCCTTCCAGTAAAAGGCTTGCGAAAGCTATCAATGGTACGATATACATCTACAGCTCTAATAATCTTGCACTGTAAATTCCAAAAGACATATTAAACCAATTCTCTAGAAATTCTGTTGAAATTCCACATCATGTTGTGCTCAGTTTAAAATGTCAGGCCTGACATTTAAAGCCTTGAAGGGTATGGGATCATCTTACCTAAGTATGCAACTATGGGACTGTACAGTTAACCTGTGTTTTAGTGTGCGGTAACCGTCAGCACGGTGCACGATAATTGTTATCACGCTGGCATGACAGTTCTCCATGGACAAGCAGGATTTAATCAGCCACATAGATGGGTGATGTCATCCCTGATGGCACCAGGTTGGACATGCTCTCCCAAGCCCAGAAGAGTCTAGAAAACTCTGATCCCTCCTGAGTGACCGTTGCTCTTCCTCATCAATTTTCTTCATCCACTGTCTTGTGCGGACAGTGGTCTTCCTTCTTTCTCTCTTTTTGTTTTTCCTCAAATGTTATCAGTGATTAGTTTTAGTGCTTATCATCCTCCTTTTTCCTGTGAAATGTTTTCATCAATTTCCAGGACCACGCCTCCCGCAGACTCCATTGAGCTGTGCTGACAAGACTGACTCCTTAGCCATGCTAACCAAAGCAGAGCCCCTTCGGTTGTGGCACTTATAAGCTCATGGCCCCCAATTTTGGGACCACTTCTCCACATCACTGTCGAGAGCTGTTTATTTTCCCATGACTTGTCTCTTCAGCCACACAACCAAGGCAGTTGTCCCTCAGATGATGGCAGCATAGCTGTGAGCCTATGGTCCCTAGTTCTGGGACCACTTCTCTGAAAAGAGGAGTCTCCTTACTGATCTACCCGCAAACCCGAAGCAGTTTTTCTCCCAATAGTGGCAGTACAGCAGTGAGCTTATGGTTCCCAGTTCTGGGACTGCTCCTTGGCTTCCCTGACAGGGAAGGATTTTCCCACCATTTATCTCTACACCCTTGCATGTGGAGCAGTTCTCCCTCTGGCAGCACGTATTTTGGGGTCCATTGCTCTATCACAGCCCATAGTCCTCAGTTGCACTTTCTTCCGCTTGCTGAGTGAGTCTGCTACCGTTTTGGGCACACTACACAGAGCAATTCACTCTCTGGCTACAGCAATGCTTCAATGAGCATGGTCACCAGCTCCGGAACCACTGCTTTGCCATTGCTCCTTCTACCTACCTAACACACCCAATGGGCAGGGGTGTGGGCGGGTGCTCTGCTTCTCTCAGACGCATATTCCGCCCTGGCAGCCACAACCTGGGGGTAACTCCTTAATACTACGGGGCTGTTTTAACCGACAGCATTTTACAGATTGATCAAGATTAACCTCTCTCTCACTCTGCAGGATTGGAGGTGGTCAGTGTAATAGTAGACCTCACAGCATCAAGGATCCTCCTCCATCTGCTACCCGAAGCACTCTGCTGCACTCTCAGTAGCACCTCAAGCAAACCCGGATTTATGCATGGGCAGCAGAGGAACTTACCTCCAATGCCAAGATTTAGAAAGCATTTTGAAGTCCGTGCCTCCTGCAGAGACTGCGACTTATTTAATTGTCCCTTGCAACATAGACACAACAAAAGAAGAACCTGAGTGCTTTTTCCGGCGCCCCCTCATCTCCCCAACCACATTACTTGAGTCTTGTTTCAGTTTTGCTGCTCCATGTAGACTGGACTGGCCCCCTCTGTGCTTTTGTTTACAGCTGCACCCGCCACTCCATGCTGGTCACTCCCCTCTATTTTTTGAACAAAAACCAACTTAAATAACCTCTAAACTTCAAAAAAAAATAGAGGGGACTAACCTGCACAGTGTAGCAGGTACAACTCTAAACAAAGTCACGGAGAGGGGTGACCTGCACAGATTCCCCCTCCACCCCCCCCCCCCCCAACCAAACAGGTGCTTCTAAATTTTGTACCTGTGGGTGCCAAAAGCTTAAATTTGTCCCTGGCCACAAGCCATTTAGCAAAATGGTTCACTAATGGGAGTCTCCATAGGCACTGGAAAGTGACTGTAGATTATAACAAAGAACAGGGTGCCGCTCTGGCCCTGGCTTGTACCGGGTAATGAGAAAGCACTCCTGTCCTGTCTTAAGTTGAATGACTAATTATAAAAGATACACTCCACCCACTAACCAATTGCAGTTATTATGAAACCACTCATATCAAACTTCCATAGAAATTGTAGATAACTTTCTTACGTTCCCCGAAGGTCTCAGACTTAAAAACATGGAGCGTAATGATTAAGCTCATGTGTTATGATAGCATCAATGACCTTCTTTTAATCACCAATTAAGGGACTACTTAGGCTTCTACTTATTAAAACGAAAAAGAATTGCTTATCTATAACTTGTATTTGTTGCACACGTTCTTGTCCCCTGTATTTAAATCTTTCAAAAATACTTCATTTATCTTGAAAGAAGCCCAACGCCGTCATAAAGCTTTGCTTTCGCGTTTCACAAAATCGTTTCATCAAGGGTTTGCACTTAATATCTGGGACTGATGATAATTCAAGCTGATAAGCCACGTTGTTTTCTTTCTCAGTGAAAAAGTTATCTTGCAATATTAATAACATTCAACAAAAGTGCTGCTCACGTTCCATGATAAAAAGACAATTCCTCTTCTTCAGGATCAAACAACTAGAAACGCCACGTTCTTCGTTTTAATAAGTAGAAGCCTAAGTAGTCCCTTAATTGGTGATTAAAAGAAGGTCATTGATGCTACCATAACACATGAGCTTAATCATTACGCTCTGTGTTTTTAAGTCTGAGACCTTCGGGGAACGTAAGAAAGTTATCTACAATTTCTATGGAAGTTTGATATGAGTGGTTTCATAATAACTGCAATTGGTTAGTGGGTGGAGTGTATCTTTTATAATTAGTTGTTTCACACTCTAGACAAAGACCATCTATTAAGTTGAATGACAGCACATTGTAGAAATAAATAAAAATAAAACAATGTCTGTGTTGTAGCAAGCTAGTTACTGTACTATACTACAAAACCTTTTCCAGAGGGCACAAACAACTTTCCTTCTCTGAGGCAATATGAACAAGAGAGTTTTCAACTCTCTTTTTTCAGAGCACTGACCTAGAGAGTGATGATGCTGACCTCTACACTCATTGCAACCAGAGAGCCAGCTCTTCCTATTTCTTAGTTACACACTTCCGTCTGCCACTCACCTTACGGTCAACTTGTGTTATGCCCTACATGACGACTTTATCTGAGCACTGCTCATTATGCCAAACCACCATCATTGTGAACTTGGCTTCCAAGGATCGTCTACCAGTCAGATGCAGGAGTATCCTAGTTCTCATGACATCAGAGACTCCACTGCACCTCCAAGTTCAACATCAGTATCACTCTCGGGATCGTCACCTACAGTGAAGCATAACAATGCATCTGGATCAATTCAGTTCTGAACCCATGACGATGTTCCTTTCCATAGGCCTATCCGTGGAGAAGGTGAGGTTACTTACCTGTACCAGGGGTTCTCTGTGGACAGCAGGATAAATCAGCCACCCAATCCCACCCGCCTTCCTTTATGGCCAATGTTGTTTTCTTTTACTGAGCTATAGAATGGACCGAGGGGATAGAGGAACAGTCTTTCAGGAGGGATCACTCACACATGCCCAAAGACTTCACTAGACTCTTCTGGGCTTTGGGAGAGAAGGTCTGACCTGGCACTCTCAGGGAAGATGTTACCCATCAGTATGACTGATTTATCCTGCTGTCCACTGAGAACCCCTGTTACAGGCAAGTAACCTCATAATAATTTCCACATTAACCACACATCGCACATGGGGCAGGGACTGGGCAGATTAGGGGAGGACAGTGGCTGTGGAGAGCACACTGCAGTTACCACAGGACAATTGTCGCGCACTGTCAATGTTGCATTTACTGTGGGTGCTTTTACTGCCTCCTATGGTAATTGCGTATGGATCCAACGCACACTACAGGACATGTTCCTGTGGCAACTGCCGGGAAATGCTGGTCATGCTCTGACACTTATCAAGGAGACTTTGCACTTGCCACATGTTAAATTTTGCAATGAATGCATGATAAGTATAAAACCTTGCTGTGCTTTAGTAAAAGAGCCCTATGTGTATATATATACTGTATACCAGAATAAGCCTTGCAATCTACAGAGTAAACTGTGCTCTGTACCAGGGATATGCTTTGGTTTGAAATGAAATGGGAAATGTCGATAAAATTCCTTTTTCTTTTCAATTCATTTCTAAAACGAAAGAAGAGCAAATGAAATTGAGTTTGTTTTGTTTGTTTCAGTTTTTCAAAATTAGGCCAACCTTCAGTGCAGAAACCACTCCTACCCCCAAGAAAAAAAAACAAGTCTTCTGGGCTTTCCCCTTATCCCTCCCCCCTCCCCCCCCCCCCCATCCCTCTTACTATAGCGACTTCTCTTCACAGAGCATGAGCAAGCACTAGTTGCTCCTGCCCCACCAGTATGCCTATTGCAAATGGCACTGGAAGACCAAGGTCAGCACTCCTAGTCATTTTTGCGATATACCAGGACATTGCCATTTGCTTGTATAGCAAAAAGGAACAATGCTACTGATCTCATTCTGCTGGCAACATTTGCAATAAGCACACCATTAAAAGTAGACAATCAGAAGTCAGGTAAAGAACAGATAAAGTCAGTTCTTCACACGTCCTTTTATAAACTCTGATTTCCGCATAAATTGAAAGAAATTCTGGATTCCCAGAATTTTTGACTAGTGATGAAAATGCTAATCTTAAATACCTTGGATTATTGAAACATTCTGTATATAGGTTTACCAAAATTCGCATATATTTATTTATATTTAGCTCACACTTTTCCAGTAGTAAGGCAATGCAATGTGAAGGACTGGCTATTTGAAGCAACAGATTATACACAATTGAGTATGAGCTAGAAGTGGTTGCTCCCTTGCCTTAAAATATGCTTTGCACACTCAAACAGCGAACTTGCCAGGGATGCTTCAAGCAGTGAGGAAGGTGTGGCAATATATTTGTCAGAAATGAAAGTCTCAGTATATTTGCCCTTGTGTGGCAAGGTGGATTTGGCACTCAAGATGCAGAGCCAAAGGTCTTATAGGGAGAAGAACAAGGGGACAGAACAAGTTGAACAATTGGTTGAGGAAGACGGCTCACTATTACCTTTTTCAGAGGTGAAAAATAGATATGGTCTGAGGGATGGTAATACCTTTGAATACTGACAGGTTCATAGATATATCAGAGAATTAGCTAAAGTATCTCTGACTCGTTATTTTTGTATGGACCGGGAAGAATATTTTTCTTGCTGAAGAAATGGGATGGGTTTTTGTCTCCAGGTAACAATCACTGGTAGATCCACAAATACCCAGAGACTGTGTGGGTTTAGTGATTATTTGGATTGGTGAACTGGGGTTATGGCTCCCTTCCTCCAGGTCCTTTATAACGCAGACAGCAGGAAACATGCTCTTTTTCTTTGCCAAAGAAACTGACTCGCTAATCTCTCATACGCTTTGATATCTTTCCAAAGCAACATCAATGGGAAAAAGCATAAGCACTGGCAAGCCAGATGCCAGGCATTGATAAGGCAGACAAAGAGAGAATCTGAAAAAGCTTGCTGAAGAAGCAAAAACAAATAATAAAACCTTTTTACAAGTACATTCTTAACAAAAAAGCCCGTGAGAGAGTCTGTTGGAACATTGGATGATAGAGGGGTAAAAGGGGCGCTAAGGAAGGACAAGGCCATAGCGGAGAGACTGAAGTCTTTGCTTTAGTCTTTACTGAAGAAGATGTAGGGAAGTTACCCATGCCTGAAATGGTATTTAAAGGTGATATATCGTAACCGAGGTATCCGGATGCCCGACCCGAGCCACAGTCCCCTCCCACCCCCCCCCCTCAACCCACAGCACCTCCCCACCCCCGACAAAGCATACAGACGTCAGGTAATGGTGCAAACTTGCTTGGTCGCAGCTTTATTATTATTAACAGTAAGAACACCGGCCCAACATGGGCCAACTCAGTAATCAAAACAATACAGAATACCACCCCCCCCCCACACCCGTCCTCCGGATGGTGCCCCCCACCAGCCATAGTAGCAAAGTGGAGCACCATCCAACCCCCCCCCCTGTTACCCCTTGGCGCCCGCCTCGCTGTGTTAGCAAAGGCTGACTGAAGGGGTTGCCTATTTCCGGGTAGAGACCCCAGCCGGGACGTCTCCCCCCAACCTGAAGAGCCGAGCCGCTCACCTGGGAAGCGGCATAAAGCTGAAATGAGCCACCGGGTCGACGAGCACCAGCTCGCCACCCCGCTCACCCTCCCACCCAGCTGCAACAGACACACGCCCACCCCCCATCCCTGCCAAAACAAGGGAGGGAGGGCGGGAACCTTCTCTCAGGCGCGAGCAAGGAGGAAGAGAGAGATCGCCAGCCAGCGATCCCTCCTTGCTCGCGCAGCCACGCCCCCACGACCGCCTATGCGGACCAATCCGCAAGCGCCACGGGGGACGTGGGGCCCGCAGGCACGCAAGCCTGCCTGTGGCCCCCCCCTGACACACCGCCGAGAAGAGGGCTGCCACGTGGTCGGGCTCCGGGAACCCGGTTACCCGCCAGCCGCGGGACCGGGGCCCGTCGGCTCAGCCCATCATAACCGAGGTATCCGGATGCCCGACCCGAGCCACAGTCCCCTCCCACCCCCCCCCTCAACCCACAGCACCTCCCCACCCCCGACAAAGCAAACAGACGTCAGGTATTGGTGCAAACTTGCTTGGTCGCAGCTTTATTATTATTAACAGTAAGAACACCGGCCCAACATGGGCCAACTCAGTAATCAAAACAATACAGAATACCACACCCCCCCCCACCCGTCCTCCGGATGGTGCCCCCCACCAGCCATAGTAGCAAAGTGGAGCACCATCCAACCCCCCCCTCCCGTTACCCCTTGGCGCCCGCCTCGCCGTGTTAGCAAAGGCTGGCTGAAGGGGTTGCCTATTTCCGGGTAGAGACCCCAGCCGGGACGTCTCCCCCCAACCTGAAGAGCCGAGCCGCTCACCTGGGAAGCGGCATAATGCTGAAATGAGCCACCGGGTCGACGAGCACCAGCTCGCCACCCCGCCACCGGCGCTAGGTAGCTCGCTATCCTAGCGCCGCCCCCACCACCGAAAGCTGCGACCAGCACCAATACTCCAAGGCCTCCTGCCAGTCATTCAAGAGTAAATCCTGCCCCACCGGGGCAAGGTGAACCCCATCAAGCCGGTACAGGCCGGCACAAGCGACATCTGCCCAAGGGTGGCGAACCTGGAGCCCTCCCGTCTGCTGTACCCAGTGCCCAATTTGACGGTTGATCTTGCACAGACCCCGCGACCAGCGCCGCTGGGTCCGGCAAGCCGGGCGGGGTATGATGTCCGACCAGATGATGGCCACCCCGGGGAGGACCTCTCGCAGCTTGGCAATGTCACTCTGAACCGTCATGATGAGGTGCCAGCAAGGCCAACCGGCAACATCATTGCCTCCCAGGTGGAGCAGCAGCCCGACTGGCCGCTGCCGTCGTCCGATCTCCGTACGAATGCAGTCCAGGAGCTGTCCCCAGTGCATGCCGCGGCGACCCAGCCAGCACAACCGCACTCCAGCCGCAGCGAGGCCAAGGTGAGCTCCCAACGGCCGAACCGCCGCTCGACGTTCAGCCCAGTAGACAAAGGAGTGCCCGATGATCCACCATTCCCCAGCAGACATGCCATCTGAAAGCAGAAAAGAGCGGACTGCCACCAGCAAGCAACTCTGCAATAGGAAGACAAAATGGTTAGTACCCCCCGGCCCCCCCCCCCACACCGCGCCGTAGGCAAGCCACCGCCCAGGCACATCCCGGCACTATGGCACTCTGTCAGAAGCCAATGGACGAACATACCCCGCGTAGGCCCCTGAACGCCATCGGCCGATGCGCTGAATCACCCGCGAGTCTAAGCCTGCAGCCGCCGCACTAGTAGCCGCTCCTATCCGGAACGAGTGCGAAGCATAACTACGCTCGGGGCAACCCAAAGCACGCAAAACGAGGCGTAGCACAGCCGTGAACTGGAACTGGGTCACCGGCCGGCCATCTGCATGGATGAAAAACTGGCCACGTGCCCCCGGTCGCTGGCTCACGTACGCGCGCAGAGCATGAACGGGACAGGACAAGAGGGGGGGAATGGCACACAGCAGAACCCAGCCCCCCTTGCCGGACTGGTCCGTCTTGGACCGCGAAAGGAAAATCCGGACACGCGCCGGATCCACCTGGACGTGCCCCGCATCGAGCCCCCCAAAAGCCCCTCGCCTCGCCGACCGAGGAACAAGCTCAGACACCCGGAAGGCGCCGAAAAAAGCCGCCGTAAACAGCGCCTGAAACAACACCGCCTCGAAGCCCGAGGACGCCACCTGCGGCAACAGCTCGCAAATCTACAAAAGAAGCTCATGAGATACCGGTAACCGCCAATCCCGCGGCCCCGGCAGCGCACGAGCCCAGCCGGCGAGCAACCGCCCGACTAAAAAGAAGACCCGTGGGTTCCCCCAACCCGCAGCCTTACAAAAGAAAGAGCAGCCCGCTAACGCTCCAGTGACCGCCGACCAAGCCCATCCCTCCTTCCTCGCCCACAACACAAAACGGCCGACTAGACCATCCGATACCGCCCCCCCGGACCAACCGTGCGCTCTCAAAAACTCACTCACCTGAGAGAAGCCCCGCCGATAAGACGCCCAGGTACTGCGAGCCACCGATGCCGCCAGCAGAGCCATTAGGTCGGGGTCCCAATCGTCCAGAGATGCTCCGGAACCCGAGAGGGCAGCACGTCCGCCCCAGGAGCCAACCGCCGAAACTGCGCCCACTGAAAACGGGATAAAGCGTCAGCAATGGCATTCTGAGCGCCCGGCACGTGCCGCGCCCGGGCGGTGACGTATAGGCGCAAGCAGGCTAGTACAAATACCCTCATCAAAGAAGCCACCATGGGGCACCGAGGAGCATGACGATTAATGACCTCGACGACCGCAGCGTTATCGCACCAAAAGACAACCCGCCGATCCCGCAAACGGTCTGGCCACACCCAAAGGGCCACCACGATAGGGAAGAGCTCCAGGAAGGTGATATTCCGGACCAAACCGGAGCTCACCCAAGCCGCAGGCCAAGGCTCCGCACACCAGGAACCATGGCAAAAGGCCCCAAAACCAGAAACCGCCTGCCGCGTCGGTGAACAACTGGAGGTCAAGATTAGAGAGCTCAGGCAACTGAAGGACGGAGCACCCATCGAAGCCAGCCAGAAAAGCGTCCCATACACGCAGATCCTCCCGCATCCCCGCGGATACCCGGATCCGATGGTGAGGCAGCCGCAGCCCGGCCATAGCCAAGGATAAACGCCTCGTGAAGGGGCACCCCATAGGAAGGACTCGGCAAGCAAAGTTGAGGTGCCCAACCAGCGACTGAAGGACGTGGAGGGAGGTCTTCGAGGCAGAGCCGACAGAGGCCACCAGCTCCCGAAGGCGACGAACCTTCGGTGTCGGCAAGCGAACAACCATAGCAACCGTGTCAATCTCAATGCCAAGAAAGGTGAGGCAAGTGACCGGCCCGACCGTTTTGTCCCCTGCGATGGGAATGCCGACGGCGGCAGCTACTCGTTGAAAGGTGCTCAAAAGAGTGGAACAGGTGGGTGCCCGCTCAGGCCCGACAAACAGAAAATCATCAAGGTAGTGGACAATACCCGAGGCCCCCGACTGCCGTTCAACAACCCAATGCAAGAAGGTACTGAAAGCCTCGAAATACGCACATGAGATTGCACAGCCCATGGGCATGCACATATCGAAATAGTACCGCGCCTCGAAGCAAAATCCGAGCAAAGGGAAGGCCGAGTGATGCACCGGCAACAGGCGGAAAGCCGATTCGATGTCCACTTTGGCCAGTAGGGCACCAGGCCCGCACTGCCGGACCAGGGAGACGGCAGCATCAAAAGAGGAGTAATGCACCGTGCAGAGCTCGCGAGGTATACGGTCGTTAACCGAACCTCCCGGCGGGCAAGAGAGGTTGTGTATCAACCGAAACTTGCCCGGCTGCTTTTTGGGAACCACCCCCAACGGCAAGACCGTGAACGGGGAAAAGGGGGGTTCCAAGAACGGACCCGCGATACGGCCGAGAGCACACTCTTCCGAGATTTTTTGCCGCACGAACTCCCCGTGAAGCCGGACGGAGGCGGCGTTGCGGGATCGCCCTTGCCCCGACACACCCTGTACGGGGATACGAAAACCCCGGGAAAACCCCCCAAGAATAAAGCCGGCCGCCCTGCCCCGACGGGATCGCCCATACAAGAGCAGCCACGGGCGCATCGCCTCAACCCGCAACCGGGGTCCGGGCCGAGACCGCCACTGCCTCACTTACTCCCCACGGGGCCCCCCGCGACCCCTTTACGAGTGCACTTCGCAGCCGGGTGCGCGCCTCCACACAAGGAGCAAGCGTGCTTGAACTTGCAGTCAGGGAAGGGGCAGGATGCCTTGTTGAAGCGCCAGCAAACGTCCCCCCCCGACGACGCCCCCCCTTTGCTGAGGCAAAACGGGGGCGGGGGCACAAAAGGAGCGCCCCCCTGCCCCCAACAGGGATGGCCCTGCTTTGACGACCGTCGCGCCAGACCCCCCAACCCGACCCCTCACGGACATCTGGGTCAACCACAGGTTGATGTCCTTCGTTCCCCACTGCAAATGACAGTTCTCTTCCATCTGGTCCCGAAACTCCTCATCGTAATTCAACCAGGCCCACCCCTCGTGAGCCTGGGACGCCGCCAATATATTATCGGCATGGGCCAGCAAAGCCCCATACTGATCCAGAAAGTAGTGCCCCCAGACACTCGCCAAACGCAGGAAGGTGTGGGTCCAGTTGAGGGTGTTGCGAGAAACCTTACGCACCCTGCCCGCCTTTTCGTCTTCCTTGCGCTTTCTCCGGCTCTCCCCGGAGCGCTTCCGACCATCAAGCAGACGGAAGATGTCGATATATTTGCGACGCTTAATCCGCCGGCGCAACTTCCGCGGCACGGACTCCCACAACTCAGAACAACGTATAACGGGGGTGCCGCCACATGCCCCGCCGTCAGCTGGAACCGAGCCGTGCGAAGAGGCCGAAGACGACGACGAGGAGGAAGAGGAAGAGGACGCCCGCCTGCAGCGACGCGCCCGCTTGCGCTTCCCTTTGACTTTGCCCACCCCCGCGGAGCCCGGAACGGAGTCAACCCCCCCTACCTCGGCCCCACCAGTATACTCACCATGCGCCCTGGAAGAGGCAGCAGGAGTACCCCCGGAGGACCCACCGGGCGCCGGAGCACCCAGTTCCGCCGTGGAGACCGAAGGACCCACACCAACCAGCCTGTCCGAAGAAGCCATAGAAATGGACGGCGTCAAAGTCGTCGGGACCTGCGGAGGGAAGGGAGAAAAACAAGCAGCAGAGACCCCCGGAGTACCGGGAGCCGCCGGAGGGCCGGCCCCCCAAACACGAGCCGAAGGCCCCAACCCACCGGCCTCCCAGGCCACCGCTCCCGCAGCTGCACCATGCCCATCACCAAACCAGCCCCCCCCCAACCCCCCCCCAAGGCCCTACACCCCCCCCCACGGGACCGCCCCATACGCCCAGGAGGCCAAAGGGCCGAAGAAGCCGTGAGGCGGAAGGGGAACCAGGGGATTGGGGGTAGGACCTCCCTCTCCAGAGGGAGGGGAGGCAATCGGAGGGCAGCCAGCCCCCATCTCCCAGGGCCAGTTGGGAATCGGGGCCCCCGAGGACCCAGGTCCGCCAACGCCCAGGCAACCCATACCCTCGGCCCCCTCAAGCACAACCGGCGAGGGAACCCCACCCGAGGCCCCCGCTGGAGGGACCAACTCATCCCGGGAGGCGCACTCGCCCATGCTGACGGGTGCAGGACACCCGCCCGCACTCCCGCGGCCCCGAGCCACACCCACCCGGCTGCGCCCGCGCCCCTGCCTAACCCCGGAGGGGGCCCTGGCAGCCGAGGACGGAGGGCACGAGGCCCGACCACGGCCCGTGGGCCGCACCGCCCCCCGCCCCCTAGTAGCGCCCCGCGCCCCATTGGCCGCCCCCCACGACCCCTTGGCCGCCCCCCGCGCTGGGACCCTCCGGGCCATGGGCAACGGGGTACCCCCCAACAAGGGGTAGCCAACTTCCGCAGAGCACGGAGCCAAAGAGCTGCTCAGGGCCCACTGACAGCTGCAGACCGCCGCAGCCTCCTCTACCCCTTTTGTAATAAGTTAAAAGATTTAGGTTTTTTTTTTTTTTGACCGGGTAGTCAGAGGCCCAAAGAGGCCAGCAGAAACCAGAGGGTGGCCCAGCAAGAGGTGACCCACCCCCCCGCACGAGGAGCCGGCCCACCGAGGACACAGGGAATAGCAAGGAAACCCCCCCCCCCCACGTGCCAAGCGGCAAGCACGCACAAGGTGCGCCGCGAGAAGAAGAAAGAGATTTAAAAGGAAAACGGGGACCGAAGCACGCCGAACCCGGAGCCCCCACTACCGCCCGGGGGCAGAGGAAGAAGGCCGATGCCGCCCCCAGACGAACAAGGCCGCCCCAAGGCCCAACGCACCCAAAGGCCCAACTCACCGGCTCTCCCCCGCAACGCCGAACCAACCTTCTCTCAGGCGCGAGCAAGGAGGAAGAGAGAGATCGCCAGCCGGCGATCCCTCCTTGCTCGCGCAGCCACGCCCCCACGACCGCCTATGCGGACCAATCCGCAAGCACCACGGGGGACGTGGGGCCCGCAGGCACGCAAGCCTGCCTGTGGCCCCCCCGACCCACCGCCGAGAAGAGGGCTGCCACGTGGTCGGGCCCCGGGAACCCGGTTACCCGGCCAGCCGCGGGACCGGGGCCCGTCGGCTCAGCCCATCAGAAGAATTGAAAGAAATATTGGTAAACCATTAAGATGTATTACAAGTATTTGATAAAATGAAGAGTAGTAGATCTCTTGGACCAGATGGTATACATCCAAAGGTGTTAAAAGAACTGAAATATGAGATTACAGACCTACCATTAGTAATCTGTGAACTGTCATTAAAACCATCTGTAGTACCTGAAGATTGGAGAATGGCAAATTAACGCCAATTTTTAAAAATGCTTCTAAGGGTGATCCGGGAAACTACAGATCAGTGAGCCCGATGTCAGTACCAGGCAAAATGGTAGAAACCATTATAAAGAATAAAATTACTGAACATATGGATAGTCATGGTTTAATTCAGGGGTGTCAAACTCAAATACACAGTGGGCCAAAATGTAAAACTTGAACAAAGTCGCGGGCCAGCATTGAACAAATGAACCTTTTAATATGGACCCAAACAAGATTTGCTTTAACATTGAATATGAAGCAACACTTATTACTATACAATTTATAACTTAATAGTTCAGATATGCAAAAACCAATTTCAAATAAAAAAAACATCAATGACATTCATTTATTAAATAAGATTTAAATAATAATAAATAATAATTTTTAAAATAAAATAACAATAATAAAATTAATCAACCATTCAAGCCCATGTCTTGGAGTAGCAAGAAAAAGTGCATAAAGAAAACGTTAATTATTGCTCAGTTTGCTGCACACTGATCTAATCTGATGTGCCCAAGCCAGATACCTGGCATCTCTTCTTGGATGATAGTTCATCAATGTCTGGGCTCAGGCTTTGAGCTGAGGAAATCCTCAGTATCGAGCGAAGGTGTTCATCAGTCAGACGTCTCCTGTGAGATGTTTTGGTCATCTTCATCGAGGAGAAAAGTTGCTCACATAGATAAGTGCTGCCGAACATGGAGAGCATCTGAGCAGCCTGGGTGCGGAGCTGAGGCATTGTGTCAGGGATGAACTGTGGAAACTGGGCGGTGCCCACAGCATCATACTTTGACTTCAGCGTGTCATTACACTGGAGTTCAATTAGCTCCATTTGGAGGTTGGTTGGTGCGTTTTCCACATTAACTGCAAAGGGATTACTGAGCAGTTCAAACCTACATTTCTGGACATCAAAGTCGGCAAATCGCCGGCTAAACTCAGCGCCGAGTACACTGAGTTTTTCAGCAAACTGTGCGCATGGGAACAAGTTGGTAAAGAACTGCGTTTTCATGGTTTGGCAACAGGGAAAATGGCCAAGGTTTCCTTGCAGCATCTGATTCTCCCACAGGCACAGTTTAGTTTTAAAAGCCCTCACTGCAGCGTACATGTCTGTGATGATGCGCCCCCGCCCCTGAAGCTGCAGGTTCAGCGCATCGAGATGGCTCGAGATGTCACACAGAAAGGCCAGCTCACACAGAAACTTTTTCTCCCGAAGCTCTGCTGTGTCCTTCCCTTTGCTTTCCAGAAACTGACATATTTCCTCATGCAGCTCAAAACATCTATTCAGTACTTTTCCTCGGCTTAACCATCTCACCTCTGTGTGATACGGCACGTCTGCGTATTCCGAACCACACTCCTCCAGAAAAGACTTAAACTGGCGGTGATTCAGACCTTTGGCTCTTATAAAGTTAACTACTTGTGTTACTGTGGTCATAACATGTTCCATCTTTAGGGCTTTGCCACACAATGATTCCTGATGTATGATGCAGTGATAAACAGTTAGTTCACCTGCACAGTTCTCTTCCTGCATCTTCTCCCGGACCCTGTCCACCAGTCCACTTGTTTTACCGCACATCGCTGGCGCACCATCTGTCGTTAATCCCACGAGTTTATCCCACGGCAGCTTTATTTCAGTTATGCATTTGGAAACCTCCTCAAAAATTTCCTTTCCTGTGGTTGTGCCATGCATTGATTTGAATCCCAATAGCTCCTCCGTAACACACATATTTGAGTCCACTCCACGGATGAAGACTGACAGCTGAGCAGTATCAGATGCGTCGCTGCTCTCATCCACAGCAAGGGAGAATGCAACGAAATCTTTTCCCTTTTCCAAAAGCTGGTCATACAGATTGGTGGCAAGATCACATGTGCGATCAGCTACTGTGTTTCTGCTCAGGCTCACGTTTGAAAAGGCTTGCTTTTTCTCTGGGCACACGATGTCACAAACTTTCAACATGCACTTTTTCACAAACTCTCCCTCATTAAAGGGCCGGGCTGATTTTGCGATCTCTGCTGCCACAATATAACTAGCCTTTACAGCAGCCTCACTTTGTGATGTGGCTTTTTTGAACATATTCTGTTGTGAAACCAAACTTCTTTTCATCTCCTCCACTTTCTGGCTCCTTTGAGTCATGTCCAGGTCCTTGTACTTGTCATGGTGTTTTGTTTCATAGTGTCGTCGAATGTTATACTCCTTAGTTATAGCCACGTTGACTCCACAAATCAGACAAACAGGTCTGTCTTTTACATATGTAAACAAATATTCTGTCTCCCACCTGTCCAGAAAGTTCCTGTTGTCTGCCTTTCTTTTTGCCATTTTTGGGAAGGGGTTCCACAGTGACAGTTGTAGCTTGAGATCGCTATGACTTCTGTCACACAGGAGAGGGCGTTTCTGGGACCTGTCCTGATTGACGCGCCAAAACAACAGCAAGGCATTATGGGATTTGTAGTATTAGCGATGAATGAATGCGCTGTATAATACCGGTGGGCTAGCTCTAGTAGTCATTTGGTATAGCCTCGCGGGCCAAATATAATTACACTACGGGCCAAATTTGGCCCGCGGGCCAGAGTTTGACACCTATGGTTTAATTGGAGAAAGTCAACATGGATTTAGCCAAGGAAAGTCTTGTCTTACTGATCTGTTATATTTTTTTGAAGGTGTGAATAAACAGGTAGACCAAGCTGAGCCAGTTGATATAGTGTATCTGGATTTTCAGAAAGCCTTTGACATGGTCCCTAACGAGAGATTCTTGTCCAAATTAAAAAGTCATGGGATTGGAGGCAGTGTACTATTGTGGATCAGGAACTGGTTAAAAGATAGAAAGCAGAGAGTAGGGCTAAATGGCCAATTTTCTCAATGGAGAAAGGTGAATAGTAACGTACCCCAGGGATCTGTGCTGGGCCTGCTGCTTTTTAACATATTCATAAATGACCTGGAACTAGGAATAACGAATGAGGGGATCAAATTTGCAGATGACATAAAATTATTCAAAGTTGTTAAAATGCAAGAGGATTGTGAAAAATTGCAAGAGGACCTTGAGAATTGAAAGACTAAACGTCCAAATGTCAGATGAAATTTAATGTGGACATTTGCAAAGTTATGCATTTAGGAAAGAACAACTCAAACTACAGTTACATGATGCAAGGTTCCACATTAGGAACCACCACCCATGAAAAAGATTTAGGTGTCATTATGAATAACACTTTGAAACTCTCTGCCCAGTGTGCAGCAGCAGCCAAGAAAGCAAATAGAATGCCAGGAATCATAAGGAAAGGAATGGACAGTAAAACCAAGGATATTATAATGCCTCTTTTTCGTTCAATGGTATGACTGGACCTTCAATAACAGAACTCAACAGAGATTTCCAATGTGCAGCAAGACAGGACAAGGAAAAGTACTACGACGACGCATGCAAGGAAATAGAAGCAGAAACTATTAGAGAAAGAACAAGATCGGCTTTCCTAAAGCTACGAAAGTTAAAGAAAAAGTTCCCGCCTCGAAATGGAATGTTACAAGATGCTCAAGGTTCTATGTTGAATGATGCTGAGAAGATCAAGAAAAGGTGGAAGGAATATACAGAGTTTTTATATGATAAAGATCAAGTGGACCAACAGCCGTTTCAACCTGTACCTTATGATCGGGAACCATTGGTGATGAAAGAAGAAGTTGAAGCAGCATTGAAAGCCTTATCAAAGAACAAAGCACCAGGCATTGATAGCATTCCCATAGAAGTATTACATCAATCTGATGCAGCTGTTACCGTACTTACAAGGCTCTGCCAAGAAATATGGAAGACAACATCATGGCCAACTGACTGGAAAAGATCTGTGTTTATACCAATACTAAAGAAAGGTGATCCAACTGACTGTGGAAATTATCGCACAATCGCTCTGATCCCACATGCCATCAAGATTCTACTGAAGATTATTCAAAAGGGACTACAACCATACCTAGAACAAGAACTACCTGAAGTGCAAGCAGGGTTCAGGAAAGGGCGAGGAACGAGAGACATCATTGCGGATGTGAGATGGATCCTTGAAAAGACTAAGGTATACCAAAAGGATATCTATTTGTGCTTTATCGACTATAGCAAGGCTTTTGACTGTGTAAACCATGAGAAACTCTGGGCCACATTAAGAAGCATGGGTATACCAGAACACCTGATCGTACTCTTGCACAATCCGTACATTGATCAAGAAGCAACAGTTCGAACGGAACAAGGAGAAACAGAATGGTTTAAAATAAGCAAAGGTGTAAGACAAGGCTGCATACTTTCCCCTTGTTGTTGTTGTTGTTGTTGTTAAGTGCCGTCGAGTCGGAGTCGACTCATGGTGACCCTCTGGATAGCTATCCTAAATTGTGTTCGGTCTTCAGTCAGGCGGCTCATTGTTGACAGACTGGTATCCGTAGCTGCTGTTATTGTATCGATCCATCTCATTGCTGGCCTTCCTCTTTTGCGTTGACCTTCTATCTTGCCAAGCATAATGTCTTTCTCTAATGATCTCTCTCTTCACATGATGTGTCCAAAGTATGAAAGTCAAAGTCTTGTCATCTGAGCTTCTAAAGAAAGCTTAGGTTTGATCTCCTCTAGTACCGACTGGTTTGTTCTTCGGGCAGTCCATGGTATACACAGTATTCGCCGCCAGCACCATAATTCAAAGGCATCAATTTTCTTCCTATCTGTCTTTTTCACTGTCCAGCTTTCACATCCATATGACATTGCCTGCAAGAGAAGCATACTTTTGAAGACCTTCGTTGCTTCTGCATTGAACACGTATCCACAGGAGTGGGGGAACGTTCAAAAGAACAATTGATTTTTCGAGAACAAAAATGGATTTTTCTTTTACAAACAGTGTACCCTTTGGGTTTGAATCTCCAAATAGATTGGCACTTGTGTTAAGAGTGTCCACCTGGGTTTAACTTTCATGTGGTTAAAAAGCCAGGGTTGGCTGTACACCGCATGCGCGGTGTTTTTGACCAACTGACAAGGGAGCGGGGTGAGAGATCTTTGGAAGGTGAGATCTTTAGCTGTAGTTTTTGAGAATGATTATATTCTTCCAAAAAGTTGAAGGATGAATGATTCTTTTTGAAGTTTAGATCAAAGAAGCCAGTATAATCTATTGTTTTATTTGCAGTCCGTCTAGTTCTAACGGCACGTTTCCAGTCTCCAGTGTTTTCCCCTGAGGAAAGACTAGTGAAACGTTAAAGCGCTTTGGATAGACGTCGGGAACATCAGCTATGCGGGACTACTAGCTGTTTCAATGAGCAGCACTGTGGACAAATCATCTATTACCAGATAAGAGCTGTCTTTTTTATAAATTATAAGGTTATGAAGTTGAGCTAAGAAGAAGCAAGATTAACAGCGTGATTATCTGGTTTTGTGCTACACTAATGGGACTGTTAAACATAGATATAAACAAGAACGTCAAAACCTTGAAATGAATATGTTGATAGATTGGAAATTTGTGAAATCAATATAAAAGGAAAGAAAATTATAAAGAAAAAAAAGAAAAAAAAGAAAAACTCACTAAAGTGACACTGGAGTGAGGTCGTTGATGCGAATTAGGGCAGTCCAGTCCGGCAAGTCCGGTTGGATTATTAGCCTGATGACAGTCTGAGACCTCGGTCACAAAGTGAGTTATATATAACTGGAACAATATAATCTGAACTCAAGGTTAAAAGATAAGAGCTGTAAAAGTTTGTTTTATTACTGGTGTAAATCAGGCTCTATAAAGTGACTAATTATACTATTGTTAGGAAACACTAACAGCTTTGACTACATCCTCTGGCAATGAATTCCAGAGTTTGATTACGTATTGAGTGAAGAAATATTTTTTCTGATTAATCTTAAATGTGCTATATCGTAGCTTTGTTGCATGTCCCCTAGCCTTTCTAATTTTTGAAGGAGTAAACAGCCAATCTACATTTATCTATTCCACTTCACTCATTACTATCTCCCCTTAGCTGTCTCTTATGCAAGAAGAAGAGCCCTAATCTTTTAAGATTTTTACATAGTAACATAGTAGATAAAGACCAGCATGGTCCATCTAGTCTGCCCAGCAAGATGGCAAGAGTAGGTGCACCTATCGCTCTGTGCAGGTCACCCCTCCCCATGTCTTTGTTTAGGGGTGAACTCACCACTTCATGTAGGACACCCCTATTTTTTGAGACGTTAGATGGTACCGTTTATTTTGTTTTTATCCTGTTGCTGTAAAGGGATCCACTGTGTTTGTTCCATGCCGTTTTGAATTCCGTCACCATGTTTGCCCCACCACTTCCATCGGGAGGGCATTCCAAGCATCCACCACCCTTTCAGTGAAAACATATTTCCTGACATTGCCTTTCAATTTA
This sequence comes from Ichthyophis bannanicus, assembly GCA_033557465.1. NCBI lineage: Eukaryota > Metazoa > Chordata > Amphibia > Gymnophiona > Ichthyophiidae > Ichthyophis > Ichthyophis bannanicus. The sequence continues at coordinate 94,481,746 of CM066037.1, forward strand.
CCACCTTGCAGCTTCATGTTATGCCCTCTAGTTTTACAGCTTCCCCGTCTTTGGAAGAGGTTTGTTTGTTTATCATTTCTCTTTAAGTATTTAAAGGTCTGAATCATATCTCCCCTGTCCCTCCTCTCCTCCAAAGTGTACATATTTAGGTCTTCAAGTCTCTTCTCATAAGGCTTCTGACGCAGTCTCCAAATCATTTTGGTCGCCTTCCTCTGAACAGTTTCCAGTCTTTTTACATCTTTTGCAAGATATTTTATTTATTTATTTATTTATTTACATTCTCTTATATACCGCGCTATTCTGCATCAGTGCGGTTTACATTGAACAAACTGAAATTACATTGAACAGGGTATTATAACTTGGAGATAACTATTTTACAGGGAACATGGGCTATGGAGGGTTAAGTGGCTTGCCCAAGACCACAAGGAGCACCTGTGGGACTAGAAACCCCAGTCCTTCCAGCCCAAGGTTGCTGTCCTCTAGTGGGATTTGAACCCCCGACCTTCCGGCCTGAAGTACCTTGCCCCAACCACTAGGCTACTCCTCCACTATGGATATGGTCTCCAAAACTGAACACAGTATTCCAAGTGAGGCCTCACCAGTGACTTGTACAGTGGAATAAGTACCTCTTCCTTTCTGCTGGTAATCCCTCTTTGTATGCAGCCCAACATCCTCCTGGCTTTTGCCACCACCTTGTCGCACTGTTTTGCCACCTTGAGATCATCAGAGATAATCACACCAAGGTCTTTCTCCTGAACCGTGAATACCAACCTCTCGCCCCCTATCGCGTACATTTCCCTTGGATTTCTGCTACCCAAGTGCATGACACTGCACTTTTTCACATTAAATCGTAGTTGCCAAGCATTAGACCATTCTTCCAGCTTTTGTAGATCTTTCCTCATGTTAACCACTCCCTCGGGGGAGTCCACTCGGTTGCAAATTTTTGTCATCTGCAAAAAGACAGACTTTTCCATTCAGTCCTTCAGCAATATCACTCACAAATACATTGAACAGTGCCGAACCCAGGACCGAACCCTGGGGCACCCCGCTAATCACCTTCCTTTCATCCGAGTGAGTTCCATGTACCTTCACCTTCTGTTGTCTGTCAGTCAATCAATTTCTAATTCAGTTTACCATCTTGGGACCCATCCCCAAGCTACTGAGTTTATTGGCAAGCCTCCTATGAGGAACAGTATCAAAGGCTTTGCTGAAATCCAGGTAGATGACATCCATTGCATGCCCCTGATCTAGTTCCTTGGTCACCCAGTCAAAGAACTCAATCAGATTTGTTTGGCAAGACTGTCCTTCGGTAAAACCATGTTGCCTTGGATCTTGCAACCTGTTGGTTTTGAGAAAGTTCACTATTCACTCTTTCAGGAGCGCCTCCATTACTTTTCCCGCCACCGAGGTAAGGCTCACGGGCCTGTAGTTTGACACTTCTTCCCTGTCACCACTTTTGTGTAGAGGTACGACATCAGCCATTCTCTAGTCCTGAGGAACCTCTCCTGTTTCCAAGCATCTGTTGAAGACGTTCTTTAACAGTCCTGCAAGAACCTCTCTGAGCTCTTTCAGTATCCTGGGATGTATCCCATCTGGTCCCATGGCTTTGTCCACTTTCAGTTTAGCAAGTTGTTCTAACACCTCATCTTCTATGAATGGTGTGGTATCTACTTCATTCCCATTTTTATATTTGGGAGTCACAGGTGGTCCATCTCCAGGATTTTCTTTAGTAAAAACAGAGCAGAAGTATTTGTTTAGCAAGTTCGCTTTTTCAATGTCACTTTCCACGAGTCCTTTCCCATCCCTTCTGTGTCCTGCAATTCCAACTCTGATCTTCTTCCTTTCCCGAATATACCTGAAGAAAGTTTTGGTGCCACCCTTAACATCTTTAGCCATCTTTTCCTCTGCCTTTGATTTTGCTATCCTTATTTCTCTTTTAGACTCATTGAGCTTGATCCTGTATTCATTTCTGTGTTCTTCTGTTTTTAAGCTTTTGAATTTTGCGAAAGCTGTGTTTATTGCCTTTATTTGAGCAGCCACTTCTTTGGAAAACCAAATAGGTTTCTTTCTCCTCTTGTTTTTATTTACTTTTCTTACATATTTATCTGTTGCCCCTTTTATTGCCACCTTTAGTTTAGCCCATTGCAATTCCACTTCCCTTATCTCCTTCCACCCCGTCATCTCCTCCTTTAAGTACTCAACCATTTTATTGAAGTCAGTGTTTTTGAAATTTAGGACTTTGAGCTTGCTATGATTTGCTTGTACCATGGCTTTTATCTCAAACCACACTGTATGATGATCGCTGTTGCTCACAGGGGCACTCACGCAGACATTTGAGACGCTATCACCATTGGTGAGCACTACATCCAGCGTTGAGCTTTCCCTGGTTGGTTCCATCACCATTTGTCTAAGTAATGCATCTTGGAGAGCATCCACAATTTTTTTGCTTCTTTCCAGATGTGCAGAAAGAATAATCCAATCCACATCAGGTAGATTAAAGTCACCCAATATGATCGCTTCCCCCTTTGTTGCTATCTTGGCAATATCTATAATCAATTCATTATCTCTCTCTTCAATTTGAGTCGGAGGTCTGTAGACTACAGCAATATGGATGACAGCGCCATCTCCTCTTTCCAATGCAATCCAGAGCGCTTCTTCTTTTCCCCATATCCCCTGCATTTAATATTGCTTTTGACATACAAGGCTACTCCTCCTCCTTTTCCATTTTCTCTGTCTCTTCTGAATAGATTATAGCCAGCTATGGCTATATCCCAATCATGTGATTCATTAAACTATGTTTCTGTAATGGCCACAATGTCCAAATCCGTTTCCACCATTAGGGCTTCCAGGTCCGGAATTTTGTTGGCTAAGCTTCGAGCATTTGTGCTCATTGCTTTCCAGCATTTACCTGGCTTGTGTGTATTTTGCATTGATTTTGTTCTGCCCACTTGTTTTTGATGTTTTGGTTTAAAAGTATGACTGTTTCTGATGTTATTCTACTTTTGCAGGGGGTGGCATACAGATCTTGCCCTTCCACATCCGTCACCCCCTTTTCCTAGTTTAAATGCATATCCACATACTGCCTGAATTTTTCTCATAGGAGTATCTTTCCATCCAGTGTTCAAACTTCTATTGGTCATCCTCATCCAAATGTAATTGCTGAAAGACCATAACTCCTCCTCTTCTTTTGCTTGTTCAAGCCTTAGAAAGAAACATATAGCCTGCTAGCCAGTTCTGAATTAAGATCACTGAACCTCCCTCTCCCACCCAAGTCTCCATCAAGCAGAGAACATTTAGCTTACGCTCCTCTATTACATCATGGACTAACTGTGCCTTGCAAGTCATAGAGCTAATATTCAAAAATGCCATGGACAAACTGAAGACTATTTCTGCCTGGTTTTACAGGTCCCACCCTCTTCCTACCCTACATTTCTGGAATGGCATCCCCTTGCACTCAATTTGCATTTTTCTTTGTTTTTGACCTACGAAGTGAACTGAAGAACAGTGGAGGAGTGGCCTGACAAGAATCAGGGAAGCTAGGGTTCACAGCCTATTTCTTCCACTCAGGCCGGGGCTACCTTTTTGGCTGCCCTGTGTGAGTGATTACTGTGCTGTCCCTCTTCCCATAGATTTCAATGGAGCCCTTCACAAGCCTTCTCCCAATAAGTGTATGGATGTCTGAACATTATTAACATGTATAGTGGAGTTGGAAAAAGGCTACCAGATTTCTATATGACTACCCTCCAGTGCCAATGATCAAATACATTAGGAACAGGGCCGGCCCGTCCATTGAGCGAGAATGTTTTTTGCACAGGGCCCCGCGTTTCAGGGGGCCCCGCGCAAAAAACATTCTTTTGTAAAAGTAAAATTGAAAAAAAAAAGAAAACCTGTCTCCTGCCGCTGTCGGGGCCGCCGCGGCAGAATCGAGCGTGCCGCGGGGCCCCCCTGTACCCACCCGGCAGAGCCTGTCCTCCCTGTAGCAGCTCTCTCTTCTGAGCTGCAGTCAGACGCGCCGGCTTGCAGAGCGCGAAGGGAAGAGTTTCCCTTTCGCGACTCTGTTAGGCCCGCGGGGGCTGATGGGAACTTCCCATCAGCCCCCGCGGGCTTAACAGAGCAGCGAGGGAAAAACTCTTCCCTCGCGCTCTGCAAGCCGGCGCGTCTGACTTCAGCTCCAACGAGAGAGCTGCTACAGGGAGGACAGGCTCTGCCGGGTGGGTACAGGGGGGCCCCGCGGCACGCTCGATTCTGCCGCGGCGGCCCCGACAGCGGCAGGAGACAGGTTTTCTTTTTTTTTAAAATTTCCCTGGGCTGGGCTGGGCGTTAGGAGTGGTGCTGGGCTGGGCTGGGCTGGGGGTTAGAAGTGCTGCTGGGCTGGGCTGGGCTGGGCTGGGGGGTTGGTGTTAGGAGTAGTGATGGGCTGGGCTGGGCTGGGGGGGGTTAGGAGTTGTGATGGGCTGGGCTGGGCTGGGGGGGGGTTAGGAGTTGTGATGGGCTGGGCTGGGCTGGGGGGGGAGGTGTTAGGAGTAGTGATGGGATGGGCTGGGCTGGCTGGGGGGGTTAGGAGTGGTGATGGGTGCTGGGCTGGGGGGGTTAGGAGTGGTGATGTGCAGTGGGCTGGCTGGGGGCGCAGGAGTGGTGATGGGCACTGGGCTGGCTGGGGGGTTAGGAGTGGTGATGGGTGCTGGGCTGGGGGGGTTAGGAGTGGTGATGGGCGCTGGGGAGGGGTTAGGAGTGGTGATGGGCGCTGGGGGGGCTTAAACTAAAAATTGGGTGATGGGGGATTAGGACTGGAAATGGGCTGGTGGGATTAGGACTGGAAGTGGGTTGATGGGGGGTTAGGACTGGTAATGGGCTATGGGAGGGCTTAAACTAAAAATTGAGTGATGGGGGATTAGGACTGGGAGTGGGCTGATGGGGAGGTTAGGACTGGTAATGGGCTATGGGGGGGCTTAAACTGAAAAATGGGTGATGGGATTAGGACTGGAAATGGGCTGGTGGGATTAGGACTGGGAGTGGGCTATGGGGGGGCTAGGACTGGTAATGGGTTGGGGGGGTTGCTAGGACTGGAAATGGGCTGAGTGGAAGGGGGCTTGAACTGCAAATAGCTGTTGGGGATGGGGCTTGGAATGGAAATGGGCTGAGGGGAAGTGGGGGGCTTGAACTGCAAATAGCTGATGGGGACGGGGCTTGGAATGGAAATGGGCTGAGGGGAAGTGGGGGGCTTGAACTGCAAATAGCTGATGGGGAGGGGGACTTGGAATGGAAATGGGCTGAGTGGAAGGGGGCTTGAACTGCAAATAGCTGATGGGAAGGGGGGCTTGGAATGGGCTCTTAGGGGAGGGAGCTAGGACAGGAACTGGGCTGATGGATGGGCTAGGATAGAACTGAGAATTGGGTGTTGGGGGGAGCTAAGATTGGAAATGGGCTGTGGTGGGGGCTTGGATTGAAATGGACTCATGGAGGGGCTAGAACTGGAAGTAGGCTCATGGGGGGCTTGGTTTAGAAATGGGCTGAGTGGAGGGGAGCTAGGATTTAACATGGGCTGATGGTGGGGCTAGGAAAGGACTAGAAATGGGCTGATGGGAGGCTGGTATTGGAAATGAGCTGATGAAGGGACTCGGATAGGACTGGAAATGGATGGGGGAGCTAGGACTGGAAATGGGCTGATGTGGGGACTAGAAGGGAGCGGATACTGGGTGGGGCTGGAACTAAAAGGGAGCTGATGTTGGGGGAGATTAGAAGGGGATGGGGCTGGGAGAATGAAATGGAGAGGGGAAAAATATTTTGTGTGGGAGGGAAGAAAAATGTACAATTGGCCGGGTATTGGGAGACTAAGTGGGGATTGAGGATGGAGGGGTAAAATTTGAGTGGATGAAATAGGAATGAGGAAAGAGCAAAAGGAGAAAGATTATTATGTTAAAGCAGATGTAGAGAGAGAATGGAAAAAACTAGAAGAGAAGAAAGGACAAATGGACAGCAGACGATGGAGAGATAGCAGAAGACACAAATAAACCAGAAGAAAGTGGCTGGAACAATTGCAACTGAAAAAAAAATGCACAAAAGGTACAAAGATATCTCTTTATTTTGAATTTATTAACTGGAATATGTCAGCTCTGGGAAATGTGCATCATTAATGTCTGTGCTTTGTTTAGTACAAGAGGAAATTAATTTATAGTTTTATTTCTACATTGTTGTTGTACATTCCAAGTTTGGCTTTTAGGGTTCCCAGTTTAATTATTGTCTTCCTGTTTTTAAATTGTGATTCCTTGTTTGGTGATAGTCTATGTTCTGCATGTGTAACTGAGCTGAGGTATTCTGTTTATGTAATTCCTATTTGACATTGTCACTTGTTCTCTTTCCCCAGTAGGTCATGTATTGTTATTCTCTGAAATGTATTGGTTTAATATTTGCAGTGTTGCCTTTTGATAGGTAGTGTATGGTGCTTTATGAGTCCTGGTAGTGCTGTTGGGATACGGTGGGTTTGCTATGGGTTCTAAATGGGCAGTGTTTGTAGTAGTTCCTAATGTGCCTGGCGGTTGGCACTGGATTATAGTAATGTAGAAATCTTTGTCTTTTTTTATCCATACACTCATGAAGAGGCATGTATACTAAAAGTTAGTGTATGGTAACATTATGCAAATATTTATGCAAATGAGGCCCCTTATGCAAATGAGGCCCCGCACCGAGTCTCCGCACATGGCCCCGCACCCCCCTTGGGCCGCCCCTGATTAGGAAGTACTACAGATTCCTGTTAAAAGACCACTAGGGGCATATAGTAAATCTGCCATACCATAACAGCACTAATTCCAACACTCACACAGCAAGGAACCTACCTATGAAAAAAAGGCACAGCAACTATTCCAGTGGACTCTAGAACACCAATACAACTCCTAATGGCACACACAACAAGTTGGACTGGTACAAGTCCATACACAGAACCTACATACTTACAGAATGTCTCAGTCATTTACAGAACACAGACAGACTCTCAATGAATGCAGAATAAAGGACCACATATTATCACCGGGAGATTACAGACCGGTGAGCCTGACGTCAGTGCCAGAGAAAATGGTAGAAACCATCATAAAGAACAAAATTACACAGCATGTAGTCAGTCATGGCCTAATGGGAGACAGCCAGCGTGGCTTTGGACAAGGAAGATCTTGTCCTACTAGTCTGATGTGTTTTTTTGAAGGTGTGCATAAACAGGTAGACAGGGGTGGGTCGGTTGATGTAGTGTGTCTGGACTTTCAGAAAGCTTTTGACAAGGTCCCCCATCGGAGACTTTTGGTGAAGCTGGGAGGTCATGGGATAGGAGGCAGTGTATTATTGTGGATCGGGACCTGGTTAAAAGATAGAAAGCAGAGGGTAGGGCTAAATGGCCAATATTCCCAATGGAAAAAGGTGAATAGTGGAGTACCCCAGGGATCTGTACTGGGTCCGCTACTTTTTGACATATTCATAAATGACCTGGAAGAGGGAATAACTAGTGAGGTTATCAAATTTGCAGATGACACAAAACTGTTTAAAGTTGTTAAAACCCAAGTGGATTGTGGAAAACTGCAGGAGGATCTGGATAAATTGGAAGACTGGGCATCCAAATGGCAGATGAAATTTAATGTGGACAAGTGCAAAGTTATGCACCTAGGAAAGAACAACCCACACTATAGTTACACGATGCAAGGCTCCACATTAGAAACCACCACCCAGGAAAAAGATTTAGGAGTCATCGTGGATAACATGTTAAAACCCTCCGCCCAGTGTGCAGCGGCGGCCAAGAAAGCAAATAGAATGCTAGGTATCATAAGGAAAGGGATGGAGAATAAAACAAAGGATATTATAATGCCTCTGTATCGCTCCATGGTACGACCGCACCTTGAATATTGTGTGCAATTCTGGTCACCGTATCTTAAAAAGGACATAGCGTTATTAGAAAAAGTACAGAGAAAAGCAACCAAATTGGTGAACGGGATGGAAGGCTACTCCTATGAAGAGAGGCTAAAAAGGTTAGGGCTCTTTAACCTGGAAAAGAGACGACTGAGGGGAGATATGATAGAGGTCTATAAATTAATGAATGGAGTGGAACGGATAAACGTGGATCAATTGTTTACGCTATCAAAATATAGGAAGACTAGGGGACATGTAATGAAGCTACAGGGTAAACTATTTAAGACAAATAAGAGAAAATATTTTTTCTCTCAACGTGTAATCAACTCTGGAATCTGTTACCGGAGGATGTAGTAAAGGCTGTTAGTGTAGCTGGGTTTAAAAAAGGTTTGGACAAGTTCCTGGAGGAAAGGTCCATAAACCACTATTAAAAAGGGACCCAGGATATCAATGCTTGACCCAGTACAAGCATTGTGGAACCTGTGTCTTTTGGGGATATTGCTAGGTACGTATGACCTGGATTGGCCACTGTTGGAAACAGGATACTGGGCTTGATGGACCTCGGTCTGACCCAGTATGGCATGTCTTATGTTATGTAAATAGAAATATATAGCTAAAATTTAAACTGGAAACCAAGATGTCAGAGTGGAAGCAGGGCAACGCAGGAGAAACATGCAGAAATACATTTTCTCCTGTAATGAGCAAAGATATTAGAGATGCACATTCCCAAAACTAACATATTCCAATCATTAAATTGAAAACAAACATTTTTTTCCAACCTTTGTTGGCCTGTTTTCTAATTGTGTTGGTCTCCATCTCACTTTCCTCTTGTCTGTTTTCTAACTCCTTTTCCAGGAGCTAGAAGACAGATGGGGTCTCCTTTCCATTTCCCATTTCTTGTCTCCTCTCTGCTTCACTCACTATATCTGCCTTGAAAGGGTTAGCATTAGTGGCCTGATAGCCAAGAAAGGCACTCCTTGTGATCTTGGGCAAGCCACTTTACTGTCTGATGCCTTGGAAGAAAGGTCTAATGATCATACCTTGCCAAAATAATCCAGAGGTTGCTGGGTCACCAGGAGTCTGCATTGACTCAAGGACATGCATTGCATCTTTCTCCAAAATTAATCTCATTTCCACCTCTGTCTACTCATAGCTAGATTTCACTTCCTTTTTCCCTCTCTGTCATCCTCTTTTCATATCACCAACCTAACAACCAGCTTTCCATCTCCAGTCTCAGCCCATTGTCTTGTTTCTCCACATCTCTCTCCCCTTTTCCCCAGTCTTTCTCCCTCTTGTTTACCCACTCTCTAGACCTCTGCATCTAGCTCCTTCCCAGATCTTATTTGAGTAAAGGTATGCCAATCAGGAGCAACAAAAGAGGTTTAAACAGGAGCGCCATCGGGCGCGTGCAGCAGAACACCGCCAGAACACCAGAGCACCCCTGATCAGCTTCGGGCCAGAGACTGGGTAAGCCAATTCCTCCCCGATCGCCAGCCTAAGGCCAATCAGGAGCAACAAAAGAGGTTTAAACAGGAGCGCCATTGGGCGCGCCTGTGCCTGAGGGCCTCGCCAGAGGGCCCTTTGGCATGGCCCTTAGGCATAGAACATAGACGATAAAATTCAACAAAACCCTACGACCTTCCTCACCTTACAGTTGTAGACCCCAGTTGATGATTTTCCACTACCGAAGATTCGTTGCGAATGCAGCTACCTTATGCCTATACTCTATTCTCCCTCTTCTAGCACCTTAGGTTCACAGTAGTGCCTCCTGTTGCCATCTTAACGTAAAGTCAGAGTACTTTACTCCTAGCTTCTCTCTAATCGCCCTCATGATTTCGGGGCATCTTGCATTCATGCTGCATGTCCTCTGCCTAGCCCAACTCATCTCATGGGCAGGCTCTTTTACACAACTCCAAGGCCTGGTACCCAATGTGCAAATCCCAGGATGCAGAAGCTATTATGGCTTCCCCCATTCCAGCAGACCTCATCTGCCTGCAAACCATCGCTGGCTGATACATATAACCTGTCTACCACTGAAAAAAACTAATAAACACAAGTCCCCACACTAAGAGAACCTAAACTGCATGCTAATAAATGCCTGATCCATCCACAATAAGTCGACTGTCCTCACTGACTATGTCAACAACTGGAATTTGGACTTGATCTTTGTCACTGAAACTCAGACACAGTCATCACCAACCAGCTAAGACTCCCAGGCTATGACCTCTTTAACTATCCCAGAATGAACCGTCGAGGTTGTGGTGTCCTCATTATAGCCAGAAGCAACCTCCACTTCCAGCACACCTTAGCTCAGAGTACAACCAATCTTGACCACATCCTGATCTCAAATAAGACCTTAGCCATCGGTTTCCTCTACTGTCCTCCGTCTTCAAATACCGATGAACTGGCGACAATCCTTGACATGGCATGCAACCATAACACCCAACGAAGAAGGCTCTGGCTCTTAGGTGATTTTAATCTCCCTTCTCTCCCTGCCAAGCACTCTGCAACATTCCTGGATTCAATGAATACACTGGACTACCACCAACTCATCCACACCACCACCCATGTCGGAGGTAACATCCTGGACCTTATCTTCACCCCGCTACCCCTCCACTCCTTAAACGACCTAATCTCACCAACCGTGCTACCAGTCCCCTGGTCTGATCACAATGCCATTCTCTTCTATATTCCACATGACAGAGAAGAGTGACAGGTTTCCCTATCAAACTCTCCTGTCTTCTGCCGCTTCAGATGTTTCCACAAAGAAATATTCCTCAACAACACTCTGCATGACCTCAACTCTGACACCAATGATCTGGTTAAACTAATAGACATCTGGAATAACAACCTCTCTAGAGCTGCACTCCTGCCACCCTCCACAAAACCCACCTTCAAGAACCACACAGCCATATGGTTCACTGCTGACCTACATGAATCACTGGTGCACCTCAGAAAGCTTGAACATTGCTGGAGATGTTCTAGACATACCAACGACCAAGCTGCATACCTGAATTCTCTACATCAGCATTGGAAAGCTGTCAACCACAAGAGAAAAGAGTACCACACTAGCACCTTCTTGCGCTCCCTCAACAAACCTCAGGAGCTCTTCAACCTCGTCAAAACCCTCACAAAAGATACATCCTCACACAAACCAGTGAATATTCCTAGCCCAGAGATTTTGCTACATACTTTCAAAGTAAAACCACATCAACAATGCCCCACTCAGATTGGTCTGACCTTAACAGTCTACCTAGGCATCTCCCCTTTGCCAATGACACACTCTTATCCACACTAGAGACCTTTTACCCATACTCCCCTGAACAAATAGAGAAGATTGTCTGTGGAATCAACACCACTACCTCCCCAGCTGACCCATGTCCAGCATTTTGGATCAAGCAAGCACGAACGAACCTCAGCCCAGTCATCGCCAGAATTGTTAACCTCTCACTGTCCGAAGGCTTCCTACCACCTCCCCTCAAATCCGCCTCCATCAGACCATTGATAAAGAATATCAATCTTGACCCATCAGAGGTCAATTCCTACAGACCCATCTCCAGCCTTCCTTACTTAGCCAAAATACTTGAAAAGATTATCCACCAACAAACCCAGGACCACATTTACTCCTATGTACCTCTAGACCCACAGCAGAACATGTTCCGACAGCATCACGGCATTGAAACCCTACTGACAACTCTCCTGGACAGGCTCCACACTGGATTAGACAAGAAGAAACAAGGATTCATCCTAATATTCATGGACATCACCTCTGCTTTTGATTCAGTCAACCACAATCTCCTACTTAACTGCCTACATCAAATAGGTATAAGGAACATAGCCCTCAACTGGTTCAAAACATACCTGTCTGATCGCCGGCAGCAAGTTCGCATAGAAACGCAATCATCCAGACCATTCCAGCAGACACAAGGAGTCCACAGGGCTCATCCCTCTCTGCCCTGCTTTTCAATGTGTATACAGTATACAGCCGATGTGTGCCATCATACAATCATTCAAAATTTACTACCACATTTATGCCGACAATGTCTTACTCTATGCCCCTTTCTCCATAGACAACCCTGACTACTCTTCCATCACAGAGTGCTTCAATGCAGTCTCAGATTGGCTCATTCCCACAATCTGATAGTGAACAGCAGAACGTCAGAGGCCTTATTTAAAACCAAAGATAATTCTTTCACCCCACCAACTTCCCTCAGGTTGAATGACATCGATCTTGTGACTAAGTACGTTACCTGGGAATCACATTGGACCAACATCTGAAATGGGAAACCCATGTACAAAACCACCAAAGCAGTTAACCATAAACTGAGAACCCTCCGGCATCTACGCCCTCTCCTTGAACCTTCACATTTTCGCGCAGTTTGCCAAGCCCTCATTTTTCCTCACTTTGACTACTCCAACATAATTCTCCATGGCCTCTCGAAGCACGCTCTCCAACCATTACAACTGGCCATGAACACAGTTGCCCATACACTCCTACAGTGGTGTGCAAAAGTCTGGAATCACTTGTGAGTTTTGCATTTTTCGTACTTTCTAACTTTTTTTTTTTTTTTAATTTTGCGTTAGCCCAGCATATTCATCTTTCTACCATGTTAAAAGGGATACATTTGGCTATTAGAGTTGACTTTTTTGCATTCCTTGCTTCCAATTTAAATACTTTACAGACACTGGGAGATAGCTACTATGATTTTTGTGGATCCTGCGTCAAAACTGTATTGAGATTATCCAATATGCACACGTTATTTCTGACCAATCAGGAGGCTGGTTTCACTAACCAATCACAATGCAGATATCTAGCCAACAGTGCAGCTATAAAAACGCACGGAATTTTTGAATTTCATACGCTTTCTGGATCGACCATGAAGATGACTCGGACCCTGACTTGGAGGAGCGTGTTCGTGTGTCCTTTATGAGCGAGGAAGGATTTTCAAGCCGTCAGATAGCCAGGAAAGTTGGCTGCAGTCAGAGTGCTGTTGTTAAGATTGTACAGAAGAAGAAAGAAACGGATTCAGTGGTGGACAAGCCTCGTTCAGGTCGTCCACGTGCATCAACATCACGCCAGGACCCCGCACTACCATGCATTTCACTGACTAATCGCAAGTTGACCTCTCCTCAGCTACTTCGAGAGTGGTCAGACAAGAGTGAGGTCAGTGTCAGCTCATCAATAGTTCATCACTGGTGCCTGCAGTTTGGTCTCCGGGGCTGCAAAGCACGGAATAAGCCACTGATGACTGACATACAAAGGCGCAACCGAATTGTGTGGGTGAGAAAGCACTCAACCTGGTCGACTGAAATGTGGGAAAAGGTGCTATTCAGTGATGAAAGCACCTTCTGCCTATTTGGTAACCAGGCCCACACCTATGTTAGGAGATTTCTTGGAGAGGAATTCAAGTCTGAGTGTCTCAACCTCACTGAGAAGCATCCTTTGAAGATCATAGTCTGGGGCTGCATGGCTGCCAGTGGAGTTGGACGTCTTCACATCGTCGATGGAATGGTCAACGGGGCCAAGTACATTACCATACTGTAAAAGTGCATGGTACCATCAGCACATCAGCTGTTTCCTGGCCAGTTCCTGTTCCAAGATGACAATGCACCCTTCCATCGCTCCAGACAGGTGATCAACTGGAAGCAGCGGAACAACATCAAGTCAATGGACTGGCCTGCCCAGTCCCCAGATCTGAATCCAATCGAGAACCTGTGGCACAAGGTGGCCTTGGAAATATCCAAGAGACATCCGACATCAAAGCATGAGCTAATTGAGTCACTCATTGCAGCTTGGAACCGCATTGTCACCAACGATCACCTTGTCAGACTGATTCATTCAATGCCGACAAAGTGCTGTCAGGTGATCAAGAACAAAGGGTAGCCCATCAAATAGTGAGCCATCTCTGACACATAAAAACGGCCTTTTTCAAGGCCACATACATTAATTTGAAGGAAACTTGGCGTGTGTCCATAATATTTTAAAGCATATTTACAATAATATATCGTTGGCCAAAGATGTACATTACGCGATTTTCACAGAAAATCTATCAACAGGACAGCTATGGGGAACAAACTCAGAAAATAAAGGCCAAACCAATACTAAAAGTTGGCCCTAATAGCCAAATCTATCACTTATCATGAGATACAAAGAAAAAGCCACTGGGAGGAAAAAGAAATTAAGATATAAGGTCACGAAGTTGAAAAAATGTCAAATTTACAAGTGATTCCAGACTTTTGCACACCACTGTATCTGTGTCCAGATATGAACACATCACGCCCCTCTTGATACAGCTCCACTGGCTCCCTATAACAAGTTGCCTGATATACAAAGTCCTCCTACTTACCTTCAAGGCTCTTAACAACATGTCTGCAGCCTCCATCGCTGAACTCATACAACGGACCCCGGAGACCAGAACCAGGAAGTCATGCATGGTAAACTCACTCGTCATCCCTTCAGCAATAAGGATTTGTACTCAATCTACCAGGAATCGTGCTTTTTCATTATTGCACCAACCCGCTGGAATGCCCTACCTCCAATGATCCGAGCCATCCTAGATTTGACATCCTTTAGGAAGGCATTTAAACCATACTTGTTCCAATCAGTCTACAACCAACCACCCTAAACAAGGCCCTCTAATTACTGCCCAACCTTGTTCATCTTCCCATATTCACACTGATTGAGAACAAATAGCTATATATTATTTTATTCTACTGTTCCTCTGTTTTTAGTTAAATTTGAATCTGTTCTATACAAATGTGTTCCATGTAACTGTTCCACTGTTTTTGTTCTTGTTATATCCAGTTCTATGTAAACTGTTTGATTGCTCATGTTATATGCAAACCGCACTGATCTCAAAAAGTGCGGTATATAAAAGCAAATAAATAAATAAATAAATAAAATAAATAGCCTAGGGAGCCTGATGTCCAACGGGGTAGACGCCTGGTGCTGAAGCTCCCGAGAGGCCTACACAGAATCCTGACTAAACTCCTGCAAAACTTCACTATTTTGCTTTAAAATCGCCGGGGCGCATCGGAGGGATGGCGGGACCTAAACCACAGCGCCTAGATTTCGGCTCCCCCACTTCGTCGCACGGCAAACGCTCCAAAACGGAACTGCCTTCCCCGCATAAGATGGCGCCGCTCTGTGAGAGCCTTGAAATGCAGCGGGTGATACTCGAGGAGATTCGTGGTGTAAAGGAACTGGTACAATCCAACGGAGAAGCGATCCGCGCCATGCGTGAGGACCTTACCATGATGCAGGAAAGGCTCGAGGGCCTCTCGTTGCGCCAAGACAAAATGGCGGAGACTCTTGAATCGCACGCGGTGCGAATGGGGAAGATCGATAAAGCTGAACGCCAGATTTTGCTCCTTCAAAAGGAACTTGAAGATAGCAATAATAGAGCTCGTCGCAATAACATTCGACTCATTGGAGCTCCAGAGGGCGTAGAAGCAGGAGATCTGCGGGAATATCTGGGCAATATTCTACCCTCTCTATTGAAGACGACGTTTCTTAAGGACCTGGAGATAGACCGGGCACATCGTGTCCCCACTAATATGGCGCTCAACCGGACGACTCCCAGGCCCATCATTTTTCGGCTACTGCGCTATCAACAAGCTGAGCAAATTCTGGCTGCTGCCCGGGCTAATCATCACCTCGAGATAGATGGGCATAAAGTGTCTTTCTTCCCTGATCTCTCTAAGCCCACGATGGACCGCCGAAAGAAGCTTCTTGCTTATCGCCCTCGCCTTCAGCAACTGCAGGCCCGATTTGGTCTCCTGTATCCGGCAAAGCTACGCGTTACGCTGCATAACCATACCAGGACCTTCGAGGATCCTGACCTCCTCGCTGCATTTTTGGACTCTAAAGAAGCTGAACTGATGCGTTGATGTTACCATCAAGCTGTGTTGCTGTTCAAAGCTCTCTTAAATCTCTACCTCATTGGGGCCTATCGCAGTGATTTCGCTGCGGACGCGGTTGGACTGCTCTCCTGACCTACTTCTTTGAACCGCCATCCTGCTTCTCTGCACCCTTCGGTGGCTCCCGGGACTTGTTCCTGCTGCAGGGAGTATGGCCAGTATCGGGCCTTCTCTGGGGCTTCCCCCCGCAGACTCATGGTCGCCAGTAATAGTTGGGGTTTTGCTTCTTCTCTAGTGCACTTCGGTGCCTGTCTCTTTTTTTTTGGGGTTATTTATGCTTTCTACCAAAAGTTTATTATTTCATGTCGTGTGTACAGTCATTTGCTACCAATATGCATAGTTTAGGGAATAATGTGCAACTTCATGTTCTCTCAGAATTTTGTATATTACTAGATGGCTTTCTGTAAGCTCTTATCATTGAATGTCAAAGGTATCAATAGTCCAATCAAAAGGAAGAAAATTCTTAGCTATTTGAATACTGAGCATGCTGATTTAGTACTGCTTCAAGAAACGCATTTAAATGCTAAAGAAACACTAAAGCTTAATGTCAAGCCTTATGCTGTTGTGGCGTATTCTCCCGCTGTTGCTAAACGCTGTGGTGTTGCCATACTTGTTAAGAAATCCCTGCAGGCCACCGTGCTAGATATTAGCTCAGATAATGAGGGTAGATGGGCTCGCGCTCATCTCAAAGTGGGGGATCTAGAATTCACGTGTATTTGTATTTATGCTCCAAATGTTGACAATCCTGGTTTTTTTGCTAAAATTGCACAAGCTGCGCAAGCCTCCGCTCATACCCCACTAATACTGGGAGGAGACTTTAATCAGGTCCTCGACCCTTTGGTGGATCGGCAGCCGCCTAGAACCTGTGGTCCACCCAAGAGTCTCTCCATACTTACAGCTATGATCGCTGATTTGGCTTTGGTGGACATATGGAGGTTATTGAATCCTTCTGATTTGGATTTTACCTTTTTCTCCGCTCCTCTCCTCACCAATCACAATCCCGAATAGATTTTTTTCTTTTATCTAAAACATTGGTATCGCAGATTGGTATGGCTAAGATTCACCCCTTGCACATTTCAGACCATGCTGCCATATCTTTTACGATACACACTGCTGCGCAAAATGCAAGTCCCCGAGCATGGTCTTTTGATAGGTCTCTCCTAGACCAACAGGATTTTCAAACTGTAATACGGGCTGCCATACAAGAGTACTTTCATTTTAACTCTCCCCTTGACACAACGAACTGGGCCTGGTGGGAGGGTTTTAAGGCGTCTATTCGAGCCACGGTGACTAGTTATCAAATCCGTCTTGGGAAACAAAGAAGGCAACAATTGGTGATCCTTGAACAACAGATACAGGCTGGTGAACGTATTCTTACATCCCGAACAGACCCATGTGTTCTGCTTCGTTTGCAACGTCTCCGTTTTCAGTACAACAAGATTTGCATAATGCCGCTGTTAGAAATATAGCATCCCAGCAGGGATTGTATTACCGGGAAAATAATCGCGCTGGTAAACTACTAGCTAATGCTTTGAAGGGGGAAAAAAGAAGCCAAACGGGTAGCAGCTCTCCGAAGCCCATCTGGGAATGGCCTTGTCACAAAAGATCATGAGATTTTAGAGCTTTTTCGCGATTTTTATGCTAGCTTGTATAAATCTGAATGTGAGTTTGTTCCTGAACATTTCGACCGCTTGTTAGCTGGTGTACAGCGTCCTACTCTCTCGGCTGAGGAATGCACGGCCCTTGATCATTCGTTTACTCTTGTGGAAATACAGGATGCAATTAAAAGATGTGCCTCCGGCCGTGCTGCGGGTCCAGACAGCCTTCCGGCTGAGTTCTTCAAAACTTTCAGCTCTGATCTGGCCCCGTTTTTGCAGCAATACTTTACTACCCTAGTAGCCGACGGATCCTCCCTTGGTTCCTTTTCAGAGGCCAACATAGTGGTCTTTGAGAAGGAGGGGAGAGACCCACACCTGACAGCCAATTACCGACCCATCTCCCTGCTTAACGCAGATTATAAAATCTTCGCCACTATTCTTTCTACTCGGCTCTCTCACAAAATGACCACTTTAATACATCCAGATCAATGTGGATTTATTCCCGGCAGATCAACTGCTGATAATGCCAGGACTCTTTGTCATGTACTAACTAATATGGCCTCCCACGATCGTCCATTGGTTGGCCTTTCCCTAGATGCCGAAAAAGCCTTTGACCGGCTAGAATGGCCATTCCTATTTGCGACCCTCCGTTGGTTTGGTTTCGGCGATAATTTTCTCCGTTGCCTTCAAGTGCTATACTCTCAACCAACTGCTAGTGTCTGTGCCAACACATTGAAGTCCCAGCCATTTTTACTGCAAAGAGGCACCCGTCAGGGGTGCCCACTTTCCCCCTTACTTTTTGATCTTGCGTTAGAACCCCTAATCCTGTTAATCCGTCAGTCTCCACATATCCACGGCGCTCCCTTTCCCCGTCGGGATATAAAAGTCTCAGCGTATGCAGATGATCTTATGCTTTTTGTTTCCTTAGACTCCGTATCTGTTGTTCTGGATCTAATTGACCGCTATTCTCAACTTTCAGGTTACAAAATTAATTGGACCAAATCAGTCGCCTTTCCCCTAAACCACCAGGTTCACCAAGCAGACTTGCAAACCTTTCCTTTTGTATGGCAGCCCCGTATGGTAAAATATTTAGGGGTACATTACTGTTATCCTCTCGAAGAAACCGTCGCTTTTAATGTCAAAAATTTAATCACCAAGGTCCGTGAGCTCACCCAACGTTGGTCTCCACTTACTCTTACGTGGTGGGGCCGTATGGATACCATAAAGATGATGATTGTTCCCAAGGTTAATTATGTCTTAGAAATGTTACCGTGCCTTCTCCCTCGACATACCTACAAAGATATCGAGGGCCTGTTGATCAGATTTTTGTGGCAGAACAAACCGCCTAGAATAGCGAAACATAAACTTCAGTCAGATAAGGAACATGGTGGGATAAGATTTCCTGATTTTTCAACTATCACCTCTCTTTCTTCTCAAACAGGGTGCCCGTTGGTTGGACGCTTCTTTCCCGTCCAGACCAATATGGTTAGATATAGAAGAAGACCTCTGTAAGCCCATTCCACTTAGCTATCTCCCTGGAATGACTTTCCCACTGGATGCCCACTATCCACCAATGCTCCTGGATACACTTCGCTCCTTCAATGTTCTCATCAGCTCCCTAGACTCCCTAACTTGCCCACTAGATAGGCTTCCAATTTGGCATAATGCTCGATTCCAAATTCAACATAAGCCGGTGGCCTGGAGTCCCTGGTATTCCAGAGGCATCTGGACTCCCAATCAACTGTTTCACAATGCTCGCTGGAAGTCCATTAATGAGCTCCATTGTGAGTTTGGCCTTCCTTCTAAATACTATTTTCAACTGCTTCAGTTGCAGCACTGTCTCAAGAGTGCTGGGGTTTTTCCCCCACTAACTCCTCATGACCAAGGGATAACTGAGGTGGTCTCCTCTATTGGGGCTCAGTCCGGTGTTGCTTCCACCTTTTATAAAACTCTTTGTGCTCCTCAGAATGCTGTCCCCCCTTCTGCACAGCAGACTTGGGAGCGAGAATTGGGTGTAACTCTAACCCCTGAACATTGGAACCTCTTCTGGAGCAAAGTGGTTCGTGTTTCCCGCTCGGCTTCCTTAACCCAGACGCTTTTCTTCTTTGCCCATCGCTGTTTCTATACCCCTGATAGACTGGCCAAATGGACTTCCACTCTGAGTAATCAATGTTGGACTTGCCATGCAGCTACAGGCACCCTCACTCATGTCATGTACGAATGCCCCGCACTACAACACTACTGGAGCCGGGTCTGGGGTCGTATTCAATCTATCTTACACTTTACTGAACCACTCTCCTGGAAAATAGTGGGACTCCGTTCTGCAGCGGGCATCCCCTCTCTCCCGAAGTCTGCTTACTTCCTCCTTGACTTTCTAATGGGTATTGCCATATCGTTAATCATGAAATATTGGAAAAATAGCTCTTCACTGAGTCCTCTAGAATGGTGGAATTGTGTCTGTCTATATAGTAAGTTTGAACAAATTCCTCGTAGGGCTACCCCTTCCCTTCAGGCCCGCTACCAGGTGTCTAAATGGAAATTACTCACAGATTTCGTGCAGTCGGCCAAATGCTCGCACTTGACTGTCTAGTTATATCTCTCTCTTGATCCATAGTATATCATGACTGTTATGTTTATGTTCTAACATAATTGCTATGGACCCCATGCCTGGGTTAATATCTTTTCTTTTCTTTTTTTTTTTTTATTATCTAGAGAAGAAGCATAGGGGGGGAGGGTTGATGGGGTTATTTTCCGGTTTATTCCATTTTATTTTGATGCAATCATCCTTGTTTTATTACTGTGTGTATTGTTATTGTTATAAAATGAAAATAAAAGTTTAAAAAAAAAAAATAAATAGCCTAGTGACCAGAGCAACAGCAAGAGGCTTGGGCAAGTCACCTTACTCTCCACTGCCTCAGAAAAAAAGGCCTGACAGTCTACTTCCAGTTGTAACTTGCCAAGAAAACCAAGGGGCTGCTGGGCCACCAGGAGTCAGCATTGACTTGAAGGCACTAAAAAAAAAAAACCTTATTTACTTTCCTGACCTAATCATCTCACCAGCCTAAGTCCTTCTGTTTCTCATATCCTCCCTGGCCTCTAGCGCTTCTATTGTCTTAGCTTCGCCTACCCAGTCTCCCATTACTTACCTCTTTCCCACACTGATTTCTGCCCCTTCTCATCCTATCACAGACCCAACTCTTGTTCCTCACCTCTTCTGAAATACTCTCCCTATTCCTTTCTGGTTTCCAAAGCTGACATTTTCCAATCAACTTAAAATCAAGGGCCTGATATTCAAATGGGATACCATCGTCGCTGATCTCTAACCCCGGATCAATGCCGGGGTCATATGCGGCCCTGGCATTGAATATCCGGGGTCACCACACAGCCTCTGATGCCACAGAAGCTAACCGGGTAGCAGTGATATTGCTCTGCTATCCAGTTAGCTCCTGTGGGTAAAACTAGGCCAGCTTTTGCAGTGTCTAGTTCTACCTGCAGGTCGCTAACTGGGTAGCAGTGCTATCACTGCTACCCGGTTAGCAACTCTCACCATCCACAACACGCCCCGGAACATCCAAGACACGCCCTGATGCTAAGCAGTTAGCATTGGGGCATATAGAGGTGTTAGCTGGGGATATCTCTGGCTTTCATCCATTACCCGCTATCTACGTTCCTGTGTCCGTTCAGCTGAGCATGCTTGGCTCAAGTCCTGCACCCTTGCAGACTTTCTACACATCAAATTCATGCTTGTCTCTTTCCAGTCAGTCATAGAACTCATCAAACAAGACTATTATGTCCATCTGACTCTCTTGCCTCTGACCCTCACTATCTCTTTACTACCCTCAGCTCTCTCCTCAAGGTGCCTCCACCTCTGACCCCTTCCTCACTTTCTGCCTAAACCCTAGCTATTTCCATGACAAAATCCACAAGATCACCCTCCAATTCCCCACAAAGTCAGCTACTTCCCTCCCTTTCCCTCCTCCCACTCTTCACTCCCAACTTACCCCCTCTACCTCTGCTACCCTCTCTTCCTTTTCTGTGATCTCTGAGGAGGAAACTGCACATCTTCTTTCTTCCTCCAAACTCATCATCTGCTCCTCTGATCTTATTCCCACCCATCTCCTAAGCTCCATCTCCTCCACTGTTCTCCCTTCCATCTCTCATATTCTCAACCTATCGCTCTCCAATGCAACTGTACTTGCAGCCTACAAGCATGCTGTAGTTACACCTCTTCTCAAGAAACCCTCACTTGATCCTACCTGTACTTCTAACTATCAACCCATCTCCCTCCTCCCTTTCATTTCTAAACTACTTGAACGTGCAGTTCATAGCCATTGCCTTGACTTTCTCTCCTCTCAAGCCCTCCTGGATCCTTTACAATCTGGCTTTCATCCTCTACATTCTACTGAAACAGCTCTTGCCAAAGTCTCCAGTGACTTCTTCCTGGCAAAATCCAAGAGCCTTTTCTCAGTCCTCATCCTTCTTGACCTCTTGCTGCTTTTGACACTGTTGACCACAACCTTCTCTTCCCATGGCTTTCAGTACCATCTTTATACTTATGATTCCCAGATCTACCTCTCTACACATGAAATCTCTCCGGCAATCCAGACGCAGATCTCTGCTTGCTTTTCTGACATTGCTACTTGGATGTCTCACCGCCGTTTAAAATTGAACACCGCCAAAACCGAGCTTCTTATTTTTCCCCTAAAACCTCCTCTCCTCTTCCTCCTTTCTCAGTCATAAGAACATAAGATATGCCATACTGGGTCAGACCAAGGTCCATCAAGCCCAGTATCCTGTTTCCAACAGTGGCCAATCTAGGTCATACGTACCTAGCAGTTTCCCCAAAAGACACAGGTTCCACAATGCTTGTATTGGGTCAAGCATTGATATCCTGGGTCCCTTCTTAGTAATGCCTTATGGACCTTTCCTCCAGGAACTTGTCCAAACCTTTTTTAAACCCAGCTACACTAACAGCCTTTACTACATCCTCCGGTAACAAATTCCAGAGTTTGATTACACGTTGAGTGAAAAATTATTTTCTTTTATTAGTTTTAAATAGTTTACCCCGTAGCTTCATTGCATGTCCCCTGTCTCTGTGGATAACTCTCTATTCTTTCCTGTTTCCTCAGCTAGCCACCTTGGAGTTGTCTTTGACTCCTCTCTCTCCTTCTCCATACACATCCATCTGATAGCTAAGACCTAACATTTCTATCTCTATAACATCAACAAAATCTATCCGTTCCTTTTTGAACACACTACTAAGACACTTATCTACTCCTTAATCACCTCCCATCTTGACTATTGTAATCTACTCCTTGCTGGTCTCCCTCTCAATCATCCCTCCAATCTGTCCAACACTCTGCTGCGCGGCTAATCTTCCACCAGCCTCGTCATGCTCATATTACCCCCTCTTCTGAAGTCACTTCATTGGCTCCCTATCCGTTTCCGTATCCAGTTCAAACTCCTCCTGCTGCTTTCGGATCTTGACTCACCTGATCTCCTCGTGTTGTCTGTCTTGACTAGATTGTAAGCTCTCATGAGCAGGGACAGTCTCTTACATGTCTGTGCAGCTCTGCGTATATCTTGTAGTGCTATACAAATGCTCAGTAGTAGTTGTAGTAGTAGGAAAATGAGATGGAACGGAAAGATCACTGTTAGAGGCAAGAACTGGGAAATTGAAAGGAGACCCTGGAAAAAGAAGTCAGAGGACAAGAAGAAGGAAACAGAGAGAAACTGGGCCAGATATTGAAAGGCATTTACTACTACTACTGAGCAATTGTATAGCGCTACAAGTCGTACGCAGTGCTGCACAGACATGTAAGAGACAGTCCCTGCTCATAGAGCTCACAATCTAGTCAAGACAGACAACACAGAAGGTGTAGGCTGGGATAAAACAAGGGGAAAGGAAAGGAAAAGAAAAAGAAGATCAGGTGAGTCAAGATCCAAAAGCAGCAGCGAAGAAGTGAGTTTTCAGCCTGGATTTGAAGAGGGTTAGAGAGGGTGCCTGGCGTACAGACACAGGTAGTTTGTTCCAGGCATAAGGTGCAACAAGGTGAAAGGAGCGAAGTCTGGAGTTAGCAGTAGAAGAGAAGGGCACAGGTAGAAGCAGTTTGCTAAAAGAGCGGAGTTCACGAGGGGGGTTGTAAGGAGAGATAAGAGAAGAAAGGTACTGAGGAGCTGCAGAGTGAATGCATTTATAGGTCAGGAGGAGAAGCTTGAACTGGATGTGGAAATGGATGGGGAGCCAGTGAAGTGACTTCAGAAGAGGAGTGAAATGGGCATGACGAGGCTGGCGGAAGATTAGCCATGCAGCAGAGTGTTGAACAAATTGAAGGGGAGAGAGATGATTCAAAGGGAGACCAGAAAGGAGTAGGTTACAGTAGTCAAGATGGGAGGTGATTAAGGAGTGGATAAGCATCTTAGTAGTGTGTTCAGAGAGGAAAGGACGGATTTTGCGGATGTTATAGAGAAAAAAAACGGCAAGTCTCAGCTATCAGACGAATGTGTGTGGAGAAGGAGAGAGGAGTCAAAGACAACCCCAAGATTGCGAGCCGAGGAAACAGGAAGGAGTACAGATTTATCCACAGAAACTGAGAAAGGAGGAAGAGGAGGGGAGGTTTTAGGGGGAAAGATAAGAAGTTCAGTCTTGGCTATGTTCAATTTCAAGCGGCGGTGAGACATCCGGGCCGCAATGTCAGAAAGGCAGGCAGAGATCCGGGTCTGGATTGTTGGAGAGATTTCAGGCATAGAGAGGTAGATCTGGGAGTCATCAGCATAAAGATGGTACTGAAAACCATGGGAAGAGATAAGTGTACCAAGGGACTGGGTATATAGAGAGAAAAGGAGCGGCCCCAAGATAGATCCCTGGGGTACACCAACTGGGAGCGGGATAGCAGAGGAGGAGGAGCCACCAGAACACAAACTGAAAGAACGATGGGAGAGATAGGAGGAGAACCAGGATAGTACAGAGCCCTTAAAACCAAGTGAGGACAGGATACCGAGGAGAAGGTTGTGGTTAACAGTGTCAAAAGCAGCAGAGGGGTCAAGAAGGATGAGGACAGAGTAAAGGCCCTTGGATTTTGCCAGGAACAAGTCACTGGAGACTTTGGCAAGAGCCGTTTCAGTAGAGTGTAAAGATCGAAAGCCAGACTGTAAAGGATCCAGGAAGGCATGAGAAGACAGGAAGTCGAGGCAGTGGTGGTGAACAGCACATTCAAGTAGTTTAGAAACAAAAGGAAGGAGGGAGATGGGTCGATAATTAGAAGGACAGGTGGGCTCAACCTAAACTATGGTTATACAATGCAAGGTTCCACATTAGGAACCACCACCCAGGAAAAAGATTTAGATGTCACTGTGGATAACACATTGAAACCCTCCAACCAGTGTGCAGTGGTGGTCAAGGGAGCAAATAGAATGCTAGGACTTGAAAGGAAAGGAATAAAACAAAGGATATTATAATGCCTCTGTATCATTCCATAGTGCGACCGCAGTACTGCACCTTGAATATTGTGTGCAATTCTGGTCATCGTAACTTAAAAAGGATACAGCAGATTTAGAAAATGTACAGAGAAGAGCCACCAAAATGGTAAAGGGGATGTAAGGATACCCCTAAGAGGAGAGGCTTAAAAGGTTCAGTGTGGAAAAGAGTTGGTTGAGGGGAGATATGATAGAGGTCTATTACAGGGCTCAACAAAGCCATGGAGACCAGAAATTTAAATCTGATTCCTGGGATTTGCTCCACTGCCCCTCCTATTTTTTTAAAAATATGATCACAGGCAGAAGACCCCTTTCTTTCGGGCCAGGGGGATCCAATCCACTCTCCTGCAGCAGAAAAGGAGGGATCTTTGCCACAATCAGGGCTTAGATGCAGCTGACAGCCTGCAGGGATTGGAAACTTGAGAAAAAAGAAAAGTAAGACAGGGAGTGAGGTAGCAAAAATTTAAAGGGGCACTAACCTAAAAAAAAAAAAAAAGTAAGGAGGATAGGGGAATGGAGGGAAGAGGATGTTTGCTGGGGAAAGGGAGAAGGGGAGAGAGTCTGGAGAGGGAACAGAGAATGGAAAGGGGTTGAAGTGGGGAGGGAAGAGTGCAAGGTGAAGGACAAAAATGACAATTTGTATATACACATTCTCCCCCCCCAAACATATACGGAAGTACCCCACCCCCACACCACACCCACACAGACAGGCAGACCAATGTTGCACCACACACTCACAGAGACACTTGCCATCTGAAGCTATAACTATTGTTATCTAACGATGAGGCATGGTGTAGAAACTCTGGCACTGGTCTCGTGAAAATATGAGACCAGCGTGAGAGAATCGGAGGGGGAAATGAAAAGGTCACAAGCTCTGGCTCCTAAGATTTTAACCTGGCTCCTAAATCAGCACAAAATTCGTCAAGGTCTAGTTTATAAAATAATGAGTGGAGAGGAAGGGGTAAACGTAGATCAGTTGTTTACTCCTTCCAAAAGTAGAAAGACTAGGGGACACGCAATGAAGTTACAATGTCGCACATTTAAGGCTAATCGGAGAAAGTATTTTTCACTCAACATGTAATCAAATTCTAGAATTCATTACCGGAGGATGTAGTAAAAGCTGATAGTGTAGCTGGGTTTAAGAAAGGTTTGGACAAGTTCCTGGAGGAAAGGTCCATAAACCATTATTAAAGAGAACCCAGGAAATCCACTGCTTACCCCGGGATAAGCAGCATGAATTCTATCAACCTTCTGGGAACTTGAAAGGTACTTGTGACCTAGATTGGCCACTGTTGGAATCAGGATACTGGGCTTGATGGACCTTTGTTTGACCCAGTAAGGCATATCTTATGTTCTTATGTTCTTATGTCCTTATCATTTTATGCTGCCTTTTTCATTGGCAAAGTAAAGTTACATCTAAATATTTCTAAATTTATACTCTGGATGCACCATCTGAGAAAATCTTACTCTTGGGATGCCAATCTCACTCCTTGCGATGGTTCACCCTCAGCATGTCTGTGTAACTATTATTCCTGCTTAAATCGATTGGCTAAGTATCACCGTTAGCTCTCTCTTCAGCTTAATAGATGCATTTCAGCTATAAGTTGACGTATGGACAACACTGACCCATTCACCAGTGAGAACATTTAACACAAGGCACTAATGCGCACAGCGTCCAAGTTCCCCAGTTCCAGGAGGGAGATTTTAGGCCTCACCTGGTGCATTGTGGGACCCTCAGCACTGGTTTCAATGGGTTGAATCAGGGACTACAAATCCCACACTGCTCTGGGAATGCCAGGTCAGAACTAGGAATGACCAAGAAGTCTCCTCCTGAAGCTGGGGAACTTAGCAGCTCCCTAGGCAGCCAAGACCAAATCATGCTCTTAGCACTAGTGAAGCTTTTCTTGCGCATCTTCCGAATCTTCCTCTCTCCCATGACATCTCCTCTGGCAGTACTTGAAGTGTCTGCTTCGTAGGAGGAGGTCTGGATACTTCTTAAACTATTTCATACAGAAAACAGTGATAACAAATACTGCTGAATTCTTACTCCGATATCAGGACAGCTTTAGCTGTTTTTGCTACTACTGTGGTGCTGTGAATTATGTCCTTGTTTCACACCCGTGTTTTTCAGGAAGACGTCTACCAGACAGGACATGATATCAGGGCATCCAGAGTCCCCCATCCCCCACCTTAATCACCACTTGCAGTTAGATTCCATGTCCTTCCCAGTCCTCAGTCCTCTTCTTTTCTCCTCTTGGTTACTTAAGAGCTTTCCAATTCCCATTCTCTTCTGTTCCTAAACTTTCCCCGTCTCACTCTGTTACCAGCATTTTCACATCCTAAGTCTCTTATCTCCATCAACCCCATCTTTCATTTCCCACTTATAAACCCTGTGTCATCACTGAATCCCTTCTGTCTGCTCTCACTAATCCCCAAGTCCTTGTTGACCTCTAACCCTGGATCAATGCCGGGATCATATGCGGCCCCAGTATTGAATATCTGGGGTCACCACACAGCCTCTGATGCCACAGAAGCTAACCGAGTAGTGGCGATATTGCACTGCTATCCAGTTAGCTCCCATGGGTAAAACTAGGCCAGCTTCTGCAACGTCTAGTTCTACCCGCAGGTCGCTAACCGGGTAGCAGTGCAATATCGTTGCTACCCGCTTAGCGACTGTCGCCATCCACAACACGCCCCGTAACATCCAAGATACGCCCTGATGCTAAGCGGTTAGCATTGGGGCGTATAGAGGTGTTAGCTGGGGATATCTCTGGCTTTCATCCATTATCCGCTATCTACATTCCTGTGTCCATTCAGCTGAGCATGCTTGGCTCAGATCCCACACCCTTGCAGACCCAATTTCTAAGACTTTGCTATTCCCCTATTCCCGAGTGTCTGCTCCAGCTTCTAGTCCCTATGTTTCCATTCTCACAAGTCCCCACTCAGTCCCCTGGTCCATAGGTTCTCACACCACGCTTCCCAGTCTTATCCCTGACCCAATCCCCAATATCCACCCTCCACACCCTAATCCATAAATCTTTATTCACTGGTCCCCAAAATCGCTAACTTCTTATTTATATCCACCTTAACTTGGAAACAGAAAGCTGCTCTCCATCAAGTCCCTACTCCTTTCTCAGCCCAGCAGGAGAGCTGTGCCAGCAATCGGTGGCTTCAAATCCCATAGCTTCTTCTGCCAACTACACCTCTGTTCTCCTTTCCCCCTAGCTTAGATCAACAGGGAAAGGATAGGAGAGGCATCAGGACCTGGAGGAGCTGGCTTTTACTGGCTGGGGGTGGGAGGGAGATGTAAAACACACGCCAGGTGAACCGAGCAGCTGCTGCCTGGGAGCGGGGAAGGAATACAAAAAGCAAACAGCAGAAGAGGCAGCTCTCTCTGTTCAGACATATCACTCTCCCTATTCCTTCCTCCATCATATCCAGCATCTCCATCTTTCATCCCTCTTCTCTCCCCCCCCCCCCCCCCAAAGTGTTCCGGCATCTTTCCTATCCACCCCTCTCCGCATATTCCGGTGTCTCTCCCTCTCTCCTTCCCAACATCTCCTCTTGCCCTCTTCCCCCCCTGAGCCTCCCTCCCTTCAAGCCTCTTGCCGTTGCAGTGCCTTCCCCCACCCCAACAGCATCAGCGTAGAAAGTAATACGTTGTCCTGACGAGCCTCGCACTGAAGTGCTCTCTAGCCTCTGCCGGTCCTGCCCCTAACAGCAGCAGGAAGTGTGTGTCAGCGGAGGTGGGACTGACAGAAGCTACAGAGCACTTCAGCCAAAGGCTCCGCAAGATGATGTGTTACTCTCTGCGCTGATGCTGCCAGGGAGGGGGAAAGCGCCATGGGCCCAGAGCCAGCACGTCCATTGTGTGAGAATGTTGTTCACACAGGGCCCCGTGCTTCAGGGGGCCCTGCTCCAACAACATCCCACACATGCTATTCGGCATCCAACAGGGTCGGCTTTAGAGGAAGCCGGAGAGGACCCAGCTCACCTCTGTACAGCCACCGAAGTGAAGAGCGCCATTTTTCTTTACTTCGGTAATTGTGTTCTAGCATAGGCCACTGGGGCACCAGAGGTTAAAGTACATTTCCTGTTTCCTGGGACTCAGCGCGTCAGCAGCCTACACAAGAACACAGCTTCTTAAGTGAAGAAAAACAACACCCTTCACTTTGGCGGCTGTCAGAGTTGAGCCAGGGCTTCTCCGGCTCCCTCTAAAGCCAGTCAGACAGCTGCAGGGCTTTTTGGGGGGCTGAAAATGGGCTGCGTGGGGAGGGGCTTGGACTAGAAATGGGCTGATGGGGGGGCTAGGATAGGACTGGAAATGGGCTGATGGGGGGCTAGGACTGGAAATGGAATGATGGGGGGCAAGGATAGGACTGGAAATTACTGATGGGGGTGCTAGCATTGGAAATGGGCTGATGGGGGGCTAGAATAGGACTGGAAAGGGCTGATGGAGGGCTAGGATTGGAAATGGGATGATAGGGGGGTTTGGACTGGAAATGGGCTGATGGGGGGCTAGGATAGGACTGGAAATGACTGATGGGGGGGCTAGCATTGGAAATGGGCTGATGGGGCATCTTGGACTGGAAATGGACTGATGGGGGCTAGGATAGGACTGGAAATAGCTGATGGGGGAGCTAAGACTGGAAATGTGCTGATTGGGGGCTAGGATAGGACTGGAAAGGGCTGATAAGGGGCTAGGATTGGAAATGAGCTGATGGGGGAACTTGGACTGGAAATGGACTGATGGGGAGCTAGGATAGGACTGGAAATGGCTGTTAGGGGAGCTAGGACTGGAAATGTGCTGATTGGGGGATAGGATACTACTGGAAAGGGCTGATGAGGGGCTAGGATTGGAAATGGGCTGATGGGGGGGCTTGGACTGGAAATGGGCTGATGGGGTGGGCTAGAATAGCACTGGAAATGGTTGATGGGGGTGCTAGGATTGGAAATGGGCTGATGGGGTGGGCTAGAAAGCACTGGAAATGGTTGATGGGGGTGCTAGGATTGGAAACGGGCTGATGGGGGAGCTAGACTAGGCCTGGAAATGGACTGATGGGGGGCTAGGATAGGACTGGAAATGGAGGGGCTAGGATTGGAAATGGCCTGTTGGAGGGTCTTGGACTGGAAATGTACTGATGGGGGGGGCTAGGATAGGACTGGAAATGAACTGATGGAGGGGTTAGGATTGAAAATGGGCTGATGGGAGGGCTAAGACTGGAAATGGGCTGATGGGGGAGGCTAGGATTGGGAATGGGCTGATGGGGCTAGGACTGGAAATGGGCTGATGCAAGGGGATAGGAGAATGGGACTAGAAGGGAGCAAATGCTGGGTGTGGCTGGAATTAGAAGGGAGCTGATGTTGGGGAGGACTAGAAGAGGATGGGGCTGGGGGAGTGAGGACGGAGAGGGAAAAAGATATTTTGTGTGGGAGAGAAGAAAAATGTACAATTGGCCAGGTATTGGGAGAGTATGTGGGGATTGAGGATAGAAGGGTAAAATTTGAGTGGATGAAAAAGGAATAAAGAAAGAAATGGAGGAAAAAGCAAAAAGGGAAAGATCAGTATGTTAAAGCAGAGTTAGACAGAGAATGGAAAAAAACTGCAAGAGATGGGAGCAGTGAGTGTGGAGGATGGGAGCTGTAGCCTGTTGAGTGCCACGTTGGCGGAGCACGCCAGATCAGCTGCGCGTTGTTGGCCCTGACGTCATCTGGGGCTTATATTGCCGCTAGTACCGCGATCTCGCGGTCGCTCTTTGAAGGGGCACGTTTAAAGGGGCTTGTTTGCCCGTTGAGCGCCCCTTCAGCGCACGAGGAGCACGGAGTGGAGGCCTTGGAATGGGCAAACGAAAGAATAAGTCCTTAAATGTGAATACTGTTAATCCATCGAAATCTGTGAAGGTTCTTAGCCCTATGGATAAGCACTTGGTTACCCTTGAGGGGCCTGTCATCTATGCCGGTTTCTCCTTCGGTATCGACTGATATTGTGGTGGGTCCTATGCCACGTATCCTTCAATCCCCAGGAGATTATGCTGTGGCCCAACAGGTATCTGGAGCTATTCTACCAACGGACATTAAAAATATATCCTTATCTGACGTGTGGCAAGTCCTCTCGCGAATTGAAAAGTCTTTATCATCTGTTGTTTCACAATACTCTGTTTTTACTAAAGAAGCTGTTGCGAAATTGTCTCAACATGAATCTCAATTGTTTGTTTTAGATAACCAGTGTAAAAAATTAGATCAACAAGTTTTATCACTACAGAATGTTAATGTTTAATTTATTAAAGATAGTATTTCTTTAGTCTAGGTTAGCACTTATATGTTATGACCCTATATCCATAAAAAGATCATAAAATAACTTAACCAAAGTTAGATCTGGTCATCGAACTTC
Source organism: Ichthyophis bannanicus (assembly GCA_033557465.1). NCBI lineage: Eukaryota > Metazoa > Chordata > Amphibia > Gymnophiona > Ichthyophiidae > Ichthyophis > Ichthyophis bannanicus. The sequence goes on from CM066037.1 coordinate 94,513,018, forward strand.
AAAAATAAGCAGCATTGAAAGCCTTTTCAAAGAACAAAGCACCAGGCATTGATGGCATTCCCACTGAAGTATTACAGCAATCTGATGCAGATGTTACCATACTTACAAGGCTCTGCCAGAAAATTTGGAAGACAACATCATGGCCATCTGACTGGAAAAAATCTGTGTTTATACCAATACTAAAGAAAGGTGATCCAACTGACTGTTGAAATTATCGCACAATTGCTCTGATTATTTATTTATTTTATTTATTATTTTATTTATTACAAGCTCTTATATACCGCACTATTTAGCATCAGCGCGGTTTACATTAAACAATAGACCAGAACAACATACTGTTTGGTTTTACAGAGAACAGGTACGACAACTTGGATAACATAGGGAATTGTTAACTGAAACTATTTACATATATACAGTATACTTTATGCTCAGGGTTTGAATAGGGTCCTGTAGCACAGGTGGCTGAATTGGAGGAGGTGTGGTTATGGTGCTGGCAATGATCCCACATTGCCAGCAAGCTGAGACGACTGAGGAGAGATATGATAGAGGTCTATAAATTAATGAATGGAGTGGTACGGGTAAACGTAGATCGATTGTTTACGTCGTCAGAATATAAAAAGTCTAGGGGACATGCAATGACGCTACAGGGTAACCTATTTAAGACTAATAAAAGGAAATATTTTTTTCACTCAACGTGTAATCAAACTCTGGAATTTGTTACCGGAGGATGTAGTAAAAGCTGCTAGTGTAGCTGGGTTTTAAAAAGGTTTGGACAAGTTCCTGGAGGAAAGGTCCATAAACCATTATTAAAAGGGACCCAGGATGTTGCTGCTTGACCCAATACAAGCACTGAGGAACTTGTGTATTTTGGGGAGACTGCTAGGTACTTATGACCTAGATTGGCCACTGTTGGAAACAGGATACTGGGCTTGATGGACCTTGGTCTGACCCAGTATGGCATATCTTATGTTCTTATGTTCTTATTTCTCTTCATACCCAACAGGAACTGATGGAAAATACTCTGAGGGCTAAAAATATTAGGTGTTTAAATTTTCCTCACACTCGTTTGCTTTCCCCTCAGATCCTATATGATAAATATTTGACTGACGTCCTGGGGTTAGAAGAAACTACTAAACCTGTAATTAATAATTTGTATTATTTGCCCCAAATGGTAGCTAACCCTGGTGAAGTTCTCCAGGGCGTAGCAGCCTTGCCCGCACTTGATTCTGTAGACGTTTCTGAATTTATTGAGTCGTCTTCTGATCTAATTTCTACTAGGTCAACCCTTTTGGTATCTTTTAATTCAGAGATTGATAAAAAATATGGTTATGAGGTTATACTTTCAGAATAAAGATGTTAATTTCTGCGGAGGGATAATAAATTTGTTCCCTGATGTCTCCAGGCAGACGCAGCTGCGATGCAAGGCTTTTATTTCATTAAAGCCTCGTGTTCTGGCTATTGGTGCTACATTTTTTTTTAAATTCCCCTGTAAGTGCCTGGTCACATTCAATGGAACTAAATACATCTTTTCGGATATAGCTTCTTTAGAAACTTTTCTTGGTACCCATTGTCCTTAAGGTTGTAATTATGGGGTATGTTTACTAAAACCCTGTTAGGTGCGCGTCGCGTTAGTGTGCGGGATGCCATAAAAGGAGTGGGCGTGTCAGTCTGAAAAAATCAAACCGGGAATAATCATGCGCTAATGTGCGCTGTGCCCTAATGTGCGCCGCGCACATTAGCGCATGAGCAACGCGCGCGGGAAGCATAAGTGGTGCGCTGATGTACAAGCACAGGAACAGAGCCACAGTACAATGGTTAAGACAGTAACGGATAGTGCAGGGATCATGGGGTCAATTCCCCACTGTGCCCAATGAATAAGGCTGGCTGAGGCACTACCTGTTATGTGTAATATTGCAGTCTGAGGCATATTAATTTTATTTTAATTACTGCTACTAGCAAACGCACTCTGAAAGTACTGTAACATAAGGCGCCCCATAAGGTACCCCAGCGGGCACATTTTAAAGTGCACTGTCCGCCACGGCACTCTACAATGTTGCATAAAGGGTGGCGTATAGGGCGCCATATAGGGTGCCCTATGAGGCACAGCAAGGTCATAGCACTGTTTTTGATGGCAGCACTGTGCATTTAAATGCATGGAAATCATAAGTAGGTGCGCTGAAAGGCAAAGAGGAACAGCAGTGTAGCATAATGGTTAAGACACTGACTGATGATACAGGGGTTATGAGTTCCATCCCCAGTGTGCCCAATATGTAAGGCTGGCTGAGGCATCAGCTTTGACATGTAAGTATTGTTTCCTGAGGCATTTTATTTGTAATTTAATTATTGCTGCCAGCAAACACACCCTCACGTGCCGTAACCTAAGGTGCCGCATAAGGCACCCTATAAGGCACTCCATAGGGCACATTATAAAGTGCACTGTCCGCCACGGCACCCTATAATGTCCCCTACAGGGCACCCTATAAGGCGCTCCATAGGACACCTTATAAGGCACCTTATATGGACGGTAACCATAAGGTGCCCTATAGGGCGCCCTATAAAGCACCCTTTGAGGCACCTTATGGGTACAGTGGAGTGGAGGAGTAGCCTAGTGGTTAGAGCAACTGCCTCGTACCCAGAAGATCAAGGGTTCGATTCCCACTGGCACTCCTTGTGACTTTGGGCAAGTCACTTTACCCTCCATTGCCTCGGAAGAAAAGGCTGGCAATCTACTTCCGGTGATACATTGCCAAGAAAACCCAGAGGTAGCTGGGTTGCTATGAGTCAACACTGACTTGATGGCACTAAAAAAAAAAAAAAATGGGTACAGTACGCTGAGGGTGTTTTTGCTGGCAGCAATAATGTACATTAAAAAGAGATAATGCTTTGGGGAGCCCTATCAAATAACCCCACTGTGGGTTTGAACCCATGACCTCTGGCTCCACTTGTAGTGAAGAAACCAGTGGGCTACAGCTCTATAGCTGCTAGCAAGCCCCTAGCTGGCTGCAGAGGGACTGCATGTCACCACACAGACAGTCTACTGTGGTCACCAGGATAGGGTTAGCCCACCCGTACCCATGATGCACTGCACATGCAAATCAGTGTCTACAGATGATCACAAGATGGGGTATGCATCCCCACAGCACCTCGGCCTGGTAGGGGGAACTGACCATGTGCACCCCCACAGCACCTCGGCCTGGTAGGGGGTACTGACCGTGTGTGTTACTGGAACAGAGTAGCTACACACCGTCACATTGTGCGGGTACTGTGCTCACCCTGAGGGTGCAGTGAGGCGCCCAGCACCAGGTCCACAGCACCTTCCATAGCAGAAATCGGCCATGCTGCAGATCCCCAGCTGTGCTATTGTGTGAGATAAGTAGTTTCTGCAGAGACACCTTGGATACATCTGTATGTCTCAGTCAGGTGTAGCCCCTATGGACCCTTAGGAGGATTATGTACCACCACCCTCTTCCTCCAGGGCTTAGGGTGGTAAACAGGGTCTCCCATCAACAGATCCACATTCTACCTCTCTGCAATGGTGGCAGGGGACCATCAACCCCGGTCCTGTTGGGGAACAGACACCAACAGGGCAGTCAATGCAGCTCTGTACACATCCATAACACAATAGCAGACAGACATTAGGCCGGGATATGCTAAGCTGCACCCCACCACTATCTGACATTCTCCTACAGCAAACCTTCAGCCACTGCAAGGCACTCCATCAAACCACATACCAGCTGCAAACAGTCTGCTAGCTAGTCCATAGTGTATGTTCCTGGTGGAAATGCATACACACCAAGCAGATAAATCAGTGACTGGGCCCCAAAAGAAAACCCATAAATATCACATAAGAGAAATACTATACAGCACTATGGGGGTGCCTAGCCATGCTGTGGTCACTGCACAGTCAGGGTGAGAGTGATCTCCCAGCAGGACATGCTGTGGCCACCCTGTCTGTTCAGGTGGTGACCGGGCACCACAATGTCCCAGCCAGTGCCCTATGCCCTGTGCAGATGCAACCTGGCCAGGCCACCCTGTCCGGGCTATACCCATGGTACCTTGCTCCTCATTATGCACATTGGCAGGCCAATACTGGCAACAGTGCTGGCAGTGTGGGCTGTGGAGGGTGTTTGCAGCCACCACACACTGGATAGACAGACACACACTCCCACACCTATGCCAGCATTGTGCTACTATAGAGGAGTTTAGCAGCCGTGGCCACCAAACCAGTCCTGGGCACAGTGCAGGCATGGATATGGTACGCAATACTGTTGGGGGTCACTCCCCAGGGTGGTAAACACTGTCAGAGACCAGACCTGAAGCACACTCCACAGACATCAGAAATGTTGCTATGATGGAGCTCAATCAGCAAACTGTGCTTAATGTAGGAATTGGTATCTGCCAGTAATCATAGCAAACGTTTGATAGCTGTGTACCATATTCCCAGGTGTAGGGTGGCATTGCTAAGGTATGCAAGGGCTAGTATTGGGAGATGCACACAGGGCCCAATGTCCTGCCTCTCCAGGAGGCATTGGCTAATGGAGCCTGTGGGTGTGGGTGTGGGTGTGTCTGCCCCTGTTGGCTGCTGCTTTACGGCAGAGGTTCCCAACTCCAGTCCTGGTGTGCCAAACACTGTTCGGGTTTTCATGCTGTCATGCATGAATATGCATGAGATACATCTGCATACCATGGGGGTGGTGCATAGATATGCAGCACAGGCATCTTTATTAGAGGCAGCATGGAACCTGAATGGTGTTTGGCCCTCCAGGACTGCATTTGGGAGACTCTGCTCTAGGTAATGCGCCTGTTTATGGTGTCTTTGCTCTGTAGGGCAAAATGTAGGTGTTTTGGGCATGTTTACATCATCGGCAATAAAGGTTCTGTCTGTATTAGCACGTTGTAGTAGTGGGTAAAATATGGGGACTGGGTTGGCAGGCACCATAGCTGGGACTTGAACCTGTGACATTCTGCCTCCTAACACACTGGTTGTGTGCATTGCACCACCGTGTTGCCACAGAGACAGTGCAGTTCCTGGTGATCCCATGACTGTTTGTCCGGCAGGGCCTGTCTGTTGCAGTGCATGGCACCCACCTACACAGGGCTAGGCAATGGTCTGCTCTGGGCAGCTGCCACTGCCCCCTCCACCAACAGTACCCCTCCGCCACCATGCTGACATGGCCTTATATTGGAGACAGCATAAAACCTGACTGATTTGTGGGCCTTCAGGACTGAATTTGGAGGACTCTGCTCCAGGTAATGCGCATGTTTCTGGTGTCTGTGCTCGGTGGGGTATAATATAGGCGTTTGAACCATGCGTATGTTCTCTGCAATAAAGGTTTGTCCTTACTATCACGGTTTGGTAACAGGTAAAATATGAGGACTGGATTGGCAGTAGCCCCAGCTGGGACTTGAAACCTTCTGCTCCTGAGCATACTGGCTGTGCTCACCACACCACACTGTGCTCACAGAGACAGTGCAGTCCCTGGAGATACCATGACTGTTTGTCAGACAGAGCCTGTCAGTTGCAGTGCATAGCACCCACCTACACAGGGCTAGGCCATGGTCAGCTCTGGGCAGCTGCCACTGCCCCCCTCCACCACCAGTACCCCTCTGCCATCATGCTGACATGCCCTTCTGCTGGTGGTGCTGGTGGTGTGCAGTCTCAAGCCATCCAGTGTGCAGGTAGGCGGCTGCCTATGCTGCATGTTCTGGGGTAGGGGTGCCTGCATAGGCGTCCACGCTTCCCCCCAACACCGCCTGCCAATGTTCTGTGCCCTTGGGGGTACCTGCTGGGTACTATCCCCTGTGACACTGTGATAAACACTCTCGTGCCCATGTTGGGCCCTCATCAGTTGCTGTCTGGCTGCTGTTCAGTTTCAGCATTTCTAAGTGCCACCTAGGCATCTGCCTAGTCCACACTGTGCCCCGGCTGCACCACAGCATGTGCCGCCTGCAGCCCTCTGTATCCCCTTTCCCAGCATCTGTCCAGTTGCCCATTCCGACATGCCCGCCCTGCTGTTGTGGAACATGTGCATGCCATAGGAAACCTGTCCAATGGAGAGGGAAACCCTGATCAGTGCTATTTCACTGTGGGATCATTCACCTTGTATGGGGACGGAGCGTAGACCCTTCAAAAATTCATATTTATTTTTTGGGGCTTTCTTGGGAGTGTTTTTTGATGTTTCCCATTACTATCACTATTGCCCAGCTTGATTATGATTTTTTTAAATTTTGTTGGGGTCCTTTTCAATGTTTATTTGCCCTTTTGTTCTGTGCACATGTATCACATTTATCACTTTTTGTAGGTTTCCCTGGGTTTGCTGTACATTGCTGACAGAAATGGTTTCTCTTCCCTTTAAATCGGCTCTAACGCGAGGTTTTCACTCGCGGTATTTTTTGCATTGGATTTCAGCCTCGCTAATGTGCGGGGAGCCTCTCCCCTCCCACTCTCCACCCATTGACCCCTTCTCTCCGCCCCTGGGGAGCCTTCCTCCTCCCTCCGGGAGCCTTTCCACGCCTTCATCACACATTAGCACGCCGTGCACATGAGCGCCGCGCACATGAGCATGCATATTTGGGCCCCGTATGCGACATTAGCGTGCGCTAAGGTACCTTAGCGCACGCTAATGGCACGCAGCGCACATTAGCGCACAGTAGCGCACATTAGCGCGGTTTAGTAAACATACCCCTATGTCTTTTTGATGATTACCAGTTATGCTAGTATAATGAGTTTACTTTTCATTGATGGATACAGTGGTCACCCATCCCACAGTACTCCTAACCACACGAACATCCAAGTACGTGATGGTGTCCCTATGATATGAATATGTAAATTTTATATTCTCATCGCGATGATTAAGCCACACAAAAAATTGTTGAAGGGACTCCTCTGTTCCCTGCCAGATACAAAAGATGTCATCAATGTACCTCCGCCACATCAAAACATGGGGAGCAAACTCTGAAGGAACCACCCACTGCTGTTCAAAAAACCCCATATAAAAATTTGCAATCGAAGGAGCGCAGGTAGCCCCCATGGCTACCCCCACTTTCTGTAAATATAGCACCCCCTGAAAAACAAAGTAATTTTGAAAAATTGCAATACGGGCTAAATTAAGGATAAATTCTCGTTTATCACCAGATAAATCCTCCCTCTGCATTAAGACTTTTTCCACTACTTCTAAAGCCTCCCTTTGTGGGATGCTGGTGTATAAAGATACAACATCAAACGTAACTAAAAGAACATCAGGATAACTAGCCAACCCATTAACTTCCTGTAACACAGTCAAAAAATGAGTGGTGTCCCTTAAATACGATGGGACTGTCACCAAAAAAGTGCATAGGAAGGAATCAACAAAAGTAGATAAGGGTTCCAACACACTACCGCGGGTAGAAACTATAGGTCTACCTGGAGGCTTCAGTGGGTCTTTATGCAATTTAGGAACTAAATAAAATTTAGCCGTGCTGGGCGCTTTAGGATTAAGATAATGATATTCCTGTTTGGAAATGAATTTTCTCTCTAACGATACTGTGGTGAGTTGACGTATTTTATGCTGCAAATCACTCAATGGGTCATGTGTCAACACTGAATAAATCAAAGGATCTTGAAGTTGGGACAAGGCTTCCAAATCATAGTCCTCCCGTGCCCAAACTACCACAGCTCCACCCTTATCAGCCCTTCTGATGACTATGGGGCATGTTTACTAAAGTCCGCAAATTTGCGCGCCGCAAAATAGCGCAGGGCAACGCGCCACTGAAACGCGCATAAACGCGTTTAAATGCCCTGCACACGTGCGTGTCACCCCCGCACAGGTACGCGGCACACCAACGGGCCTCGTACAAGTGCGGGCCCGCAAATGTCCGATAGAGGCGTGGAACGGCTAAAGGAGGGCGGAGGAAGGCTCCGGAGGGGCGGAGGGACGGGGTCAATGGGTGGAGAGTGGGAGGGGAGAGGGTCCCCGCACAGTATCGGGCCTAAATTTGCATGTAAAAACTACCGCGAGTGAAACACTCGCGGTAGAAAGCATTTAAAGGGAAGAGAAACCATTTCCGTCAGCAATGTACAGGAAAACAGGGGAAACCAGCAAAACGTGAGCAGTGTGATACATGTGCACAGCACAAAAGTGCACTTAAAAATAGGAAATGACCACAACAGAACTATTAAAAATAGTAATTCAGCTGGGGAACAGTGATAGTGATGGGCAAATACAGAAAATACACCCAACAAAGCTCCAGAAAAAAGAAATGAATTTTGGAAGGGTTTACGGAGCGGAGACTCTTCCAAACAACATTTCCTGTTGTGGAGCTGTCCTGGGAGTGTTTGCTATGGTTGCCCATTAATATCACTGTTGCCCAGCGTGGTGATATTGTTTCCCCCAGTTCCCGTGGTCGATGTGCACGTTTGTCACCAGACAGGGTGCATATGCCCACAGTAAAATTGCGTAGAGCAGGGTTTGTGACTCCATCCTGCCAGGCTTACTACCTCCAGGGGCTGCACTGTCTCTGTGGCCATAGTGTGGTGCAGCGGACAAAGTCAGTACCTCTAGGACCAGAGGGTCAGAGGTTCAAAGCCCAGCTGGGGCACTTGCCAGCCCAGTCCCTATACTTTACCCACCACTAAACACAGATAGCGCAGACACCCCTGTATTGCAGGTGACATAAGCATGGGGAAAACACCCATATTTTACCCAACAACGCACACACACCACAACAATGGGCATTACCCACAGCCAAGTACCCCAAATGCAGTCCCGTACTGCCACATTCCAATCAGGTCACCTGCTTTTTATGGGAGGAGCTCATGCCAGCATGTTGGCGGACGAGTACATGCGGTGCAGGGGGCAGTGGCTGCTAGCGACAGAAGACAGAGGCCTAGCTAGCCATGTGCAGGCTGCCACCATCCACTGCAACAGACTGCAACAGACAGGCCCTGTCGGATCCACAGTCATGGACATGCCAGGGAATCCACCCAATCTGTGGCTACACAGTGGTGCAGTGCACGCAGACACTGCATACAAGAGCAGAAGGTCACAGGTTCAAAGCCCAACTGGGGCAACTGCCAATCTTGCCCACATATTTTTCCCCCAAGTAAACAGTGATAGTAAGGGCACTCCTTTCCTGGCTTGGACATATGCAATGGCAATACATCTATCTTTTACCCCACTGAGCAAAGACACCATGAACAGGGCCAGTACCCAGAGCAGAATCACCCAAATGCAGTCCTGGTGGGGCACACACCAGTCAGGTTCCATGATGCCACTCATACAAATGCCTGTGCTGTATATCTATGCACCACACCCATGGTATGTAGATGTAGCTCATGCATATCCATGAGGGACAGCAGGAAAACCAGAACAGTGTGATGCAAACCTGGACTGGAGTTGGGAATCTGTGCCGTAAAGCAGCAGCTATCAAGGGCAGACACACCCACACCCACAGGCCTCATTGGCCAATGTCTCCTGGAGGCATGCATCTCCCAAAACTAGCACTTGCATAACTTACCAATGTCACCCTACACCTGAGGTATATGGTACACAGCTCTGAGACGTTTGCTAGGAGCACAGGCAGCTAGATATCCATACGTTACGCACATACTGCTAGTTGACCCCATCCGAACAATCTGTTAGGTGTTTGCGGTGCGTGCTCCAGGCCTGGCCTCTGATGGTGTTTACCACCCTGGGGAGAGTGACCCCCAGCTGTACTGCGTACCATATCCATGCCTTGCCGTGCTCAGGACCGGTTTGGTGGGCAAGGCTAATTACTTCCTCAATAGTAGCACCATGATGGCATAGGTGTGGAAGTGTGTGTCTGGCTATACAGTGGGTGTTGGCTGCAAGCCCCTTCCACAGCCCACACTGCCAGCACTGTTGCCAGTATTGGCCTGCCAATGTGCATAATGAGGTGCAAGGTACCATGGGTATAGCCAGGACAGGGTAGCCTGGCCAGGATGGATCTGCACTGGGCATAGGGCACTGGCAGGGACATTGTAGTGTCCGGCCACCACCTACACAGACAGGGTGGCCAAAGCATGTCCTTCTGGGAGAACACGCTCACCCTGACTGTGCAGTGACCACAGCATGGCTAGGCACCCCCATAGTGCTATACAGTATTTCTCTCATGTGATAGATATGGGCTTCTATTTGGGGCCCAGTCACTGATTTATCTGCTTGCTGTGTATGCTGGCAGACCAGTTCTGGGTGCATGTGTCTCCATTAGGAACATGCACTATGGACTAACCAGCAGACTGTTTGTAGCTGGTATGTGTCTTGCTGGAATGGCTTGCAGTGGCTGTTGGCTTGCTGCAGGGGAATATCTGCTGGTAGGGTGCAGCTTACCTTATCCTATGTCTGTCTGCTATTGTGTTGTGGGGGTGGTGTTCATTTCTCAGCAGGACTGGGGTTGATGTTGCCCTCTACTGCCACCTTTGCAGGGAGGTACAGTGTGGATCTCTTGATGGGGGACCATGTTTGCTGCTGGGGGGGGCTCCCTGGTGGGGGTGCTGAGCCTGACTGGGATATCCATGGTGTTTGTGCAGAAACTAGCTATCTTACACATTAACACTGCTTTGAAACTCCCGCTTGGCCTCCATCAGCCATGGAAGGTGTTGTGGACCTGGTCCTGGGCGCCTCATTGCACACTCAGGGTGAGCACAGAACCCACACGATGTAACGGTGTGTAGCTACTCTGTGCCAGTAAAACACCCGGTCAGTGCCCCCTACCAGGCCGAGGTGCTGTGTGGGTGCACCCGGTCACTCCCCCCAACAGGGCCGAGGTGCTGTGGGGGTGCATTACCCATCTTGTGTCCATCTGTGGACAGCTAATTTGCATGTGCAGTGCATCATGGGTACGTGTGGCCTAACCCTATCCTGTTTACACCGGCAGACTGTCTGTGAGGTGACGTGCAGGCTATCTGCAGCCAGCCAGGGGCTTGCTTACAGCTATGTAGTTGTAGCCCAATGGTTACATTACTCCCTGTGCAGCCAGAGGTCATGGGTTCAAACCCACAGTGGGGTTCTGTGATAGGGGTGTCCACAGCATCTTTTTAATTTACTGTACATATGTTGCTGCCAGCAATAACACCCTGCGTGTACTGTACCCATAAGGTGCCTCTGAGGGTGCTTTATGGGGCGCCGTATACGCCACTTTATGGTTGCCATCCATATAGGGTGCACTATACATTATCCTGTGTCGCAACATACATGCTGCCCTATAGGGGACATTCTAGGGTGCCTTGGCGGACGGTGCACTGTCACATGTGCCTTATGGGCTGCCTTATGTTAACATGCTGTGAGCGTGCGTTTTCTAGTTGTTATCACAAAATAAAATTAGTGGGCCTACTACAGCACTCCACAACATAAAACATACTGCCTCTGCTAGTCTTTTTCAATGGGCATTGTGAGGGATTGAACCCCTGGTCCCTGCACCATTGGTCAGTGTCACAACCATTGTGCTGTGGCTCTGTTCCTGTGCTTGAGCAGCAGCGCGCAGCCTTGTAGCCATCGGCGCGCCGTCTTGTGGCGCACAAAATTAGCAGTGCGCCGCCTTCTGCCGCGTAACATTAACAGCGCGCCGCCTTATGCCGCCCTACATGGGCATGCCCCTTAAAATAATGCCTCAGCCAGCTGTCTTCAATGGGCACTGTGGGGAATTGAACCCATGATGCCTGCACAAGTGGTCAGTGTCTTAACCATTGTGCTATGGCTCCATTCCTGCTATTTGTACATCAGCGCACCACTTATCCCTCCCACTATTGGGCTGCCCCCCTCACACATCAGCGCGACGCCTTCTGCCCACAGGCTTGCCGCCTTCTGTTGCCCCATTTTATCAGCGCGTCACCATCTGCCGCCCACAATGAACAGTGTGCCGCCTCATGCTGTATAAAAAAAGAGTGCGCCGCCTTCTGCCGCCCATAATCAATATACCTCCTACACCACTTTTGCCCATAAAAGTTGATGCCTCAGCTGGTCTTTTTCATTGAGCGCAATGGGGGTTTGAACCTCTGGCCCCTGCACCATAGGTCAGTGTCTTCACCGTTGTACTACGGCTCTGTTGTTTGGTTATGCAGCAGCGCCCCACTTAGCCTTCCCACGCGCTAATGTGGGCCCCGCACATTTGCGCGACGCACACACGTACGGTCCGGTTTTTTTCTTTTTTCTGCCTGGCCCGCCCACTCCTTATATGGCATCAGCACACTAACGGGAACCCGCACAGCAACGGTATTTAGTAAACATGCCCCTATATCTTCCAGCTTGTGTAAAGCCTGCAATGCTTGTTGCTCTTCCCTAGAGAGCGCTGAATGCTGTAGCTTATGAGTGGACTCCAATTGCTGGATGTCATCCAGTACTAACTTCTTATATACCTCCAAAGCAGGGTGGGGGGAACCTGGGGGGGACCATGTAGATTTCAAAGGAAGATGCACCCGGTTATCCAACTGCGGACTAGTGTCCAATGGTCCTGATGAACTCCCCACGCCACCCCGTCCCGCAAAAAAAATTTTTGAATGTAATTTCCGAAGCAAAGCTTCAAAATCAATCCGGAACTGGAATGAGTTAAAACGGATGGTGGGCACATATGATAACCCCTTATTTAATAGTTTCAAAGCTGCTGGAGACAACTCGTTGCCAGAGATTTTGACCACTACATCATTTTCCAAAGGCACAGTAGTTGCAGAAATCACTTCTTCCTCTGGGTGGACCGCTCCCGCTCTTTCAGACGTTCGGACTCTTTTTTCTTTATTTTGTGTTCGTCTCTGTCGTCGTCCAAAAAAGTATCACTATTCTTAGAGGATCTCGTGGAAACCGTAGATGACCCTTCATCTGACGTGTCCACAAAATTAACTCGTTTAGCTGGCTTCCTCAATTTTCTTTTGCTATTCATCCACGGGTACACGTAACCTACCGTGTAATCAGAATGGTCACGCTTCAACTTTTTCAATTTAGTGGCCATCACCTCCTGGTGGAAAGCCACCACTTGTTTCTTCAACTCATCCAACTTAGTCACAAAAGCACCCTCCAACTCAACTGATCTTAAACTAGCTTCCACGACCTCCATCTCTTCTGCCAACTTCTCCAGATCTTTTTTCGCGGTGTCCACAATCAGAACCATTAAGTCTAAGGAACATTTATTTAAAATCTTGTTCCATTGTTCCATGAAATCAACTTCTATGGTAGGTTTACGAGGCTCTTTATAAATTCGCAAACCTCTCGGGATTTGCTGCCGATTAATATACTCTATCATAGAAAACCGATGTAACTCCATCCTCACTTTTTTCTTCTGTAATTTCAACAACGAATCCCATGTTGCTTCATGAGAGGAGTCCACTGAAGGATCCATCTGTGTAAATGGGGTTTTTTCTTTAGTAAGGCTCATAATGTGATCATGTGAAAAACTTAAAATGTCTTTCCACCCTTCTGGGCCCGCCAGTTAGAGGATCCGCATGCGCGGCGTTTTTTGGATCCCCCGTGGCGGGTGTGCAGTTCTTTTGAAAGCGGAAACAGTGAGTGGCCACGATTTGGATTTGCGCGGGCTGCATCAGATTAAAGTTAAAGGTAAGGCTTTGATGGTTTGTGATTGAGGTTTTGAAGGGAGATTTTTAATGTAGTAGGGATAGGAGTTACATGGTGTATTGTTTTTATTTTTTATTTGTAGTGTGTTTCGGCAATCGATGAATCCCCTGAGGAAACATTGCTGTGAAACGTCTTGATGGTACCGGTGGTGTACGTCGGGATCGATTGAACCATCGCACATGGAATTGAGTTGAAAACACTATTTATGCAGCTGACTGGTTGTATAAAATAAGTGCTTCTGCTTGGGTTAACAATTTTTGTGAAAGATACGACTGGCAGAGTGTTTTACAGATAGTTTTGAGGTCGTTGATGTGATACAGCACTTAGCTACATTTCAGACGTGTGTCTTCAATGAGCAGTGCTATTTTTTACTGAGACCTCGTATGGTGCTTCTTATCCTTATTGGAGGTGAAAGAGAACGACTTTTCTGAGTTTTGTGATTGAGCTTGTTCTTACTGACACGGCCAACGATTTTTGTGGGGTGACCGTCCCTGTCTGGCATTGAAGATAAGGGCTTCAGAGTGGAAGTAACTTTACTCCAGGCTACATCAGTGAGTGGGGTTTATGCAAGAGTCTTGCACAACTCACCTAAAATAGCAAGCAAAATGGCTTCTGGCACCTGGGACACTAACTCAGTAAGTACAGCTCAGCAAAAAATGCCTGGTAGGAACGAGGAAAAAACACCCTTCCAAACAGCTAGTGTTTCAAACCTCTGTTCTATAGAGTTGTGGTGATGCTACAACCTAGAATTTACTTATATTTTAAAAGTAAAAAAATATTTCATGCATTGGCATGTAAACATATTTTTTGGTTTTGGCACCTCTTCATGTTAGCCTCTCCCTCCTCCTCCACCGCCCATGAGTTTTTAGTAATAAGGAGGAGATCCTGTATGAGCTTAGGACTTCTGTCAGCGCATTTTTAACAAACATTGACTGATCTATGACTCATGAAAAAACCATGGCTGTCATAATGCAGCAGAATAAACCATCTGTCAGCAAATGCATCATTTCAGTGGAGCGGATATAAATGCTGACCAAGCAGAAGGATTCACATCAGTGTGCGTTGTTGTTTTAGAGTTCTGCACATGGTCACGTGGGAAAAAAATTTAATATAGAAACATAGAAACATGATGACAGAAAAAGACCACATGGCCTATCTAGTCTGTCCTTCCATAACAACAACTACAACAGTCCACTTTTTACCTTTAGAGATCCTCTGTGTTGGCCCCATGCTTTATTGAATTCAGTTACTGTCCTCATCTGTATCACCTCCACTGGGAGACTATTCCATGGATCCACTACTCTTTCTGTAAAGAAATATTTCCGCATATCACTCCTGAATCTATCTCCCTTCACCCTCATCCCATGTCCCCTCGTAGCAGAACTTGCTTTCAATTGAAAGAGGCTCTCTCCCTGAACATTTATGCCACGGAGGTATTTAAACATTTCAATCATATCACCTCTATCCCGCCTTTCCTCTAAGGTGTACATATTAAGATCCTTAAGTCTGTCCTCATATGCTTTATAATGAAGCCTACTAATCATTTTAGTAGCCACCCTCTGCATCGACTCCATCCTGTTCACATTCTTTTGAAGGTGCGGTCTCCAGAATTGCACACCATACTCCAAATGAGGTCGCACCAAAGACTTATACAGAGGCATTATCACCTCCTTTTTTCTGCTAGCCATTCCTCTCTGTATGCACCCAAGCATCCTTCTAGCTTTTGCTGTCGCCTTTTCTACCTGTTTAGCTACTTTAAGATCATCAGACACAACCAAATATGAAAGCACGTGTTTACTTTGCAAGTACTACGATTTTTCCAGGCTCTGCCCTTCTAGCCAGGGGCGGCCTAAGGGTGATGCGGGGCCATGTGCAGAGACTCATTGCAGGCCCTCATCTGCATATTCACTGGACCTCATTTGCATAAATTGTATTTATTTTATTTTATTGTATTTTAAAATGTATATGTTGCCCATCTAAAATTTCAAGTGGCTTTCAAAGGAGCTTTCCACAAGCCTCTTTTTTCTCCTGGCAATGACTTAGGGGCATGTTTACTAAATATTAATGTGCGTTATGTGCCAGTGTACCAATGTTCTTGCATTTAACGCACATTAACATTTATGAATGCGCATTAACTTTCCGTAAGCATGCCTCTTAATACCATTTGCATGGGCAGTGAGGATAAGGAAAGGCTACCAGATTTCTACATTACTATACTCTTTTTTTAGGAGATATTGGGCATTAAGGGGTTGAACTGCAAGGGTGCCAATAATGTTGACCACAACTGTATTTAAGAGCATTCTTTATTGTACCACTTCCACTTCATTCCAAAAAGAGGCATTAATAGTTGAAAGTTTTTGAAAATGTTTCTTACAGTCCACCGTTAGGACGCTCAGGTGCTGGCTTCCCTACCTGCCCCATAGAGCAGAAGGGGGCAGAGAATGTGCCTTATAATGAATGTGGGGATAGTTACCACACATTAATGGTTAATGAGTCAGATAGCGCAGCACAGTTAATGGTACCTGAATAGGTTACTAATTGCATTGCTTTACTTACCATGCAGCTAACAGGCTGTAATGAATTTTATGCTGCGTTAACTGAATGGCAAATTGTTGGGAACGCTCCATCAGTTAACACAGAGGCTTTACAATTCCTGCAGGCTGAATTTGCCTGTTAACCCACAGAAAATGCAAAACCTTACTGCTAGCTAGTAAAAATAATCCTGTATGTTCTTTCACAATCCATCCACTTTTAACTGCGTCAAAGAAATGTACACTTCTAGATTGCACTTTCAACTCTGTGCGTACACTTTTCCACCAAATTTCTACCGACAGCAAAGTACCAATGTGTATTGAGCGCCTGCCGCAAGTTTCAAAGGAAAAGTACATGACACTTTCAGTTTGAAAGCTTGTGAAATTTAAAGCCTGCGGGTAAAGCCCTTGGTCCTTGTCCCGGTGTGGACAGTTTGAAAATTGTCCCCTGAACATTTGAGGGGCTACTGTGAGAAAAGTGTAAAAGTTGGGATTATGTTCCAAATAAAGTGCTTTCGTTTATTTTTCTTCAACTGGTCTTACTTAGAAATTAGTGAGAACTGCTGCTGTTATCTCATTTTGCCAGGTGACCATATGGTTTCTGTACTCATCGTCCAGACACACAAAGACTGAATACAAAAAAATAAATTGTCAGTAGATATTCAGTATATAGTCTTACTTGCTACATTAGAAGGGAAATAATATACACTGAGACCAAGGGCTCACACTCTCTTATCTTTCTATTCCCATCATATCTCTACCCTATGTTTAATAACAGCCTGAGCTCAGGAACTTTTCCATCTTCCTGGAAACACGCCTTTGTTGAAGAACCCCTCTCTTGACCCTTCCATTCCTACGCACTTCCACCCTGTCTCTACTCTTCCATTTCTTGCCAAAGTCCTCAAGAAGTTTGTCTTTCACCGACTTTCTGCTCACCTTGACACTACCCATGCACTGCACCCCCATCAGTCTGGGTTCCGCATGGGCATAGCACTGAAACTATTCTCACCTCCTTCTCAATGAAATTCATCAGGCCCATGACCGTGGCAACATATCCCTAGTTGTCGCACTGGACCTTTCATTGGCATTCAACCTGGTTGATCATTGTACTCTCCTCACCTGCCTGCACAACTTTAGTATTCAGGGGACTGTTCGCCATTGGTTTCACTCCTTCCTATGTCATCAGTCCCCTTCTGTTTTGGGCCATGGTTCTCCATCATGTTCCTTGCACATCCTCTCACTTACCTTCGGTGTTCCCCAAAGCTCAGTATTGGCCTCTCTTTTGTTCAACATTTTTCTGATACCTCTTACTCTGCTCATCCAGCTACATGGTCTCTCCGCCTACTACTATGCCGACGATATAATCCTCCTTCACTATATAGACTCCCTTACTCCCAATCTACTCCCCCTGAACACCTGTCTCTGCAACATCTCCTAGTTCTCCGAAAACCTTTTATACCTATACCCTACAAAAACAGCTGCAAACTGGTTTTCCCCCACGGCTGCCTCTCTCTCTTTAGCTCCCATTTTTCACTCTGGCCCAATTCCCTTGGTAACAACTCTCTGCTACCTTGGGATGATTCCTGACTCTTCCCTCACTTTTCAGGCTCACCTTTCTTCCTTAATTCGTTGCACCTTCTTCTCGCTTTGTCATATTCAAGCTGTTCGCCCCTTTCTGTCACTTTCTTCTCTTACCACTCTTCTCCTAACATTGATCATTGCAAAACTGGCCTATTGTAATGTTCTTCTTCTTGGTTTCTCTTGCCCATTTACATATCATTCAAAATACTGCCATTCAGATTCTTACTCTACTCGTTTTGATTATGTCGCTCCCCTTCTGACTCATCTACATTGGCTTCCCCTCAAATTAAGGGCACAGTATAAACTTTTAACTATAGTTCACAAGGCAATACACATTAGCACTCCTACATACTTATCTGACATGCTCCATTTACTTGCTCCCCCCCCCACCCCACTCCCTCCGCTCCGTACATGCCAACCACCTTCGTCTTCCATCTCCTCGATTTGCCCACCTAGAGTCTACTTGTTCTTCCACCTTCTATTATCTCGATCCTGAACTTTGGAACCCACTACCCTCCGAATTACGTTCAGAACTCTCCTACCCAAGCTTTAAAGCTAAACTCAAGATACACCTATTTTGTCAAGTCTTTGACTTCCCTCCATTGCAAACCTGACCTCCCTCCATCACAACTCTGATTTCCTTTGGTCTGTCTTTTTCTTGCCTTTCTATGGATGTTACCTATCCTATCTGAAAGTGGCATTCCTTTTCGCTGCTTTGTTTTGTTTTTGGAAAATTGCTATTAGAAGGAGCAGAATATCAAGTGTAAATAAACCATAAACCATACTTGTGTCCAACTGCCTGGACCCAATGGTTCTTGATAATTCTATCTTGTGTTTCAATCCCTTCTAGAATATTAATAGTCTGTGTGGAGGAGTGGAGGAGTAGCCTAATGGTTAGAGCACTGGCTTGGGAACCAAAAGATCAGGGTTTGATTCCCACTAGCATGCCTTGGGCAAGTCACTTAACTCTCCATTGCCTCAGAAAAATCCAAGTTATCAATGTCCTTGCTTAATGTACATTGCCAGGTTTAAGTTATAATGTAAACTGCTTTGATTGAAATGATAAAGTGGTATAAAAAACATGTTAAGTAAATTTGTAGAAAGCAAAAATGATGGGCATTTACACAGTTTATAGCCCAGTTAACTGTGCAAATGCCTTATTATTCAATGGCACTTACACTGTTAGTGCTATTGAATATCCCCTTCTAACCCCACTATGTGGGTAAAACTAGGTGTAGCAAAAGCTGGCCTAGTTTTACCCTAACCAGTTAGCTTCGGTGGCTCCAGAGCATGTGCAGCAACCCTGGATATCCAATGCCGTCGCCATGGGATTGAATATCTGGGGTTAAGGGATGGTGGGCAGGGCACAAAGCCTGCCTAATTCAATATTGAGCCCACTGTATTTACATCTTGATTTTGAAAAAAAAAATCAAACATGGAAGAAGGATTTTGACCCTATGCTGTGGAAAGCCTTTACGCAGTATTGACTGCAGTGTATGAGATTTGCAATGCTCACGGATCACCAAAACCCTAAATGGGAATCTGTGAGGGTGGGAGATCTCTTGGTAGGGAGGAAATAAAAGCATGATATCTCCTGCAAGATAAAATGGGATTTTCTTAATATTTAAGCCTTCATATGTGATATTATATGTGATATAGGAGTGGAGGAGTGGCCTAGTGGTTGGGGCAAGGTACTTCAGGCCAGAAGGTCAGGAGTTCAAATCCCACTAGAGGACAGCAACCTTGGGCCAGAAGGACTGGGGTTTCTAGTCCCACAGGTGCTCCTTGTGGTCTTGGGCAAGCCACTTAACCCTCCATAGCCCATGTTCCCTGTAAAATTGTTATCTCCAAGTTATAATGCCCTGTTCAATGTAATTTCAGTTTGTTCAATGTAAACCACACTGATGCAGAATAGCACAGTATATAAGAGAATGTAAATAAATAAATATTTTATCATATATTTATTTTATATTTAGCCTATGCTTTTCAGTAGTAGATCAAGGTGAGTTACATTCAGGTACAGTTGATATTTCCCTGTCCCTGGAGAGCTTATAATACATTAGGGTAATCAAGAATATTTCACAAAAGAGATTGCATGATCAGCTGTAGTTCTTTTTCCCCTAAATATGGTTTCAATTGTCAGACCAGTTTCAATTTACAATAAACAGAACTGGTTATTCTAGCAGTCAGTTTGACAATTCCCTCCTCTTCAAAGAACAGCCCTTACGATCAAACAGGCCGATGCAGACAGCTGGTGCTGAAGTCGCGTGCTATCAACTTTTTATGCCTATTTGCAGTGCACCGATAGAGTGTGACTTTAGTGGCGGCATGCAAATTAGCCAAGAATTAGCCACGCATTAAACTGTGCACAAATGACAGCATTAAATTGGGAGAGAAAGCCAAACACATGAGCACAGAAGTTCGAGCAAGTTTGGCATGCTCTCCCAGAGAAAGAGGAGCACCGCGTGGCTAATTTGCATATGAGTCCTGACAGTATTTTGATGGCATCGGAAAAAGCCACCGATGCCATCAAAATACTGCCAGGAGGACTGGTGGCCCCCAACAGCAAATTCCTGGTAGCCCAGTGGCTCCAATCTCCCCACCCCCCTCCCAGTACCTTTACAAATGAGCGGGAGCACTGTCCACATGTGCCCGCTCTTGTGCCACCATCTTGAAAAATGGCAGATGCCGGGATGCGCCGCACACGTGGGGCCAGGGGCCGCCATTTTTCAAGATGCAGGAGCAGAAGTGGATAGGCAGAGCTCCTGCTCGTTTATAAAGGTACCGGGATGGGAAGGATGGGGTGTTCAGGGCCATGGGGCCACCAGGGATTATTTTTACTTGGGCGGGTGGAGGAATTGGGCCCTCTGGGCCACCAGGGATTTGCTTTCAGTTGGGGGCTGCTGGCCCCCTGACAGTATTTTGATGGTATCAGGGGCTTTTCCTGATGTCAAACTTCCTCTCAGATGATCCGGGTATCGGGGAAAATCCCCGATGCTTTCAAAATACTGTCAGGGGTACACGCTGGATGTTTAAGCCACCTCAAGAGCAGGTGTAGAGATATTGATGCTAAGGCTGGTTGCAAAATCCTCTACGCGTTTCTCTGCATTGGGCACAGGCAATATTAGCATGTCATTTTTGGGCTGATGGAGAAAGCTAATGCAGCCTTTAAGCACATATAGGGGTATGTTTACTAAACCGCGGTAATGGTACAGATGCCCATATAAAGGCATGGGCAGTGCATCGTTACAGCAAGCCGTATCAGTTAACGCGTGTTACAAGGCGCCTTAGACTATCGCGTGTTGCAAGGCGCCTTATAAGGCACCTTACTTATAAGGCACCTTACAAGGCGCCTTGTATGGTGCCTTGTAAGGTGCCTTATAATGTGCCTTGTTAGGCGCCTTGTAAGGTGCCTTATAAGTAAGGTGCCTTGTAAGGTGCCCTGTTAGGTGCCTTATAAGGTGCCTTGTTAGTGAGTGTGAGTTGATTTTCAGCGATTCAATAGTGAGTTATTTACTGCAAAAGGTCTTTTTCAAGACTACTTCATCCACTTATTATCCACATGGTGCAATATATGCATCCCCCCCCCCCCCCCGATGAAGGCTCCATGCTGAAACGCTTAGGGGTTTTTTACAATAAATTTGGCACCTGTGACCTATCTGGCTTTTGCCCATTGTGTTTTTTGCTGCTTCTGCGAGGCCTTTTGCTCTCTTTGTGTTCCTGCCATATCTGCAGGCATCCCATAAAGCTGCCAGTACTGTTGACAAACATGGTGGGGGCAACTGTACCACAACACAGGATGTTGGCAATGTAAAGTACTGGAAAGACAGTGGGTGGCAGACGATGGGAATACATGTCCCCCAGTGGAGGCGGAGGTGGCAGAATAGTTACAATGATGGGTGGACAGAGGAGTGGTGGTACTATGCAGATCTGGCACAGGCGAGGCAAGCATGAAGAGGCGCAATGCAGGAAAGGGTAGCAGTGCATGACATGGGGTGGCAGCCTGCACAGGCAGACAGGACGCTACACAGCTGACAGATGCAGATAGACAGACCGAAGGAATGTTGGAAACTGTGGCAAGGGTATTATGGGCTGGCAGCACAGCTCTGCAAAAATATGACTGTTACAGGCATGCAAACTATTTGAGCAGGACAGGCATGAAAGGAGGGAACATTGAGGAATTGAACTCATAAATACTGCTGAGAACAGCATTGTACTAACCAGTAGGCTATACCTCCATGGTGTATCTCACAGCAATGGCTGGGTATAGAAGGACGGCAGGTCACCGCACAAACTGCTCTGAGTGCCAGGATAGGGTAACCCCACCAGTGCCCATGATGCAATGCGCATGCTGAATAGCTGTCTACAGCTGATCACCAAATGGGGTCTGCACTTCTCTGGTACCTCAGCTTGGAAAGACGAACTGACAGTGTGTGATACTGGCACAGAGTAGCTACAGACCATACCATTGTGCAGGTTCTGTGTTCACCCTGAGGGATAGGATGGGCACCCAGCACTAGGTCCACAGTACATGTGATGCTAGAAATAGGTCCTGCTGTACATCTCCATCACTACCACTGTATGATAGGTGTTCCTTGCAGTGCATCCAAAGGTACTTTGGTGTCCATCTGTATTCCACAGTCACATGTGGCCCTCTGGGACCAGACCAGACACCACCCAGATTAGTGTGTACCCAGTGTTAGGGTCTGGCTGACGTGGGCACCTGTTATCAGGGCAGAGGGTTTCTAGACTTGCATGAGGTTTATTTATTTATTTATTTATTTATTTACATTCTCTTATATACCGCACTATTCAGCATCAGCGCGGTTTACATGGAACAGAAACGCTCAGTACAGTTAACATGTATGAGTTTACAGATAACAGGGCAAGTAACTTAGATAACAGGGGTAAACTATTTACAAAAAACTTGCTACATAAGCTTGTAAACTATTTACAAATATTGCTACATAAGGTTGTATGATCATGAATTCTATAGAAACAAATGCACCACTAAGGGTTAGAGAATCTTTCTTGGCATGTTGTTGGGAAACCATATATTTGCTTAGTGGGTTGCATCTCTGTCTCGGTGGGTGAGGTTGGGTTCTATGAGGTACTTATTGAAAAGATGGTACTTGAGGGCTTTCCTAAACTGCGTAAGGCCCTTAATAGCCCGGATATCTGGAGGTAATGCGTTCCAGCATCTTGGTGCGCTGATACTAAACGCCCTGTTGGCTGTAGATGAAGTGCAAACTGTTAATGCTTTCGGGACTTTTAGGGTGTTTGTAGCTGTGGATCTCCTTGCTCTATTAGGAGATATGGTATGGATGAGGGCCATTATTGATTCAGGGGAGAGCTTGTTAATAGCTTTAAAAGTGAGTAACAGAGTCTTAAAAACGATTCTAGCCTGGATAGGTAGCCAATGTAATTGTATCAACAGAGGTGTCACGTGGTCGCTTCTGGGGGCTCCTTGGATGACCCTTGCTGCAGCGTTCATGGCGAGCTGCAGCGGGTGTAGGGTGGATAGGGGCAGGCCTTGAAGGATGGCATTGGCGTAATCAAAATGAGGTATGATCAATGCCTGGTATATAGTCCTGAAGTCATTTGGTTCCAGCATAGATCGTAAATGCTGAAGTGAGCGGATCTTGTAGTATACTGCTCTGACTGTGTTCCCTATGTGGGCTTTCATGTCTAGGCGCTGATCCAAGGTGACTCCCAGGTAGCGTATTGATGGTTTAGTTTGTAGCTCTGCTTCTTTTACTTTAAGGAATTGTGGTGGTGTGAAGTTAGTGTTCCTAGTAATGAAGAGTACTTCCGTTTTCTTATGTTGTATTCGGAGGTTTTGGGAGAGAAGCCAGTCAGATATTGCGTTGAAGCAACTCGTCAGTGGAGAGAGGTCCGGATGTTCCGTAGAGAAGGGTATGTACAGCAGGACATCATCAGCGTATAACATGCAGTCGACATTGAAGGATCGGATGATCTTGCAAATTGGCTGCATGTAAATGTTAAACAAGAGGGCCGAAAGGGAAGAACCTTGTGGGACTCCCTGGCTTTGGTGGAAAGGTTCTGATGTCATCCCTCCAGAACGCACATGCTGCCATCTTCCAGACAGGTAAGATCTGCACCAATCAAGCGCTCTACCAGTAATTCCTTTCTCAAATAGTCGACCTAAGAGAAGCTCATGACTTACTGAGTCAAAAGCTGCAGCGATGTCCAGAAAGATGAGAGCAAATCCTTGACGGATGTCATCAATGCCAGTGATTATCCTGCAGAAGAGGGTGGTAAGAAGGGTTTCCACTCCATGGGATTCCCTAAAACCATGTTGGCAGGGGTCTAATGGTGAGGCAATGTCGACGTGATCTTGTAGTTGTCGTTGTACCTCTTTTTCGATGATCTTCGCAAGTAACGGAATACTGGATATAGGTCTATATGAATCCACTTTTTGGGGTCGAGTTTGCAGTTTTTCAAAAGAGGTCTGATAGAGGTGTGCTTAAGAGCGGAGGGGAAGGAACCTGTTGTGAAGGAGAGGTTCATTATATTGGATAGTATTGGGCTGAAGTGGCTGCGGAGCTCCTTAATCCAGAAGGCTGGGCATGGGTCAGACTGAGATGTGGTGGTGTTGAGGGCCATAATCGTGTCTTCAATTCCTTTTTTGGTAGGGGTAGAGAATATGGTTAGAGCTGTGGGGCCATCTCGTTCAGGGGTGGTGGTTGTAGGCGAGATGTTGATAATCCGGCATATCTTGGATTGTGCATAGTTAGCAAAATCTTGTGGGTGAATCTCAAATTGCGGTCCGGGGGTTGGTTCCTTTGATAGAGTCTTGACTAGGTCAAAAAGATCATGGGGTTTATTAAGTGATCTCTTTAAGGTCTCTGAGTAGTATTGTTTCATTGCATCAGTGGTTGCCTTGCGGTGAGCAGCCAGATGACAGTTGTATGCAGTCTGGTCAATTGAAGAGTGGGATCGGCGCCAGCGCTTCTCGAGTTTCCGTAATTGGGTAAGAGAGGCTCTAAGATCGGCTGTGTACCATGGAGCGTTCATTCTTTTCCTTGGGGGCTTGTTAGTTGGTGTGCGTAGAGCGATTGCACTAAGGCACTTGTTCCAGTGAGTAATCAGGTCGTCAAGGTTCATGGTGGTTTCGCTAATGAGTTGTTGCGTTTCCATGAGGATAAGGTCTCTGTTGAAAGGCTTGAAACATCTGGAGTGAAGTCTTGTAGTGTTGCTTGGTATCTTATTGAACTTTGACTCAGTTTTGTGCGAAGGGATCTGGAGGATGATCAGTTTGTGATCTGACCATGGAACAGGAGTTATGGACGTTATCGGGTCATGTGATGTGTTAAGAGATATCTGAGGGGCGAATACTAGGTCCAGAATATTTCCCTTAGTATGGGTAGGTTCCTTCACTAATTGTTTGAAGCCGAGATTTGTAAGGGCATCAAGGAAGGATAACACTTGATTGTCCTGCAGTGTTGGCAGGTTGAAATCACCTAGGATCCAGTTTGAGATGTTTGGGTTATGCGTGTTGGAGGCGAGGTCAATTATTGCAGCAAGATCATCCGGAGAAGCTGAAGGTGCTCTGTAGAGCAGGTTGATTGAGCAGCGTTTGTTGGATATGGTGACGGTTTCAAGGTGATTAGCGTTGGTGGCGTCAACCGTCTGGAAGTGGAGATCTGTTCTGGTGATGATGAGCACCCCTCCTCCTCTCTTGTCTCGTCTATGACTTGTGTGAGCTGTGAAGTTCGGAGGGAGGAGTTGGTTGAGTATGACGTTGTCCTCATCGGATAGCCATGTCTCAGTGACTAAGAGTATATCAAGGTCGTGGAGGGAAATGAAGTCGATGACAGCTGGCCACTTCTTTCGGATAGAACGGGCATTAATGAGGGCACATTTTAGGTTATGAGGGTAGGAGTTTTCCACCTTCTTGGATTGCACAGAGTGCTGGAGCGCAATGTGTAGCAGATGCGGGTGACGTGCGCGGGCATCCCAATTTACATTGTGACGGGATGCACCAGACCATCTTCTTCCATGGCTTTGTAATATTGGAATCTGGTTGGAAGGAGGGGTTAAGGTAAGAGAGCAGGAGAACCAACTAGCAAGGATGATGTAACATCCGATTATGGTGGTGAAGGGGGAACCCATTGTGGCCGGACACTGTGTGATTGTGAAATGGGTAGATTAGGGCAGAATTCCTTGTGATTGTGGACAAGTATTGTGGGGAGAATTACTGACAACAATGCAATGTTAACTAGCTAGATAGCATTAAGGAATTGTTAACCATAGTACTATGGCTAGATTGTAGTAAGGAATTACTGACAACAGTACAATAGTAACAAATACTGACTACAGGACAATGGTAACAGTACAGTGGCGAGATGGCAGTAAGAAATTACTGACTACAGTACAATAGTAACAATTATTGACTACCGTACAATTACTGACTACAGTGCAATAGTAACCATTACTGACTAAAGTACAATGTTAACAGTGCAATGTTTAGATAACATTAAGGAATTACTGACAACAGTACAATGTAAACTGTTATTGATAAGGCTGTTGATGTTAGTATCCGGAGGTTAGGATTGTGGGACTATACTTGCGGTAAGCAGCATGAGAGCAGGATCATCTGATGAGAGAGGTTTGAGAGGTTTGCTCGGTTCCTATCACTTGGAGACTTTCGCTAGCACTGGGCTTTACGAGGAGAAGTGAAAGAGTTGCTGGTGAGCGAGCTCAACACATAGGAGCTCAAGCTGCTGGGTTGTATGGAGTTGGACTTCGCTGCAATGGCCACTGTGTTGTGTGGGCCAGCTGCCTAAGGGCCACGCCAAAGGGCCCTCTGGCGAGGCCCTCAGGCGCGGGCTCGACAGGCGCGGGCCCGCCTGTCGGCGGCACAATTTAAATGGAGCTGCCGCTCCCCTCCCACAGCCCGGATTGGGCTGGAGTAAGGCAGATGGAGTTGCCTCTCGCAGGAGTCCTTCCCGCCGTCGGCGGCACAATTTAAATGGAGCTGCCGCTCCCCTCCCACAGCCCGGATTGGGCTGGAGTAAGGCAGATGGAGTTGCCTCTCGCAGGAGTCCTTCCCGCCGTCGGCGGCACAATTTAAATGGAGCTGCCGCTCCCCTCCCACAGCCCGGATTGGGCTGGAGTAAGGCAGAGCCTCTACAAGTCAAAGTGGTATACACTATATACCCCAAAGGGCCCACAATCACCCCTTTTTGTAGGTAAGGAACAGATGCCTGAGCCCCTGTGAAGCAACCTCCATTCTGCTGGTATAAGACAGCCCTCCATGGTTGGTGGGCCAGAGCCATACCTGTGACTGGGGCAGTGGCAGACCAGCAGTAATACTGGGGTTAGATCTAGAAAACCTCAGCTGCCTCAGACCATACACAGAATAACTACAGACAGTGCACTAGCCAGTTGATAGTGCATGCTCACAGAGGAGCTATGTGCACCAGACAGGTATCTCAGGGATTGGGCCCCCAGCACTAAGAACACACAAGTATCACTGGAAGCAGATAGTGTAGCGCTTTCTGTGGGAACCTAGACATGCCATGATCACTGCTCAGTCAGAGTGAGAGTGTCCCCTCAGCATGACATGCTGTGGCCACCCTGTCCATGCAGGCAGTGGTCAGGCACTACAGTGTCCCAGCCATTGCCCCACACCCTGTGAAGATGCATGCTGGCCAATCCGCCCTGTCTGGTCCATACCCACAATACCTTGCTCCTCATTATGCACATATTCAGGCTAATGCTGGTAACAATGGGACATTGTGGGCCCAGTGAGGTGTGGGCAGCCACAAAACAATGGATAGACATACATACACACACACACACACACACTCCTATTGCAGCATTGTGCAAAGATAGTGGTGGTTGGCAACCCTGCCCGCCACACTGGTCCTGATCACAGTGCCGACATTGATAAACTGTGCAGGAGGTAGTTGTAGTGCTCTGGTGATAACTGCAGCTCCATGCTGGGGCCAACAGCCTGACTCTCCATGCAGCTTTGGATTGTGGAGCCTGTGTGAGTGGGTGTTTGTACCCCTGTTCGCCGCTGCTTTAGGCTTTGCACATGTTGCTGTTGTATCTGCATTGTAGGGTAAAATATAGGGACATGCTCTGTGGGATCTACTGCTGGGACTTGAACCTATGACCCTCTGCTTCTGGACAAACTGGCTGTGTGTACTGCACCACACTGTTACCACAGATACACAGTAGTCTCTGGAGCTGCCTGTACTATTCCTCAGCCAGAACTTTTATATTGCACTGCATACAATGAACTGGTACAGGGCATGGCCTAGGTCCACTGCAGGCAGGTGCCACTGCCCCCTCCAGTACGGGCACACACCCCCCTACCATGCTGACATGACCATATGCTGTCGATGCTGGTAGTGTGCAGTCCCAGGCCATCCACTGTGTGGGTAGGCGGTCACCTAGGGAACGGGGTCTGGGGTGGGGAGGCACACATGGGCATCCTCACATCCCCCCATCACCGCCTACCAATATTATGTCCCTTTCGCTTGGGGGAGGGTTGGCTGGGGGTATGTCAGGTCAGTGCTCTGGCAACTGTTAGCTAGGGTGGAACAGGTATATGTAGGTGGATTATGTTTTTGCCTTTGTCAGCTGCTGTCTTGCTGATGTCCGGTTTCTATGTTCCTGTGTGCCACCTAGGCAACTGCCTAGTCCACCCTGTGCCCCAGCTGCCCCCACTAGATGTCCCGCCTGCAGCCCCCTATGCCCCATTTGCACCATCGCCATAGTGGCCTTTCATACTTGGGCACTATGCTGTTGCTGCAAATGGAGCACTACTATCACGTTTCTTGGGCTCCCTGCCTATGTTGTACATTGCTGATGCTGAAATGGTTTCACCCGCCTGCAAATGTGCATCTAACGACAGGTTTTGCAGTCCCGGTAATGTTCGGCCCTTCATTTCCCCACGTTAGTATAAAAGGAGCCTCTCCCCGCCCACTCCATACCCATTGACCCCTTCTCTCCGCCCTCTCTCCACCCTCTGTAGGACTTACCGCGGCCGATGACGCTAACTCGCGTTAACGTAGCTGCTGCTACGTTACTGCAGTTTAGTAAACATACCCCATAATGTCACTTTTGAACACAATTATTGCCACAGCCAAATGTAGAAAAGAGACAGACGCGTGCATAAACAGCAAAAGAAAAGCTAGCACACAATTAACATCAAGGGGTATGTTTACTAAATGGCGCTAACATAGTCAGCTGCGACGTTATTGCACGATAATGGCACATTACTATGTGAGAACATCACGTATTGCGCGATAACGTCTCCTGCGGCGGTAAGGTGCGCAGAGGGTGGAGGAAGGCTCCCCAGAGGGCGGAGTAAGGCTCCCCAGGGGCAGAGAGAAGGGGTCAATGGGCAGAGAGTGGGAGGGGAGAGGCTCCATGCACACTAACGCCATGAAATGAAGGTCTGAAAAGTAGCGTCAGTGAAAACCTCGCGCAAGAGGCACATTTGCAGGGGAGAGAGAGACCAGTTCAGTCAGCAATGTGCAGCAAAGGCAGGGAAACCAAAAAAAGTGATAGTTGTGATACATGTGCAGCAACATCATAGTGCCCA
This sequence comes from Ichthyophis bannanicus, assembly GCA_033557465.1. Taxonomy (NCBI): domain Eukaryota; kingdom Metazoa; phylum Chordata; class Amphibia; order Gymnophiona; family Ichthyophiidae; genus Ichthyophis; species Ichthyophis bannanicus. The sequence goes on from CM066037.1 coordinate 94,542,273, forward strand.
AGTACGAGAGGGCACTACTGTGAGGCTGCAAATGGGGTACAGGAGGCTGCAGGCGGGACATGCAGTGGGGCAGCTGTGGCATAGGGTGGGCTAGGCAGATGCCTAGGTGATACATAGGAATGTAGAAATGGAAAACCAGCAAGACAGCAACTGACCAAGAGCAAACATGGCCACGAGTGTGTGTCCCACAGTGCCCCAGGGGACAATACCCAGCAAATACCCCAAAGGGCACATAACATTTGCAGGCAGTGTCGGGGGGAAGCATGGATGTCTATGCAGGCATCCCTACCCCATATCATGCACCATAGGCCACCGCCTACTGGCACACTGGATGGCCTGGGACTGCACACCACCAGCACCACCGGCATAAGGGCATGTCAGCATGGTGGTGGAGGGGTGCTGGTGGTGGAGGGGGCAGTGGCATCTGCCCACAGCACACCAAGGCCAAGCCCTGTTCACGTAGGTGTGTTGCAGTGCAACAGACAAGGACTGTCTGATGAACAGTAATGGTATCCCCAAAGAATGACCTGCCTCTGTAGCAACAGTTTGGTGCAGTACACACAGCCAGTGTGTTCAGGCACAGAAGTTCACAGGTTCAAATCCCAGCTGTGGCTCCTGCAAACCATGCCCCTATATTTTACCGAGTACTAAACCATGGTAATAAAGACGGAACCTTTATTGCAGATTAAATAAACATGCCATAAACGCCTATAGTTTACCCTACAGAGCACAGACACCATAAACATGTGCAATCCCTAGAGCAGTTTCCCAACCCCAGTCCTGGAGGGCCAAACACCATTCAGGGTGTCAGGATGTCCCCAATAAATATGCATGAGATGCATTTACATACACTCCCCCCAGTGTATGCAAATGTATTCATGCATATTCATTAGGGACAGCATGAAAACCTGAACCGTGTTCGGACCACCAGGACCAGAGTTGGGAACCTCTGCCCTAGAGCAGCGGCCAACAGGGGCAAAAACACCCACACCCACACCCACACCCACAGGCCCCACTATCCAGCGGCTCATGGAGAGTCAGGCTGTTGGGCCCTGCACAGAGCAGAAGCTATCAATACTAGCACCTGCATACCTTAGCACTGCCTGCACTGTGCCCAGGACTGGTGTGGCGGTCAGGGCTGCCAATCACTGCTATCTTTGCACAATGCTGAAATAGGTGTGGGAGTGTGCGTATGTCTATCCAGTGTTATGTGGCTGCCTACACCTTCCTGAGCATACAATGCTTGCACTGTTTCCAGTGTTAGCCTGCCAATGTGCATAATGAGGAGCAAGGTACTGTGGGTATGGCCCCGGACAGGGTGACCTGGGCAGGAAGCTGCTGCACAGGGCATAGGGCAATTGCTGGGACATTGTAGTGCCCGGCCACCACCTGCATGGACAGGGTGGCCACAGCATGTCATGCTGGGCACTGTTCCCTCTAAGCTGTGCGCGTGTGCGTGCGCACACACCTCGCCGAGCGAGCGCACATACTTTACAACAGAGCGCACAAAAATTACGGTTCTGATTCTGATAGAAAACAACACAGACATCTTAAAATTTAAAAGTTGTTGTGTATTTACGGTTTTCACAAGTTCTACAATATTTTCTAGTGCAATCAAAGTGGTGTACATACTGTATTCTGGTGTGTAGTCAAATTTTAAAGTATATAACTCCGAGTGTCGTTATGTGGCGCACAAAAATTTAACCTTCCTTCAAAAGCTGCACAGCTGATATTTTATGCGCACACAGCCTACAGAAAATTAGAGGGAACATTGATGCTGGGGGGGGTGGGAATCACTCTCACCCTGACTGAGCAGTGGCCACGGCATGGCTAGGTTCCCCCATAGTGCTGTATAGTATTTTTCTTACATGATATCTCTGGGTTTCTTTTTCTGGGGCCCAATCATGGACATACCTGCTTGGTGTGTGTGCTTGCATCCCATTTTTGGGTGCACACAGTTCCTCCAGACTGTCTGCAGTTAGCATGTGTATGGCTGGAACACCTTGCAGGGTGGAGATGGACTGTGCCCTCAGCTGGTGAATGTTAGATAGGGGTGAGGGGCAGCTGAACTTTGCCAGGCCTACTGCCCTATGTGATGCGTACAGTTCTACAATGACTACATGCTAAGGTGCCCATTCCCCTCTACTGCCACCATTGTAGAGCTGTAGAATGTGGATCTGTTGGTGGGGGATCCTATACCCCATCCTGACCCACAGAGAGCAGGTTGAGTGATGCTACATAATCCACTTTGGGGTCCACACACCACCCTTCACTTATAACATGTGACCATGGCACCCACACAGAATATGCACTATTCGGGGTGCATCATAGTCCACAACGCCTAGACGTGACTGGGAAATACAGATGGACACAGGTATATCTGCAGGGACTACCCATCACACACTGGCACTGCTGGGGATCTGCAGCACAGCCTATCTCAGCCATGCCCGGTGCTGCGGACCTGGTGCTGGGGCCCACACCTCACCCTCAGGGTGAGCACAGGAATCGCACAATGTCACGGTCTGTAGCTACTCTGTGCCAGTAACACACACGGTCGGTTCCCCCTACCAGGCCAGGTTGCTATAGAGGCACATACCCCATCTTGTGTTCGGATGTAGGCTGCTGATCTGCATGTGCAGTGCATCATGGGTACGGGTGGGTTTACCCTATCCAGATAACCACAGCAGACAGTGTGTGTGGTGACCTGCAGTCTTTCTGTAGCCAGCCAGCGGTGTGCTAGACACTATGGAGATGTAGCCCACTGGTTATTTCAATGATTGTGGAGGCAGAGGTCATGGGTTTGATCCCACAGTGGTGTTATTTAAGAATGCTGCCTGCAGCTTTTCCTTTTCATTTACATCAGTGCTGCCAGCAGAAACACCCTCACAGTGCCGTAGCCTAAGGTGCCTCATAGGCGCCCTATAAAGCACCTACTTTATGATGTGCCCTATGGGGCACCTTAGGTTATGACACTGTGAGGGTGTTTTTGCTGGCAGCACTCATTTAAATTACAAAAAGGAAATGCCTCAGACAGCCTTCTTACATAACACCACTGCAGAATCAAACCCATGACCTCTGCTTCCAGAGTCATTGCAGCAACCAGTGGGCTACATCTTTACTGCTTCTAACACAGCACTGGCATGAGCTTAGGGTTAACTTGCGTTAACGTGCCATGGCACCCACTATTGTGCGATACAGATTCTTGTTACTTTGCCGCCAGAACGCCCATTCCTTATATGGCATCCTTCTCATTATCACTGCAACTAGCGCCGGTAACATTAAGACGGTTTAGTAAACATACCCCCAAGAGTATTTAAATTATAGGCAAATGAGCTGTCTGTAATAAAAAGGCATGCCAATATTGCCTGTGCCTGATGCAGAGAAATGTGTACAGGATTTTGCAACCATTCTTACGCCAATATCTTTACACCTGGTCTTGAGGTGGCTTAAACATCTAGCGCATGACCCCTGACATTTCCCCTCAGATGATCCAGGCATCGGGGAAAGCCCCCGATACCATCAAAATACTGTTGAGGGGCTCGTGCCCCTGACAGAAAGCAAATCCCTGGTGGTCCAGTGGCCCCAATCCCCCCACCCACATAAGTAAAAATAATCCCTGTGGCCCAGTGGCCCCAATCCCCTCTACCCATCCAAGTAAAAATAATCCTTGGTGGCCAAGTGGCTCTGAACTCCCCATCCCACCTCTCCCAGTACCTTTACAAATAAGCAGGAGCGCTGCCCATGTGCTCCCGCTCCTGCGCCGCCATCTTGAAAAATGATGGCATCTGGCCTCACGTGGTGCATCCTGGGATGCACCGGGAGCTTATATGGCAGTCTGACCCCACCCAGTAGCTAGGTGCCGCTGTTTTTCAAGATGGCGGCAGTGGAGCGGAAGTGCGTGGACAGCGCTCCCGCTCATTTGTAAAGGTACCAGGAGGTGAGGGGGGCTCGGGGCCGCTGGGCCACCAGGGTTATTTTTGATTGGACAGTTGGAGGGTTCGGGGCCACTGGGCCACCAGGGTTATTTTTGGTTGGACAGTTGGGGGGATTGGGGCTGCTGGGCCACCAGAGATTTGCTTTCTGTTGGAGGCACCAGCCACCCCCTCCCCCCCCCCCACTCCCGACAGTATTTTGATGGCAGCAGGGTCTTTCTCAGGTGATCCAGGCAGCAGAGAAAGCCCCCAATGCCATCAAAATACAGTTTAATGCTGCCATTTATGTAAGTTTAACATATGGCTAACACTTGGCTAATTTGCATATGAGCCCCTTTCTGCATGCCGGTGCTAAAGTTGTGAGTTATCAGCATGCTGCAAATAGGCATAAAAAGTTGATAGTGTATGACTTCAGCACTGGCTTTCTGCATCGGCCTATTTATTACAGCCAGCTCGTTTGCCTATAATGTAAATACTCTTGGCATTAATTTGCGCTATATTTTCCTTTGCTGTTTACGTGCACGTCTGTCTCTTTTCTGCATTTGGCTGTGACAGTAATTGTGCTTATAAGTAGCATTATCTGTGCTTAACACTAGAAGCCCCAAAAGGAATTTTACCTAGAAACACCAAAGTGCGTCAATTGACGCATTATCACGATGACTGCGTTTAGCATGAAATGCAGATGTGAATTAATGTGAAGTTACTTATTTGTTAAATACATGCAGTATGTGACGTCATTACATGACATCATCGTGTGTTTATTGTTTGTAATGTCGGAGTAAAACTGTAAACAGTGATTGAGATGCGCCACCTAGTGGCAACATGAATTTATACCTAGAAGCCCCAAAGTACATCAATTGACGCATCCAAAACAATTGAGTGCGTCAATTGATGTACTTTGGGGCTTCTAGGTACAAATTCATTTTCCCGCTAGGTGGTGCATCTGTCATTAATTTTCGATGCACATATTTAAACATCTTGACCTTGCTAACAAAGTCTTGGAACATGACTGACATGGTTCTAGCAGTGGCGCTGGTATATAACTTTGAAGATGCATTTGCGTCAATTGACGCACTTTGGGGCTTCTAGTGCTAAAGGCCGCGCTAGTTTTCTGCATTGGGCCAAAAGTTCAGAAACCCAGTGAATAGGGGTATCCTCAGTCATCTATGGAATAGATGATTCCCACTAGCACTCCTTGTGGCCTTGGGCAAGTCACTTAACCCTCCATAGCCTCAGAAGAATCCAAGTTATTAATGTCCATATTTAATAAGTATTACCAAGTTTAAGTTACAATGTAAATGGTCTAACCATAACTTGATCTCATTTAAACATTAATTTATAACTTGTAAAGTTGTGTCTCATCTTTTTTCCAAAGGTTCAATCAATTGTATATCATCTACACCAGATTCACGCGCAATCATACTCAAAGGCTGTAGACAGATACTAAATAATATAGGTGATAAGGGGAATCTTCAGGCACTCCCCATGACTAGTATTACCTACCTGACCAGTATTCTCCATCTTACTCTAAAACTATGACCATCCATAAGAGACTTTATTTTATTTATTTATTTTATTTTATTTATATTCTCTTATATACCGCACTATTCATCATCAGCGCAGTTCACAAAGAACAAAAATCTCAGTACAGTCAACATGCATGAGTTTACAGATAACAAGGGAAGGAACTTGGATAACAAGGGAAACTATTTACAATCTATATACAGGGGTAATACTACTGTATAGGTACATGTTACTAGGAACAGTTGGTAAGAATATATTAATAATTATAGAGAGTCAGCCTTGGCGTGTTATTAAGACACCGAGGAATTGAATAACTGGGTGGAAACACTGAGGTCAGTGAGTGTCGTTGACTCTATAAGGTACTTGTTGAAGAGATGGAATTTGAGGGCTTTTCTAAATTGCGTTAAGCTGTTGATAGCCCGGATGCCAGGGGGTAGTGCATTCCAACACCTAGGGGCACAGAGGATAAAGGCCCTGTTGGCTGTAGACGAAGAGCAGCTTGTAAGGGCCTTTGGGAGCTTTAGGGAGTTGATGGTCGTGGATCTTCTTGCTCTGTTTGGTGTAGTAGAGTGAATAAGGGCAGATAAGGATGCAGCGGAGAGCTTATTGAGAGCTTTGAACCATTTTATTACTGTGCCTCTCATACTCATCTCTTGACATCGATAAATCAAAGTATCAAACTCTACAAGATCGAATGCTGTAGAGACATCCAAATATATTAACAAGACAAGTATTCTTGAGGGGGGCAGTGGTACACAGCTTTAGGGGAACTGCTTCTGATATCCAAAAAGATGCAGGTAGAATTCTTCATTAGTGCTGCTAAATGCATCACCTGATGCCTGGGTGGTCTTCATGCCACTCTTTGTTGATTTCACATATTACAGTCCTATTGTTCCAGAAACTCCATTCAGGACTGGTCAACAGTAACTCCTTTGAGAAAGGGAAATGCAAATGAATGTTCAGGCTGCATTCCACTCTTCCTTTCAAAGTAGCGCCCTAATGTGGATTTAAGATGTTCTGTCCTAGTTTTCTTCTTATCTGCATGGTCTACTCCCATTCCTCTCTAAGCTGGTGTACCTCAAGGTTCTGTCTTGTGACCTCTCCTTTTCTCTCTCTACACTCAGTCCCTTGGTACGCTTAACTCCTCACATGTTTTTCAGTACCATCTTTACGATAACAACTCTCAGATCTACCTTTTCTGTACCTGAAATCTCTTCTGAAATCCAGGCCAGACCTCTGCTTGCTTATCCGACATTACTGTCATCGCATAAGAACATAATATATACCATACTGGGTCAGACCAAGGTCCATCAAGCACAGTATCCTGTTTCCAACAGTGGCAATTCAAGTAACAAGTACCTGGCAGGTTCCCAAAAAAGTACTCAGGTTCTATAATGCTTGTCCCAGGGCAAGCAATGGATTTCTCAGGTCCTCTTTAACAATGGTTTATAGACCTTTTCTCCAGGAAGTTGTCCAACTCTCTTTTAAACCCAGCTACACTAACAGCTTTTGCTACATTCTCCAGTAACAAATTCTAGATTTGATTGCACTTTGAATGAAAAATATCTTCTGTTTTAAGTCTTAAACAGGTTATATTGTTACTTTATTGTGTGCTTGCTACTCATTCTCAAGGTCAGGTCTGGTATCATCTACCTCCAAGCACCATATGCAAGCTCTTTTGGGCATTTCCTATAGCCCTCCAAGCTTGATCAGCTCACAAAGAAGAATCCAGGAACCACCCTTTATGATCTCACCTTGCAGGGTGGTCTATCTCTGGCATTCCTCTATATTAGGGTGAGGTTTTTTAACATTTCCAATATCTCCATCTAACAGTGCCCCTCCACATAGTTGGGGTCTGACTCCTCACACGGGCCAAAAGTTGTCCCCATAAGGTTCCTTTTTGGTAACAAAATGTAGTCAATATGCAAATCAAATCTTCCCAGTATCCTTCAGTTCCAACACACATACACACCAAATCCTCACAGTAAACTCCCCTCTTTAAGCCCCTGGTTTAGCCAGGGTACATCTCAGGTGTTGAATTAACTGGATGCCCTAGCACTTCCCACGTAGCTACTTGTCGCTACAACCACCACAAGTCTTGCGGATTATCCACCGGCTGAATGTCCATGGGTTTCTCTTCAAGTTCTAGCTGTTCCTCAATCCACAGCTCCATTTTCTCCCCATGGGAGTCCACCTTCATGAGGGTCTAAGCAATCTCCTTCACCTCCCTCCCTTCCCAGATGTGGTTGGGGAGCCCATTCCCGGTCCCTGAGCCTCTGCATCTGCTGCTCTACGGAGACCCTCCTGAATGAGCTTAGCTCCCTCGAACAAGGATTAGTCAAGGACCCTCAGGGGTAATGGGGCGTACATTCCATCACAGTGTCCCCTAGTCTTTCTACTTTCTGATGGTGTAAACAGTTGGTCTACATTTACCTGTTCTACTCCATTCATTAATTTATAGACCTCTATCATATCTCCCCTCGGCCGTCTCTTTTCCATGTTGAAGAGCCCTAACCTTTTAAGCCTTTTGTCATAGGGGTATCTTTCCATCCCCTTTACCATTTTGGTGGCTCTTCTCTGTATCATTTCTAATTCTACTATATCCTTTTTAAGACATGGCGACCAGAATTGCACACAATATTCAAGGTGTGGTCACACCATGGAACCATAGAGAGGCATTATAATATCCTTGGTTTATTCTCCATTCCTTTCCTTATGATTCCTAGCATTCCATTTGCTTTCTTGGCTGCCGCTGCACACTGAATGGAGGGTTTCAACGATGGCCCCTAAATCTTTTTCCTGGGTGGTGGTTCGTAATATGGAACTTTGTATCATGTAACCATAGTTGGGCTGTTCTTTTCTAGATGTATAACTTTGTACTTGTCCAAATTAAATTTCATCTGCTATTTTGAATGTCCATGCTCCAAATATATCAAGGTCCTCTTGCAATTTTTCACAATCCTCTTGTGTTTTAATAACTTTGAATAATTTTGTGTCATCTGCAAATTTGATCACCTCACTCGTCATTCCCATTTCCAGGTTACTTATGAATATGCTAAAAAGAAGACCATTGAGAAAATTGGCCATCTGGCCCTACCCTCTGCTTTCTATCTTTTAACAAGTTCCTGATCCACAATAGTACACTGCCTCCTATCCGATGACTTTTTAATTTTGCCAAGAGTCTCTCATGAGGGACCTTGTCAAAGGCTTTCTGAAAATCCAGATACACTATATCAATCGGCTCACCTTGGTCTACCTCTTTATTCACACCTTCATAAAAATATAACAGATTAGTAAAACAGGACCCTCTTTGGCTAAATCCATGTTGGCTTTCTCCCATTAAACCATGACTATCTACATGTTCAGTAATTTTGTTCTTTATAATGTTTTCAACCATTTTGCCTAGTACTAATGTCAGGCTCATTGGCTGTATTTTCCAGGATCATCCCCGGAACCCTTTTTAAAAATTGGCTTTACATTGGCCATTTGCCAATCTTCAGGTACTACAGATGATTTTAATGATACTTCACAGATTACTAACAGTAGGTATGCAATCTCATATTTCAGTCTTTTAATACCCTGCAGATTTATACCATCCAGCCCAGGTGATTTGCTACTCTTCAGTTTATCAAGTAGTTGTAATACACGGTTATCAATATTTCTTTCAATTCTTCCGATGCCTCACCTTTAAATACCATTTCAGGCATGGGTAACTTCCCTGCATCTTCCTCAGTAAAGACCAAAGCACAGAATTCATTCAGTCTCTCCACTATGACCTTTTCCCCTCTTAGTGCCCCTTTTACCCCTCTATCATCTAATGGTCCAACTGACTCTCTCAAAGGTTTTTTGCTACGGATGTACTTGAAAATATTTTTAGTTCATGGCAAGCTTTTTTTCAAATTCTCTCTTTGCCTTCCTTATCAGTGCCTTGCATCTAACTTGCCAGTGCTTGTGTTCTTTCCAGTTTTCTTCATCTGCTGCTTTTTTCCATTTCCTGAAAGATGCTTTTTTGGCTACAACAGCCTCTCTGACCTCACCTTTAAACCATGCTGGCAGTTTTTTGGCCTTCTATCCACTTTTCTTAAAACATGGAATACATCTGGTCTGGGCTTCCAAGATAGCATTTTTAAACAATGCTCATATTTGATGTAAATCTTTAACCTTTGCAACTGCTCCTTTTAGTTTTTTCTAAACTATTTTCTTCAGTTTATCATAGCCTCCCTTTTGAAAGTTAAAAGGTAGTACTGTGGATTTCCTTGCCGTCCTTCCTACGTTTAATAAATCAAACGTGATCATGCTACGATCACTATTGCCAAGTGACCCTAACACTTATCTCTTTCACAAGATCTTGTGTTCCATTAAGGACTGGGTCCAAAATAGCTTCCCCTGTTGTTGGTTCACAAACCAGCTGCACCAAGAAGCAGTCATTTATTTCATCTAGAAACTTCATCTCCCTAGCATGTCCTCCCATGACACTGGCCAGTTCAATACTAGGATAATTGAAATCACCCATTATTATTACTGTGTTGTAATTTTTGTTAGCTTCCCTGATTTGGTTTTAGTATTTCATCATCCATTTCTTCATTTTGGCCTGGTGGTCAGTAGTACATCCTGCCGCTATCACCTTCCCCTTTTTACATGGAACTTCTATCCATAGAGATTCTACAGTGTAGCTTGTTTCCTGCAAAACTTTAACCCTGTATGACTCAATGCCCTCTTTAACATAGAGCGCAACACCCCCACCAATTTGATCTACTCTATCATAGCAATATAGTTTATACCCAATATCACAGTGACCCACTGGTTGTCTTCCTTCTACCAAGTCTCTGAGATACCAATCAAATCTAACCTCTCATTTAATGCTATATATTCTAACTCTCCCATCTTATTGTTTAGACTTCTAGCATTTGCATACAGGCATTTTTGAGGTTGTATTTTATTCATATTAATCTGGTTATTAGTATACAAGGGTAATTTGAAATTTTTCAGCTCTGTCTGCTCTGTACTTAAGGGTATCTGGATTACTTTTATCATTACTGGAGCCTCTCTATCGATATGCCCTAACTTCCCTTTTTTGATAGTATCCTTCAAGGATACATCCTTCCAAACCATGCGCTCTTGGATGACTGTCAGCTTTCCCCTATTATCTAGTTTAAAAGCTGCTCTATCTCCTTTTTAAAGATTAATGCCAGCAGCCTGGTTCCATCCCGGTTAAGGTGGAACCCATGCCTTTAGAAAAGCCCCTCCTTTCCCCAGAATGTTGTCCAGTTCCTAACAGATCCAAAACCCTCTTCCTTGCACCACTGTCTCATCCAGGCATTGTGACTCCCAATCTCTGCCTGCCTTTTGGTCCTCGGGTAGAATGGGAAGCTTTTCTGAGAATGCTGACCTGAAAGTTCTGAAAAGGAACAAATCTGGTCAAAAGTTGTTGTTGTTGTTGTTAAGTGCCATCGAGTCGGAGTCGACTCATGGCGACCCTCTGGATAGCTATCCTAAATTGTGTTCGGTCTTCAGTCAGGCGGCTCATTGTTGACAGACTGATACCCATAGCTGCTGTTATTGTATCGATCCATCTCATTGCTTGCCTTCCTTTTTTGCGTTGACCTTCTATCTTGCCAAGCATGATGTCTTTCTCTAATGATCTCTCTCTTTGCATGATGTGTCCAAAGTATGAAAGTCGAAGTCTTGTCATCAGAGCTTCTAAAGAAAGCTTAGGTTTGATCTCCTCTAGTACCGACTGGTTTGTTCTTCGGGCAGTCCACGGTATACACAGTATTCACCGCCAGCACCATAATTAAAAGGCATCAATTTTCTTCCTGTCTATCTTTTTCACTGTCCAGCTTTCACATCCATATGATGTTATTGAAAATACCATGGCTTGAACAAGTCGAATCTTTGTATGGAGAGAGACATCTCTGCTCTTGAGAATCTTATCTAGGTCTTTCATAGCCATTCTGCCAAGAGCAATGCATCATCTGATTTCTTGACTGCTTGTTGCTTCTTTATTGATAGTTGATCCAAGTAGGTTAAAGTTGTTCACGATTTCAATTTCTTCTCCTTCAACGATGAACCTGTTGATTATGCCAGTTGTCATGATCTTTGTCTTCTTTACATTAAGGTGCAGGCCCATTTTGAGACTATGTTCTTTGATTGTGAGAAGCAAATGTTTCAGATCATCTTCACTTTCAGCCAGTAATGTGGTATCATCAGCATAGCGAAGGTTGTTGATGAGTCTTCCACCAATCTTCACACCTCTGTTGTCTTCATACAGTCCTGCTTCTCTGATGATTTGTTCTGCATATAAATTAAACAGGTAAGGGGAAAGTATGCAGCCTTGTCTTACACCTTTGCTTATTTTAAACCATTCTGTTTCTCCTTGTTCCGTTCGAACTGTTGCTTCTTGATCAATGTACAGATTGTGCAAGAGAACGATCAGGTGTTCTGGTATACCCATGCTTCTTAATGTGGCCCCCCAATGGGGTACTAAAGGAGCCGATAGAGTCTTTGTGTGGATTCTTGATTTATGTTTCGATAGGCGTTTTTTTCACAGGGCGGATTGTGCAACCAACATATTGTAATCCACAGGGGCAAGTGAGTAAGTAAACCACATAAGTTGAGGTGCATGTGGTATGCCATTTGGTCATATAATAACGTCCTATTAATCTGTGTTGCTATCGAAGGCCAACTTGGGATTGCTTACAAAATATGCAACGCGTTGCGCCACATATAAAGTGGCCTGGGTCCTCATGAGAAATTGGAGGGCAATCACCAAAAACCATAGAGTGAACCACCATATCCCTTATGTTACTGGCCCATTGGAAAGCAATCATAAGATCCTTATGGAAACATGAATGGGGAGATAATACATGCCAAACTTTATGCAAGATATTAACAACTTGCAATGAACCAATCATATAGGGGAGAACACCCACTATTTTATTCATCTCCGTCAAAGATTGAGCACCCGAATTAGTAGCAGGGTCCAGCAACCATTCTCTATGTACATGTTTAGCACATTTCAATGCCACATGGATAACCCATGGAGAACCTGAAAGTTCTGGATTTCAGCTTTCTACATAAAAATTTGGCCTCCAGAACTTCCCTCCCACACTTTCCTATGTCATTAATACCATCATGTACCAATACAGCAGACTCCTCCCCAGCGCTATCTATAGGACTCAAGAGGTGCAAAATCTTCGCACCAGGCAGGCATGTTACTAGGCAAAACTTTATCTTCCTAGCATGTCCTGCCATGATACTGACCCAGTTGACACTGACACAGGCCTAGCCACCCAACTATCTACATGCCTAATGATTGAATCACCACCTATAAAGGCTCTTCTAACCCTATCTCATGGGCACATGGCTTTGGAGAAACCTCCTCTGTGCAAGAGGGTTTTACATCACCTGGAGGACTGGTCTTAGCTACAGGATCACTTCCTGCCAAGCCAGGGTGATGCTCTCCTGTCATGTGACCTCTCTCCTCCATTGCTGCCAGATTGAAGGTAGGACTTCAGTACTATGCCCCTGTAGGTCTCGTTTATATACTGCCATCAGAAATTGAACATGGCCAAACTGAGCTTCTTCTTTCCCCCTAAACCCACTTCCCCCATTCCTCCTTTCTCTGTTTCTGTGGATAACACTCTACTTCTCCCTGTCTCCTCGGCTAGTAAACTTGGGGTCATATCTGACTCTATTCTCTCTTTCTCTGCACACATCCAGCAGATAGCTAAATCCTGTTGCTTCTTTCTCTATAACATCAGAAAAAGTCATCCCTTCCTTTCTAAACACACTTCTAAGACCCTTATCCACTAGTCACCTTATGTCTTCACTATTGTAACCTGCTCCTCACTGGTTTCCCTCTAAATCATCTTTCTCCCCTTCAGTCTGTTCAAATCTCAGCTATATGACTTATCTTTCACCACTGTCACTCTGCCCATACTACCCCTCTTCTAAAGCACTGACTCCCTCTCCTTTTCTGCATCCAATTCAAACTTCTCTTCCTGACAAGTGCATTCAAGTGCTTTCCCCATTGATTTGATTGGAAGTGAATGATCCAAATAATTAGTCATTCGAAAACAAACAAAGTGGCGATTGACCTGAAATCTTTTCTGTGCACAGCCATAGAATATACTAATTTTTTAAGCTCCCTTTTGTTCCTGACAGTTTTGAACATTTTGCTTACTGAAGAATTCACGGTTTCACCCTGAATCAGTGCTGAAGCAATGGCACTATTGGGCTGTTTTGGATTCACACCCCAGGAGTGAGAAGGACCGGAAGTGATCTCATGTAAAGAGGGGAACTGTTCTCTGCTGTGAGAGATTAGCAGCTGGAGGCAAGGAGAGAAATGTCAGGAGGGAAGAAAAACGGGGTTACTTACCTGTAACGGGAGTTCTCCGTGGACAGCAGGATTAGTATCCATGGTGCCGTTGGATGACGTTACCAGGTGTGGCTGACTCATCCTGCTTGTCCTAGGAGAAGTGTTTCTTACAATTTGTCTGCACCTAGGATTGCAGGTACCTTCAAGGGGACAGGAGACAGTCCCATCCCCCAAGCCCCTGCCTCAGAAGCTAGAGAGCAGACAAAGAAGTCCCTAACCTTTCTTGTGTGCAAAGTCTTTATATTGTGATGCTTTTGCACCACGGCTAATGGGCTTGAGTTTTGTATGTCTGGGTGGCACCCTGTCTTTATTTTGCACTGGGATGTTTCTAATTAATTTTTTTCACATTCTGACAGTTACCAAGTAAAAGTTTCATTTTTTAACAACCCCAACTGATGTGCTGTGTGTTTTTCTTGTTGCTAGGTCTTAAGGCAGGCCAGTGCATTTTACCTAGCAGAAAAGATGCCAGTACTCGTATGCAGGGTTCTTTTATTAATACATGAGGTCTTTGGGTCACTTTTAGCAGAAAATAAGAAAGGTATCGGTATTCAGTACCACCGAGTAACCCTAAAAAAAACCCCTGAGTCAGACAAACTTCAGAAGCCAACGGCCCTGAAAGACTGTCTTTCTCTCCATTCAGGAAGAACCCTAGAGACCACAGGGAACCAGAATGCCCCACCTATCGTGCATGTGCCCCCTCAGTTCTGTTAGGCAGGGGAAAAGAGACTACGTGTACATATTTTATAGTGCTAATTACTGTATTTACAGAGAAATGGGCACTGTTGTTGTTGAGTTGATGCCAGCTTCTGTTGACCCATCCTATGGGTTTTCTTGACAAGATGCAACTGGAAGTAGAGTGCCAGGCCTTTCTTCCACACCGTCAAATCCCTTCCCTCATACTCTTCAGGTCAGGCTCAAGACGCACCTCTTCGAGACCACTTTTGGCTCATAATCCCCATTCTTATGTTTCAGGTCCTTATTGCCCCTTTGGTCCCTCTCCTTTCATACTACTGTATGTCCATCCTTTTAGATTGTAAGCTCAACAAGCAGGGACTGTCTTTTCTGTGTCTGTACAGCCTGGCATACGCCTGGTAGCGCTTTAAAAATGCTCATTGATAATAATAATAATAATAACAGCAAGACTAAAGCACCTGGAATTCCAATACAAGTTCTAGCCAGACCCAACCTTGCTTTGCTTCCAAGAACAGACAAGTTTGGGATCATTCATGGTGACATAGCCATGTACAAGTTATACAGTTGTTTTTCACAAGAGATGCCACAGCCAACAGACAGCTGTTTCTCCCCTTCCTTTTTATTTCACAAAAGCAAACATGCAAACAGGCACAGCGTGGGAGTTAGCAACCCAGTGAAATTCTTATCATGCTGAACAGGAATGAAGAGTGGATAAGGAGCAGGGAATCAGTCTGTGGAGTTTTCCGGTCATTCCATAAAGGAACACCAGTGGAGAAACAGTTGATATGCATCTGGCGAGAAGTGTTTTTATGAATAAAATAATTGTACACACCTAGATTCCCATCTATGTAATCTTGTTCTGTAAGTCTTTTGTCATTCTTTTCCAAAGTGATCTCGCAAAGAGTAATTTCAGACAGGGTCAGCGCGACCAGGGCCGGCCCGTCCATTGAGCAAGAATGTTTTTTGCACAGGGCCCCGCGTTTCAGGGGGCCCCGCGCAAAGAACATTCTGCTTTTTTTTAAAATTACATTAAAAATAAAAAGCTGGCTCTGGTTGCTGCCGCTGCCGCTACCACCGCGGCAGTGGCAGAATGGAGTGTCCCGCGGGGCCTCCTCTGCTCGCTGAGCCCCTCTGCAAGGGCTTTCAGATTCGTGAAGGGAGAGTGTCTCCCTCGCGTCTCTGTTAAGCCCGCAGGGGCTAATGGGAAATTTCCCATCAGCCCCTCACGTCTAAAGGGGCAGATGGGAAATTTCCCATTAGCCCCTGCGGGCTTAACAGAGACGCGAGGGAGACACTCTCCCTTCGCGAATCTGAAAGCCCTTGCAGAGGGGCTCAGCGAGCAGAGGGGGCCCCGCGGGACACTCCATTCTGTCGCTGCTGCGGCGGCCGCGGCAGCGACAGCAGCCAGAGCCAGCTTTTTTTTTTTTAATTTTGCCATTAGCCAATGGGGGGGGGGGGTTAAGACTGGCGATGAGCTGTGGGCTGATGGGGGCTGTCTGGAAATGGGGCGATGGGGGGTTAGGACTGGTAATGGGCTATGGGGGGGGGGTTAGGACTGATAATGGGCTATGGGGTGGGGCTAGGACAGGAAATGGGCTGATGGGGAGGGGTTAGGACTGGTAATGGGCTGTGGGCTGTTGGGGGGGTTAGGACTGGTAATGGGCTATAGGGGGTGTTAAGACTGGTAATGGGCTGTGGGCTGATGGGGGCTGTCTGGAAATGGGGTGATGGGGGTTAGGACTGGTAATGGGCTATGGGGGGGTTAGGACTGGTGATGGGCTATGGGGGGGGGGTTAGGACTGGTAATGGGCTGTGGGCTGTTGGGGGGGTTAGGACTGGTAATGGGCTATGGGGGGGAAAAGACTGGTAATGGGCTGTGGGCTGATGGGGGCTGTCTAGAAATGAGGTGATGGGGGCTTAGGACTGCTAATGGGCTATGGGGGGTAAGGACTGATAATGGGCTATGGGGGGCTAGGACAGGAAATGGGCTGTTGGGGAGGGGTTAGTACTAGAGGTGGTCTGATGTGGTAAGGACTGGTAATGGGCTGTGGGCTGATGGGGGGGTTAGGACTGGCAATGAGCTATGGGGGCTGACTGGAAATGGGCTGATGGGGTTAAGACTGGAAGTGGGCTGACGGGGGGTTAGGACTGGTAATAGGTTATAAGGGGGGCTTAAACTGAAAATAGGGTGATGGGGGGTTAGGACTGGAAGTGGGTTGATGGGGGGCTAGGACTGGTAATGGGTTGGGGGGTTGCTATGACTGGAAATGGGCTGAGTGGAAGAGGAGGCTTGAACTGCAAATAGCTGATGGGGAGGGAGCTTGGAATGGAAATGGGCTGTGAGGGAAGGGAGCTAGGACTGAAAATGGGCTGATGGGGGGAGCTAAGATTGGAAATGGGCTGTGGTGGGGGCTTGAATTGAAATGGACTCATGGAGGGGCTAGAACTGGAAGTAGGCTCATGGGGGGCTTGGACTGGAATTGGGCTGAGTGGAGGGGAGCTAGGATTTGACATGGGCTGATGGTGGGGCTAGGAAATGACTAGAAATGGGCTGATGGGGGCTAGGATTGGAAATGAGCTGATGAAGGGACTCAGACTGAAAATGGATGGGGGAGCTAGGACTGGAAATGGGTTGATGGGGGGCTAGGACTGGAAATGGGCTGATGCAGGGACTAGAAGGGAATGGATGCTGGGTGAGACTGGAACTAGAAGGGAGCTGATGTTGAGGGAGGATTAGAATGGGATGGGGCTGGGAGAGTAAAATGGAGAGGGGAAAAATATTTTGTGTGGGAGGGATGAAAAATCTACAATTGGCCGGGTATTGGGAGAGTAAGTGGGGATTGAGGATGGAGGGGTAAAATGTGTGTGGATGAAATAGGAATGAGGAAAGAGCAAAAGGAAGATTAGTATGTTAAAGCAGATGTAGAGAGAGAGAATGGAAAAAAAAACTAGAAGAGAGAAGAAAGAACAAATGGACAGTAGATGATGGACAGTTAGCAGAAAACATGAAGAAACCAGAAGAAAGTGGCTGGAGCAATTGCAACTGAAAAAAATGCACAAAAGGTAGAAAGATATCTCTTTATTTTGAATTTATTAACTGGAATATGAAAGCTCTGGGAAATGTGCATCATTAACGTCTGCGCTTTGTTTGGTACAAGAGAAAATTAATTTATAGTTTTATTTCTACAGTGTTGTTGTACATTCCAAGTTTGGCTTTTGGGGTTCCCAGTTTAATTATTGCCTTCCTGTTTCTAAATTGTGATTCCTTGTTTGGTGATGGTCTATGTTCTGCATGTGTAACTGAGCAGAGGTATTCTATTTATGTAATTCCTATTTGACATTGCCACTTGTTCTCTTTCCCCAGTATTCTCTGAAATGTATTGGTTTAATATTTGCAGTGTTGCCTTTTGATAGGTAGGGTATGGTGCTTTGTGAGTCCTGGTAATGCTGTCAGGATACGGCGGGTTTGCTATAGGTTCTAAATGGGCAGCGTTTGTAGTAGTTCCTAATGTGCGTGGTGGTTGGCACTGGATTATAGTAATGTAGAAATCTTTTAGTCTTTCTTTATCCATACACTCATTAAGAGACATGTTTACTAAAAGTTAGTGTATGGTAACATTATGCAAATATTTATGCAAATAAGGCCACTTATGCAAATGAGGCCCCGCACCGAGTCTCCGCACATGGCCCCGCACCCCCCTTGGGCCGCCCCTGAGCACGACCATGTGTGCAAACCGTGCATTGCATGGGCCAGCAAGGGAAGGGGGAGAAGGAAGGCGATGTTGAAAGGTTGGTCCTGATGGTCAGCGGATGAGAAGCTTCAGCTTGAGGAGTGTTATATCACAGTGGAGATGCACCATCCAATCCATGTCTGTCTCCCATGTGCTGCTGCTCATAAAGAAAGGAAACGAGACTCAAATGCTATGTGGATCTGGAAATGGGAGAGGAAGCAAGACTGCACTGGGGATCAAAGCAGGCAGTGTTTGGGCAGAAATGCCATGGCCACCTTGAACTGGGGCTTTTCTGGTCTGGGGCTGAGCCACAACATGCCTTTGATAGAGATAGGAACTAGGCAGCTGGTAGCCTGGTGTGTGACTCCACCCATGAGGATCCAAATTGCTTCTCATGGAATTCAAAAGGGGAACTAAGATATCAGGTAGTCATTCCCAGCATTTGGAAGATTTGGAGGAGGGCAGGATTAAAGAATAGGCCAACTAAGCATGTGCCTAGGTCCCAGATGTTTAGAAGGCATACCAATTCAGTAGTTCCCAAGGGAGAGTTTCGCCGCTGGCAGACAGAAGAGTAAGTTGGGGACCAGAGCCACCCCTTCATTTGAGCAGCTTATCTTCCCTGCTACTTCCCCCGCCAGTTTTCTCTGCAGTCACCACCACTGAAATTTCAGCAATGCAAGTTGTAAAATGTATTTATATGATGATGATGGGGAGGCAATGTTTTCTATGCTTAGGGCCCAGTGATCGACCCCAGAGCTTGTAAACCATTATCTACAGATGTTATATTTTGGTATGTTAGAAATAAAACAAGTTTGATTCACGTAACACACATAAATATATGGTAAAAACAATACTTTGATGAAAAGGAGAGGCTACAAAAAGATCAAATTTAAACCTCAGTATTGCTGCCAAAACCTCAAGTTGTTAAAATAGTTTTATAATTCAGAGTTTTTTTACTTCCTGGTATGTGCAAATATTTCCATCCGTTTGCATAGCTGAAAAAAATCCCTGCACAGTGCAGACTCCCAGAAGGGAAGCAATCAGAAATTAAAAGCACAGCACCGTAAAATAAAACATTAATTCAAAAATTCCTCCCCCTCAAAGCTGAAAACATTCAGAGCAGCCTTCCTGCCCAGTCACCTATTCAATACAGCTTAATCACTTTCCTGGGCACTTTTTCCCGAAAACAAACAATTGATTTTCATGGCTGCTTTCCTTGATTTATTTTTTTAATATGTTGTCCTAAGAGAGCCAGATTGAGAAATTCCTGGTTTTGACTGTATGCTCCTATCAGCACAGGAAAATACAGGGACTTTCCAAAGGTCACTGCAGCAATAGGACATCTCAGCACTTCTGAATCAAATCTCATCAGACTGCACTCATGAGACTGCACACCAATGTGTTGTGCTGCACACCATTGTCAGACCACAGTGCTGTTATTTAACCCAGGCAGCCTTGAGCTCCACCTTCCCTCCTCCCGCCCCAGCACTGTCATAACTACATGAATAGTTATTGCTGGTGTACAAAGTCAAGCAGTATATCAAATAATAAACTAAACTAAACAGCTTTATTCAGTATATAGTGACATCATAACCTGAGCCTGTTCCCAGACCCCTTCCTCCATTCCTTAGCCAGCCCTCAACCTGGTGTCTGGAGTCAGTCTGGCTGATGCTATGATTGGCACGGCTGTCCAGAACCAGCCCATACCCTCCCAATCACACCTCCACTTCTCTCAGCATACCCCTTTTCCCCTGGGGCCAAGCTTACTGGCTCAGGTATCCACCACAGTTTAGGGCTTCCATTCCCCTAGACCCCTCCCCAACATAAAGCTGCGACCTTTTAACAGTGGCTTCAAAACTCTTTCAACAGAACCTTGCGATGTCATGTTAAATATGTCGTCCCCCATATCTGACAGGTGCACACCATCGGCGCGATATAACCTTTTGTGTCCACAGTCATTGTTGTTGTTAAGTGCCGTCGAGTCGGAGTCGACTCATGGCGACCCTCTGGATAGCTATCCTAAATTGTGTTCGGTCTTCAGTCAGGCGGCTCATTGTTGACAGACGGGTACCCGTAGCTGCTGTTATTGTAGCAATCCATCTCATTGCTGGCCTTCCTCTTTTGCGTTGACCTTCTATCTTGCCAAGCATGATGTCTTTCTCTAATGATCTCTCTCTTCGCATGATGTGTCCGAAGTATGAAAGTCGAAGTCTTGTCAACTGAGCTTCTAAAGAAAGCTTAGGTTTGATCTCTTCTAGTACCGACTGGTTTGTTCTTCGGGCAGTCCATGGTATACACAGTATTCGCCGCCAGCACCATAATTCAAAGGCATCAATTTTCTTCCTGTCTGTCTTTTTCACTGTCCAGCTTTCACATCCATATGATGTTATTGAAAATACCATGGCTTGAACAAGTCGAATCTTTGTATGGAGAGAGACATCTCTGATCTTGAGAATCTTATCTAGGTCTTTCATAGCCATTCTGCCAAGAGCAATGCGTCGTCTGATTTCTTGACTGCTTGTTGCTTCTTTATTGATAGTTGATCCAAGTAGGTTAAAGTTGTTCACGATTTCAATTTCTTCTCCTTCAACGATGAACCTGTTGATTATGCCAGTTGTCATGATCTTTGTCTTCTTTACATTAAGGTGCAGGCCCATTTTGAGACTATGTTCTTTGATTGTGAGAAGCAAATGTTTCAGATCATCTTCACTTTCAGCCAGTAATGGGGTATCATCAGCATAGCGAAGGTTGTTGATGAGTCTTCCACCAATCTTCACACCTCTGTTGTCTTCATACAGTCCTGCTTCTCTGATGATTTGTTCTGCATATAAATTAAACAGGTAGGGGGAAAGTATGCAGCCTTGTCTTACACCTTTGCTTATTTTAAACCATTCTGTTTCTCCTTGTTCCGTTCGAACTGTTGCTTCTTGATCAATGTACAGATTACTCAAGAGAACGATCAGGTGTTCTGGTATACCCATGCTTCTTAATGTGGCCCAGAGTTTCTCATGGTTTACACAGTCAAAAGCCTTGCTATAGTCGATAAAGCACAAATAGATATCCTTTTGGTATTCTTTAGTCTTTTCCATCTCACATCCGCAATGATGTCTCTCGTTCCTCGCCCTTTCCTGAACCCTGCTTGCACTTCAGGTAGTTCTTGTTCTAGGTATGGCTGTAGTCTCTTTTGAATAATCTTCAGTAGAATATTGCTGGCATGTGGGATCAGAGCGATTGTGCGATAATTTCCACAGTCAGTTGGATCACAGTCATTAGTTGATGTTAAATTGCTTCTCCATCTCTCTAACATATAAAGTCACTGATCAGCTTATTGCTGGGCTGTACCAAGCCTTAATTGTGCTCTGTGTCCCCCCATCTCCCCATCTTACTCACACCTCCATGTCCAGCCGGCTGCCTGCCCTTGCCCTGCCACCAGATCTTTTTTGTGTTTTCTCGGCGGTGGTGGTGCCAGTAGCAGCGGAGCAGATCTGACTTCAATTTTTTTTTTAAAATGCACAGGTCCTTTGATTCCACGCTTGCATGCAGATCTGATCCTTTCCTCTTCTGATGTAGGTTCATGTAAGGCCTGTCACTGTCAGTGAGCTGCCCACCACTGGAATCAGCAGCAATGGGGGGGGGGGGGAGGCATGGCTCAGCATTGAGGGGAGGGCAGCACGGTGCACAGAGGGTGTGATGCCAGGGCCGTACCAAGCCAGAATCGCACCCTGTGCGACTTGCACATTGGGCATGCACCCCCTCTTCTCCATACCTCTGTCCAGCCACAGTTTGCTCTTGCCCTGCAGCTACTGTCCTCTGTTTTCTCCACGGCAGCACCAGCAGCAGGGCAAGTGCAGGCAGCAGCTGGACGGAGGTATGGGAAGGAGGGGACGCGCACCTGATGTGCAAGTCGCCAGCAGCAGCAGAGCAGAGCAGACCTAACTTTAAGCAGATCCGATCCCTCCCTACTCTGACATTGCATCAGAGGAAGAAGGGACTGGACTTACAGAAAGACGCATGCAAAGGCTTAGGGGGTGCATTTCAGCTGCCTGCTCTTGCCCTGCCGCTGCTGAGAGAACAAAATATGGTGGTAGCAGGGCAACAGAAGGCAACCAAAATGCACTCCCTAAGCCTTTGCGCCCTGTGCGACTGCACTGCTCACACAGGGCTAGGTACGGTACTGTGTGGTGTGGTGCACGGGGGGTGTGGCACAGTGCAGGGGGGTGGCACAACCAGAGTTTCTGCCTAAGGTGGCAGAAACCCTTGGGTCAGCCCTGATCATCTGGATATGTAGCATGGCCCATCAGCACCCTCTACAGGTCCCCCCTTATATCTACAGCCTGTCCCTGCCTCATCTAGCTGCCACCAGTGCAATGCCAGAGAGAGGTAGGCATGTGTAGTATTCTGACTAATTCAGATATTGATAGCTACTAACCACTGCCTTTGCCAGCTTTATCTGCAGTTGGGAACACAACTGATTATAAAGGCTGATAGTCACCTGTCTACTAAAAGTTGTCCTCAAGGCATTTGGTAAATGGAAGCTAAGAGATGCAACATACTCTTAAACACCATATTCTCAACCACTTGTAGGGACTGGTCAGCCAGGGCAATCATTTCCCCAGTGCACCATGTCGCCACCTTCAATACTTCCTACCGCTTGCCCCATGATAGTGCTACCAAACACCTCCCCCGATCTCTTCCATGGTGACTTGCTTTGTGTGTCAGGGCTGCTGGCATGCCACTGCTTCTCGCCAGGTGGTTAATATTATGAAAGCCGACTGGGGGCTTTCCATTTTCATCCATCATTTTCTGATTTTCCTATGATAGCATATATGAGGAGCCCTAACCTAGGTGAAATGGTTACTCAATTTGTTCCTACACAGGATATGGCTGCCGCTCCGGGTCATGACCAGTATGGTGGTTAGTCTTGGTGTCAGTTCTCTATTGTGGTCTCTACGTGGGCTGCTCCTCAAGGGTAGATATATTCTAGAAGACATGCTACTGATTGTGATTCCTCTTGGGTTATATATGTTATCTGCCCATGCTCTTTAGTGTATGTTGGTTGAACTAGACATAAGGTGTGTCTTTCTTTCATTGAGCATAGAAGTCAAATTGTTAATTCTGTAATGATGACTCCTCTTGTGGATCACTGGCACCCTATTAATGACCTTAGATGACAGATTCTTGACAGTGTGTCATTGACCTGGAAGAAGAGCGATAGACTCTCAACACTTAATAGGAAGGAGCAGTGGCGGCTCAAGGCAATCTGCTGCCTGAGGCGAAGAATGGGATGGCGCTCCCCCCCCCCCCAACCTTAGAGGGGGCGGGGCTTTCTCAGAAATCCAATCAGAGACTGGACCAAACCAAAAAGCCGATTAGATTATATGGAGGAAATGCAAGATGTTTGCACACAGGGCCATACCGAGCTGCAATCACACCCTGTGCGACTTGCAGCTCGGGTGCACGTCCCCCCCCTCTCCCCCACATACCTCCATCCAGCGCTGCCTGCTCTTTCCCTGCTGCTGCCGCCCTCTGTTTTTTTCACGGCGGCACCAGCAGCAGGGAAAGAGCAGGCAGCGCTGGACGGAGGTATGGGGAGGATTAGGGGGGGCATGCGCCCAATCTGAAAGGCGCTGACACTTTAAGCAGATCTATCCCTCCCTGCTCTGACATTGCATCGGAGGAGGGAGGGACCAGACCTGCTTAAAGTGCTGCAAAAAGGCTTGGGGGCGCATTTCGGCTGTTTGCTATTGTCCTGCCAGCGGCGGCAGGGCAACAGCAGACAGCTGAATTGCGCCCCCCCCCCCCCTCCAAGCCTTTGCGCCCTATGCGGCTGCATTGCTTGCACAGGGCTAGGTACGGTCCTGTTTGCACACCAAGAAACTAAAAGAGAGCAAGAACCAACAGCACAGTTTATAAAATTAAATTATAACTCATTTTTATTTTGTTATAAACTGCGTTATGGTTCTTGCTTTTTCTTTTTCAACATATATTTTGCATCCACAGTAGGTGCAGAGCAGAACCAGGACATTCACCCACAGAACTCAATATTTAAAAAAAATATCTGATTCTGATCATCTCACTAACAAAAACAACAAACACTATTCTCCAGTACCAGGCATATTGTGAACTAATAAAAAACCCTTCAACAAAGAGCAAACCTACCATATCATACCATATCAGCACAAACTTCCAAAACTTACATAAGGAGCCCATCCAAAAAAAGCGTCACTGTAAATACTACAGTGGGCCCTGGAACATCCATACACCTATTTGAAAAGCTGAACAAGTTGAATTACTACAGTATAGTACAGATCTTTATAGACAAACTCCATGTTAACAGAACGCCTGACCTCAGTCAAACACGCACAACATCGACCCTCACCAAGTACAGAATAAGTAACCACAATCTAAAGTAAAAATAAAAATATGTAGACAAAATTTAAACTGAAACCCCAAGAAGCCAGAGTCCACATGCAGTGCAACATCAGATAAATAAGAGATGCAGTTCCCCAATACTCTGTAAAATATAAAAATAACACAAAGTCCAATCACTAAAATTAAATAAAATTATTTTTTCTACCTTTGTTGTTTGACCATTTTATTCTCTGATCATGCTGGTCCCGATCTGAGGCTTCTGCTTTCCTGGCTTCTCTTAGCTCTCTTTCTGTGGTCTATGGTCCATCTGCCATTTCTTAACTCTTCTTTTGTTTTCTTCACTTCCTTCCATCAGCCCATTTCAAGTTCCAGAAACCCTCCCCAGTATCAGCCCCCTTTCCAGTCTTCCCCTCCCAGTACCTTCCAGTGTCAACCGCCTTGCATGCCCACTTCTGCCACTGGTGTCCATTCCCTTCCAGTCCCCCTCCTTCCCCACTGTCCAGCCCCTTCTAGTCCAAATACCATCCCAGGTATCAGCTCACGTCCACTCTCAGTGCCACCCTCCCAGTCAGCTCCCTTCCAGTCACCCTTCCCTCTGTCCATCCCCCTTCCAGTGCCACTCGCATGTCATAATAACATAGTAACATAGTAAATGATGGCAGATAAAGACCAGTATGATCCATCTAGTCTGCCCAGTAAGATGGCAAGAGTAGGTGCACCTGCCGCTCCATGTAGGACACCCTTGTATGCTGAGAAATTAGTTAGTTATGTTTATTTTGATTTTATCCTGTTGCTGTAAAAGGATCCACTGTGTCTCTCCCATGCCATTTTGAATTCTGTCACTGTATTTGCCCCCAACACTTCCATTGGGAGGGCATGCCAGCTCCCTTCCCGCCTCCTCGCCATTACCCAGCCACCTACTATGCCCATCCCCAAGTGTCAGCTTCCTTCCAGTCCCCCTTCAGTACATCCCAGGTGTCAGCTCCTTTCCAACCCCCTGCTTTCCCCGTGTTAGCTCCCTTCCTGCCCCCTCCTTCCCCTGGCAGACCCTCTCAGTATCTGCTCCCTTCCAGTCCTATTCTACCATACCCCCGCATCAGTCCATTTGTAGCCCTAGCCCCTAGTTTTCTTCCAGGGCCAGCAGCACTCTCCTCCCCTCCCCCATTAGCCCATTTCCTGTCCCAGCTCATTTCCAGTCCTGTCCCCTTTATCAGCCCACCCCAGTCCTAGCCCCCCAATCAGCCCATTACCAGTCCTAACCCCCCCCCCCATCAGCCAATTTCCAGTTCTAACCCCCCCCCCCGGTGGATGAACCCCGGCATGCAGGACTGTACCAAGCTAGAAATGCGCCTTATTACTACTACTAATCATTTATAAAGTGCTGCAAGGCATATGCAGCGCTGTGTCCTGTGTGACTAACAAATTTGGTGCCCCCTCCAACCAGCTATGTTCAGTAACTCCCTCTTTGATGATATCAGTGCCCCCTTCTGTGCTTGCGCCCTGTGCAGCCGCACCGCTCGCACAGCCCTTCGTATGGCCCTGGCTTGTTGGCCTTTCAGCGGACACAGTCAAACTGCCTACTAACACCCCAGGCTGGTCACATGATCATATTAAACCATAGAAATCTGATAAATGAGTAACAGGAACTTATTGCAAATTAAGGTGATTTTTCTGGTTTTTTTGAACAACAAGTGCTCTGCTTGATTTCTTTAAAGGGGGAATTTTTTAAATGACAATTTGATACTGATTGGCTAGTTGAGGGGTTATTTTTTGTTACTTTAGTAGAAGGATTTTTTGTTAAGGAGTTTATTTGCGTGCTCTGTGGCTTTTTTTAAATCTCTAGTTCAAAGGAAGGTAGGCTAATAACTCTTTTTGAAGTCACGGCAAAGGTGCTAGTTCCCTTCCTACCCTCAACAACCCACTCATCCCAGCTTCCAGATTCTGCTACAAAGGCCCACTCACCATTAGCTGGCTGAATTAGACAGAAGCAGTTGATAGTGATTGGAAGGGAAGATCAGGATACTAAAAACGGCAATTTTTAGTTATCATTTAAAAGAGAACAATTTTATTTCAAATTTCAGGGGATTTTGGTTAGTAATATCTTATCAAATATTTGAGATATTTCTGCAAAGGGAACACTCTAAACTACACAGAAAAATAACGCCAGCTTTTACTGCATCTTACTTTCGCCACGTGTCACTAACTGGTCAGTAGCTCAATATCTCCACTGCCTGTTTAGCAACGGGTCCAACTAACAGAAAGGCCAGACCCCAACAAAGTAAGTTCCTACCAAAAGAGCAAATTTTTGTTGGGCAATATCTGTGTGAGGTTCTCAACCCCTACAACAGACCACGTCCATTTTAATCAGAATTTTGCAGTAAAAGCAACAACAACATGACTTCTAACCGTAAGTGGATGAAACAGACATTTATCTGCCACTTTTTCAAATGGACGATCTTCATCAGGAATACAAATGTAAAACAGGGTTATCCGCAACACAGCTCTGCGTTTCGGGTCTAATTCACATTCCAAAGACCCTGTGTCAGGCAATCATGAATGATCTTCTCTTTGTATCAGTGGATACTAAACTTCAATGGAGACAAAGGACTTAACATCAACAAAGCATGGCAACCCCTCTTTCACAGAAGGTTTAGCCCTACAAGGTCTAGGGTCAAAGATAAAAGATTTTTTCCACATTCCAGAAACTGAGATTGGCATAACAATCTTCCTACTAAGAAACAAATTCCCTCTCTCCAGGATTTCTATTTGCACTTTTCCCCCTTTTTCTCCACAAACCTTCCTGCCAAAATTCTAATTCCAAAACTCCCACTCTTTTTCCAAAAAACTTTCCCTCCAAAATCAAATTCAAATTCTCTGCCTTTTCTTCAACGAACTTTCCCACTAAAAATTCAAATTTCCTCCTTCAAACCCACCAATCCAGTTTGAGAACAACTGTATATAAGAACAGACATTCACTGCATAACCACTTCACCCTGAAGAAAGCCACAGAACGATGGCTGAAACGTCAATTCCACTTACCGAGATGCAGCATGACTCGGAAAACTTCAAAGATCATTGTCTGGTGTCATCCCTTTTCACTTCGCTCTTCTGTGTTGCTTCTTCCTAGGCTCCCCATACCTGGTTAGCCACCAGGGCCACTTTTGTGTTGTCCCCCAATATATTTGTCTGTGTTGGACTTGCTGCCCTGGTTCTCCTCCCTGGTCGCGGCTGTGTGTTGTGTTTGCCAGCTGGGAGTGTTGCAGTACTCACCCTGCTACCCAGCCAGTTGGGCCATGGTTGCTTCTCCCCTGTCTGACAGCATGGTTGTAGTCGCTCATTATCTAGCCACTATGGTCAGTTTCCTGCTGCTAAGGCTTAGCCAGGAAGGCATGCAGGCATCCTATTCTGTGCCACTATAACCCTTACCTGACTCACCAGCTTGAGGATCTCCTGCTTGCTTGTGCTGGATGAGGAGTCTCAGCTGCTCATGGCTGCTATCATCTCTGCTAATGTGCACAGTGACCCACCCCTGAGGATGTCATGCTTTTCACTGAGTAGCTCTTTGTGGATTGCTGTACTGTTCCTGTTGCCCAATCCTTTCTCTTATTCCTGTGCATCTCTTTATCCTTGCTATGCATCGTCTTCTGACCCACTGCTCTCAGTATTCTGCTTCAGGCTGACGAGTTCTTCCTTCTCTATTCTTGGCTTGTCCTTCTTCTTGCTGTCTTCTGTTGGTCATCTCCTGTGCTCCTCTTTCTGGTGGTGTAATCAAATTCTGGAATTCATTACTGGAGGATGTAGTAAAATCTGTTAGTGTAGCCGGGTTTAAAAAAGGTTGGACAAGTTCCTGGAGGAGACGTCCATAAACCATTATTAAAAGAGACACGGGATATCCACTGCTTGACCCAATACAAGTATTGTGGAACCTGTGTCTTTTGGAGAAACTGCTAGATACTTGTGATCTAGATTGGCCACTGTTGGAAACAGGATACTGGAATGATGGACCTTGGTCTGATCCAATATGGCATATCTTATGTTCTTATGTCCTCTTCTTTTCCCTTCTGGCTATCTCACCTCGCTTGAGGCACAAACACCCAGCTGCAGCCAGTCGAGGCTCCCCTGTTGCCTTGTACCCTGTCTTACAAGGCTTACCACTGCTGTAGCTTCTCTTCTTCCTCACTGAGTGGGGGAAGGGAGGAAAAGTCCCCTTGAAGGTGCTTAGGTTACACTTGTCAATGGCCACCCACTGTGCTTATCTATCCACTTTTCCCCACCTGGGCGCCGAGCTCATTCCTTGCAGTGACAAATGTGGCAAAAGCACTGTAGGTCAGCAGCATTTACTGGAGCTAGGCCTGTGGTCTTCCCCTTTAAAACAGAGCACACCCTACACTGAAAGTTGACCTCATGTGTGTATCACTTTGGTCCTGCCTGCAGTTCTGCACAGTCCCTTGTTTGGGCTGTTCTCCACGTATTGGCTCCACCTCTGTGTTTGGCCCACCGGTACCTGCCTCGATCACTGCTGCTGTTCCTGGTTCGATCAGCACAGCTGGTTGCCACAACCAACTCCAAATTCTTTGTCCCTTGGTTTCACCATCCCAGGCTGCCACTACCCCATTGCAGTGCTAGCTGTCACTCTTCAGGCTGTCAATCCAGCCACATGGATCAGGTAACATGCTCCATTGTGCTCAGGTAACGTGCTCCGTTCTTCCCCGATGCTGATTCAAGTCCACTTCTACGATTTGAAGGGGCTGAGCCTTGAACATGCACTAACCCCTTACTGGACTGCTCGCTCTCTTTATTTGCTCTCTCGGGCCACCTGCTGAGTGCCCAGTGGACCTGGCAGGCACCTGCCAATTTCCTGTCAGCAGAAGATTTAAAATTACAACAGTCTGGTCTTTTGTAGCTCTCCTACTGCCTGGATGCTGGTCCCTTTTATGAGGTCATGGCCCACGGTTGTGCCCACTACCCTTCTTAGTGCTGAAGCCACGTTTGCAGGCTCTCTGTGTTCCCTGGGTCACTTATTTACTCAGCAATTCCCATATTGCATTATCCCAAATTGCTAAAGGTCCACTAACACTGGCATTTCTTCACACTCTGCTTGTTGGGTGAGTTTCCTGAAAAGAAACCATTGGAAGCAGAAGAGTAAATCAATGATTCCGTTGTTCATACTGGCACACGCCATGCCCGTGTTCTTAAAGCATCTCTCTTAAAACAAATTGAAAGAAGTACTTTTTCACTCAACCACAATTAAGCTGTGGAATTTGTTTGCAAGAAGATGAAGTGAAAGCAATTGACAGCTGGCTTTATAAAGTGCTTAGACTAGTTACTAGAGGAAAGGTCAATAAACTATGATTAGCAAGATACTCTGGAATGTTACTGGTTTCCCCTTGGTGTAAGTAAAAAGAAATGAATCTATTTCAGAGGATCCTGCCAGGAGCTTGTGACCGGATTAGTGACTGTTGACCACGGGATGATGGACTTGATGGGCCATTGGTCTGATCCAGTATGGTGTTTCTTAGGTTCTATTAATTTATGTTGGAAAACATTCCCAAAGTCATGTCTCTTCATGCTTTCCCTACATGCTCAATATTTTTTTTGATGATGGTCACTTATTTTATTTATTTATTTATTTATTTATTTAACAGCTTTTATATACCGCACTCTTGACATCAGCGCGGTTTACATTTTAACAAATTTTGTACTTAAACATAAAACAAATGTTAAGTTTACAGAGAACAAGGAATAAAAACATGGATAACAGGGATTAACAATTAACAGATATTTTCAATTATTTACAATAGGTTCTTAAATGCTCAAGTTCTAAAGGTAGGATTTGTGAGGCTTGGTCTAGATCGAGTAGTATGTGACTTAATTGTGACTTAATTGTGACTTATCACTTAGGACCATTTGAGCTCCCTTTTCTACCAGAGAAATTTTTGAATATTTGAATTATCATCTTCTTGTTTCTATTATTTAAGATTTTGTCACACACATATTAGTAGTTTTTGCTTGCGATTATATGTGATATACTCGTATAATTTCAGTATCGGGGTAATTTACAAACAATGCGCATATCTATATAATCTGCAGGTACTTTTTACCAGCAGACCTTAGATCATTCTCAAAAGGAAAAAAAAATTCTTTGAGAATTGAGGCAGGAAAATTACACCCACAAATCTACCTCTGCTCTTTGTGCAGCTACTTTTATTCATTCTATTTCACAAACATTTATAATCCAACAATCCAGGAGAAAGTTCATGCAAATTTATGTGCATACTTTTGAAAAGCAAAAGTATGTGCATGTCTAGCACCTACCCCCAACCAAACCACCAGGAAAGCCTCTCTGATGTGTTGGTAAACTTGTGTGCACAGTGGAACTAATGCACATATGTTTACCCATACATTGCATGGGCAATTTTCAAAGATGACATTTCTGTGCACAGAAATGGCTTAGAAAATTTCCCTTCCCATGCTATAATATATGTTTTCTATTTAGCGAGCTTTTTTTTAATGATGGAAGCACCCAAATCATAGCACTGATGAGGGTCATGGAACTTGTGTACTTCCCATTCCTTTAAATCTATATGCTGTGCCTATTTTTTAGAAGCCCTATCAATTATGTGAGTTTAATAATGATTTAAGGCTGATAAGGTTGTCCATAAATCAATTTATGTACACATTAGGTGTAGTCTAGAGAATATTTCTACAGAAAATCATTTCAGTTAAAGGGACCCTGCCTTAAACCAACATCAAGAAATTAATGTGGTCTACGTGGAGTATAATATTATTTTATGAAAAAATTACTCCATACGAACAGGCATCCAAAAAGACTGGTGATAATCCCCTGGAATTATGCTCTTACTTTCATCCAACTCATTACTAAAAAACTCATTATTAAAAAGATCCACAGGGATAGTCTCAGACTTCAGCGGCGCTTGAAACCATTGATTTGGTGAATCAGCGCTATGATAGCATCAACGACTATTGTGGACCCCCCTGTGTTTCTCTTTCTAATTTTTATGTGAATATCACCAAATATCCATCACCATATTTTTGAGCTATAAACAGCTATAAAACTGCTTATCTTTTGTTGAATTATTTTCCAAATGGCAGGCTTATCTTCTTCTGAACACTCTCACAAAATCTCAACGCCTCCCTCGGCGCCTGATTAGCGTTTCACTCCTTAATGGAGTTTCTTCAGGAGGATCTGGAAAATAAAAATAAAAATATGCCAAGAGTATAGCTCTAAACTAACCATAAAAACTAGTTAACACATACTTCATAACCGTGAATTTTTTAAAAACCTTATATGGCGACACTGGCTAAGCAACAAGAGAAAACCAGTGTGAAGAGGTTACTCACTCCGGAACTGCTGCCCACGTTTCTCTGTGTCTTCTTAGTTTGCCAAAAAACGCCGCGCATGCGGACTAGCCTCACTATCCACTTTTCACAGAACTGAAGATGTCGCATTGATTCATGGGATATAATTACAAAGAACTCATTGGCTCCTAAAACTTGAAGCATCTAAAATCAATGGATAAATTATCTACAAACTTGCCACTCAATGGAAGAATTGAGGCCAAAAGGTTTCACTGTGTTAACGATAAAAATCCAACATTGTTCCTGGAAAAGCAGTGTCTCATCTATAGTTTTACCCCTCATAGCCTTCTGGATCCGATCTATGCAAAAACACCGTAGGTGAGCATATTCATGCTTAAACTCCTCACAGTGTTGAACGATGGGTGCTGTTAATTGCTTACATCGTAGGCGGCTCTTATGTTCAAGCATATGGATCTTCAAAGAACGACTTGTTTTCCCAATGTAAAGTTTATTGCACGGACACCTTATGGCATAAACCACCAAAGTGGTGTTGCAAGAAGTAGCATGTTGTAAAACATGAGTGCGACCGAGGTACTGAAATTCAGTGATCTCCTCCGTGACTGCACAAATAATGCATTCCCCGCATTTGCGATGTCCGTGTTCTTCTCCTCGTTCTATCTCTACTATAGGGGATCGTAGGATTGACGGACTGAGCTGCTCCTTCATATTGCTGTTCCGCTGCCACACACATCTCACATTACGCTCTTGTAAACCAGGAATCATTCGTACCACATTCATGTGTTTTGAAACAATCTTTTGTATTTTTGTATTTGCGCAAGAGACAGGAAGTTCCCCATTTCACTTTTAACAGTGTGGGCTTTGCGATCGTGCCAGTGGTCAGCTGCAGTTTAGTACAGCCATGGAACTGAAAGAGAAAGATCCTGCGGCTGTAGTTGTAATAATGAGTGCAGACTCCAGTCCACTGGGAGGCAAGAGGATCCAGATGCCAAATATAACCAGTTGGCACAGAGGTATAGTTAATTACTGAACCCCCCCCCCCCCCGGCCTCACCAGAAGCTTAATTTATTTCTGGTCCCTTCTGACTGTGCCCCCAGATTTTTGCACCCTGTGCGGCTACACCACTTGCACCGGGCTAAGTACGGTCCTGGGTACAAGGCCATCTCCAGAGAGCTTGGGATTCCTGTGTCTACAGTTCACAATGGGCCAGATTCTGTTTGGTGAATAGCGGGGCTGTATGTCCCGGTGGGACATGCAGCCCCTGTAGTCATCTGGCCCCAATTCTGAGAACCTGTCTCTCCGCATGCACAGAGGCTCTGGTCGGGGAGATCGGCACAGGGATGGCACGGAGGCAGAGAGTGGGCGGAGCATGGGTGGGCCATGCACCCGGACGTAGAGGGCCGATTCAGGTCACGGCCCTGTATGTCCAGGAATCAATGAGAGGACCCCCTGCTTATTCCACCTAGGAGTTGGAATGAGCATGGACTGCCCATGTGCTCCGGCCTGGTAGTTCTCCCAGAAGCATCAGCATTGAGGAGATGAGTCTCCACCACCCAAACCCAGCCCTGGCAGACCCCGCCGGGTGTTGGGTAGGGCAGGAAAGCCGGTCTGGGGGGAGTCCGGCCTGCGAGCGCAGAGGGAGGCATAGGTGTCCTGCCACCTGGATGTCTTCCGCAGCTGTAGCAAGGGAACACAGGGCCATCTTGGTGCCCGATCCTGCTACCACGGGAACATCTTGCTCCCGTGATGCAGAATCAGGTACAGTCCGGCTTGTTCAGTGCTGGACCATTCAGATGGTCCGGACATGCCGCTTTGGGGATTGGGCTCAATGTTATTAAGAAGATTTCTGCTCATGGATCTGTCAAGAACCTCCCAGGACATGATAAGAAGAGGAATATTAATCCAAGACGTCTTCAAAGGTTAGTACAAAGTGTTGGAAAAACACCACATACAACATCCAAAGAGCTTAAGAGTGACCTGGAGCAATCTGGAGTTATGGTTTCAACCCGCACCATAAGCCTCAAACTAAACAAAGAAGGATTTCATGGACGAAAGCCAAGGAGGACTCCACTGCTCAAAGACAGACATAATAAGGCACGCTCATCATTGCCCAAACCCATTTTGAGAAACCATAATCCTCCTGGGACAAGGTTCTGTGGGCAGATGAAACTAGACTTGAGCTCTTTGGCAATGTAGACCAGCGATACATTTACAGGCAAAGAAATTAAGCTTATAAGTTAAAAAATACTTTTCCTACAGTTAAATATGGTGGCTGTTCCATAAAGTTGTGGGGCTGTTTCGCTGCCTCAGGAGCTGGAGGTCTGGAACCTATTAAAGGAATCATGAAGTCAGAGGACTACCAAGGTGTTTTGGAGTGAAATGTGGTAGGTCTGGATCAAAGACCATGGGTCCTCCAGCAAAAAAAGGACCCAAAACATACATCCAAAAGTATAAAAAGATGGCTATAAAAGAACAAATGAAATGTTTTAAACAGACCAGCACTGAGTCCTGATCTCAATCCAATTGAGAATATTAAAAAAAGCTGAAACTTATAGATGGCTACAAGCAACAGTTGGAGGCTGTCATCACTGCCAAGAGTTATGCAACCAAATATTAGTGAAGGGTGCCATTAATCCTGTCCAGGTCATAGTTTGCTTTTTTCTCAGAAATTACTACATCTAGATTGCACAGACATCTTTTTTTGTATACCTTTGAATATCTTATTAAAATATTATGATGACATACAGTTGGAATATTTCCAATTATTTCTCAAGATATTGTACACAACATATCTAAAATGTAAGGGTGTTAATAATGTTGACCACAACTGTAAGATGACATGTTGAAAAGAAGGCATTTTTGGCACTGAGATCTGATTTATTTATTTATTTTATTTATTTATTACAGTTGCTTATATACCGCACTATTCGGTATCAGCGCGGTTTACAGTATAACAAAGTGACCAATACACACATTCTGTTTGGTTTTACATCGAACAGGAATATAAACTTGGATAACAGGGGCTGAACTATATACATGAACTATTTACATGAAATATGCTATATACATGAGGTAAATTCCTATAACATTGTTGAATTGCACAATAAATGATGAATCCGTTTTGAATACTTGAGACCTTGTGAGTATGGGCTGCAAAAGGGCGGTGTTTCTTAGGTGGTGCTAACTAAATTCATCGCTGGTTGGGTAGTATTGGAGGAAGAGGTGATATTTGATTGCCTTCCTGAATTGGGTCAGGTCTGTTATAGCTCGAATGTCTGGTGGGAGTGCATTCCAACATTTGGGGACGTAAAGGCTGAAGGCCCTATTTGCTGTTGTATTATTGCATTTTGTCAAGGTCTTCGGGGTTGCTAATAAATTTAGGGCTGTTGACCTCCTGGCTCTGTTGGGGGGCACTGTATGGATGAGATCCGTAAGCGCTGTGGAGGAAAGGCGCTTGATTGCCTTGAATGAGAGGATTAATGTTTTGAAGATAATCCTTCCGTGTATAGGTAACCAATGAAGCTGTTTTAATATCGGAGTCACGTGGTCTCTTCTGGAGGCTCCATGAAGAATCCTTGCTGCAGCATTCATGGCCAGTTGTAGCGAGTTTAGTGTGGATTGCGGGAGACCTTGTAGGATGGAATTGGCAAAGTCAAAGTGCGGCAGGATCAGTGCTTGGTATATGGTCCGGAAATCATCTGGCTCCAGTAGGGAGCGCAGATGTCTGAGTGAACGGATTTTAAAATAGACTGCTTTGACAATGTTGCTTATATGACATTTCATGTCCAGATGTTGGTCTAAGGTGATCCCCAGGTATTTTATTGTTTCTTTGGTTTGTAATTCCGCTTCCTTTACCTTTATATGTGTCGGTGGGGTAAAATCTGGGTCTCTAGCGATGAACAATACCTCCGTTTTCTTGTGCTGGATGCGGAGGTTTTGTGCTTGTAGCCAATCCGATATGGTATTGAAGCATTCTATAAGAGGTGTAAGGTCCATTTGAACGGTTGAAAAAGGCATATATATAGTAGGATGTCGTCTGCATATATCAGACAGCTCACGTTAAATGATCTAATGATGTTGCAGATGGGCTGCATGTAAATGTTGAATAGTAAAGATGACAATGAGGATCCCTGCGGCACACCTTGTGTTTGATGGAATTGTTTCGACTCTTCTGCTCCAGATTTAACATATTGACGTCGGCCATTTAGATAGGAACTGCACCAATTGAGCGCGGTATTACAAATTCCCTTTTCTTTAAGTCACCCGAGGAGAATCTCATGATGAACCGAGTCAAAGGCTGCAGCGATGTCTAAAAAGATGAGCACAAAGCCCTGTCGGATGTTGTCAATGCCTGTGAAAATGTTATTGAATAAGAAGGTGAGAAGTGTCTCTACTCCATGGTACTCTCTAAACCCGTGTTGGCAATGATCCAAGGGCGCTGTGGAGTCTATATGATCCTGGATTTGCCTTTGGACCTCTTTCTCCAATATCTTTGCTAGTATAGGAATACTAGCTATTGGTCTGTATGATTCGGCTTGTTGTGGATCAAGTTTAGTGTTCTTCAGTAACGGCCTGATAGATGTTTGCTTGAGGGTTGTAGGGAAGGAACCAGTAGTAAAGGAATGTTTTGTCAATTTTGCGATGAATGGACTAAATTCCTTGCGTAGCTCCTTGATCCAAAAAGCTGGACAAGGGTCTGTTTGTGCTGTGGAGGTATTGAGGGAAGCTATTGTATCTTCAATGCTTTTTCTAGATGGTGCGGAAAACTTACTTAAAGGGGTTATGCCGGTATGGTCTTGGAGTGAGGCTGTTGATATTTTGTCGGTCTGTATGATCTTTGACTGGAGGTAGTCAGCGAATTTTTGTGGATGGATATCCACGTGTTGTTCAGGAGTTGGTTCTTTAGAAAGGGCTTGCACCAAGTTGAAAAGATCCCGTGGTTTGTTCAGAGATCTTTTCAAAGTGTCAGTGTGGTGCTGTTTCATTTTTATTGAGATCGCTTCCCTGTGCCTTGTTAGGTGGAGTTGGTAAGCTGTCAAATCTTGTGTGGAGAGTGATCGGCGCCATTTCTTCTCTAGTCTGCGTAGTTGTGTTAGAGAAGTTCTCAATTCTTGGGAGAACCAAGGGGCCGCATTTCTTATTCTCTTGGATGTGTTATTGCTTTGTGGACGTTGTGAGATAGCCTTGAGGTTGAGGTTCCATGCGGTGACTAGTTCTTCCGGGTCCGATGAGGTTATGGTGAAGAGGGATTGGGTTTGCGATAGTATTAACTCTCTGTCAAATGCGCGGAAGTTTCTTGTTAGGGTTCGAGCTGTGTTGTAGCATTTTTGGGTACTGTGCCGCTGGCTGTCCCTGGTGGGTATTTGAAAAGTGATAAGTTTATGGTCAGACCAGGGGACGTCAATGATAGACAACATCGTGTTATGGTTTTCCTCGAGGGCTGCGTGAGGTGCGAACACCATGTCCAAGATATTGCCCTTATCGTGTGTGGGTTTGTCGATGATTTGTGTAAAGCCCAGATTCTCGATGGCTTCGAGGAATGCAGTTGCATGGCTTTGATGAAGTGAAGGGAGGTTAAAGTCTCCCATTATCCAAATAGGTGGGTTGAAGTTGTGAGCATTGGCAGCAAGGTCGAGAATTGTGGGGAGGTCCTCAGGTGATGACGATGGTGATCTGTATAGTAGAGTGATGGAACATTGCTGGTTTTTGATGGAAAGCGAGTCTAGGTCACTTGTACTGGAGGCTTCAGTGATATGGAAATGAAGATCTGATTTTGTAAGTATTAGTACTCCCCCTCCTTTTTTAGTTTCTCTGTGTCTTGTATGTACAGAGAAGTTGGGAGGTAGGAGTTGGTTGAGGATGACGTTATCCTCCGATGATAGCCAGGTTTCCGTGATTAGAAGTATGTCCAGGTTATACAGGGATATTATATCTAGGACAACGGGCCATTTCTTGCGTATGGAACGTGCATTAATCATGGCACACTTTAGGTTGTGGCAGTATTTTAGTTTCTTGTGGTCGGGTGTCCTGGATGGTTGAAGTGGAATGTGTATAAGGTGAGAGCGACGTGTGTCGTGACTTGGGTGGGGTCCAGACCATCTTTTCCCACAGTTGCTCAAGATGGGGATATGGTTCTGGGATTGAGATAGTGCATTGGATATTCCCAGCCAATGTGTAAGGAGATACAGGCTGGCAAGAGTCAGGATGTGTGAGGCCATCTTGTGTGTATAGGAGAGAGTGATTGCAATATGGATAGGTTCTCACTGCAGATCGGTGCCAAGTTTTCTTTAAAATATCCTGCCAAGTGTGAAATTGCCTATTGTAGTCTGGAGTATCTTTTTGAGTATCCTTCTTAGCTATCTAATTTTATTCCTGAGACAATGCCTCGAGATGCTTTGGATGACCCATCTTTAGATCTTAGGGTCATCTTTACTAAGATGTAATAAGATTTTGCAGGTATCACACGTTGAGAGTAGAAATCAATGCACAGTGCATTCAAAGTAGTGTGCTACCTGCTGGGGGTATGTACAATTTGGCCCCAGCAGATACCGCACTGAGTTGGATCCTAATGTACATGGCAGCAATCATACTTAATATGGATGCATTTAATGCCACCCATTGATGTGGATGGATGCATTTAATGCCACCCATTGATGTGGTGTTACGTGAACGTGGACTAGCAACAACATTGATGGCAAACACACAGCAGCCTCTGCTCTAACCACGCTGTGCTGACACAGCCATGCTTTGCCTCTACTCCACCCATTTCCCTCCCCATTGCATATTAAATAGGTAGCACAGAATTAACCCTGTACTGTCTGTTTAGCACACACGTTGTTAGCACAGTCCTTTTGTGCACACTCGCACAATTGTTAACAGCAAGTACAGCTTAGTAAACATGCTCCTTGGTGAATTTACTGGTTCTTCAGTGGATGAAGACTGATTGCTGGCACTGTTGTTATTGTTAAGTGCTGTTGAGTTGGTGTTGACTGGATAGTTGTCCTAAACTGTATGCAGTCTTCAGTCAAGTGGCTCATTGTTGATGGAGTGTATTGGTCCATCTCATTGTTGGCCTTCCTCTTTAGCATTGACCTTCTACCAGAGCCGGCCCAAGGGTTTCTGCCCCAACTGACTCCCCCCCCCCCATCTGACACCACCCCCCAGCTGTCGCTGATTCTGTCTCGGAAGAGGGAGATGGGCAGCGGCAGTTTTTACAAAAACGGCATCCTTTTGCCGCCGCTTTTGGAAATACTGCCACTGCCCGCCTTTCTCCACAAATGGAATTGGCAGCAGGTGGGAAGGCAGCACAGCTGCTCATGTGTGTCGCTGCTGTTGCTGCCACTGCCCACCCAGGCTAGCTGCCCTAGGCAGCCACCTAGCTCACCTAGTGGATGCATCGACCCTGCCTTCTACTTTGCCAAGCATGATGTCTTTTTCTAATGATGTCCCTCTTCGCATGATGTGTCCAAAGTATGAAAGTCGAAAGAAAGCTTAGATTCCATCTCTTCTAGTACTGACTGGTTTGTTCTTCAGGAAGTCCATAGTATATACAGTATTCATCGCCAGCACCATAATTCAAAGGCATCCATTTTCTTCCTGTCTATCTTTTTCACTGTCGAACATTCGCATCCATATGACGTTATTGAAAATACCATGACTTGAACAAGTTGAATCTTTGTATGGAGAGAGACATCTCTGCTCTTGAGAATCTTGTCTTGGTTCTTCATAGCCAGGGCCGTACCGAGCCAGAATCGCGCCCTGTGCAACTTGCACATCGGATGTGTGCCCCTGTGCCCCCCTCCTCCCCGTGCCTCCGTCCAGCTGCTGTCTGTTCTTGCTCTGCTGTTGCCACCTCTGTTTTCTCCATGGCAGCGCTGGCAGCAGGGCAAGAGCAGGCAGCGGCTCGATGGAGGTATGGGGGGCACTCCTGATGTGCAAGTCACTGGCAGCAGCAGAGCAGAGCAGACCTAACTTTAAGCAGGTCTGATCCCTCCCTGCTCTGATGTCGCGTCAGAGGAGGAAGAGACCAGACCTGAAGAAAGACCCGCGCAAAGGCTTAGGGGGCGCACTTTGACTACCTGCTGTTGCCCTGTCACCACTGAGAGAACAAAAAGTGGCAGCGGCAGGGCAACAGCAGGCAGCCTAAATGCCCCTCTTTAGCCTCTGTGCCCTGTGTGGCTGCACGGCTCGCACAGGGCTAGGTATGGTACTGTTCATAGCCATTCTGCCAAGAGCAATGCACCATTTATAGTTGATCCAAGTAAGTTTTTTTATTTTTATTTATTTATACACATTTATATACCGCATCTTCCACTGTTCAGTTGCGGTTTACAGAGAACAACAATTAAAAAAGTTAAAGTTGTCAACTATTTCAATTTCTTCTCCATCAACGATGAACTTAATGATTTTGCCAGTCGTCAAGATCTTTGCTTCTTTACATTAAGGTGCAGGTCTATTTTAAGACTATGTTGCTTGATCTTGAAAAGCAAATGTTTCAGACATCTTCGCTTTTAGCCAGTAATGTGGTATCATCAGCATAGCGAAGGTTATTGATGAATCTTCCATCAATCTTCACATCTTGGTTGTCTTCATACAATCCTGCTTCTCTGATGATTTGTTCTGCATATAAATTAAACAGATAGGGGGAAAGTATGCAGCCTTGTTGTACACCTTTGCTGATTTTAAACCATTCTGTTTCTTCTTATTCCATTCAAACTGTTGGTTCTTGATCAATGTAAAGGTTGTGGTATACTCATGCTTCTTAATGAAGCCAAGAGTTTCTCATGGTTTACACAGTCGATAATATACATATATATATATATATAACCTCTTGGTATTCTTTTGTCTTTTCAAGAATCCATCTCAAATTCGCAATGATGTTTCTTATTCCTCATCCTTTCTTGAACCCTGCTTGCAC
Organism: Ichthyophis bannanicus; assembly: GCA_033557465.1. Lineage (NCBI taxonomy): Eukaryota > Metazoa > Chordata > Amphibia > Gymnophiona > Ichthyophiidae > Ichthyophis > Ichthyophis bannanicus. The sequence continues at coordinate 94,583,160 of CM066037.1, forward strand.
TTCAGGCAGTTTTCGTTCCAGGTATGGTTGCAGTTTCTGCTGAATAATCTTGAGTAAAATCTTGTTGGCATGTGGGATCAGAGCAATTGTACAATAATTTCCACAGTCAGTTGGATCACCTTTCTTTAGTACTGGTATAAAGACAGATCTTTCCCAGTCAGTTGGCCATGAATTTGTCTTCCAAATTTCCTAAAATGAAGTATCCACTTACAGAGGGTGACTGTTGATCCACGCAATATATTTCCCTCCAATTAATCTTTAGGCTATGAAGCTTCTCTATTGCAACATCATAATTATACCTTGATCTTATACAGCAACATTGCACCGCAGATATTAGGGAATACAGAGGTGTCAGACTGTTTATGGCACCAGCTATATCGGACTATAAACAGTCTGACACCTCTGTATTCCCTAATATCTGCGGTGCAATGTTGCTGTATAAGATCAAGGTATAATTATGATGTTGCAATAGAGAAGCTTCATATTCCAAATTTCCTTGCAGAACCTTGTAAGTACAGATGCATCCAATTGATGTAATATTCCAATGGGAATGCCATCAATGCCCGGTGCTTTGTTCTTTGATAAGGCTTTCAATGCTGCTTCAACTTCTTTCATCACCAACGGTTCCTGATCATAAGGTACAAGTTAAAACAGCTGTTGGTCCACGTGATCTTTATGGTATAATGACTCTGCATATTCTTTCCGCCTTTTCTTGATCTTCTCAGCATCATTCAACATAGATCCTAGAGTATCTTGTAGCATTCCAGTTCGAGGCTGGAATTTTTTCTTTAACTCTCATAGCTTTAGGAAAGCCAATTTTGTTCTTCCTCTATCTGATTCTATTTCCTTGCATGCGTCATTGTAATACTTCTCCTTGTTTTGTCTTGCTGCATGTTGCCAATTTCTGAGTTCTGCAATTGCCTCTCTTTCTCCTCTGGATTTAGCTTCTCTGCATCTCTGGACAATTTTCAGAGTTTCTTCGGTCATCCATTTTAGCTGTTTTTGCTTTTTCCTTTTGTAGAGACCTTCTCACTTTCTTCCAACACAATCTTTTTATATCATCCCATAGGTGTTCTGGAGCTCTGTTGTTTTTATCTAAAGCAGCAAATCAATTTTTCAGGCAGTCTTTAAATTCCGGTGCTATATACTCAAGATCATATTTTGCTATATTCATGAGTGGCTGGTTCTTTTTCAGCGATAGCTTGGATTTACATACTAATAGTTTGTGATCTATACTAATAGTTTGTGATCAGCTCCAGGTTTTGTCTTTGTTGATGTTATAGAGCTTTTCCATCATTGACTTCCACAGATGTAGTCAATTTGATTTTTGTACAATCCATTAAGTGAAGTCCACGTGTACAGTCAGCGCTTGTGTTGCTGGAAGAAGGTTTTTGAGATGAATAGATCATCGGTCTTGCAGAATTTTAAGTCTTTCTCCAGCTTCATTTCTTTTGTCAAATCAACCACTATGCCTTCTTCTTTGTTGTCATCTTTTGCGTTCCAGCCACCCATGACTATCAGGATATCCTGTTTGCATGTTCTATCTTGTATTTGTTCATGCAATATTTGTTGTAGTTTTCATGTATTTCTTTTGACTGGATATGACTGGATACCATGTTAAGGGATGGGTTGTCTCGTGTTTATTGTTTTTTTCCCCCTTTTTCATTTCTTGTTTTCCCTTTGGATCTCTTGTTTTCATCATGGATTCTATTAGTATATTACTTTTTTTCTAATACTGGGCTTTGTTTACAATACCGTACATTTGTAGGTGTTGCAGCTGATAGAGTGTGCTAATGTTTCGTAAACATAGTCCATTGTGTTAACCTATAGATTTAATGGAGGTTTGTACCTTGTATTAACTTTGACAAACTTAAAAGTAGAAAAAATCCCCAGACAACAAAAGTTAGAAAGGATTTTCTTTTAAATTCACTGACTGGAATACGTCAGCTTTGGAAATTTGGGTCTCTGCTGTCTTTCCATTGTGCACAGTAGGAGAGGAAATACACTTCTGTTTCTCTTTTTTCCAGTGTTGCACTGCATGCAGATCCTGGTTTCTTGCAGTTTCTATTTATAGTTTGTGATTTCTTTTTAACATCTTTGTTAGTGATATAGCAGAAGGGCTGTCGGGTAAGGTTTGCCTCTTTGCGGATGATACCAAAATCTGCAATAGAGTAGATACCCAGGAAGGTGTAGATAACATGAGGAAGGATCTAGCTAAGCTTGAAGAATGGTCTAGAATTTGGCAGCTGGGGTTTAATGTTAAAAAATGTAAGGTCATGCATTTGGGCTGCAGCAAACCAAAGCAGCAATATAGTATAGGGGGTGAAGTATTTTTGTCCACTAAAGAAGAACGGGACCTAGGCGTGGTTGTGTCTGATGATCTTAAAGTAGCTAAACAGGTAGAAAAGGTGACAGCAAAAGCTAGAAGGATGATTGGGTGCATACGGAGAGGAATGGCTAACAGAACAAAGGAGGTGATAGTGCCTCTGTATAAGTCTTTGGTGTGACCTCATTTGGAATATAGTGTGCAATTCTGGAGACCACACCTTCAAAAGGATATAAACAGGATGGAGTCAGTACAGAGGGTGGCTACTAAAATGGTTAGTGGTCTTCATTATAAAGCATATGAGAACAGACTTAAGGATCTTAGGGGCTTGTTTACAAAGCCGCGGTAGCGATTCGCGATCGTTATCGGAACCGCGTCCCCATTGATTTTCAATGGGGCCGCGGCTCCGATAACGATCGCGAATCGCTACCGCGGCTTTGGAAACAAGCCCCTTAATATGTACACCTTAGAGGAAAGGCGGGATAGTGATATGATTGAGATGTTTAAATACCTCCATGGCATAAATGCACAGGGGGAGAGCCTCTTTTGATTAAAAGCAAGTTCTGCAAGAGGGGACATGGGATGAGGGTGAAAGGGGATAGATTCAGGAGTGATATGCGGAAATATTTCTTTATGGAAAGAGTGGTGGATCCGTGGAATAATCTCCCAGTGGAGGTGGTAGAGATAAGAACATAAGAACATAAGATATGCCATACTGGGTCAGACCAAGGTCCATCAAGCCCAGTATCCTGTTTCCAACAGTGGCCAATCTAGGTCATACATACCTAGCAGTTTCCCCAAAAGACACAGGTTCCACAATGCTTGTACTGGGTCAAGCATTGATATCTTGGGTCCTTTCTTAACCCTTTCAAGGCCTACTTTAAATTTTTAATCCACATTCTGCAGCCTGGTTAATTTTTGCATATTTCAGGAAAATTGTACCCGTCTTATTCAATATGTTCTAACAGTGATGTTCCTTCTGCTATGGTCATGTATTATATACCATTTGATAGGAATATTTAGTCAGAATTTTGGATCCCAAGAGTTTTGGGCTCGGCCTGGAAAGGGTTAATAATGGTTTATGGACCTTTCCTCCAGGAACTTGTCCAAACCTTTTTTAAACCCAGATGAGGACAGTATCTGAATTCAAAAAAGCATGGGACCAACACAGAGGATCTCTAAAGGAAAAATGATGGCTGTTGTAGTTGTTGATATGGAAGGACAGATTAGATAGGCCATGTGGTCTTTTTTTGTCGTCATTTTTCTATGTTTCTATTTCATCACATACATACTGTATGTATCCGCATATATTACATGCTAACATCCAGACCTGCTCCTGAGCAGCTATCAATGCCTGTGGCTTCCATCTACCCACTATTTCTACTGGTATTATGTGTCTTTATGCATGTATGTGGCCTTCACACATAGGAAACCCTCCACATGTTCACAGATGTGTAAGGATTCCTTCCCTTTGTCAACTGACTCCAGATTTTCAGGGAAAGCGAATCCAGCTCTGGGTTTATCAACTGCATGCATGAACTTGTAGCCTTGATCATAAGGAATTGTAACAGGGAAATAAGAATAAGAATAGGGTAAAACCAGGACTGGATCAACTTATTGTGAGAATCTGCAGTCAGCTGGCAACCCTATGTTAGGGTTTGTCTGTGGTTCTTATGTGGGACAGAACTGAGATATTTTACTAGAACTCAGGGGCAGCGGCTAGATGCTTTTAAAGTGCGTTTTAACCTCTGCCAATTTATCTACACAGGATATTCAACACTGGGACTTATCCGGCATCAGGTGCCGAGTATCTGGTTTCATGCTATCCAGTCAGCAATGATATTCAGCCACTAACCAGGTGGAGGGCAATTCTGCATGGGGCACATTCAGGCCATTGGGCTGTCCAAAAAATGGGCAGGCCCAAAGCCGACCCGATTCTGCAACTGCGGGAGTTAGATGTTCCCGTGGCTGCAGAACTGGGCACTTAGTCGGCTCGGGCTAGCCCCGATTCAGCAGTGAGAGACATCCATTGCCCTACCCGTCCAACCCGCCCTAGGGTCCTGATGGTGCGCCAGTGCCATGGTGTCCCATAGCCATGGCACCAGGATACCCAGCAGGAGCGCAGTCTGGTCAAAATGGAATGCAGTGCCTTTTCCCTGCCACCCGACCCTCAGTGGGATCTGCCAGGGCCTAGATCGAGCAGAGGGACCTCACCTGATGCTGCTGCTGCCCGATTGCTGCTGTCTATGGGACTTATTCCACCTCCGAGGTGTCCATCTGCCTCTCTCCAGATGTACAGGATAGTGACCAGAATAGGCCCTGTACATCTGGGTGAGTTGGCACGTCCCAGTTCCACCCACTCTCTGCATCCTGCCCTCCCCCTCCCACCCCCATCCAGCTCTACCCATACAAACCCTCTGTACGTGTGGGGAGTGCTGTACAGGTCATTGCATCCAGAGCTTGAACAGGGATTGGACGTCCATCCCAGACGTCCAACCCTGCTATTTGGCCCACAGAATCTACCCCATAGCAAACAATGGCTAAAGATGGGACAGCCATTGACCTGTCCTAACCGGTTTAGCTATTTGATTAGCAGCTATCGCCACTGATCGGATAGTGAGAGGGACTGTCCCCGATCTGCCCACAGAAAGCACCGGTTTTAAACTGGTGTCTGTTCTGTAGTCTACTGGGATATTCAGGGGTATTATCTGAATAACGGGTTGCTGCATTTCAGAGAGTTAACAGAGATCTTCAGCAGTCTCTTTGCCCTTTGCTATTCTAGTGTTTTGCTTCGGCAAATTTGCTGTGTAAGTTGGAAATGCTCTATTACTGCCTCCAGTGTTGCTGTTACTCAGCTGACTCATATTAAGTGAATTGAAGGTCACCTGGGAAGCTATAGTTGTTCATGCCAGGGCTGCTGCCGGAAGGTAGGCCCGGCCCGTAAGATGCTGGTGGAGCAGGGAAAGGACAGTTTGCCTAGGGCAGCGATGGCGAACCTATGGCACGCGTGCCAGCTGTGGCACGCGAAGGCCTTGCAGCTGGCACGCGGGAAGGTCCGCCATCGAAAAAAAAACAACAACCCTGTCTGCTGCCGTTGTCGGGGCCGCCGCGGCAGAATCGAGCGTGCCGCGGGGCCCCCCTGTACCCACCGGCAGAGCCTGTCCTCCCCGTAGCAGCTCTCTCTTTGGAGCTGCAGTCAGACTCGCCGGCTTGCAGAGCGCGAAGGGAAGAGTTTCCCTTTCGCGACTCTGTTAAGCCCGCGGGGGCTGATGGGAACTTCCCATCAGCCCCCGCAGGCTTAACAGAGCAGCGAGGGAACTCTTCCCTCTCGCTCTGCAAGCAGGCGCGTCTGACTTCAGCTTCATGGAGTGAGGTGCTAGGGGGAGGACAGGCACTGCCGGTGGGTCCCGGGGGGCCCCGCGGCACGCTCGATTCTGCCGCGGCGGCCCCGACAGCGGCAGCAGACAGTTTTTCTTTTTTTTTAAATTTTCCCTGGGCTGGGCTGGGCTGGGGGTGGGGGTTAGGAGTGGTCATGGGCTGGGCTGGGCTGGGCTGGGATGAGGGGATTAGGAGTGTGGATGGGCTGGGCTGGGCTGGGGGGGGGGGGTTAGGAGTGGTGATTGGCTGGGCTGGGCTGGGGGGGGTTAGGAGTAGTGATGGGCTGGGCTGGGCTGGGGGGTGTTAGGAGTAGTGATGGGCTGGGGTGGGGGGGTTAGGAGTGGTGATGGGCACTGGGCTGGGGGGTTAGGAGTGGTGATGGACACTGGGCTGGCTGGGGGGGGTTAGGAGTGGTGATGGGCACTGGGCTGGCTGGGGGGGTTAGGAGTGGTGATGGGCGCTGGGCTGGGGGGGGGGTAGGAGTGGTGATGGGCGCTGGGGGGGTTAGGAGTGGTGATAGGCGCTGGGGGGGCTTAAACTAAAAATTGAGTGATGGGGGATTAGGACTGGGAGTGGGCTGATGGGGAGGTTAGGACTGGAAATGGGCTGGTGGGATTAGGACTGGGAGTGGGCTATGGGGGGCTAGGACTGGTAATGGGTTGGGGGGTTGCTAGGACTGGAAATGGGCTGAGTGGAAGGGGGCTTGAACTGCAAATAGCTGTTGGGGATGGGGCTTGGAATGGAAATGGGCTGAGGGGAAGTGGGGGGCTTGAACTGCAAATAGCTGATGGGGACGGGGCTTGGAATGGAAATGGGCTGAGGGGAAGTGGGGGGCTTGAAGAAGGGAATGGATGCTGGGTGAGACTGGAACTAGAAGGGAGCTGATGTTGGGGGAGGATTAGAATGGGATGGGGCTGGGAGAGTAAAATGGAGAGGGGAAAAATATTTTGTGTAGGAGGGATGAAAAATCTACAATTGGCCAGGTATTGGGAGAGTAATTGGGGATTGAGGATGGAGGGGTAAAATTTGTGTGGATGAAATAGGAATGAGGAAAGAGCAAAAGGAGAAAGATTAGTATGTTAAAGCAGATGTAGAGAGAGAGAGAGAATGGAAAAAAAAACTAGAAGAGAGAAGAAAGGACAAATGGACAGCAGACGATGGAGAGTTAGCAGAAAACATGAAGAAACCAGAAGAAAATGGCTGGACCAATTGCAACTGAAAAAAAATGCACAAAAGGTAGAACGATATCTCTTTATTTTGAATTTATTAACTGGAATATGTCAGCTCTGGGAAATGTGCATCATTAACATCTGCGCTTTGTTTGGTACAAGAGGAAATTCCTATTTGACGTTGCCACTTGTTCTCTTTCCCCAGTATTCACTGAAATGTATTGGTTTAATATTTGCAGTGTTGCCTTTTGATAGGTAGGGTATGGTGCTTTGTGAGTCCTGGTAATGCTGTCAGGATACAGCGGGTTTGCTATGGGTTCTAAATGGGCAGCGTTTGTAGTAGTTCCTAATGTGCCTGGCGGTTGGCACTGGATTATAGTAATGTAGAAATCTTTTAGTCTTTCTTTATCCATACACTCATTAAGAGACATGTTTACTAAAAGTTAGTGTATGGTAACATTATGCAAATATTTATGCAAATAAGACCACTTATGCAAATGACGTGCTGGCACTTTGAGGAAATTCTTTGGTTTTGTGCGGCAGTTTGGGCACTCGGGCTCAAAAAGGTTAGCCATCACTGGCCTAGGGTGTCTAATATCCTTGTGCTGACATTGGAGAGACAGGCGCAGAAAGCAGTTTGGGATTTCCTTTCCTACCCTCAACAGGCAAAGGGAGGAGCTAAAAATTCCTTCTCCCACCCCTGAAGAAAAGTGATTTCTGTCTGCCCCCAACAAGATCAAGACACAGGAGGTGGGAATTCCCCCACCCTCAGTGCAGACCATAGGCATAGGGTGGAGCTCAAGTGTCCTTCTGTAGCTCTACCTGATGGCTGGGGTTTTCCCCCCCCCCCCCCCCCCACCCTTTCCCTGGAGAACTTTAGTTACACTGATTCCTGAGAAGGTTTTGTGCAGCGTGTGCCCTGAGAGAGTTCCCCCAACCAACCCAGTTTACCCTCTGTGCCGTCCTGGCAGGTCATTTCCGCGCCGAGGGGGCCACACGGCGCGCTGTCCTCTCTGCCCCCAGTCGGCTGCAGCCCACAGCATTTTCCAGTCAGAACGTCAAGGGGCTGAAATCATTACAAGTTCCCAAAATGATGCAAGGGGGAGGCGGGAGGAGGGCAGGGCTGATGGGTGGAGTTCAAAATGGTATAAAGTTATGCTTTTAAAATCCTGTATCTATGCCTCACCTATCAAACGCAGCAGCGAGCCCTGCAGCAGAACATGCAGTCTGCGCTCAGCCTGGGTGAGTAAACGGAGCAGATTGCAGGGACCTTGTGCGCTTTATCCTACACAATTCCACTTGCTTCCTCTGTCCTGCAACCTGACGCCAGCGTTTCCTTAGCGTTAGGTTACGATACAAAACGTAATGTAACAGGCAGCGAGGAGACGCTTTCTTACCGTGGATCTCCCGAGAAGCGCTTCTCTTAAATCACCGATTCCTAAACAAAAACTCCAAAGCATCTCCCGTCCTGTCCAACAGGACTTGGCAGCAGATGCTACTTGGACGGGAAAGTCGATTTAGGAGACAGCATTACCCCGTAACTGCTCGAGGTTTTATACGTCTTAAACCATATGATAAGGGCACAATCCGGGTCATTGCAATGTGCCCATAGTATGCTGTCTGCCCCCTCCAAAAAATAAAACCATTCTCCGGGGAGAACTTTTCATCAAACTATGTATTGTCCCTGTTAAATTTAGATAGCTCTAATCTGCTGTTTTTCTAACTTCCAATGTCTCTGTAATAAAAACCAAGAAAGCTCCATCATACAGTCTCCTTAAGGGAGGGTTTCTGCATAATAGAACGCAGATCAGGGGCCCTAGAGATAGGATTACAAAAGATGAAGGTTTTCGCAGGGTGATTCACAGTCAAATAACTTCTTTGTGGCACGACAGCTTTTGCACGGGTTGCCAAAGCAATATTTAAAGTCGTTCAAATGAAAAGGGAACTGAGAATAAACCGAAAGTAATATTGCAGGATACTGAGAGGACAAGAGCTAAGACCCATCTAGTTTCTGTTTCTGGTCCCTACTGTCAATTACGTTTTGACCCCTCTATCTATGTTAAGGAAGCAAGTTCTGCTATTTCTACACCTTCTGAGCCTACAACTCTTTATTTCCAGTTGCACTACAGAAAAAGGGATGGAGAAGAGCATTAACCATGTCAAATAACAGCAGTACAGGAGATTGCGAAAAGTCGACAAGTGGAAATGAAATGACTTTAAGCAACAGGGCAGCGGATCATTGCACAGGGATGACCAGCAGAAAGGCAGAACTTCCAGACTCCAAGAAACGCGGAAAACACAGGAAAAAGCGAGGACTACTGCAGCTGTTCACTTGCTTAGGGAGAGGAGCCCAGTCATCAGAAATGGAGACGGTCGCCACTCCGCCAACTACCGGTAAGCCTAGCTCGTGTTTCTAAGAGACAGACCCAGCCTGTGTCTAAGCCTGGCAGCCACGTTTTGCATCATTTACAGACATGGTGGATAGTTACTAAGGCGCGCTAATGTTAACTTGCATTATTTTAGCGCAGGTCGTAGTTACTAATATTCATGAGTTAATGATGAATTAATGTGCATTAGCGTTAGCGCCCCTTAGTAACTTGTCCCTCATAGGAACAGTGATCAATCAGAAAAGCTGCCCAGACTCCAGAAAATGGGATCTCAGCTTTGCAAAGGCAAATAAGAGTTTGAACAAAACCAGTTAAATGTTAGTTCATTTTAAGTTTGATGGAATTTCGCAAGTTTTCTCAGGCTTGTCAGAACCAGGGAAAAACTAAATTCTGTGCAAATTTTAAGAATGGCTAGAATTTGCTTCGGATCTGCAACTGCCCGCTGTAGACTCTTATGAATAAGATCCATCGGTTTCATTTCTAATGCAGACTCACTACATCCAGTCATTCTTACTGAATTGTTATCCTTTTCTTAAATGCCGTTACACTAATGCAAGGATTCAACAAACCTCTTGTGGATTCCTCAAACAAGTCTGCAGGCATTATTTTCAGAAGTTCTTACATCTCTATTAATAATGCCAGAAGCTGGTTGACCCATAGGCTCAGCAATCCAGGGGAGAGACTGAGTTTTTGGTGCTGTACAAAGTAAACAAATACAATATTTAAAAAATCTATATATAGAGGGGTATTTGTTATGGAAGTTTCTCCAGGTTATCTGGCTGGGGAATGCTGGCTTTTATGCAATTATTTTTGTATGCACATATTGTTCTTACTTTCATAGAGGCCCCCATCCCAGATTTTGTATTTGGGTGAAACATGCCCTCACTGGCCCAGGAGTTCCTATAGTAGTAGCAGCTGATTTCCAGTTCCTGCAATGGCACTGGACTGTACTGGCCCCATGGAAGGACTTGATTTTGAGCGTCCTGAGGTACAGTGTGCTGCCCAAGGGATATGTATTGGTCAGTATGCATCTGCTCATTAGTGTGTCTTATAAAATTAGTGCATGGAGAATGGATTTAACATGTGTTAACTATGAACTAACATATGTGAAGTCAATTGACATGTGTTTAAAATTTTTTTGTTGGCATGAATTTGTGAAAAAAGGTCCAAAAAAAACAAAGACCAAAAATATGAAAATGAACCAAAATTTCTTACTCTTTACATATCTCTACAGTGTAGTATAGTTTAGGTCACAGGGCTGGCCCCTCTCTTTTCTTTTTTTTTTTTTTGTATATTGTTAACAAAGCCAGAAAAATTCAAATTCTCCCAGAAGAATATTTATTAAAAATTGTTGATGCATTTGCGTTAATGGTAGCACATTTTTGTGAATTGTGTGGAGTTTTGCCTTACTATTTAAGTGAGCTTATTAATAAATAAATTATGTTAATTAGCAAATTTAACTTTAATGTGAATTGCATTACTAAAGAAATCCCTATTACTATCACCATCAACACAAAACTTTATCTAATTATCTAGATGTGTTGTCAAAGTTGTTTGCAATACAATTGCACAGTAACACACATTTTGAATGTGTACCATTGCAGCGCTTTAATGTGCTGTTCATTACAGAACATAAGAGGGTCTTTTGCTAAAGGGCGCTAGCTGTCAGTGCGTGTTATGGCGCATGCTGAAGGTGCATTGGGACACGTATTGACAGCTAGCATGGGGCCATGACCGCGCAGGCTGATTTCCATGCTAACAATGAATCGTGCGTTGGGGTGGTAAGGAGGCAGGTTAGGGGCAAAGAGTGGGTGTGGTGAACGCACAGTTAGCACAGGAGTACACACCACGCACTAACTCTGACCCTTGCAATTAGTGTGACTTGACCTATCGCCACCTCAGTAGGTGGAGTTACGTGCACCTGTGCTATTTGTATGCCACACTAGGGCCCAGAGCCCCCAACAGTTAACGCTGTGGCGTTGCACCCGATGCATCATGGCTTTGGTGCTATTGTTGCATTAGGTGCAACACTTTAGTGCCTTTTAGTAAAAAGGCCCCAGAGTCTATCGGTGTCAATTTTCAAAGAACATTCAACAGTTCATTTAAGCTCCTATGTTTTAGGCATCTCAATTTAGGAACTTTTCAGTCAAATGTAAGAGAGTAAGTTTCAACTGAAAATTATCCCAAATGTCAGAGTCCAAATTTAGGCCTCCTGTTCATTTGCCTAGATTTAGGTTCCTAAGTACCTAATGCCGAGCAGCTGCGCTAACCTCATAATAACGCTTTCCTATGACATATAACAATTAGAATGTTAACACAAAGGACTGTTCTTTAGCACCTGTGGCTCTTAGTCCTCTGATAGGATTCAGGAAGTTGTCAGTGTTCTGTTAGGGTGTTTAGCAGGAGCTCAGGGCAGAAGCTGAACCCCAGCTCCCTTTAGTAAAAAGCCATTGCTATCACCAAAGTGCAAAAGAAAGTGAGAGCAGCACAAAAGCATTTCTGCCTACGGGGCTTGCACTGGAATAGGGCTTAAAGGCACAATAGTCTGGGAAAATGTGTTGAGAAATTTTAAGATTTTAAGCACTATTTGGAAGAGAAATTACAGTCTGTGTGACGATATCTAGCACCGACAATGAAATAGCTATTTTAATACAATTGAAAAAATATCATTTTTTCTTATTTCAATTTTTGGCAGTCGCACAAATCAGAGAACACATCAATGATAACAGATTGCTCAGTGCCAGCAAGGACCTGCTTGCCCTAGAACGTAAAATCTACAGCAAAACATATGTCCAAAGTGAATCTGAAGTAAAGGAGGAACAGACGGAACTGGAAAATCTCTATCAACATCTAGAGCGCAGTATCTTTAAAATAATAGAAGAATCCTTCATAAACTATAACCCAGAATTACTGAAGCAAGCAGTCGATGCAATAACAGAGCAGGAAAATGAAAATGAAAACCATTTGTCGGAAAAAGTACCTCCAATGAGGAACAGCGCGAGCCCTCGAGAATGGAAGAGCATGTGGCTGGATGTCGTGAGACACTCTGTGGAAGAAAGAATGACTAAAAAGGGAGAGCAGCCCTCAAATAATGTATCAGTCATTGCTGAGCTTTTATTGCACCTGGGAAAAACATTTCGAGATGACTTGACTCATGTGGTGACCCATCTTGAACCATGTTACACAAAAGATTATGATGTGTGCAATACCTATGCCAAATTTTACTTGGAGATTTTCCGTGGTCACCTAAGAACATTTACGGAATTTGAATTAGATGACAAAGATACGTATCTGATCCTCTCTTGGGTAGAAAGCTTTTATCCCAAGTAAGTGGTGACTTTAATTCATGCTAGCTGATTGTCTTACAGCTGTATATTTTCGATGGGACATTCAGGAGCAAAAGCAATGTGTGAGGGTATCTGTTCTTTCCTTTCCCAGCACTTACCCTTGGGACGTCCTCTAATTCTCTGGGTCGAGGAATTACCTTATTTTCTCTGTCTGGGATCCCAGGGGAAGAAACACACACACACACACATAAGTAGCATGTAAGTTTATTCCGTATGTTAGAAGTGCAGTCTAATCTTTTATACAGTAGCAAAAACATATATACGTCATAAATCCATCCCAGCAGCATAGCCTTGCACCTGATATTGCTAATTAGCAATCGTACAAACTGGTATCTGTCTCTGTGAAGATCACTGAATCTTGTCTTAGCACAACACATTCCTTTCTATCTAGGTATTCACAGATGGGCCTCATGGTCCCTTTGTATAACAAGAAACTGATTTCCCCTTACAATACTTATTTTCTCCTTACAATACTTATTTTTCCCCTTACACAATGCAGTTCTCAAGAATGAAACATTAATAGATTTGATTATTGTAATACCCTGTATTAGAATAATGGAGTGATAATATGCAATGTGGGCGCCTTTGAGTCAATGCTGGCTCCTGGCAACCCAGCAGCTCCTGGGTTTTCTTGGTAGTGTGACTGAAAGTAGATTGACACGCCTTTCTCCCAAGGCAATGGAGGGTTAAGCGACTTGCCCAAGGCCACAAGGAGTGCCAGTGGGAATCAAACCCTGGTCTCTTGACTAACAGGCTAATGCTCTAACCAGAGTAGCCTAATGATTAGAGCACCAGCTTGGTAGCCAAGAGACCAGGGTTCAATTCCTAGAAGCACTTCTTGTGGCCTTGGGACAGTCACTTCACTCTCCATTGCCTTGGAAGAAAGGCCTGGCAATCTACTTCTGGTCACACTACCAAGAAAACCCAGGAGGTGCCCTGCAATACCCTGTATCTTGGCCTTAAGGAAAGAACACTTGCCAGGCTGCAGTTGCTACAGAACACATTGGTCTGGGGGAATTGGGTTTCAGGAACTTATGACATCAAAGCTGTATTGGTTAAAACTGTCTAAAGCTATGCCTTGCTTCTTCATACCTTTCAGTTGTTTACTCTATTATGTCTCTAGTTGTTGTCTTAGAACAAGGAGTTCTGTCAATGCCCTCAGAAAACGAGGCAAGTCTTTGCAGAACAAGTTGAAATACCAGTGGCTTGGAATAATTTACCTTTTGGCAATGCCTCAAGGCCTGTGGATTAATGTAATACTGTGGTTTATGTTGGGGAAAAAAGTAAGCAGTATTAACATTTAGTGTAGAGTGAGAGTACTGGGTATTAGACATTATTTTCTTTGTCTAATGTTGGAGAAACCTTCACATATGAAAATACTGATATTTACATGTGTAGATTACATATAGAAGGAAATGGTGATTCCAGAAAGCCATTGTTTACACATTTCAAGGGGGTGTGATCTGGGCATGATTTGGGAGGGTCAAAAATTTATATGTGTGTTTCCCATCTTAGAAAGGCAGTCACATACATTTAAACAAATTTCCCAGTGGAGTTTTGCAGAAGTCTGGAGACATGCATAGATTTTTAAAAACTGCTTGTTTTGGCCAGAGCTTCACACAAAGGATTAAGGAAATAGTTCTCCTTAATCTTCCATTTTTTATTTCTTCTTCAAAATTTAAAAAACAACAACAACAAAATAAGGCTTTCTAGTTGGGTTGGGTTGGTGTTCAAGTCTGTATTTGTTTTGTTTATATTGGGTTTTAATCAGTTCACCACTTTGTTGCTTGCTTTAGAAAGATGGTTAAGTAAATCTCCTAATTACGCTAAACTAAACTTAATTGGCAGCACTTATATCTATAGGTTTTTAAAATTGGCTCACTATTCTCAGGCAGGTGTTACCATTAGGCAAACCAGGCAGAACCAGCAGCGACTGCACTGTAGCGCTTACCTAAACCTTCAGCGCCTGGTGCTGTTCCTGCTTCTGCCTCCTCCAAGCAGACTTCCTGTCCTCATGGGGGCAGAAGCGGCTGGTCCATGGGACTGCCCCCATTGCCACTTTTTTGGCTAGATAAATGTTGTCCATTAGGCATCTGGTGGGAAGGGGGTTGTTTTCTGGCTAACCAATATTTTACTGGGCAAACACTTCGAATCTGGACCTTTAAGGGGTTTTTCCTATAGACACAGAATGAGAGAATAACCATAGTGGATCAGGCCCAACATTATTTCCAAATTAGAAGTGAAGAGGAACGCACATGTCAAGAACTTTTAGGCGAAGTAGTATGAGAGACCATGAATCTCTCTGGAGCGTGGGCAGAGCTGGGAATAGGGCTTGAGGGAGATCAGATTGCAGCAAAGAGAATTTCCTGCAATATAACCTTTCAGTGTTACCTTACAGTTGTGCTTTGCATTAGTTCCCCGGTACTGTCTGCAGAAGGCCAGATTTAATTGTGCAAATTGATTTAAGTTATTTTCACTGCAGATTTAGAGAATAATTTTATAAAATAAATTACGAATTTTTACTAACTTTTTAATTTTTCGATATTTACTTTTCCTTAATAAATTTGTATATTCCCCCCATTCTCTTGTTTACTCTTGTACATTTGTCTTACTTGGAAAAATTGTTGTGCTACTCCAGTTCTTCCATTTTGCTCTCACTTTGTCATACTTATTAAGTGGCATTGAAGAAAGGACATCTAGGAGGAATCTGGGACGTCCACAGTAGAGCATCCCACAATCTAGGGGGAGTGGCAACAGTGAAGGGAGGCAGTGAAGGGCCTTCTAAAATCGCTCCGCCTTCACCCGGAAAGATGAACATCCCAATAGCAGGTTCTGGAGATAGGCCCTATGCAGATAACAAGGTTGGATATGTGCATGGGTGGAGGCCACTTCACAAATGGAAATATCCCCAAATTGCACGCCCACAGAACCAGATATTTGGACGTCCCGGACAGGATTTTTCAGAAGGGGGATGACTATGTTCTGAGACTAGCTATTTCAAATACTCAGACATGTGGTGGTGAGCCTATAATATGTTTCAAGTATGTATTTACATACAGGTTTCTTCGTCCAGGAAATACTAACTGCGGCAATAAAAGCGCATTTTGCTCTTCCCTCTGGAAGCATTGCATCCATGAAACGAGCACCTTTTTTGCATCTTATCCATAGTCAGAAGCAGGCATAGGCATGGACACCTTATCATCCAGGGCCTGATATGTATGGTGAGAAGCAGGCATAGGCATGGACACCTTAGCATCCAGGGCCTGATATGTATAGTCAGAAGCAGGCATAGGCATGGACACCTTAGCATCCAGGGCCTGATATGCTTGTGCCATTCTGAAATCACATCACGACATGCAACTCCCTTTCTCCACTGAGGGCACACTGCCACCAGGCCTCCGTGCTACATGGACCTACTCACGCTGGGACCATCTATATACCCGGCTTTCTAAAATAGCTCCAGGGACATCACTATGATTTGCATGGCCAATTTCCCGTTTTCAGATGTCCAACTCACGAATAGAGCTTCTTAAATGACTCCCCATTATGTCCTATTGTGGTTACTTAGTACTGCCTCGCTTATTTGTTTTTAATCCTTTGTAAACCACATTGATGTCAGATATTGCTGAAATTTAGAATATAAAATACCCTTAAATAAATAAAAATAAGTAGCAGGTCACCTAGGTTGAGAAGTCATGTCGGTGACTATATCAAGCCTATTTTATAAAGATAGGCATCTATGTATCTTTATAAAATACTAGCACAAATCCTGCTTAAAATGGCAGCTAGAAAGTGCCCGTATACATTTACCCTGTATTTCACAGCTCTGCCCATCCTCCACCCAAACTCTGCCCCAGTCACATGCAGTTTTATAAAAGCCCTTTTATATATATAAAACCAGGTTTCATGTCTGGAAAAAAAGTTTATAAACGTACCCCTTTTGAGGATCTAATTCCACTTTTTCTCATTTCAGTATAAGAGGCATCAAAAGTGAATACATCAGCAAGCAGCATAGTACAGTATATCTATTTAAAAAGTTTTCTATTCCACATCATCCACCATTCTAACAGATTACACAAGAACACACATAAATTAATATAAAAGCATGATAAACATCAGCAACAGACCAACTCAACACCACCACCAAGACATCTGAACAGATTACACAAGAACACACATAAATTAATATAAAAACATAATGAAAATCAGCAACAGACCAAATCAACACCACCACCAAGAAGTCAAAGGCAAGAAAACAAAAATGAAACAGAAAAATAAAACACAAAAAACACTAACATATATTATCTTGTAGGATCTTTTGACTAAAACATAGAGATTTAAAATGCATTTTAAAATATTCCACATAGCCTCTAAAATTTCATAATGACTGCCAGTTTGTGTATAAATGTGCTGCCAGATTTCATAGGCATATTTGCCATTCAGCAGACCTCTTCACAATGTTAAGGTTAATGCTTTTCACCTTAATTCTTGGTTTTCAGGTATTAAAATGTTAGACTTCTATGTAGATGGCCTAAAATAACCTTGAAAAAGGTCGTCTAAATCACATTTCTCTCCTATTGCAGTGACATTCTGAATCACTTCTCTTCAGTAAAAGACCTAGATGTGGACAAACTGAGAGATCTTTTGCCAATACAGATCATCCGAGAGCTTGAATATAATTATATTGTTAATGAAGAGGTGAGACTTTTGATATTACTTTCATGAATGGATATTTATATTTAACGTATTCTTCTACTGTCTTTAGGTCCTCTTTAACCACTGCCTCCTTTACTTGGGGGGGGGGGAGATGATCTGTACAGACCGCTGTGGTCATTCCCCAGTTTTCTGAACAGATGGCTGTAGATTCGTCCAACATCTGCAAAGAGAATCATTTTAAAAGGCTTAGTCATGATTTAGGAAATCTGAAGACATGCACATGTACGCTTCTGAAGCCATTCCACAAATGATGTTTACAGACGACTCCGATGCAGGAGTGTCCAAGAAGGCAAGGGAATGTGGTGGAGGTGCAATGGACTTCCACACCTCCGTTTGATTCCAGGAATAACAGGAATGTCTGCGCGCACAGCTACTGTTTAGAACTGCTGCAGGCATGAATAGGCATTAGGAAAGTGCTGGTTTTGGCCTTAAAACATCTAGGGATTGTAGAGAAGATGGACAATTAAGTGACTAATCTAAGATCACAAAGACCCACACTGGGATTTGAACTGTAGCTACCCTGCTCCTTCCCCACTACTGTAGCCATCAGGCTATTAAGCGTCATGTTCTGAGGTGCAACTTTGGGGCTATCATTGGGCACGTCCTATTTTTCTGAACTTGTGCCTGAACTTGCACGTGTCAGCTTTTTTTTCCAGACGTTCTGGCTTTGACGTTCCAGATTGCCCTTGGACATCCCATTGTAAAATATGCCTTTAATTTGTGTACAATGTTTGCTAGCCTCAAAGGAAACTGCTAAAAATTCTATGAGGCTTGCAGAACAAACATTAACAGCTCTGGGATGCAGGTATACTTTAGGTAACATTTAGGCCCCTGTTTACCAAGCTGTGTTAAGTTCTTAACCCAGGAATTACGCACACGTACAGGCCCGCACTAACAATTAACACAGTCCTTTAATAGTGTGCGGTAATTCCTGCATGCATTGCTGAACACAAAAAGGGGTGTGGAATACACCGTACAGTTAATATGGAGATAGTTACTACACATTGACTGTTAACGTGGCAGATAAGGCAAAGCTTTTATGGCCCCAAAGATGGTTCAAGTTATTGGCACCACCGGCAGATTTTCAATGCCTTGCTCTTTGCTGCCTCCCAGAAGTTACCACCCTAGGTGACTGCCTAGTTTGTCTAATGGTTGGGCCAGCCCTGGTTAACATTATTTCAAGAGGTGTAGCTAACTGCATGGTCTGTTGTTTGGTTAGCCCACACTAGAAAGCTTTTTGCTGCATTAACTGGATGAGAAAATGCTGGGAAGGCACCCAACAGTTAATATAGAGGTTTTGCAGGTACCACATAATAACTGCAAAACCTTTCTGCACTTTCAATAGCGGCTTTAATGAGAAAAGTAAAGAACTAAACATCTAGGGGAAGAAAAGACAGTTTCTTTAGGTGCAAGTGAACTCAATTGTACTAAATTATTCCAAATTAATTGTTTTATTTGATAATGTTCTGAGAAAAAATATATACATCTATTAAGTTAGAAATGAGACCACCTTTGGAAAGGTGCTGCTGAAGATTTAATTGTCCTTTGATCAAAATTCGGGTCAGAATCACTGAAGGGTGTGCCTAATTTAAAGAAGTTGTAATGCAAACTGGGGAAAAACATGATTCTGGGTATTTGTCCATGGAAAGTGTTCAGATGTAGGCTCCCATATGTATCCTGTTTGCTAAGAATTTGTGAAGAATGCTAAAAGAATATTAGAATGGAGCACCACAGTCCAGTGCTGCCAGTAATCCCAGTTAGAGGGAAACTCCCTCTCATTAGTTCAAGAAGTGACTTTTCTTATCCACCTTAACCATTAATTTGCTGGGTGGGTTACAAATTGAGACATAAATAGACTAGAATTTTCTCACTTACTTCATCCTAAATGTCAATTATCTTCCAAAATATTTCCATAGAATGACTTCATTTCCCTGCATTTTCCTTTTAAAATCTTTTGGGATGTGTTTACTAAAGCGTGTTAGGAATTTGCAGCTAACGCGGCAAAAAAGGGCAGCTAGAGCGTCATTGCCAGCAAACGTTGTGCAATATCTAGTGGGGTCATGTACAGCATTTCTCCATCATATAACACATTGAAAAGGCAGAGAGCGCGGTCTGCCCATTGAGGTGGTATTACTAGCACCCCTGCTGTCTGCAGATCCGACGGTTACTATGTGTTGTTGAGGCCAGTGTAGCAGACACACCCACTCCACCCTAATCCCACCCACTCACGTGCTTTCTACAGAGAGCGCAGAAAATCTCTGTATTGCTTTCATTTTTCCTGCATTATGTGTTAGTGCATGCTATCTGGCCACGTTATCTGCTGTGTGAACAGCTGACGCAGTTTACTAAACATGCCGCTTTGCATATTGGCATGTGCACAGCCTTGAAAAGGCTGACGATTACAAAGTGCCTTTCCATAAGGCCATGTGCTTCTCAGAGCAAGGATACTGAGCTCGATGAACCTTTCGCCTGACCCAGCATGGTACATCTTATGTTCTTATGTTGGTATTGGTTGTGCGATGAGGCACTCGGCAGGTTGGGCCGTGTGAAGACCATTTCATTTTCATTTAATTCATGCATTCACTTGTAAACCACCTATCTAATGCAATCCTAGGCAGTGAGTAACAGATATATTGTTATTTTTGCAGTGTGCCATCAAGTCAATCCTACAAAACCACAAAGCGCAGGCTACACTGAACACATCCTAACCTAAGCATAAATAAATGTGCTTCCATTTGTTTCTGAAATGACTTAGATGTGCTTCAGCCCAGGTTGCATTCAACAGCGCATTCCAAGCTACATCGTAGAGTTTATAGCAGTTTCCTCGCCACTGTCGCAGCTGAACATTGCAGTAAATGTTACTGGCTAGACTGCAGATTACGAGTCAGTAAATAGATGCTTATTGAGGAAGAAGGCAAACCTCTCTTAATAACCTGAAAGTAGGGATGCGCACGGGTTATGCAGATTGCTATCCTGATAGAGGTGCTGACAATGGCCATTATCTGAATAAGTGCTGCTCTGCTCCCGCTCTCCCACAGACTGTCCTGACACGATCTGCAAAGTGCTGAGGAGCTCAGAGGAAATAGGCAATGGCACTGTCCAGATACTGCTGCTGAATATCCCTCTCAGCCAGACTTAGGGCCCTTGGGCCCGATATTGAGTTGCGACGGCTATGTGCCTCTAAGGCGCATTGCCGTCATCGCCAGACTTTAACCCCGGATATTCATTCTGGGGCCATATCTGGCCATTGGCTTTGAATATCTGGGTCCGCCGCACAGCCGCACACAGCGCAGAAGCTAACCGTGCAGCGGCGATATTCAGTCACTGCCCGGTTAGCTTCGGCAGGAAAGGTTAGTACAGCTTTTGCTGCGCCTAACTTTTGCCACGGAGGGATAACCGAGCAGCAGCTGAATATTGCCGTTGCATAGTTATCCCTGGGTACCACCCCTAGGATGCCCCCGACACGCTCTGGTGCTAAGCGGTCAGTATTGGGGTGAACAGCAGCATTGTTGTTAAGTGCCGTCGAGTCGGTGTCGACTCCTGGCGACCCTCTGGATAGTTGACCTAAACTTTGTTCGGTCTTCAGCCAAGTGGCTCATTGCTGATAGAGTGGTCTCCATAGCTGTTGCTATTGTATCAATCCATTTCATTGCCGGCCTTCCTCTTTTGCGTTGACCTTCTACCTTGCCAAGCATGATGTGTTTCTCCAATGATCTCTCTCTTCGCATGATAGGTCCAAAGTAGGAAAGCCGAAGTCTTGTCATTTGAGCTTCTAAGGAAAACTTAGGTTTGATCTTCTCTAGTACTGACTGGTTTGTTCTTTGGGTAGTCCACTGTATACACAGTATTCGTCACCAGTACCATAATTCATAGGGATCAATTTTCTTCCTGTCTATCTTTTTCACTGTCCAACTTTCGCATCCATAGGACATTATTGAAAATACCATGGACTGGATACTGGGGATATTCATTGACAGTAACCATGTTAGTGCCATTGAATATCCCACTTAGGGGCATTTACACAGTTTACAGCTGTGTAAACCATGTAAATGCCTTGCAACTTCGGGCCTTCTATTACTAAAGCTCAGTAGCCGCTTAACAGGCAACAAGTGACAATCATGTGAGCATGCCAGCCACCGCATTTTAAACACACAGTAATCGGACATTGTGGGATGGGGAGGGGAAGGGGTGGAGTGTGGGTGTGAAGAATGATTACCTCTAGCACCAGGGCAATTGCCAGGTGCTCAGTGGCAATACGGCCCTTAATGCAAATTCACCTAATGACACCTCTGTTGGAGTTGTTATGTGAAACCACCTTAATAGAGGCAGGTTTTGCTAACTGGATAAGTCCTTTTGAATAGTAACTCCTCATTTTTTAATTTTTTAGATAATGTTCCATACCACAAAAAATAGAGTAGTTGCCCCCTTAATCCCAGATGAAAACCCCAGGTCCAAAGAAGATGTATATGTTGACGGGGAAATTTAAAAAATATACATGTATTCGCATTATAGAATGGGAAATTCATGCATATTTTTTTGGCCTGGCCTGATGATGCCCAAAACACACTCCATTTATTTCTAGGTATTCTGGGCCCTTTCCATTGAAATGACCTGGGAAATGAAAACAACATGTCCCATATCAGTTCATATCATTTTTAATCCAAAACAATGGGAAACCCCCCAAAATTACAGAATTTTTCCCATGTCATCGATAGTGCACACTACTGCACATGCTCAATGGAATGCCCTATTGACGACAATGCCCCCAAAAGAAAAAAATTGACAAAAAACCCTGAATAAAAATAAATATCCCATAAATGACATAGGAAACTAAACAAAACTTTTAGATTTGTGCTGGCATTTGAGAAATAGCTCTGCTGTAGGTGGAGACGTTTCGAAAATCCGCTTCATGGGCACAGGGAAGGCCGATTTTAGAACAATACATGTACCATTTTGCAAACATAGACATACAGACACTTTTAATTAATTGGGGATAACACACTTTTCTTCCATTTGTAATTTCAAGAGCGGAATAGAAATAACCCCCTTAATCCCTCCTCTAAAGTGATGGCCAAACCAAGCACCCTTTCAAGACTTGTTCATGGCATGGCGCAAGTATAAATCTGAACGTGGGTGATTTATTTAGACAGATTTGTATCCCACCTTATCCTTCAATCAAAGTGGTCACAATACAAGTGGAAGGTTACAAATAGCATAGGGCAGATAAGACATTAACAGATAAAACTAAGATGAATTAATGTAATAAAAAGGGCCTGTTTGTAAAAACTATATATATCAAATTATAAGTTTCAGCAAATAGCAGGGTCTTCAAGGACTTGCGAAATTCTTTGATATCAGTTATAATTCTGAGGTCCATCGGTTGAGAGTTCCAAAGTTTGGAAGCCAGTAAAGAAGGAGCTCTTTTTGAAGTTGCTTGTTTAGTCCTACAGTATTCAGCAGGGGTACTAATTATGTTGTCATTATTGGTGCTGCTTCTTCTTAGTCTATTGATAATGTCTCTAGTTATAATATTTTGTAAAGCATCTGCTGACAGGTGATTGTAAATCCTAAAGATAATTAAAAGTGTCTTGAATTTTGACCTGACACTTACTGGAAGCCAGTTCAACTGTTGTAGGACAGGGGAGATATGGTCCGTTTTTGCTGTACCAGTAATAATACGTGCACCAGTATTCTGAACCATCTGGAGAGGGTGTAGAGTTAGCTGAGGGAGGCCTTGGTAAAGCAGGTTTCCGTAGTCTAGGAGGGGGGTGATGAGAGCCTGACTAACGGTACGGAAAAGGTCTTGATGGAGTAATGGCTTTAGTTTTCTCACAATCTTTATACAAATGTGCAGCCGCCATATGAAATGGGAAATGCTCATGTGTTTTTAGCTCCATACATGTCATGCCCCAAAACACCCCCGAGAACACCTCCATCCAAAACATCTAGAGATACACGTCTCTGCCACGGAAACGTGTAAATCATGGCTTTTCTAAAATCACGTTTTAGGTGTGGATGCCATATGCATATTTCTCTGTCACCACATCCATGTTCGAAAGCGCAAATAGGGCTTCTAAAATAATATCCATAGTCAATAGTTTTAACCGCCTTCCATTCGCTTAAGCGCTAAGGATAACAAAGTATCCAGTAAAGACATGAGAGGTTTAGTGAAATCCAAAAATGCAGATCTGACGACCAAATGAAAAGGTAAATCAAAATCTAAGTTTAACAACATCTCGACTCATTTTGCAAAAAGAGGAAAACTAATGAGCAGCTAAAAAGTCACATGGTCAAGGATACTCATCAAAGCCCTGCAAAGCCAGCACAAATTCAAGCATCAGTAATCAGTTTTCATAAATGTTTATGAATTTTTACATAAATTTGCATTGAAATTTTTTATTTTCGGCTTTACACTCATCTGTCCTTTTGTTTTTCTATTTAATACAGGAATTGGTTCGAGAGTGGATGCATAAAAGTTTAGCGGAAGAGGTAAAACGGTGGAAAGAAGAGAAGGAACCAAAAAAGTGGGACAATTGCTTTCACAGCGAGTTACCTATTGACATTCTCCAGGTAAAAATATTTAACATAATTGCATATTTGTATTTTACAAGAATATACTCAAAGAGCAGATTTCAACAGAATTGAAACATAAAACAAACCACACAAGTATAACAATTGTCACCTTGCATCTTAAAATAATAAAAATGTCCAAAAATAAAATAAAATAAAATATATATTAAAACAAAAAAATCACTTTCCCTCTACCAGCATGAGGTGCTGTCCTGAGCGCACTTACACAGTCGCAATACAAATACCTGACTATAAAGACATGTTTTAAGCATTTCTGAATGGTAACATAACCACAGTCTCCTTGATATCCTGAGGCAAGAGATTTCCCAAAGGAGCCATATAAGTGAAATCTATGGTAAGCCACCACTTCCTAAGGGGGTCATTTTAAAAGGTTTAGACGTGATTTGGATGTCCAAAAATATTCATGCAGACGTCTAAATCACTGAGACGTCCCCGAGCCATTTTACAAATTGCTTTTTAAGACGTCTTTGCTGCAGGGGTGTCCAAGTAGGCAGGAGACATGGTGGAGGTGTGTCTGGGGCAGTGCACCAGTCTTTGACGCCTCCGCTTGATTATACAAACATCAGGGATGTGTGCAGGGCCGCACAAGTTTAGACCTGCTCCAGGCACAAATAAGCATTGGAAAGTGTTCCTTTGGGCCATAAAACATCAGGAAGGTGTAGAGAAGATAGCACGCCAGCACTCCTTGAACTCTCTACAATCTCAATGATTTTTGTTGGGTTTTTGGGGCACATGCTGTTTGTTTCCACCACCATTGCATGTCTCTGAGATGTCCCAAGGCTGGAATAGTATTCCAGGGACATCTATGTGGCTGACCCCACAGACATCCATATCGGGCATGTCCACATTGGTGGAATCATGCCCAAATTTGGATGTGTTATTTTAGGACATTCTGGCTTGGATGTCCCAGAGTTCACATGGATGTCCTTTGTAAAATGCGCCTTCACCTTCTCTTCCTAATTCACTGATGTGTAGAAAGAAAGGTTAATAAACTCGTGACAGGTGATACATTTTTGTTGAACTAGCTTAATGCCTCTGTCACTTCATTCTGTGAGTTTTGGTTCCTTTATCCAGTCAGTCTGACTTATCTGGTGAAGGGATCCTATTTCTGCATATTCAAATGGACTAACCCTGCTACCACGTACTTCACTGATCAGACCTGGTACAAAGATATTGGGTACCCTAGGAGAATCTTCCACCTAATGCCTTCCCCGAGTCTTAAACTCAACAATCCTAATCATCTCAACACCACCCCTCCCACAACAATCCTCTAAACATGCATAATAAGTCATTGTACTTCTCCTATGAATATTAAACTTTGTTTTGTATGTGTGTGTGTGCCCGCTCTCCCCGCAGGTAAAAGAATGTGCTTTTTGATTTTGTGTGACTGTCAGGATCTGTTGTTTTGCATTGGTTGTTGCTTCTCTTTGCCACCCCTGAGAAGCTGCAGTTCTAGTGACAGCCTCGTCTTGCCTAGTGGCTGAACCAGTCCTGCCACCGCTGAATGAGTGGGAGGGCAGATTTTAGCTGAAGAAAAGCAAAAAAACAGACATCCATGATTCAAACTCTCTTTTGATGGTCTTGCAGCCTTTCGGCATTGCCTATTTCCAGATAGGAATCCTACATTCAACTATGACGTTATTTTCTTTTAGATGATTGAGGGTGCAAAACAAAAAGCTGCCAAATTATCAGACAGTCTGAGCTGGCTTGTGATGGAGAGGATGATGCTGGTGTTGTCAGACCTTCTAAAGAGGTAAAGTAGCAGTAGGAAGAAGAGTAATATTACCGTTGCATGCTGCATGCTAAACAAATAGGGAAACAAATACAGCAGACAGTAACCTCATTCAGCATTCATTAAAAAATACTCACGGAGTTGAAATCATATATTGACACAAATAGCTCCATCCACCAATAATTCAAATTTTCCTAATTATTGTACCCTTTAATAGCTATAAAGAATCCTTCGAAGCATACAAGGAGGAGCAAAAGGAGCACAAATATTTCCAATCTGTTATTATCATGAACATTAACAGCTGTCAGACTTTCAGGTAAGAGCATCATAGTGGGGAAATTTAAATTGCTGTTTTTACTGTGAAGTAAATTATATAGAGAGATACTTAAGAATAGAAGGGTCCTAAACAGGATTTCATTCTCCTTACAAAATACTATGGATAAATGAAAGAATATAGTTTGAAACTTTGTGAATCTCAGCTGCTGCGAGACGCAGAGGGCGCAAGTCCAGAAAGGACACTGATAAAAAGAGTGAGTTACTGCAAGTGGTTGGGGCGGAGAGGGGTGCCAGCTTTGTTAGTCGCACAGGATGCATTTCTAGCTTGGTATGGTCTTGCAATGAAATATCCTAATAGACATCGGAGGGGGACAAATGCAGTCGAGACATACAGCTAAACAAAAGCATAGGGATGAATAAAATTAGGTAACTAGACTGAGGGTAAGTGATATATACCAATGAATAAAGTATGTGGATCTGGTCTCAGTTTCAAGGTGACGCAGTGTGAGCGAAGAGAAAGTCAGTCACCACAGCTATTAAAGGCTTGGAAGAAGAGCCAGTCTCTCTCCCGCTTCCTGAAGTAGAGGTAGTCTTGAGTTTAAATGTAGACCCTCCGGGAATGAGTTTCAGAGTTTGAGGGCTGCCCACTGGCGGATGTCACAATGCATGATTTCCTTTGACAAAGATACGGTTAGGGATGCTGCTTGAGAGGACCGTAGCGGGCTAAAATATTCCTTAGGTATTCTGGCCCATTTTATCTGAGAGTTTTTTTAATTTGGCCCTGTAGGTTACTGGTAGCCAGTGCAGGTTTTGCATAAGGTTGTGATGTGGCCATGCCAATTGCAACTCTCTGTGAGTCATGCTGCAGTATTTTGGATTTTGTTCCTAATTACCTAGCTATTGTATTTCACCAATCTATTATTTACCTAACCTGTATAATTACATTTCAGGGAAAATATTAAAACTCATCTGAATCTTATGCATCATGTCCATTTGAGCGCACTTAGCAGTATTGAGAATGCTGGATTTGAAGTACTCCTTCAAGACTTATTTCAGGATTTAAAGGTATCTACATGTGTGTTTATTCTAAAACCCTATTGATACACAAAATATCAAAGTAGTTTCTACCATCTGAAGCGAATCATCATAAGCAGTTAATGACATTGTGTGTGATCAGGGGGCCTGTAGAGCCAAAAGAGCAAGGTCTAAAATGTAGGGTATCAATAAATGGATCTTGCTAACAAGACAGTGATCTCATTTTAAAATAATCCATATGTTAATCAAAGACAACATTTTCTCATACTGAAGATTTTATACGTAGGCTTCTATCACTTGGGGGCCTATGTACTAACTTGTAAAAATGTTTGTGGGTTAATACCTTTTTCTGTGAAATTTAGCTGAGAGGTGCAAATGAGGATCTTGACTTGTTTACTTCTTCAGGTAATGTTTGCATGAAAATTTTCACATATTATCACAGCATTCCAGGTTGTGCCCATGTGTGAAAAGTTGAAAAACATAAGCCCCTTCTTGTGGCAGTGTGGAAAATTTAAAGTGCCTTTCAGCCCAAATTAGTGGTTCACCCCAGATCCCTCCTCTGGGGGACATCAACTCCCTCGTGACCCTCCCCAAAACCCTGTACCTCTGTAAATTCCACTCTTCCCAAAGTAGTAGACAGCCCCCGCAACCTCCCACATCCCCTCCTGATACACCCTCAGCACCCCTACTCATCCCAAAGGGTCCAGGGTGCAATGGAGGGAGGAGCAATCCCACTCACTCCTGCCCCAGCAGCTGTCTATCTCAAAATGACACCCAGCTGATCCCTTGCAGAAGTCTCACTTAGGACCATATTCCATATTTGGCAATCTGACTACTTTTGTACATGGGGGCCTTAGACTACAAAGGAGCCTGAACCAAAGAAATGGGTAGTTTAGGAGCATAAATAAATAGTCTAGTTTATAAATGTCCTTCCTGTAGAGCAAAATCTGGGAGAAAAAAAGTCTTGGATGCATCAGACCCAAATTATCACCAGATTACTGTTTTCTGAGAACAACAATTTATGCTATACAATCTAATACATAGAGGAAGATGAGCATCAAACCTTTAGCATAAGACTTTTAAATCAGATAAGCTCTGTACACTGGGACAATTTTTACTTTGTGACAGAATCTCTTCTTTCTGAAAATATGTTCAACAGGCATCTAATATTTTCAGAGAATACACACATCATGTTTCAGGAAACTAGCACTGATTTACATGCGCCTACTGAAGTTATCCATGGGAAGAGATATGCCAGTGTCTACTGGTGTAGTCTGAAGACTTATTTTGGGATGACTGTTGGTGTTATAAAAGCTTATTTGTTAACTTTGATTTTATGTTATTTGTTTTTAATATGAATGTCGTTATTGTAAATTTCCATGAACAAATATTGTTGGTAATGACGGCATGTACAGTTTAAATAAACATAAAGATAAAGAAGCAGAATAATGAGACTTGTTTCAAAATCAGCTTTTTTTCAGACAGTTTTCACAAAAAAATGGGCTTTGCAGTTTTAAGACGATGCAAGATATCATTAAAACTACCACGAGTTATCTTTCACAGTTGACAATGCTCAAGGAAACCTGCTATCAGGTAAGAGAAAAAAGCAGAGCCCCTGTAAAACATATTTGGGTCATTTGAGTAAATAATGATTCTCAAACCAACATGGGTATAGTGTTCAAAAAGTACAGAGTAAGGGGGATGGAAGGATACCCCAATGGGGAAAGGCTTAAAAGGTTAAGGCTCTTCAACTTGGAAAGAGATGGCTGAGGGGAGATAGGGTAGAGGTCTATAAATTAATGAATGGAGTGGAACAGATAAACACAGATCAATTGTTTACGCCATCAAAATATAGAAAGACTAAGGGACATGTAATAAAGCTACAATGTAACCCATTTAAGACTAATAAGAAAATATTTTTTTCACTCAACACGTAATTAAACTCTGGAATTCATTATCGGAGGATGTAGGAAAAGCTGTTCATGTAGCTGAGTTTAAAAAAGGTTTGGACAAGTTCCTGGAGGAAAGATCCATAAACCATTATTAAAGAGGAGCAGGGAAATCCATTGCTTGCCCTGGGACAAGCATTGTGGAACCTGTGTGCCTTTTTGGGAACCTGCCAGGTACTTGTGACCTGGATTGGCCAGTGTTAGAAACAGGATACTGGGCTTGATGGATCTTGGTGTGACACAGTATGGCATCTCTTATGTTCTTATGTAATTTGCTTAAGAAGAGCCAGAGGGTAATTTAATGGCTACAAGGTGACCTATGAACTTCTTACCAAATAGGATGCTGTTGAGAAAATCCATTTTCATCTGGTTAAAGAATACATTGTACGGCTGATGAAGAAGAAAGTCAGTCAGAAAAATCCAGATGAACAGCAAAGCATGGCCAACCAAATCCTCAAAAATTCCCAGCTGATAGAGGATTGCTGCTACTCTCATGTAAGTTCTGTTTCTCACCAGTTTTCACCTAGCGACATGAAATAGACGTTCTTCCATCATTCATCTTGGGAAATCCACATTCTCAGAGTACTTGGCACTTCACTGTGAAGCTTTTAAATAGAAAGTTCTTTCTCAGTATGACAACAGACCCTATTTGTAGGAATCCTGCTGTATAACTATATAATGGAGTGGAGGAGTAGCCTAGTGGTTGGGGCAAGGTACTTCAGGCCAGAACGTCAGGGGTTCAAATCCCACTAGAGGACAGCAACCTTGGGCCAGAAGGACTGGGGTTTCTAGTCCCACAGGTGCTCCTTGTGGTCATGGGCAAGCCACTTAACCCTCCATAGCCCATGTTCCCTGTAAAATAGTTATCTCCAAGTTATAATGCCCTGTTCAATGTAAACCATACTGATGCAGAATAGCATGGTAAATAAGAGAATGTAAATAAAATATAACTGCCTGCTGTTGTTGGTGGGGTGGACTAAAGATATGCAGACCTCTTTAAGATACAGCCCCTTTTACTTGTTACTTATTGCTTGTAACTCATTTTGGGTGAGTCCCTGAGAGGGGTTAATTCTGCCTTTAGATATTTTCTGAGGAAAGGAGAAGCAATATTGTAACATTATTGACATTACTTCCTAAAGGACAAGGGATATCCTTAGAACAGTGCCTTTAGGGCAGAATTTTCAGTGCCTTACCCCACTGGCAGAAGGAAGATGAGGTTGCATGGATCTTTAATTTATAATAGGCTTGATGCTGTCCCACACGTACAGCCCCTTTGTACGACCGGGCTGAGCCGGACGTACAAAGGGGAGCGCGATTCTGATCCCGCGATGCACGTCTAGCCCCGCGGGATCAGAATCGCGATCAGGCCTGTACGTGCAGGCCGGGACTGCGATTCAGTCCTGGCCTGCACATACAGGCACTTCCTGGATAGCTCAATCAGGCATTCACCCACCATACACCCTGCTAGACAATTGTAAATTACAGACAACTCTTGTTTAGACAGTCAACTCATGTTTATATTGTAGATAGCTGTAGATAGTTTCCCCAGTTGAAAACCAAGTTGTATCACCTGTTCAATGTAAGTGCATAACAGTTCCCTTGTTCTGCACAAAACTGTTCTCTGTAAACCGCACTGATTTTAAAGAGCGCGGTATATAAAAGCAATAAAATAAATAATAAATTTAAATGGAGCCATGGCGTCATGTTGCTATGGCACTGCGGCTCCTTTTAAATGCCGCAATGCCAGCCGCCAGAAACTAAAGTTTATTCCCTGCAGCCCGACCCCCAATCTGGCCGGCAACCGCCCACTCCCCACCCACTCTCCGCCCCCGGGCCACCTCTTCTCCGCCCCGACTAACTTCCCCACACAACCGGTGGGGGACGTTAGTCAGGAGCTGCCACGAGCATAAATAGCGGGGATGGACGTCTTATTGGGACGTCCATCCCCGCTATTCATATCTCAGAATAACCCCCAATGTCTCTAGAAAAAATAATTACTGTGCCAAACAGGACGTCCAACACTGGCTGAATGTAGCTACCGTAACATGAAATAAGTCACAGCACAAATAAAATAGTTAACAAAACCATCAGCCCATTGAAAATGCCTACTTAACGAGAGAGGTTTTTAATCTCTTCTTAAAAGTCACCAAATTGCTCCATGTCGCCAAATCAAACCTAGTCCTCACTTCACTCCCTCTTCAGATGATTTGCAATGAAGCGAAGAATTTAAGAAACCACAAATACTCTTGTAGAGAGTGCTTACAGAGTCGCCTGTTGCCTATGTTTTAATCCAGTAATTTCACCGACTAGGGAGTGTAGAATTTACTTGGGCTCTTTTTTCTTGTGATAGGGATCAAAAGCAACTTGGCTGAATCCAGTGATCCCCACATTGGCTGAAATTATTAAACTTCAGGACACAAGTGCTATCCAGATTGAAGTTGCCTCACTTGCTAGAAAGTATCCTGACATAAAGTGAGTATAATTCAGTCGTATCTGAAAGTGAGAGCAGCTCGGTATATGTACAGTACTGCCAAGGAGTCAATCGTTCTACTTGCTTGTGTTATCTAGAAATGTGCCCAACCCTACAGGTGCTGCCCTTCTTTTGGGGACATTTTGGTCTGGACGTCCTAGACTGCACCTAGACATTCTTCCTAGAATGCCACTTCATGTCTATCGCATAGAACAGCTGTATGATTTAGCTGCCAAGTTGATGCACTGACTATTCCAATATTTTTCTCCTTATAGAAAAAAACATGTTGCCTCTATCTTGTACATCAAGGGAAATTTAACAAATGCTGAAGTGAGAGCGATACAGGATATCCTGGATGTCTGTGAAAAGCCAACAGATTCCCGTCAACCATTTTTTTCGCATGTATAGTGAACATGTCACAAAAACAGAAGTTGCCTCGTGCTGCAAAAATTACTTTTCCAGCTGTTGCACAATTCTCCCTGTTTCCTGTGGTTAAAGTTGCTTTTTTAAACTTTACCCTTTTTTTCAATATATCATCCATTCAGGATATGCTCTGAGCAAACTGGACCAATAACAGAAACTGAATACCTCCACTTAGGTGACTTTGGGAGTTCCATAAAGGAGTTCTTGATAGTGAATGTCTTTGCACCACTACAATACAGTTTGAGTTACACAAAGAAGAGGAATTAGCAGTCTAACTTATTTCTAAGGTCAATTCATTCTATTTGGAGAAAAATCATTTTGATTTACATTATCCATAAATGGCAGCTTTGGGTTTAGTCCCACCGAACTCCAATCTTTAGTAACTATTTCACCGTGCAGATTCTTACTGCGCACCTAGCCCCAGCTGCAAAAATGTATAGGCAACGAGTTAAAATGAGGAAATGACATGTTCACGCGCAATTTCTTTTGCTTCCGCATTTCCTCCATTAACCTTCACTGTGCATATGGACTTGATTTTGATTCTATTGAAACTATTTATTTCTGGATTTTATAAACCTTTTTAAAAACTTCTTTCCTAAGAAAAGGAGAATTGTAAATACTCGCTTTTTGGCAATTCTGTTCTAAACCATTTCACTTTTGAAGAGCCTGCCAATAGCGGCCATTTTGGATCTGCATACATTGAAAATTTTCAGGACTAAAGCACTTTCAGATGGCCTTGGTATCTTTTTTAGTATATCCATGCTTCAACCTTCCTTATTGTTAAGTTACTGGTATGTCCGTCAATGGGGGGGGGGGGAGGAGTCTTCTTTTGAACTGAATCTTTCTTATTATTGTGGCAGTCAAAAGCTTAAAGCCTTGAGAAACTACCTGGAGAGTTTTCTTTTGAAAATTAGGGTTATACACAGAGAAAAAATACCTTGGTTTGTTTTCAGTTTCCTTCGCCTTTTTCCTGATTTTCATACATTTTGCAGTTTGTATTTTAACATGCATTAGAACTTTGTAACCCACATTAATTCACTTAACAAACATTAGGGCATGTTCACCAAAGCGCGGTGACAGTTAATGCATGTTTTAGCGTGTGCAAACGGTCCGTGCTAACAGTTACCGCATGCTAAAAACAGCCAACATGACAAAAATCTCATGCTATCTGCACGGCACATGATGGGGCGGAAATTGGACAGGTCATTGGCGGAGAGTGGCTGTAGAGTACAAATTGTGGTTAGCATGTGCTACTTACTGCACGCTGTCAATTTTGCAGTTAACATAGGTACCCTTAAGAGGAGGTATTAACTGCAACCGCATTACTTCTGAATGAAGCGAACATGTGGTAAAGAAGTTTTTAGTGCAGTAACTAGGGAACATGCTGTCACACGCCTGACAGCCTATGATCTCTGCATTTACTGCACTTTGTTTGCTTCTAATGCATGTTAAGTACAAAAACATCCTGCACTTTAGTAAACATTCCCCATTAATTCATGGGTTAATGCACATTAGATTTGTTTAGCGTGAACTACATTTTTTGAGGCACGCTAACAAATTCCCATCCCTACTGAAATGTCTAGAATGTTGGCTTCAGATGGGATTAGGTGGGGAAAACTACACCTCCATAGTAGAATAATTAATACACGTGCATAGGAGTCTCTTCCAACCAAGTTCTTTACTTATTTATTTAATGGCTTTTATAGAACGACTGATTTTAGCCACCTAAAGAAACTATGCAACTCTATTTAGCCAATCTGCGATGTGCAATGTTCACCTTATATCTAGCTGGCAAACTCCCGTAGGGGCTTATTGATGCATGCTGTTAATAAGTAACTTCCATTAATCTCGATGGGGCTTATTTACGAACCATACAGATTAATACGTGACAGCGCACATTATCGCATCTTGATTAATAGACACCATAGTTAGCCATATTGACCCTTCTGAAAACTGCTGACGTGTATGTGAGTATTTGTTGATCATCTAAGATATGTGCTAAACATAAAAACAGTCCAGCGTACATGTCGTTGAACTGTGTGTAATCTGAGCAGTGTTATTTCATGAGCTACAGTTGCTGCGCATCAGTGTACTGTGTATTTGGCGTATCTTCTTTCTACATCATTTGTTGAATTCTATCTTGCACGATAGGGCAGCGTTCAAGTGCATATTACAAGCTGTATCCTTTTTGTACATAACCAGCAGTGTACACTAGAATCTTCTATGCCATTTTATTGGGTTTGTAAAAAGGTATCTGTGTTTTATAACTTGTTAGTTATGTAAAATCTGTGTCTGTAGATATATGTATAAATATTGCCTGTAATTAAAGCACACTTTAAGTCTTCATATTAGAATATTTTGTCCAGAGGCATCCTACTGTTTCCATGGGATTCCAGCTTAATGGGAACCAGCCTCTTTTTGGCTCTTTGGAGCCTTCATTTGCAAGTATTAGTGGGGTTTCCTCCATTTTTATCCATCCCATAACGCTACCCAATTAGTGTTAGGACAATCCTGGGTCAGGGTATAAGCTACAGCCCGCTCTGGAATAGCTGTCCCAGGGAACAGAATCCTGGCCCAGAAAATGAAGCCAAGTCCTCTACATGGCACTGCACAAGACTTGCAACTGAGTCGCCGTTGCCCATTGAACTTATGGAACCTTTCTGTGTGAATAAAGTTTGTACTTTTATAATATATAACAACATTGCTGTCTCTTTCTGCAACAATTTGCTGTGTTGATGCTAGAGATGATGCTTTACATAAGAAGATAAGAAATACGATATTATGTCAATTGATGATTTGTTGAACCCACCATCCTGTCTATGACAATAGCCTATCTGGGCTGATTGGAAGAGGTAGTCCGTCAGCCCTAATAGGAAGATCCTCATCTTCCCATAGGAGAGAGGAAGAAGATGATAGTGCAATTCTGGAGAGCACGCCTTTAGAAGTATATAAACAGGATGCATTGGGCGCAAAGGGTGGCAACAAAAATGGTTACCGGTCTTCATCATAAGGCATATGGGGACAGACTTCAAGATCCCAATATGTGTACATTAGAAGAAAGTTGGGAGAGGGGAGATATGATGGAGACATTTAAATACCTCCATGGCATAAATGCACAGGGAGAGAGCCTCTTTCAATTGAAAGAATGCTCTGCAACAAGTGGGCAGAGGATGATGGTGAAAGAGGATAGACTCAGGACTGAAATGGAAAGAGTGGTGTATCCGTGGAATAGTCTTCCAGTGGAGGTGTGTAGCTTCTGGTTCCCAAAACGGTTGGCCAAATATCACCAATCAAAGAATTACTTAGACGGCAGTTGCTTTAATTACAAAAACCTTTATTTCAGCATAACTAAATAGCAGTGTCATGCAGAACAGCAAAGCCGGTCTAGAAATGACAGACAGTACTTTCTCTCTCTGTAAAGGGGGAGAAAATACTGCCCACCTGATCCTCCAAAATGGCTGGTTTATATACATTTCTCCTTGTCTCAAATGTCTGCTTTAAATTAGTTTCAGTGAATTCATCATAACTTCTTAGGTGTCAGCAGGGCCTCGGGCGTCCTGCAACACTGGAGGATCCCTTTACATTTATACATCTGGATCTGCTTTTAGGTCTGCTCATCTATGCATGGCCTGTGACCTCTATACATCTGAATCTGCTTTTAGGTCTGCTCATCTATGCATGGCCTGTGACCTCTGCCCCTTCCTGTGTTTTTCCTTCTCTGGCACTAATTGAAACCGTGCAGGGCTAGAGAGAGTGCTTCTGTGCTCATTAGTTTGAATTCTTTGCTTGACCTGTATTTTCTTATCAGGCCCCAATATTCTGCATACTCCTATCCAGAATATGGTTACCCAGAATCCTCCATAGCAGGCCGCATCTATTATCTTATGGCAAGCATATACTCTCATATAGCTATTGTCTTCTGTGCCATCCATATACTGTGTAGTTTCACCAGGCAAGGGTGCAGTCATATAAAGCCAATATACATAGCAGACCTAAAGCAGACTTAAGTCAAATTTCCCAACATTCTCCACTTTTTCTTTTTCCTTTTTCTCTTTTATGTGGAGGGGCAAAAGTAATCCCACTAACGGGCATTGATAACAATAACCATTTGAGACAGAGAGGGATTATCAAGGGGCAGCTTTTGGTACTGTACTTGGCAATATCATTCTTTTACAGCATCCTAATAAAATAGGAAAAATACAGCAGGCAAGAATACCAAAAACAGCAATACTTAAAAGAGTTATAAAGAAAGCTGTTAGGCCTCCTCCGAGTCTGGAATACCAGCAGGCAACATTCTAAGAGAATAGAAGACATACAGCTTGCAATAATACTGAACACATCAAATATTCAACAAAGTGATGAAGAAAGCTTTGAAAATGTTACAGCAAAACTTGAGCTGGTGTGCGTATTGCAATTGCTGTAGCCCAAATGGCTTGTAGATTTTCCCAAAAGTCCCAATCAGTCTAATACTTCTTATTTTCAGATAATTTGGGCCTGCTTCTCAGCAGTTTTTCAGGACTGCGTCGTGCGCTTCACCTGTCTCTGAAGTTTAAGTATGGTTTAGTTCAGAGGTCTTGGGGTGGTCTGTTCCATCTGGATTATGGCCAATTTCCTCTGCTGGAATCTCTGGATTTCAATAGGTGACATGGCTCCAGGTCCCATTCAGAAAAGCAGCAACCAATATTAAATGAAAAGACTAAAATATTCTAGATTAGATTTTACAATGAGACACTGCAATGTAACAAACATAATTTCATCCACATTTACTTAAAATCATAACTATCTCATATGGTATCAACTGTGTCTCTCAGTTTGATAAACTTCTTGTCTCTCCATCACTGGAGATTCATTTGCTGGTAGGAAATACTCCACCATGCCCTTAACTGATCTTTACATATTAATAGATTAGACAAGTTGCACACACGTATTCTGCAAGTTTGGCAAGTTTCAGAATTACTCTAATTTTTATTTGTGAAAATTTGTCATCAAATCATCCCTCTTTTTTCCCATGCATATCTGGCCAGGACATACAAAGGCAAAATGAGGCAAAAAGCATCTGGAAGTACCACATGGCCAGTGTGGATGTTCCAAAGCATATCATGGTGCAAAATGCACCTAGCCTGTCTCCAGGTGTCTATTTCGAATTGTTGAGTAAGTGTTGGGGCTTAAATGACTTCCTGAATTAAAGATTCTGGAGACAGCATAGTTGAATAAAATTTGTTTACATATTCATTAGGCAGATATGTCACTTTAAATAACCTTCATCAGTTTAATGTCCATCAGAGTACCACCTCTTAATTGGCATGCTAAGAACATCAAACAATTGTTTAAAAAACTTAGTATTGTGGTAAACAAATGGTATATAGAAAATATAAATTTGAATTCTTCTTCATAAATATATCAGCATGAGTAAACAGTGTCCTTAACCGAGGCAGGCGGACCTGGTGCTTCGGGCCCGCTTCCACCATCCCCCATCCCCCCCCCCAATCTCCCAACCCCACAAAAAACACCACACAAACATTTCATGGAACACAACTGGTCGCAGCTTTATTAACCTTTAACAATTTCACAATAGGCCAACATGCTACACCTTCTCAATCGATTAGCGGCACCCGGCCCGCACCAGCCATACCTTAGCAAAGTGCCTTGCCACCGCTAACGCCATAACTTGCCCCCCCGGCAAGTTACCTAACCCTTCCCCCGACTTCGCCATGCCATAGCAAAAGTCGACCAGGGTTTGACCGGGTCAGGGGCACCCCGCCCCCGCCCAAGTGTAGCCTGAGGCTCCGGACCCCGGAAACCTCCGGGATCCCGCCAACCCCCCCCCCCCCAAGCTGCAACACCCCATAATCCAGACCCTCCTAAAAATGCGTGGGCAGGCGGGAGGGAAGCCGGCACCCCGAGCAGCCTCCGCCGTGAGTGACCACGCGGAGGCTGCCTGCCGACTCCCACCACCCACCACACTACAAGGATCGTCCCTCATTGGCTCCCGCGCGGCTGCCACCGCCGGGAGCCAATGAATTTAAACTGGCTGTGGCCGCGCGCAGGGTCCTCGCACCGGCCGCGCACCCGGTTAGGGTCGGCCGCCGGGACCCTGCCCGCGGCCTCTTCATTAACCGAGGCAGGCGGACCTGGTGCTTCGGGCCCGCTTCCACCATCCCCCATCCCCCCCCAATCTCCCAACCCCACAAAAAACACCACACAAACATTTCATGGAACACAACTGGTCGCAGCTTTATTAACCTTTAACAATTTCACAATAGGCCAACAGGCTACACCTTCTCAATCGATTAGCGGCACCCGGCCCGCACCAGCCATACCTTAGCAAAGTGCCTTGCCACCGCTAACGCCATAACTTGCCCCCCCCCCGGCAAGTTACCTAACCCTTCCCCCGACTTCGCCATGCCATAGCAAAAGTCGACCAGGGTTTGACCGGGTCAGGGGCACCCCGCCCCCGCCCAAGTGTAGCCTGAGGCTCCGGACCCCGGAAACCTCCGGGATCCCGCCACCGGCACAGGTAACAACCTTGTTCCTGTGCCACCCCCCCCAAAAGCCAAGCTGCGACCAGTGAGCAACCCTACCAACACACTTCCAAGACCTCCCGCCAGTCCTAAAATCTCAGAGCCAGCCCCGCTGGCGATAACTGCCCCAGCCCTTATACAGCCCCGGCCCCCACCTCCCCGAGAAGGCATCCGCTGGTACCCCCATGTCGGCCAAGCCAACTGTTAGCCAGCCCCCCGCGACCAACGCCGCTGGCCCGATCATGCAGGACTGGGAACAAAGTCTGCCCCAGCAGAATTACACCCAGAAATGCCTGAAAAACCCCGCGATATCCACCCGTGGCGCTGTAGCAAAGGAAGCCGCTGCGACCCGTGGGTCCGCGCTCACCTAGCCATAACCAAGCCACTAAAACCGGGCCGTCCCCCAATGGGCATTCACCCACCTCACCAGAACTGGCCGTCCGGCTCATTGGACAAAGGAGTGAAGGATCCCCAACCTGCAGAAGGCTCCAGACCCCACCTGCAAAATAAATGCACAATGAAACTCCCCAACACCCCAACCTCCTGTAGCCGGTACAGCCGCACTTACCCCCACACACCAGAGAGCGCCATCCATAAGCTCTACAGGACCTGTGTAACTTCCCAGGAGGGAAAAGAGTGCAGCGCAAAATACATACGCTCACCACCCACCACACTCCCACACTCTAGAATATGCCCACCGCCTACCCGGGGGGCACCCGCCGGGAGCGCCGCATGACAGCCACAGGGCGCGACACAAAGCCTTCAGCCCACTTGGATGCACCCTCGAGCATTATCGAAAACTCGCCCAAACATCCCAAACCGCCCCGAAACCCAAACGTGGGGCCGCCGAATCCCACCTAAGACATGGCGGCTTCAAACCCCCATGCAGTCATCCACAGGCTCGCCGAAAGGACCCAGAACGGCACATCATGCGCGAGGGGCCGACTCGGATCCCGAGGAAATGGCCGAGCATGCACCCCCCCCCCCTCACAGTCACCTGCGATTTACCAATCCCCCAACCAGCGATCCGTACCCCCACCTTCACAATTTTGAAACCGTCCCAACTGCGAACCCGGTCTGGAAAACCACCCCACCCTTAGCCACCACTATAGACCCACCAAGCAATGCTTCCGGTTGCCACCCATGCACGACCGAAATTGGACCCCTTAGTCACAACCCGGACCGCGCCCCCAGTGATACCGAATTCTGCAGTAAACTCCGCAGGTCTCCAAGGCCAATTCACTATAAGGACCCCGGGCCCCGGATCCCTCATTGTGCGCTTCCGGGCAGATCCCGAAACCGCTCGACCGGAAATGCGACAGAGCCTCAGCAATCTCGGCCACAGCCAGGGCTATGCCAATCCTCCTTCAACACTTGCAAGTGTAGAGATGCCAACGCCAACACCCGCATTAAACCCGCCCTGGCAAACCCCTGCGGGAGTAACGATTGACCACCTGCCCACAGCCGCAGTGCCGCCCACCATACCACCTCACGGTAGCGGAACCAATCAGGCCAGACCCCAAAACAGCCGGAGCAGAAAGCAGCCAAACCCGATACCCGCCACGACTGCAGGCATCTGACGCGCCCCAGACCCTACCAAAGTACACACTCCACCCGCCGCAGCCGTGCAGAGCTGCAACCCCCCACTGGACAACTCCCACTCCACCAAAACCGATGTCCCTTCGAAAGCAGCCCAAAAGCGACTCAAGAGCCAATAATCCGCCCCCCGACTCCGTGGCCCCCTTCCAATGGCGTGGATTCAACGCCCCGCCCCGTGGAAACCTCCGCACTGGCAACCCATTCCCGCTGCATGCGAGCTGCCACTTCCACCGAGTCGAACACCATACGCAAAGTTAGTCGCAACGTAGGCCCCTCCGCCCTGCCCAACGCCAAGGGCCCACCTAAAGCTCGCGATGGCTCCGCAACCCATTGAATATCTCCAGGCAGATCACCGACTAAGCCGCCCCCCAAACATAATAGCCGACGCGCAAAGCACCAACGAGCAATGCGCCACCTTCTCCAAGCCCCGTGTTTGCACCAGCAACCACCGCACTGACAGTACCACATACGCACCAGAGACTGAGCAGCCCATAAGCATGCATACGGGAAATAACACGCCCCTTGAAACGAAAACCCCGCAATCGAAACGCAGTTGTAGGCACCGGCAACAGGCAAAAAAGGCCGATTCAAAATCAACCTTGGCCCTCAATGCTACCCGACCCGCCACCTGCACCAACTCCCTTGCCCGATCAAATGACACGCACCGCACCGTACACAATACACACGGAACGTGTATCATCAACAGCATCCCAAAGACAGGCTAATTATGAATTATCCTGAACCGCTCCGGCTCCTCCTTTGGGACTATCCCCCAGGGCAATCCTCAAGTTCGAGAAAGGCAGATCCTGAAACGGGCCCACCATGCTGCCCCCCACTCAACTCCCCAAAAAACCAATCCCACCCACGGTTCCAAGACACCGCACCGAAGGCGAATTCCGAGAACAAGGCGCCACCACTACGCCCAGCGCCAACGAAAACCGAACCCAGAGCCGCGGACACCGCGGAAGCCACCCTTGCAAAGCGGGACCCCGACATGACCGCACCTTAGCAGAGCGCAGTCCGGAATTGGGCAGGTTGACTTATTGAATCTCCAACCCGCGGTACCAACCCCCCCCCCCCCACGCCCCAGCTTCCTGCTGCACACTGGCAGGTATCCCCCCGGACCCCTCCTCCGGCACCCAACCACACGGACATGCGAATCACAAGATACCCATCAGTTCCCTTCCATCCGATCCCTGAACATTCCAACATAGCACAACCACACCCCCCTTTGCGTGTCTGGGACGCCTCCAACCGAATCCGCGTACCAATAGCATCCCAGATTGCCAGAGCGTGCAAGGCCCCACAACCTTGCAACGCACCGAATAATCGAGGCCAATGCACTACCCTGCACACAACCTCCATAACCCCCACACACAATATCAGCCGCCATGCTCCCTTACTGTCGCAAGACATCTATATATCACCATGGACAGATCCTACGTCAAATCGGTCCGGTACCCCTTCCCACAGCTCCAAAGACGCAACCCCGAGGGGCCCCTCCCGCCCTAGGCCCCGCCACCCAGCGCTATCCGTCCCCTTCCACGGCAGCTCCACCCCAGATGCCCACGACGACACACCCGAGTAGGCAGAGGCCGACTCCCAAATTGGCGCCGAAAAAACGCCCGAGCCCCCCTACCCACAGTTCCGAACGGAGCCACTGACCGGGCCCCCCCCCCAGGCCCCGCTACCCGTGCGCTAACTGACCCCCTCCCCAACAGCTCCCCCCCAGATGCCGACAACAAAGCACGTCGAAGGCCGCCTCCGAGCCAAGACGTTGCCAGCTCCCGTGCCAAACACCCCCCCCCCCCTGAGATTACGAATCGGTAATCCCGCGTCCGGAAGGCCCGATCACTCACCCAGCTCGGAATCCTCTGCAGCCACAGCAGCAGCAGTCCTGGCATGCAGCTGGTTGATCTCAGCACTGACCTGTGCTGTCCCTCGCGCCTCACACCGGATGCCACCGCAGCAGCACCTGTCTCCGTGCCCGCTTCGCTGCCCTCGGCGCCGGCCCCTGTGGAAACATAAGCAAAAACAGGGGGGGGGGGAGGAAAGAGGGGAACTGCCGGAGACCAAGCACGCGGCCAGTGCCCCCCCACCTGGTCCCGCTAAATCCCGTATGCCCCCCCCACACTCCAGGGCTCCCCAGGCAAAGGCCCACCAGCCACCACCCACCCCGACCAACAGGACAAGGTGTCCCCCTACCCCACTACCCCCCAAACCCAGCCGCACACCCCCCTATATACCCGAGTCCCCTTCGCTCCCCCCCACTGCTCCACCCAAATCCCCCAACATTCACCACCCAACCCCCCATAGCCTCCCCCGACCACCCCACCTTCGAAGCGGGCACCTCTAACCCGCCGGACCCAGAGGGAAGGGGCACCAGCTCACAGCTCCCCCCTCCCGTGCCCACCCTTCCCCCCGCCCGAAGAGTAGAGGGAACAGAGGCCTATGCCCCCTTCGCTTACACCATTACCAGCCGAAATCACCCACCAATACGCCACCCCGGACCCCCCCACCCCCCACAGTCACACCTCGACCACCCAACACCCCTGAGCAGCCCGCCGTGAGAGACTCCACGCACAACTCCCCCCCCGCGCCAGCCCACTCCCCGCCCAATGTCCTACCATTAACAAAATTCACAGCCAAAGAAATATTGGACTCCCAAATAAATTAGAACGCTACCATAGTTTAAATTCACCCATAAGCAAAATGTTCAGGTCTTTTCCTTTCTAAAAT
This sequence comes from Ichthyophis bannanicus, assembly GCA_033557465.1. Classification (NCBI taxonomy): domain Eukaryota; kingdom Metazoa; phylum Chordata; class Amphibia; order Gymnophiona; family Ichthyophiidae; genus Ichthyophis; species Ichthyophis bannanicus. The sequence continues at coordinate 94,625,818 of CM066037.1, forward strand.
ATTGATATATAAAAGACCTTACATTTTACCAGTAATTAGGGTAGCATCGCGAGGGGGGGAGAGACGGGGGGGCCCGCACGCCCCCACGCCCGTCCCCCGCACCCCCCAAAGCACCCGTATACGTAGCCCCATGCCCCTTCAGCCCCCCGCCGAGCCACCGAACCCTCATGCACCCTACATTTTAGGTTTTTTTTTTTTTAAAGATCCCCCCACAAAACACAACAGGTCCCCCAGTACCGTAAACCCCCCCACCCTCCAAAGCAGGGAACTCACCTGCTCTCCTGCAAGGGCCCTGCAGCGCAGGAATCCAAAGACCCAGCAGGCAAGGAAACGGCCCCCAACAGCCCGTCAGCCACACTTGTCATCATCTCCGAGTGCACCCACTCAACCCCACAGCCAGCGACCAGCCCAGCTCCGCGGCCCCGCTGACCGCCAGTCCGCTGCAGCTGCTGGGACCGGTCCCCCGCCGGGAGCCACGGCGCCTCCCGCCACGAACCCCGCCGACCAGGCCGCACCTGAAGACCCGCAGCAGAAGCCGGCACCCCGAGCAGCCTCCGCCGTGAGTGACCACGCGGAGGCTGCCTGCCGACTCCCACCACCCACCACACTGCAAGGATCGTCCCTCATTGGCTCCCGCGCAGCTGCCACCGCCAGGAGCCAATGAATTTAAACTGGCCGTGGCCGCACGCAGGGTCCTCGCACCAGCCGCGCGCCCGGTTAGGGTCGGCCGCCGGGACCCTGCCCGCGGCCTCTTCATTTTTTTCTCACCAACTTAATTGGTATGGTTCAAAAATGGACATATGTGCTCATTCAAAATAGCAATTGTCTTAAACAATCTGAATAGATTCCCTACAGTATAAAACTATTATTTTTGTAACATTTTATAACGGTAGTCCCATTAGGACAAGTATGGTTTTTAACAAGACAGCCACATGTCTCTCTCTCACGTATGACTTGAATCTATTGTATATACTGTTCTCAGTGAGAGTGCTGAACAAGGCAAAGTAACAAAACTAGACAGACATGTTAAAAAAAACAAATCTCTGTATCAGAGAGAGTGCTGTAGGAGACTTTGTCCAATCAATTCAACTTAATGGTATTGTTTTATGTCTAAATAACTTTACAAATATTCTCATATGTTTCTGGGAACTAAGCTCCATTTTTCCACCAAATTTGTTCTATATGCTTGGGAACAAAGCAATTTCAGATCAGCCTCTGTCCAAAATTCTATAATTTCTGTGTATACTGGACCTTTACATAATATACTGCTACAACAAGTATTTTGGTAACATATGTGAAAGTGTGTAAACTAAAATAAATTTGTATGTCATAGTGCTACAATATACTGTATTCCTAAAATTGAAATTTAAAAAAATCTTTCAAAACAAAGTACTCTGGGGGTTTTTTGGACCCCATCAAATAAAATTCAAATACAGAAAAACAGATGAATTTATCCTAAAATTCAGCAACTCCCGTGTTACTGTCCTTAGTCATTAGTCATTAGCACTGAGCTTAAGAATATAAACACTCCCTTTCACATTTAAATTGAATGAAACTGGTGTCAAACTGAACTGACAGCAAACAGTAGATCTCTCTTCTGTCCTTTAAAGCAACACTAAGGGGTATGTTTACTAAAGTGTGGTAAACTTGAATAACGCGCGTTGTATGACGTTAACGATCGTAAGTGAAGTATAACGCGCTTAATCACGCGCCAACGACCATTAACGTCATACTACGCGCGTTAACCGCACGTAACGATCGTAAAGCCCCGAGGCGCGTTAAAACAGCGCAGAAGGTGGAGAGTGGGCGGAGAGAAGGGGTCAATGGGTGGAGAGTGGGCAGGGAGAGGCTCCCCTCTCACCAACGCGCTGAATTTCTGAGCTCAATTCCAACGCGAATGAAAACCTGCCGTTAAAGGCATATTACAGGGAAGAGAAACCATTTACGTCAGCAATGTACATCAAAACCGGAGAAACCTACAAAACGTGAGCAGTGTGATACATGTGCACAGAACAAAAGTTCACATTAAACTGGCAGTTCAGAATAAAACACTGTCAATTATCTGTGCGGTCTGCTTCTAAGGGATCTAGCTAAGCTTGAAGAATGGTCTAGAATTTGGCAGCTGGGATTTAATGTTAAAAAATGTAAGGTCATGCATTTGAGCTGCAGCAATCCAAGGGAGCAATACAGTATAGGAGGTGAAGTACTTTTGTCCACTAAAGAAGAGCGGGACCTAGGCGTGGTTGTGTCTGATGATCTTAAAGTAGCTAAACAGGTAGAAAAGGCGACAGCAAAAGCTAGAAGGATGCTTGGGTGCATACGGAGAGGAATGGCTTGCAGAAAAAAGGAGGTGATAATGCCTCTGTATAAGTCTTTGGTGCGACCTCATTTGGAGTATGGTGTGCAATTCTGGAGACCGCACCTTCAAAAGGATGTGAACAGGATGGAGTCGGTGCAGAGGGTTGCTACTAAAATGATTAATGGACTTTATTATAAAGCATATGAGGACAGACTTAAGGATCTTAATATGTACACCTTAGAGGAAAGGCGGGATAGAGGTGATATGATTGAGTTGTTTAAATACCTCCGTGGCATAAATGTTCAGGGAGAGAGCCTCTTTCAATTGAAAGCAAGTTCTGCTACGAGGGGACATGGGATGAGGGTGAAGGGAGATAGATTCAGGAGTGATATGCAAAAATATTTCTTTACGGAAAGAGTAGTGGATCCATGGAATAGTCTCCCAGTGGAGGTGGTAGAGATGAGGACAGTAACTGAATTCAAAAAAGCATGGGACCAACACAGAGGATCTCTAAAGGTAAAAAGTGGACTGTTGTAGTTGTTGTTATGGAAGGACAGACTAGATAAGCCATGTGGTCTTTTTCTGTCGTCATGTTTCTATGTTTCTATGTTTCTATTTCAGTGTGCAATACACTCCAATCCCAATCCATTAACTAAGAAAATCCATTCCATGTTACAATACAAACTCAGACAGACAGGAGGAAAAAAAAACTAGCTGTCTCAGCACATTGATTGCTACAGCAGACCCTGGAAGATTTTTCGTTGTTTTCAATATTCTAAAGAAGACAGGAAAGGCTTGGAAAAATAAACAAACACCGCCTGTCACTTGCGTTCCAGGGACTCTGGGCCAACGGTTTTACCCTCTCCAGAGACTGGGACATCTTACAAGCACATAGTTATTGTGGAAGAGAATAAAAGCAAACAGATACGCTCTCCAGGAATTCCCCACTTAGTTCAACTTTAACAAAGAATTCTAATCAGTTCAGCTCCAGGGACCATAAAATCTACTGAAGTAGCCAGTAATGAAAGGACAGTGTTTACTAAAGACTAAAACTAAAAACACAGGACAGAGTTAAATGCATTATACCTAACAGCCTATCTGATCAGAATACTGAAACTGAACTAGACCCACTCCCCCCTGGTTATTTAATTCAGCTGCAGTTAGCTCCTTCATTCGCTTTGATCTGGAACTTGTAAAGTAATTCATTTATCTAGCTATAATTAGTCAAAAAGATACTTAGAAAGCTATTCTTCAATAGATCTAATTGTCACCCTCTCTGGTCTGTGAGCATCCCAGATAAGGAGATCATCCCCGTTTTTCTATAAATATTCTCCTTAGCTGTCCCTCTTTCTAAGATCTGTAAACCTGGTGTTTTCACTGTTTGGGAACAGGGGCAAAACTCGCTTAATTTACAGAGAAGGGGGGGGGGTAACTTCACTTTTACAGATGGAAAATTCAGACCTTTTTATTTACAAAGGTGAGAAGTTACTTATCCAGGACTCATACAAACATACAACTCTTGCGCTTCGTCCAAACCCAGCCAATCCCCTCGCAGTGATGGGGGTATGAAAACGTGGATAAGGACACACACTCGCTTCATATCAATGATATGTACAGTCTCAAGCGTACATCAATCAATCCCGGAAAGACAGAGACCTAATGTCTGGGCAAAACTTTCTTTCCCTAATCTTTCCCTAATGTTACAACTAAATACAGAGACACTCTAACAGTTTTCTTACATAACAGAATTATTAATTATACACTCACCCACCACTCGAACCCAGGCAAGCCTTCTGTCCTTGTGTACAGACAGGGAAACTAAACACTCACCAATGGAGTAATCCTAGGGCATCAAAATCTCTCTCGACGTCACTCAGAGCGGTATTCCCATCTTCCCAGAAGGAATCCTCTTCTCCTAATGAGAAGGTATTCTCATCCCCTGGTTTTTTTCTCTGTGAAAAACAGGAGGTAGTCCCTCTGACAAAAACGCAGGCAAGTCAAAACTGCAGTCAGAGGAGTCCTTGGGCAATTTAGAAAAGAAAATTTAGAAGTATGGGTTTCGGCACCAATTGTAGCTTCTGGTTCCCACAATGGTTGCCCAAATATCACCAATCAAAGAATTACTTAGACGGCAGTTGCTTTAATTACAAAAACTTTTATTTCAGCATAACTAAATAGCAGTGTCATGCAGAACAGCAAAGCCGGTCTAGAAATGACAGACAGTACTTTCTCTCTCTGTAAAGGGGGAGAAAATACTGCCCACCTGATCCTCCAAAATGGCTGGTTTATATACATTTCTCCTTGTCTCAAATGTCTGCTTTAAATTAGTTTCAGTGAATTCATCATAACTTCTTAGGTGTCAGCAGGGCCTCAGGCGTCCTGCAACACTGGAGGATCCCTTTACATTTATACATCTGGATCTGCTTTTAGGTCTGCTCATCTATGCATGGCCTGTGACCTCTATACATCTGGATCTGCTTTTAGGTCTGCTCATCTATGCATGGCCTGTGACCTCTGCCCCTTCCTGTGTTTTTCCTTCTCTGGCACTAATTGAAACCGTGCAGGGCTAGAGAGAGTGCTTCTGTGCTCATTAGTTTGAATTATTTGCTTGACCTGTATTTTCTTATCAGGCCCCAATATTCTGCATACTCCTATCCAGAATATGGTTACCCAGAATCCTCCATAGCAGGCCGCATCTATTATCTTATGGCAAGCATATACTCTCATATAGCTATTGTCTTCTGTGCCATCCATATACTGTGTAGTTTCACCAGGCAAGGGTGCAGTCATATAAAGCCAATATATACAGCAGACCTAAAGCAGACTTAAGTCAAATTTCCCAACAGGTGGTAGAGACGAGGACTGTATCTGAATTCAAGAAAGCATGGGACAAACACAGAGGATCTCTATGGGAAATAAAGGACTGTAAAGCTTAGTAGTTGGTATGGAAGGGCAGACTGCACGGTCTGTATGGCCTTTATCTGACATTATGTTTCTATCCTGTTCACTTCCAGTTCCTGGCAATAAGATGTGGTGCTCCCCAAGTCCTTCTGACCTGTCCTTGACAGCTACTTATCATGCAAAACTTATGCAAACCTTGTTTTAAATGCAGCCATACAACTGGCTGTTAACACATCCTGTGGCGATAACTCCACAACCTCATTGTGCATTGGCTGAACATAGTTCCTTAAAATCATTTTAAATTTGCTACAGTTAGTACCTAACAGAATTGTCAGCTTTCATGCAAAAGAAACCCTGGTCACATGCTTGTTTTCCTGTCTTGGCCTGCCTTGAAAAAAGGATACTGCTGTCCCCTCTGTGACTTTATTATTTCACAAACTGTACTTATCAGAAATTAAGCAATATAGATTGATATCAAATCCATGTGAACACACTGCACAAAAGCAGCCCCGACCCCCATATATTTATCCACTCTACAAGAACAACCCACCCCATATACATCCTCCGAGCTTCGCCTGCTATACGCACATGCTGCACAGAAGCAACTCACTCCATAGGCTTACACACTGCACAAAAGCAATCCACCCATGCACAAGAGCAACCCACCGCAGGGCATCCCCTCTAATATACATATAGAGGCACTTTCCAATGTGACTGTCCAGGCCCCTGTGCGGCTGATCGGAATTGGGACGCCCAGAGGTAGACCCAATTCTGATCCCGCAGGAGCTAGACATGCCCACAGAATCAGAATCGGGTCTACGGCCTGAACGTGCAGGTCGGGCCCCAATTCTGATTGACCTGCACACCCAGCAGATCCACGGCTATCTCAGTCGGGCTCCTGAATGGAGCCACAGTGCCATGGGGTCCCATCGCCATGGTACTGTGGCTCCTTTCAGGAGCCGTGAATGCCGGCCGCCACCAATTTCATTGTTCCCCACAGCCAGACCCTCGATTTGGTCTCCCACGGCCAGGGTCTGGCTGCAGGGAACTTCCTTGACAAGCCTACCTTTTTTTCCCAGCCTGGCAACAGGATCCCCCGATGTTCAGGGGTACTTATTCCACCTCTTTAATGGAATACGTCCCCTGTCTAAATTCATGGCCCCGGACATACAGGGCCAACCTTTGAATCGGTTCTGTACATCTGGGATCACGGCACACCCATGCCCTGTCCTCGCTCCGCCTTCGGAATGCCCCTTCCAACCCCTATTTAAGCCTCCCCGTACAAAAGCATCATTTGTACGGGGAAGCTTTTGCCGGGGCCGGCAGGGGGCGAATAGCTATTTGTGGGACAGAATGACCCCCTTACTGCACAGAAGCAACCCACCCATTTGCTTATACCATTCTCATAATCCGTATTCCAGTGCACTACTGAAAAGCAAGCTATACCAGCTCAGCATCCAATGAGATCTGCTTTCTTAATTTTCAACAGTTTTATTGACACAGAACTGAGGGCTTGATTTTCGGCCTGTGATGGTCAGCGTTTGTAAAGCAACTGGTTGCCATGAGTAAAAGTGAAACCATATAATCAGCACCAGACGCCAGATATCCTCTGACGCAGAATATCCAGTTTCAGTGCCGACCTCTGAACCACATAAAATTAGGACGGCTATCGATACTGTATGTGCTAACTTCATAATGTTACCCCTCCAGTTAGCATGCCGAAAATGCCACTAACTGGATAAATGTTGGGATTTCCCCAGCCCTGTCCATGTAGCACTCCAGCACTATCTGGGTAGAGCCAGGGTGGTCTGTGCGGCTAGTCAGTGGCCAGTTATTGCTGCCGAATATTGTGCTCAGTGGGGTTTAACTGGCTAAATCCTTACTGTAGATTGTTGCAACCAAGAGCGCTGCACTGATTTTAGTTCAATGTACGCCTAAAATGTTTTTCTGAAGAATAAATTACTGATTTTATCTTTATCATGTCGCTTAATACACTGCGCCTTTAAGTAACCATCAGGGCGGTTTACAAAACATAATCAAGAGCTTGGCTGATGGTAGAATGGAAAGGAACTACATCAATCGACAGGAAGCGACAGTGCGTCCATACGAAGAACGAGAGGGAAGGAGGGAGGAGCATGGAGAAGGGAGGGGAAAAGTGAAAAATCAGAGGTTAGGCGGGGACAGTACTACTGGTAAAAAGATGATGCGTTTTTTACTTTAGAGGAAGAGTGCAATACAATATCCATAAGGACTATGTTCTCTGGAGACAGGGCCAGCTTACATGGTAAGTGCAGTAAGCATGGCAGGAGGGCGCTGATGGCAGGGGGCGCCATCGTGTGGATCATCTGCTGTTTAAAATAAATATGTTCTGTTGTTATTTTTGGCCAAGCCATCACGCCGATCATTCAATTTCAAATAAGGTAGTGAGGTGTTTACTGCAGCAGCCACTTACCCAACATGTCCCCCAGATTCCTCTCTCCTTTCATCCCTTAAGGAGCAGCTACAACCGTAGAGAAGAGAGGGAGGGAGTAGTGGGAGCTTCCAGTGCAAAGGACCTTTCAGTGCAGCAGCGCAGCAAGTAGTTTGGTGGGAATTAAAGGCACCAGCACACCAGCAATTTGAAGAATAGGATGGACCGACAATCTCAGGGCTATCACAGTGTGGTCTGCTCCTGTTTGAAGTTAAGTACGCATTGCTTAAAAAAAGTTCTTGTGTGCCTGCCTGGGACTGCTTGTCCCTTCTCCATGCCCTCCCCCCCCCCCCTGGCTGCAACCCCTTCACAGAATGGCTGCGATGGCAGCCTCATTGCAGCTGTCTGCCCATGGGGACCCCATCTCCAGCAGGCAGAAGAAAGGAGCCCTACTACTACTACTCTTACTACTGAACATTTGTATAGCACTACAAGACATATGCAGCGCTGCACAGACACATGTAAAAGACAGTCCCCTGCTCATAAGAGCTTACAATCTAGTCAAGACAGACAACACAGTAACTGAGACATAGGACACATCTAGGGGAATGATAAGGAAACACAAAGGAGATCAGGTGAGTCAAGATCCAAAAGCAGCAGCGAAGAGGTGAGCTTTCAGCATGGATGGTAGGAAAAGAGCTTTGCGGAGAAATTCTGAGATATGGGGTGGGGGAAGAAGGAGGAAAGAATGTTCCAGGATAGTGGGAATAGAATCTGGGATCAAAGAAAGAAGAATGTAGATTAGGAGGAAGGAGGTCCTATACCTTTAAACCAGTCCTTCTCACCCTTTTTAATCTCCTCCTTTCTCATCTTCCTTGAGTTCTGAATGTTCTCTCTTTCTCGCGCAATCACATACCACCATTAATCCCTTCTCTTTCACACTCATTAACACCCACACCTCTTCAGCCCCCTCACACCCTCTTTCCCCCATGTCAATCTCCCTCTCATCCCAAGCCCCTCATCAAGCCCATGATCCCCTTCTTGCTCCTTTCACCTCCAATGATACCCCTTCATCATCCTCCAGCACCTCCTGAGTGATCTCTGTCTGCTTCTTCTCACTCCCCAATAATAAACTCACTTTCATTCCCTTCTGTGATGATGCAGAGGCTTTAGACAGGGAGAAAATGGGTTTAAAACTGCAGCTTTCCTCTAATGCACACATTAAGGCAGGCAAGGAAGGGGTTAAAGCACAAGCCCAGAGAAACTCTCTGCACAGAAAGGCAGGGAGAGAGCCACACCCCAGCTCCAGGACAAACAGGGGAGCTGACGTAAGAGGCAAAGGGGCGGAGTCAAACCGGATAGGACAGCCCAATGCTCTTAACCAGGAAGTAACAGAGAGAGTTAGTTCGGGATCGTGTGAGAGTTCGAGTGGGAGAAGGAGATTGAGTTCTGATCTGAGGAGAGTTCGTGGAGGAGCAGGAGGAGTGCCTGGGAGAACAGGAAGTGTTCAGGCAGGAGACTCAGGACCTGACTCTGACCAAGAGGCAGAGAGAAGCAAAGGGTGGAGCAGCCATTGCCAGGATAGCACATGGTGCTGGGAGAGTTGCCATCCAGACTGCTGTGAGACACGGAGGTCTCTGAGACAGCAGGAGAGCAAGCTTCCTCTGAGAGAGAGAGGTCAACGCGAACCAGACAGCCAGGAGAAGCAGGTGGAACATACTTTTATTCTCATGGGGAGAGGCTGGAACCCTTAACCAGAAGAGAGAGTATATCTTCCCTAGACTCCTCCCTAGAAGCTGTGAACAGTGGTGAGAGTTTAACCAAGTATAAATCTCTGTATGATAAGCTGCCTAAGCGTTCCAAGTGCAAGAAGCCAGATACTAGCAGAAGCTTAGGAAGTACCTCAGCTGTTCCTAATTCATCAGCTGATGGTAGGCTTCGATGAGAGAAGCTAAAGCTAGCTCACGCTGTGCCAGTGAAACAGGAGCAGTACAAGAACAGAGACTTGTCTTTTTACCCACCTTTGCAACCCAGACGTACTAGAAGAGGAGCAAGCCAGTTGAGTTCCTTTAACATCACTTTAAAGGAGGCTGCTGATTCTAGTTATAATTATATTCCACGGAGGGAAAGGAATAGAGAGTGGAAACAGCTTAGACACCATTTGGAACCATGGAAGCCTGTTGATCTGCAGTATCCTGATTTGAATCATGAGACGTCTGACTCAGATGTTGAATCCATGCAGTTAGGTTCAACCAAATCAGATAGGTCTTATTCTGACATGGAAGCAGACTGTGCTATGTGTTGCCAAGAGTGAAGCTGTTAATAGTGTTGTATAAGAGAAGTGCTGATAAGTAATTCATGTTACTGAGTTTGCACGGAGAGAAGCAGCGTTCTGCTGGAGTGAAACTCAATGTCTGTAAGCAGCTGAATATGGTGAAAGCTATGGAAGTGATTAGCTGCTACTGAAGCTGTTCGTTGATGAGAAGAAGTTGAATTAACTTTGTATATAATCTGACAACCCTGAGAAGGATCAGGTTGGACTGTATTTCAGTTGGACTTTATATTGGCATATAAAAAGTATCCACCGTTTTGTTTCTGGTTAGGGGAGGATAGATGACAGAATCCTGTGCAACAAATAAAGTTTTTGTTATCACACAAAACCTTGGCTGTCTTTCGTTTGGGCCACAACTACAGGGATACCAAGCATCAGCACTTACAAGGATAATCTGGCACATTTCCCACTCCCAGGCAACCGCCTATACGCTGAGAATGGGGGTGTGACAGGTTTTTGGCGTAGTTTTTAGGATTAAAGCTACCACCTCACAGAAATAAGCAACTGATACAAATTTGCCAGTAAAGTTTAAAGAATAACAGTTTTTCCAAAGTCCAAGAAGAAGGAAAAAAAAAAAGAGGGAAAAGAAATTTTTTTTTTTTCAACACACAAAGTGGTACCTTCAGGAAGAGCTTACCAACTCTGCAAACTCGGAGTGGAGTGTCAGCTGAGGCGGATTGGAGCAGAGGTTCCTGGATTCTGCAGTGCTGAGGAGCGAGACTCACCACTTGTAGCAGCTGAGACAGCGATGGATCCGGCTCAGTTATGGAACTGGGTATCTGAGAGATTCCAGCAGCAGCAGCGAATGTCAGCAGAGGCCCAGGAGAAAACAGCGGAGATGCTGCGGGCGCAACAACAGCTGTTGATGAATCTGCTAGGCGCATGGATGGGAGAGCAGAAGCAGACTACGGAGGCAATTAAGACTGTGTCAAGTTCACTAGGCAGTTTCACAGGTCTTGAAACCTTAAACAAGGGCATGTTATCTATAAGGCAATTGTTAAGTGATGATGATATCGATGACTACTTGGAGGTCTTTGAACGCATTGCACTCATGAGCAGTTGGCCAAAAGACCAGTGGGTTATACGCTTAGCATCATCCCTAATGGGAGAGGCGCTAGCAGCCTACAGAGCGGTACCCAATGATCTTGTGAACAACTATGAGGCAGTAGTCAAAGCCATTAGAACCCGGTTAGGTTTAACTCCAGTGGTATATTGCCGCCTTTTGCGAGGGTGCAAGTTAACCCCAGGTGAAACACCACAGAGCTTATGCCATCGGATTCAAACACTGGTGTACAAGTGGCTTACTCCAGAGGGGAGAAGCATTGATTCAGTATGAGATGATATTGTTTTAGAACAGTTCTTAGATGCTGTACCTGTAGAATTGCAGTCCTTCTTAATTTTGCAAGATGGTAAGAACACGAGAGACGCCATAGCACTTGCTGACCGGTTCTTAGAGGCTAAAGCCATCGGTCAGAAGCAGATGGGTACTTCAGTGTCAACAGTCTTGAAAATTCCAGAGAAGAGGGAGGAAGTAAGGTCAGGGAAAGCTATGTCTAGAATATCCCTGTCCAAAAGTCATAGGGAACAGCGTAAATGCTTTGCATGTGGTCAGAAGGGTCACTTACAAAGGGACTGTAAAGCCAAGCTTGTTTTAGTAACCACCCAGTCCAAGGAGGTTGGGGAGGGGTTTGTACTAAAAGTTATGGTTAACAATACTCAGGTTGAAGCGATCCTAGATTCAGGCGCTGACCAATCAATGATCTCTGATAGCCTATGGAGGAAGATAAAAGCTCAGAGTAAGGATTTTGTAGGACACTCTGAGAGAAAGATTAAAATTCGTTGTGTACACGGCGCAGCCGCGTCATATCCGTTACACTTAGTTACTGTGGAAGGGCTGGGATTGAAAAAGGAAATTCCAGTGGCAGTAGTGCCAAGACTACCACATTCCCTAGTCTTAGGTAGGGACTGGCCTCGATTTCGGAAGGGCCTAGTTAAAGGGCTAGCCATTTCCCCCGAAGCCAAGGACCCTAGTTCACGGAAGGTAGAGAGAGAACCCATAAAGAGGGAGGTAAAGGAAAGACAAGTAACGTACACTCATAGGGAGAAACCTAGGTCTAGGTTAGGCCTGGTGTCCACGCGGGCTCAGAGTAAGGCCAGTCAGGAGGGACAGGACCCCATGGATGACCCCATGTCCGGGTTGCCCTCGCACAGCGGTTTAGTGACTCCTCCCAGCGATCATGTACCGCGTAAGAAGGGGGAGAAGTGGCGGGAGAAAAACCGCAGGGCCCAGAATAGAGCCGAGTTAGCGACAGGTCAGGGATTGCCATGGGCTTCGGCCGAATTGGTGGAAAAATTCCCTTCATTTCCAGAAGAACAAAGGCAAGATCCAGCCTTGACTCGTGCCTTTGATCATGCAAATAAGGGAGAGGCTTCATTGCCTCGTTTTTACTTAGAGGGGGGGGTACTCTATCGGGAGAGCTTAGACCTCCATTCCAGGGAAGTCCGGAAGCAATTAGTGGTGCCTAATACTTTTAAGAATCTGGTTTTAAGGCTAGCCCACGATCATCCGTTAGGGGGACATAAAGGCGTGCAGGGCACCTTAGACCAGATTTTAAATCGTTTTTATTGGCCGGGGATAAAGAGCAGAGCTAAACAATATATTTTGACAGCCTGGGGGGTGTAAAGCTTAAGCTCTGAGGCTGGCCCTGTGAACGGATTTGGGGAGGGGCCAGCACTTATCCGGATAGCGTCACTTTTCAGTGCTGCTATCTGGATAAGTATCCACAAAACTTAGGACAGGTTAAAAACTGCCTAAAGGTATGTGGTTTGCCTATCCACATAGTGGCCACTGGGGGCAGGTTCTCCAAATGGGTTAGTTTTGCGCATACCATGACAGTCATGAACTGTACTTCTAAGCCAGGGTATGTGGAGTATGATCAGTCTCTCAAATTTACTGCTAATGCCCAGAGTAGTACTTGCTTCGTACCAAAGAGAGCTTTCTTTTTAAGTTCATAAGATGTAACAGGTATGTGCAATTTGTCAAGATGTGCATGGAAATCCTTCTTTATTAAGCCTGTGGCTCCCAATACAATGGGAAATATTTCTGTATCGTTCTGCCTCTTCATTCTCTGTAATTCTCTTAGGATCATGCTTTTCAGGGATAGTAATGTTGTAGTGTTTACAGAGTTTCCAATGGATGAGGTGTGCTACATTGTTGTGCCTTTCTGTATAGAAAATTTTCCACCATCAGAACCTCACAGCCAGCTATGAGGTGAGTCACTATTTCCAGATCTTCCGTACAGAATCAACAGATGTCTGTTTTGCCAGTTTTTTCAATGCTTGCTGTAAACCATCTTGTCAATAATCCTCTGTCCTGGGCTGCAACTATCAGTCTCTCATTCTTCAGTTTTAGTTCACCTCACTTTAACCATTCATGTGTCTGTTCTTGATCGACAAAGGGTTCCTGGAATAACACTTTGTATTTCTCACTGTATTTGTGCATTTGCCACTTGTTTTTCCTCATTTGCTGATCTAATTCTATGAAGAATATTTTTCTCTTGTTTTGCAAATTCTGATGCTTCCTTTCCTGTGCATGCTTATGGATTCTCATTCATTCCTTCTAGTCATCAGAATGCTTATCCAACTTTAATGATGGAGACAGATTCTGGAGGTTTACTTTCATATTTCAGCACTTTTTGTGTATTTGGATCCAATGATCCTGTCAGGTAGGCCTGGAGGCCTATGATAGCAGCTCTGTAGGTGTAATCAATCTCTATGAGGCCTAGCCCTCCTTTAGTTCTAGGAATATACAATCTTGGCATCCACTGATTCTTATAAATTACTTCAAGGGCATGACGAGTTTTCTTGTTCGCACATCCAGTTTTTTAAGATTGTTAAGAGGCCAGTCCACAAACCCAAAGCTGTATGAGAATATGGGAATTGCCAGCTGATTGATAGCTTGTATGTTATTCTGTGATGTTAAGGCACTTTTCAATAACAATTTTAATCTCCAGTAGTATTCTTTACTGATCTTCTCACTCAGTAATTTCTGCTTGAGTGTCTTTCCTTCCTCTATTCTGAGATACTTATATACACCTTCATGTTCAAGTTCCTTGATGTCACAACCCTCAGCCAGGGAGATGTTTTCCATTTTGCTCAATTTTCCTCTAAAAAAAATTTGCCTTAGCGTACTTGTCATGGCCAAAAGTCATCCTGATGTCATCACAAAAGCTTTTCAGCACACAGAGTTCCTCTGCTAATTGTTGGTCGCTGGAACTGTAGAGCTTCAGATCATCTACAAAAAGCAAATGGGATGTTACCTTCTTTAGGATTCAGGCTAAATCTGTATCCAAAGAGTTGATGAGAGTACTCATTGGATTAAGCGCCACACAAACAGAAGTGAAATATTCCTCGCTAGATCTTAATGTTAGAAATGATGTACAGACCATCTTCATATCTCAAAAGAGTGTGATTTGCCACAATGTCATGGTGAACTTAATGTACTCTATCAAATCAGGATTTATTTTATACATTTCAAGGCAATTTATTATCCAAGAGTGTGGGATGCTGTCAAAAGCTTTCTTATAATCAGTCCATGCTATACTGAGATTTCTGCTTTTCTTAGCATTGGCCATGATGGCCTTATTCAACATTAACTGGTCTTTGGTTCTTTATGGTCCCCTCTTATTGCCCTTTTGCTCTGTTGCCATGATGTTTTTGAATGCAGTATGATCATATGTTCTGTCTGCATCTATTGCAGTGAACAGCTTATGGATTGTTGGTAAACATGTTATTGGTCTATAATTATTGGGAATATTGCTTGGGTTCCCCTTTGGAAGGAGAAATGTTCTTCCTATAGTAAGCCATTGTGGTGTTAAATCTGTCTGCTTGAACAATTGATTTTTGCAGTTCACCGGGTCTTGGTGAAATGATATTAATTGTTTGGGTCAAAAGTAGGTTACTCCATCTGGGCCAGGGCTCTTCTAGTTTGGGGCTTATTTTAACCTGCTTTCCAGCTCTTTTGTTGTTCCTGCAGGCCATTCCATAGGTTTGATGTTTACTTTCTCTAAATGTTCCCATTTTCAGGGTAACCATTCTGCTTCTTGATTGTGTTCTATAGAGTCCTCTATAGTTTTCTCCAGAAGGTTTCTGTTTTGGCTTTGGTTGGTGGTGCTTTTACCATATCAATGTTCTTTACCAATGCCCTGTAGAATTGTTTTGGGTTCTCTCTAGTTAATTTTCATATCTTTGTTTTCTGTTTTCTTCATACCTTCACAGTTTTTGCACTTCTGCTGCTATTTTCAATTTATTGTTGGAACATATAAATTTCAGATCTTCCTCTGTTATTACAGTATGCTTCAATTTAATGTCTTGCATCTTCCTCAAGATCTTTGATGATCTTAATCCTTCTAGATACCTATCTATCAGGGATACCTCTGCATGCAATGATTGTATTTTTTCTTTGATGCACTTTATCAAGGAGGAACTGTTATTGTTCTCTTTCTCTTCTAGCCCTGCACTTTAGTTGGTAGTATTTTTGCAGTAATAATTTTAACTGCACAATATTGTATTCAATTTATTTATTTCGGCAATGTCAGTAAATGGTCTCTTTATACTGGATATGGCCTTGCTCATCTTATAGTTGTGGTCAATATCATTGGCACCCTTCCAGTTCAACCCTTTAATGTTCAATATCGCCATAAAAAGTGGCCAGTGAAATGACTTTGGACTATATAGGCACACATATTTGACACTAAAAGAATCAAATAAAACAAGACCAATTAAAAAAGAAAATAGTATAAAAACTAGGACTTTGCCAGGAAATGATTATTGTTCCAATTTATCATGGATCACTATTAGAGTGTTAGAAATCCAAAAATCAACTAGCACACACTCAAATATAACAAAAATGTTCTTATGCAATATGTGGATTAAATCCGTTCATCAACTGCTACAGTTATTGGCATAAGTTATTCTTACAAAGGAAGGTCTCAGCATTAACGGGCCGGTGTTCACTGTGACACAAAATCACAAACACCAATTTTGGATGCCCTTTCACATCAATGACCTCCTTTGTAATTCCCCAAACAATAAATGGAAGACCCGCAAATCCAAAACTTAGCTTTTCAACATTTCTGCTTAACGCGGTCACTCAATCAAGTGCTCACAAGCCTCAAACAAGCCTCAATCAAGCGCTCACAAGCCTCAATCAAGCACTCAATCAAGCGCTCACAAATGAAGCCTCAATCAAGTGCTCACAAGCGTTTCGCATATCAGGTCGCTTCTTCAGGGGGATATTGTTTAAGCAGAGTTGAAATGTGTGCAGCTGGTTGTTCGCGTGCAGTACCCTGGTGCGTTAGGTTAACAATATCCCCCTGAAGAAGCGACCTGATATGCGAAACGCTTGTGAGCGCTTGATTGAGGTGTCGGGGTTGGAGTGACTGTGTTAAGCAGAAATGTTGAAAAGCTAAGTTTTGGATTTGCGGGTCTTCCATTTATTGTTTGGGGATTTACAAAGGAGGTCATTGATGTGAAAGGGCATCCAAAATTGGTGTTTGTGATTTTTGTCACGGTGAACACCGGCCCGTTAATGCTGAGACCTTCCTTTGTAAGAATAACTTATGCCAATAGCTGTAGCAGTTGATGAACGGATTTAATCCACATATTGCATAAGAACATTTTTGTTTTATTTGAGTGTGTGCTAGTTGATTTTAGGAAATGATTATTGGCAACTTTATATACAATTCAAATCAATTTGAACAGAAGAACCATATTCCCATTGCAGTAAAATTAGATGCACCTGTGATTAATTGTCAATACTCACATGACTTGAATCAACCAATGAATGATGGCTGTAATGTTTAAAATGGCCACATTCACTTCCTGTTCCATTTTCACAATGGTGAAGACAAGAGAGCTGCCTGGGACCGTCAGAAAACCATTATCACCAAACATCAAACTTCAAAGGGGTACAAGACAACCTCCAAAGACCTTGGGATTCCTGTTTTTACAGTTCGCAATGTTAATAAGAGTTTTTCTGTTCATAGAACTGTCAAGAACCTTCCAGAACATGCTGGGAAGTGGAAAATAAATCCAAGAAGTCTTCGAAGGTTAGTTTGAACTGTTGAAAAACACCACGTACAACATCCAAAGAGCTTAAGGCTTATCTGGAGCGGTGGTTTCAACCTGCACCATATGCAAAGAGGGACTTCATGGGCAAAGGCCAAAGAGGACCCCATTACTCAAAGACAGGCATATAAGATGCATCTTATCTTTTACCAACCCCATCTTGAGAAACCACAATTCTTCTGGGAAAATGTTCTATGGACAGATGAAACCAAATGAGCTCTTTGGCAATGCAGACCAACAATACATTTACAGATGAAGAAATGAAACTTATAAGGAAAATAACACCCTTCCTACAGTTAAATATGATGAAGGTTCCATAATGTTGTGGGGCTTTTTTTCTGCCTCAGGAACTGGAAGCCTGGAACGTATTAAAGGAATCATGAAATCAGTGAACTACCAAGGTATTTTGGAGTGAAATATGCTACCTAGTATCAGAAAGCGAGGTCTGGGTAGAAGATCATGGGTCCTCCAACAGGACAATGACCCAAAACATACATCCAAAGGTACAAAAGAATAGTTAAGAAGGAAAAATGTCAGGCCACTTATCAGGGCACAGCTCTTCCGGAGGGGTGAGATCAGCTCCCAAGGAGAACGCCGAGGTAACTTGCCCCATGCCCCCACTGCCAGGCTCCTCACTCAGGTAACATCTGGCTGCTGCTCAGTGCACAAGAGGAAATGGTCCAAAGGACCCATCGCAGGCAAATCAATGGATGAATTTGGCTCACCTGGGAAGGCTTAGCCACTTTCCCCTTCCATTTACCCATAGGTAATGCACATCTGCACGCCATTAATCCTGTCCAGGTCATATTTTGTTTTTTTCTCAGAAATTTCTGTCTAAATTACACATTTGTTTATTTATTTATTTAGTTTTATATACCACGCTATTTTAAATCAGTGCAGTTTACAGTGGAACAACTCGTTACATAGAACAGGTTTACCTGGAACAAGAGAACAAAACTATATAGGCATTTACAATGAACAGTAGCCTTTTATGACAACTTGAGCATTAATCTTTATACTACAATAGGGGTAACAAATAGGGTAGAACCTTGGACAACTATTTACATGATGGAAGGTGGACTATGGTGTGTAGATGGGTCTGAGATATGGAGAGGAGGTGGGTCCAGGATGGGCTATGCTACATGAGTATAGTATAGTTAGAAGAGATGTGTCTTTATTGCCTTTCTGAAGGTAGCCAGGTCAGATATGCCATGGAGCGGAGGAGGGAGGGAGTTCCAAAGTGATGGCAGGTAAAAGGTGAAGGCTCTGTGCTTGGCAGTTTAGGAGCTATGTCTAGCTGAGGCAGGGATGGTAAGAGTGTTCTCCTCATTCTGTTGTCCGGTGTCCATTGTACGCGTTCTTCCAGGGCAGTTGCAGAGAAGTAATGCAGGATTTTAAACGTCCTTAGGAGGGCTTTGTATTTGAGGCGGCTGGCTATAGGGAGCCAATGAAGCTGCTTTAGGAGAGTGTCACATGCTCATATCTGGAAGCTCCTTAAAGGGTTCGTGCTGCAGTGTTCATGGCCATTTGTAGGGGATGGAGTGAACAATCAGATAGGCCATGTAGGATGATGTTTGCATAGTCTAAGTGAGGGATGATAAGAGCCTGGAATACCCTGGAATACAGTGCAGAAGTCAGCAGGGTCTAATAAGGGCAGTAGGTGGTGGTAGGGTCTGTGTTTTGAGGTATATTGCTTTAGTGTTTATATGGGATTCCATATTCAGGCACTGGTCTAGAGTGATCCCTAGATATTGCACATCTTGTGTTTTCAGTTCTGTGTCCTTTACCGGAAGGGCAGAAGGTGGTATGAAGGTTGGGTCCTTTGTGATGAATAAAACGTCCGTCTTCTTACAGTTCACTCTTAGACTGTGAATTCCCATCCAGTCCAAGACTGCATTAAAGCAGTCTGTAATAGAGGTTGTGGCAAAGTCAACCATTTTGAGCACGGGGGAGGTGAACAGCATAAGGAATTCACCTTAATCAAGGGGTCTCTGTTAGGTGTGCAGGGTCAAAAGGCCAGAGCCACAGTTCAAAGGCAGAAAAAACCCAGCTGGAACAAGTTCCAGGAAATGCTTGACAGTGTAAAAGGGATAGATTGCAAGCACGAGGACAAAAACCCTCACTCTAGCAACTGCACTGATTATTCTGCTGTCAGAAGGCAGGGGGATTACAAACACCTGGGACAGAAAGAGGTGGGGTTGGATCCCAGTGAGTATAAACCTTGGTTAAACTATGAAGAGAGTAGCTGGAGCTGTAGTAGGAGAAGGAGTGGAAGGAGGAGTGATTGGAGAAGGAGCAGAGGAAGCAGCAGAGGACAGTCTTCAGAGCAGCAAGGATGATGGAATGCTGGAGAAGCCAAAGCAGGTGCTAACTTCTGGAGACAGGCTGAGCTACCCATTGCTGAGAGAGGTGATTTCCCTGAATCACGTTTGCAACAAAGGTGGGAGCCAGGAAGGAGAGAAGCTTTCAGGCCACCAGAGAGGTTGTCAGCAGGGCACTCTGATCAAGTGGGTGAGTCAGAACCTATGCAATTGGGAGAAGCAATGTCAGAGCTAGGGGCAGAAGAAGATATGTTGATGGATTGTTCTTTATGCCAAGCTCTAGACTTGAAGGGTTGAAAAGAGTCAGCCTTGAAAGAACTGTATTAGTTAAATTGAGGTGCTTAGGATTGGCTGTTGTATGCAAGCAGCAATCCACGAAGGGGGGAACCTCCAAAACCTTAAGAAACTTTGTAAAGAAACTAAACTGTCTTGCCTTTGACTCTGTTCAACAAAAAAAAAAAAATAATAATTGCCCTAAGGGAGTAGACTGAAATTTTTCTCCCTTTGAACTGTTATATGGAAGACTGCTTACTTTTTATACTCCTGAGCCTCACATTTGATCTCTTGTATTTCCTAGCAGCAGAGGCAACTCTCCTCCCTCCACAGGTATGCTCAGCAGGTCCAGTCCTTTCTGCTGGATGACTCAGCTCTTTTCTTCCAATACGGAGACTGGAGACATACCACCAGCACACAGTACAAGCCCCTTTTCCAGTATGGGACCGTTCCAAGTTCTTCTGATAACACCGATTACAGTGAAGGTGGTGGCTAAAAGATCCTGAAGCCATTGCCCTCGCTGGAAACATTCTCCATCTATAGATCAGGCTTCAGGACCAGGGTGAGAAGTAGCTGACGCCGGGGCAGCCAAGGCCCTAGCAACTGGAGAGGAGAGGAGAAGACTCCTGAAGAAAAGCAACTTTCGGCCTAGAGGTACCGAACCAACATATCCCTTCAAGGTTGGTGACCAGGTACAGGTCAGAGTACCTCACAAGCACGGTACCCTGGACCCGCCCTACGGACCTCCAACTACATCACATGGACAGCCATCCTGTGGGACTCCTGCCCTTCGTGGATCCATGCGTCAAGAATCAAGCGTGTATCGTCTCCACTGACATCATCTTCGGTTTCAGACCACCCTCCAGCCTCCTGACCATCACGCACAAGGCTGTGTTGACTCCTCCTACCACTCATGTGGTGCCTCCTTCAGCCCATCTCTGGAACTGTTAATACGGCAATACTACTTGCCCAGACTGCCTTACCTTTGTGTGCGCAGCTCGCTACAAGCTGGAGCTTTTCTCTCAACATGTCTCATTACTGTACCTTCTAATCTGTGTGAAATGCAGACGTTTACTGTACTTGACAATTTAAACTGCACCCAGCCCCATGTTTCTTTTTCTACTTCCTTGTATAACATTGGTGTTACTCGCCCCTCTTTGGGATATGACTAGGTCCCTTGCCCATTGTAAACTGTCTCTAGTTTTAATGCTACAGATTGTTTTATTGTTTCTGCTTTTAGCCTGTCTAATACTGCTCTATACTGTTCTTCAACTACAGCAGTTTCTCATGCTTACTCTCTGATGTATCTTCCTTTGGGCTGGTCTCAAAGGGCTGATTATTGCCCTATTGAGCGGTTTTATAATCCTTGTTCTTTTCTGTTGTATATTTTCATTTGTTCTTGGCTGCTGTCGGAAGGCCCTACAGAGCTCCACCACTTTTATGTACTCTTATACACCTGTTTCCACGGTGGCTGATGTATCTGAGCTGCCGCGCACAGATATTCAGTTAATAATGCCTGTTTATCTTTATCTTTATCTTTATTTACATGATTTGATTGACCGCCCGGGCCGGAGCATCAGGGCAGTGCACAATACAAAAAAATAAGTTATTTTGTAGTAGATTGTTATTTAGTTATTTTGTAGTGAATTGTTAGGCTGTTCTTCTAGTTGGCCTATACAGGCCCAAAGGGGGGAATTGTAAGGGGAAAATAAGTTTCTTGTTGTACAGAGGGACCATGAGGCCCATATGTGAATACCTAGATAGAAAGGAATGTGTTGTGCTAAGACAAGATTCAGTGATCTTCACAGAGACAGGTACCAGTTTGTACGGTTGCTAATTAGCAATATCAGGAGCAGGGCTATGCTGCTAGGATGGGTTTATGACGTATATATGTTTTTGATACTGTATAAAAGATAGACTGCACTTCTAACGTACGGAATAAACTTACATGCTACTTATGTGCGAGTGTGTGTGTGTGTTTGTTCTCCTGGGATCCCAGACAGAGAAGGTAAGGTAATTCCTCGACCCAGAGGATTAACAGACGTCCCAGGGTAAGTGATATAAGTGCTGGGAAGGAAAAAGGACCCCACCCTTACAGATATGTTGATGGATTGTTCTTTATGCCAAGCTCTAGACTTGAAGGGTTGAAAAGAGCCAGCCTTGAAAGAACTGTTCCTCTTGCTGAAGTAACCTCAGAGCTAAGCAGTGAGAAAGTAAATTCCTGTGTGTTTTGAAAGGAGGAATTTACTGCAGCATAAGCTAGTGAAGTAAGGCTGTGATTCATGCCTCTGTGTCAGCTGTGTTGAAACTCCACAACGGAGAGAAAGTTAATTGGCTGCTAGAAGTGTTTGTGCTTTGCTCCTGTTTATAAGAAAAGCCTGCTATAAGAGTCTTGAGGATACTGTGAATGCTTTATTCATAACCTAAGTTTGGTTCTTCACCTGGAAGTGCAGCCTAGTGAGAATTATGGCTGAGTGAAGATAAGTTTTCCATAGAAGAAGTAAAGTTTGTTTTTCTATTGCTCTGATTGACAAAGGACCATAAGGAAAGTGGCATCTTGTTATATGTAAAAAGGCTAAGCTTCTGCAGTGAAGAGGACTTTAAAAGCCAATGTTGAGTTCTGTTTGTTTTGCCACCAACTTGCTGAACCTTAAGCAAAAATCCTATAATTTAAAATTCTGTAAATGGAACCAGGAACCTGATCTGTTCTATTGTGTTCAAAATAAATTCTTTTTCTGTCATAAGCCTTACCCTTGGTTTAACATGACTACAATCCTTCTACTTAAAGTATAAATATAACAGCTGATAGAAGAAGGTTCTCAACCACCACGCCCTCAACAACTAGAAGACTAGTGGTTTTGGCGTTGTGCTTGTGACAGTTGCGTAGTTGTTCAGATTGTGCCATTCAGGATTTACAAAAGGATACTGCTACAAGGCTGTTGAAAGTTGTACACAGCACGGACAGCTGCTGAAAGTTGTACACAGCACGGACGGCTGTTGGAAGGTATACACAGCACGGACGGCTGTTGAAAGGTGTGCACAGCACAGACGGCTGTGGAAAGGTGTGCACAGCATGGACAGCTGTTGGAAGGTGGACACAGCACGGACGGCTGTTGAAAATCTTCACGTGGAGTTCACGGCTGGAGTCAGCAGATGGCAGAGCAGTCCAGATTGGATCTTCATAAAGACACCCTTTGAAAGCAGGAGTCAACACCTGAGTCAGGTAAAGCGTACCCAGGTGGGGTTGGCTCAGGATAAAAGTAAAAGGGAAAAGTAAATGCTTTTGAGTCAGAAGGGACAAGGAGGCTGTTGAGTGGTGCCGCCCTTGGTTTCTTGTGTTTTTCTTTCAGGAAATCCTTGAAGATGGAGTCTAAAGAATTATTTCAGTGGATGGCAGCGCAGTTCCAGCGCCAGAAAGAATTGGCACAGCAAGCCCAAGAGAGTGCAGCTGCAGCTATCAGGGAGCAGCAGAAACCGGTCTTGGACTTAGTGGCTACCCTGGTTGCTTCACAAAGGCAGGAAAGTGGAGAAGAGCTGGTACCAGCAGGACCATCATCACTTCCAATGGACAGTCTGGTAGACCCACCCACAAGTGGGGCCTTTAATTTTGGCAAACTTTCATCTGAGGATGATATTGATGACTTTCTAGAATCATTTGAAAGGGTAGCGCAAGCTATGATATGGCCAGCTAGCCAGTGGGCAGTGCGTTTAGCGATCTCTTTAACAGGGGAAGCACTGGCTGCATACAGGGCAATTCCAGCTGCCCAAGCCCTGGACTATGAGACTGTAAAAATGGCTATTAGGGATCGTTTGGGATTGACTAAAAGTGTCTGTCATTGAATGTTCAGAGCCACAGCTCTTAAAGCTGGAGAGACTCCAAAGGCATTAAGCCAAAGGATATGGGGTCTGGCATTAAAGTGGCTAACCCCAGGAGAGAAAAATATGGATATGATTCTAGATATGATTGTATTAGAGCAGTTTATGGCAGCAGTGCCAAGAGAAATTCAAGCATTTCTGATTCAACAAAACTGTCAAACCACAGAGGAGGCAACTCTGGTGACTGAACGCTACATAGAAGCTGAGAGAGCACGTCAGCCAGGAGGGGGCGCTCCTAAAGTGAAGGCTGAAGCCAGTTTTGGTATATCAGAAATGAAACAAGGAAATAAAACAGGATGTGTGAAAACTTATATGCCTGCTCAGAAAGAAAAGTGGTCCCAAAAGAAATGTTTTCATTGTGGAGAATTAGGACACTTACAGAGAGCATGTAAGGCTCGTACTGGGTTGGTTGGTACAAGTGTGAAACCTCTGGGAGAGGGATTTCTTCTGAGTGTGAATATACAGGGGATCCCTACCAATGCTTTACTTGATTCTGGTGCTGACCAAAGTATGATATCTCAGAGACTTTGGCAGGCCATTGAGGCTCAAGCAAAGAATGGTCAGAGGAGGCTTGAAGGTCATGTTCAAATCCGTTGCATCCATGGGGCTGCTTCTGGGTATCCCGTGTATACACTGGAGATAAAGGGATTAGGGGTACAGAAGAGCATTCCTGTGGCTGTGGTACCAAAGCTTCCCCATGACCTATTTCTAGGAAGGGATTGGCCCCAGTTTACGGAAGGTTTAGGGAAAGGCCTTCAAGAGAAGGTTGCCTTTGTCTCTACCCGGTCCCAGACTTTAACTAATGACCAAAGGGACGGGTACCCAGGGGGTTCCCTAGAGGCCTTCCCCTCACATGATGACCTGGTGGCTTCCCCGTCCTCTAAGGTTAGGAAGGGGAAAGCTGAAAAACGCTGGGAGAAGCGATGGCGAGGCCAGGGGAGGGCTGGGATACTAGCAGGCCAAGGATTACCTTGGGTCCCTGCGGAGTTGGTTGAGAAGTTTCCAACCTTTCCAAAGGAACAATGGACAGACCCAGCACTCACACGGGCATTTGAATATGCAAAAGTGGTGCGGGATACCCTTACAAGATTTCTGTTAGACGGAGAGATATTATACAGAGAAAGTCACGATCCCCAGTCAGGGACAGTACGAAAACAGCTAGTGGTGCCTGTGGCTTTCAAGGGGTTAGTCTTAAGGCTTGCCCACGACCATCCGGTGGGTGGCCACAAAGGGGTACAAGGGACTCTAGATCAGATCCTTGCACGCTTCTACTGGCCAGGGGTCTTTAAGGAAACCACGCGGTTTTGTGATGCTTGCCCCTCATGTCAGCGGGTCACAGCTACCCGGCCAGCAGTGGCACCCATGATCCCAGTCCCCACAATATCTGACCCCATTGGACAGATTGCCATGGATATAGTTGGGCCCCTGGTTAAAACACCTAGGGGGTTTCAATATATTCTAGTCATGGTTGATCAGGCCACTAGATTCCCATGGGCAGTTCCTTTGCGCAATATCACTGCAAAGACAGTAGCCCTAGAAGTAGTGAAACTGTTTTGCGAGGTGGGTTTTCCTAGGGAGGTGTTAACAGATAGAGGGACTAACTTTATGTCCAAATATTTGGCCCAGGTTTGGGACGCTTTTGGGATACAGCATGTGAAAACAGCTGCCTATCACCCCCAGTCTAATGGTCTGGTAGAGAGGTTTAATCAAACGCTAAAACAGATGCTAAGGCGGGGATTAGATGGGAATGTGACAGAATGAGATGTGTTGCTACCTTTCGTGCTGTACGCCTGTAGGGAGCGGACACAAGCTTCTTTGGGGGTGTCTCCCTATGAATTAATGTACGGCCGGACACCTTGGGGAATCCTTGACATATTAAGGGAGCAGTGGATAGAGCCAGAGAGGGAGGTTATGGGAGTCCCTCACTTTCTATGGGATTTAATGGGGCGATTAAATAGGACTTCCCAGGCTGCTGAAGAAAATCTACAAGCCAGTCAAAATTGCCAAAAAGAGTGGTATGACCAGAGGGCAAAACCTCGCCAGTTAGTCCAGGGGGAAAAAGTCCTAGTCATGGTAGCGGGTGCTATACCGAAATTTGAGGCCCAGTGGAAGGGACCGTGGAAAGTGGTTAGACAAGTAGGTCCAGTAACGTATGAAGTGGAGAGTGGTAGGCAACGCAGACAAGTCTATCATATAAATGTGCTTAGGCCCTGGCAGGAAAGGTCAGCAGTTGCCAATCTATCTAAAGTAGAGCATTGGGCGAGAGGACCATATCAGAATGCGGATGCCTTATCCCGAATTACAGACTGTTTGGAGGAACCCCAATCTCCTCCAACAGCCAGTAATATCTTAAGCAGGGGGGTATGTGGCAAAGTCAACCATTTTGAGCATGGGGGAGGTGAACAGCATAAGGAATTCACCTTAATCAAGGGACCTCTGTTAGGTGTGCAGGGTCAAAAGGCCAGAGCCACAGTTCAAAGGCAGAAAAAACCCAGCTGGAACAAGTTCCAGGAAATGCTTGACAGTGTAAGAGGGATAGATTGCAAGCAAGAGGACAAAAACCCTCATTCTAGCAACTGCACTGATTATTCTGATGTCAGAAGGCAGGGGGATTACAAACACCTGGGACAGAAAGAGGTGGGGTTGGATCCTAGTGAGTATAAACCTTGGTTAAATTATGGAGAGAGTAGCTGGAGCTGTAGTAGGAGAAGGAGTGGAAGGAGGAGTGATTGGAGAAGGAGCAGAGGAAGCAGCAGAGGACAGTTTTCAGAGCAGCAAGGACGATGGAATGCTGGAGAAGCCAAAGCAGGTGCTAACATCAGGAGACAGGCTGAGCTACCCATTGCTGAGAGAGGTGATTTCCCTGAATCACGTTTGCAACAAAGGTGGGAGCCAGGAAGGAGAGAAGCTTTCAGGCCACCAGAGAGGTTGTCAGCAGGGCACTCTGATCAAGTGGGTGAGTCAGAACCTATGCAATTGGGAGAAGCAATGTCAGAGCTAGGGGCAGAAGAAGATATGTTGATGGATTGTTCTTTATGCCAAGCTCTAGACTTGAAGGGTTGAAAAGATCCAGAAGGTCAACAACCCTAAATCTACTAATAACCCCAAAGTCATTAACCAAATGCAACAACACAACGGCAAATAGAGCTTTCAGTCTTTACGTCCCCAAACACTGGAATGCACTACCACCAGACATCCGAGCTATTGTAGACCTATCTCAATTCAGGAAGGCAATCAAATTTCACCTCTTCCTTCAATACTACCCAGCCAACAACTGACTCTAAGTAACCCTACCTAAGATAACAATCATTCCCTAGTATTTGTATATTCCAGCCTCCTTCCTGCAGCTCAGGCGCATACCGTTTAAAGTGATCACTGGATTTCATTTAGATCCTTGTAATTATTACTTCATGTATTCACCACATCCCTGTTGATGCAATTTATTATCTCTTGTATATAGTACAACCCTGTTGTTGTAATTATTATCTCTGTATATAGTTCAACCCTGTTAGCCAAGTTGATACTCCTGTTCCTTGTAAAACCAAACAGAATGTTGTCTTGGTCGTTTTGTTATATTGTAAACCGCACTGATACCGAATAGTGTGGTATATAAGCAAAAGTAATAAATAAATAAAATAAATAAAATAAAAAGAGCCAGCCTTGAAAGAACTGTTCCTCTTGCTGAAGTAACCTCAGAGCTAAGCAGTGAGAAAGTAAATTCCTGTGTGTTTTGAAAGGAGGAATTTACTGCAGCATAAGCTAGTGAAGTAAGGCTGTGATTCATGCCTCTGTGTCAGCTGTATTGAAACTCCACAACGGAGAGAAAGTTAATTGGCTGCTAGAAGTGTTTGTGCTTTGCTCCTGTTTATAAGAAAAGCCTGCTATAAGAGTCTTGAGGACACTGTGAATGCTTTATTCATAACCTAAGTTTGGTTCTTCACCTGGAAGTGCAGCCTAGTGAGAATTATGGCTGAGTGAAGATAAGTTTGCCATAGAAGAAGTAAAGTTTGTTTTTCTATTGCTCTGATTGACAAAGGACCATAAGGAAAGTGGCATCTTGTTATATGTAAAAAGGCTAAGCTTCTGCAGTGAAGAGGACTTTAAAAGCCAATGTTGAGTTCTGTTTGTTTTGCCACCAACTTGCTGAACCTTAAGCAAAAATCCTATAATTTAAAATTCTGTAAATGGTACCAGGAACCTGATCTGTTCTATTGTGTTCAAAATAAATTATTTTTCTGTCATAAGCCTTACCCTTGGTTTAACACGACTACAATCCTTCTACTTAAAGCATAAATATAACAGCTGATAGAAGAAGGTTCTCAACCACCACGCCCTCAACAACTAGAAGACTAGTGGTTTTGGCGTTGTGCTTGTGACAAGGTGTAATTGGGACTGTCCGTGGAGAAAGGAGTGTAGAGCAGCACATCATCTGCATAGATGAGGTACAATATGCCATAGGACAGAATGATCGCACAAATCAGTTGGATGTATATATTGAAAAGCAAGGCAGATAAGGAAGAGCCCTGTGGTACACCTTGGATTTGTTATTTATTTATTTATTTATTTACATTCTCTTATATACCGCGCTATTCTGCATCAGTGCGGTTTACATTGAACAAACTGAAATTACATTGAACAGGGTATTATAACTTGGAGATAACTATTTTACAGGGAACATGGGCTATGGAGGGTTAAGTGGCTTGCCCAAGACCACAAGGAGCAGCTGTGGGACTAGAAAACCCAGTCCTTCCGGCCCAAGGTTGCTGTCCTCTAGTGGGATTTGAACCACCGACCTTCCGGCCTGAAGTACCTTGCCCCAACCACTAGGCTACTCCACTCCACCATTTGTTGTTACTCAGATGACATTTGGGCACCTATGCATACCAATTGCTGTCTGTCTGATAGATATGATTGACACCATTCTAAGACTAGGTTCCATATGCCTTTCAGTTGTAGTTGAGTAAGTAGGAGGCTGTGACAGACTGTGTCGAAGGCTGATGCGATATCTAGGAAGACTAGAATGAAGCCCTGTTTTCTTTTGTTCATGCCCCTCACTAGATTGTTTATAAGGGAGGCAAGCAAGGTTTCAACATTGTGTTGATGGCGGAAGCCATGCTGTTGCTGGTCCAGTGGGGCGAAGGCATCAATGTGGTCTTGGATCTGTTGTTGGACTATCTTCTCTGTTATCTTAGCCAGGAAAGGAAGGCTAGATATGGGTCTATAGGAGTTTAGGTTGTGTAGGTCCATTTTGGGATTCTTTAGAAGGGGTCAGATGGTGTAAGTTTTTAGTGATGTAGGCACCAGACCTTTAGAGAAGGAGTGGTGTATAATCTTCGAGATATAAGGACTTAATTCAGAGCAAGCTGACTTGATCCAGTGGGAGCAGCAAGGATCAGACAGTGAGGGGGTGGAGTTGAGCACTTTTATTATGACCTCGATTTGTTCAGCGGAGTATGGGTGGAAGGAGTTTAGCACAGGGATGTTGGTGTTTTCACTATGAGGATTGTCTGCGCCAGAATCTCCTATATTATAGATAAGCGAATTGGTTTTATTACGAAAGTGGGTAGCAAAGTCCTGTGGGTGGAATATGCCTTCGGTATATTGCAATAGCGAGTCCTTTATGAGTGACTGAATGATTCTAAAAAGCTCACGGAGCTTGTTAAGGGAGCACATAAGGATGTCGGTGTGGTATTCCTTTCTTCTCTGATTAATTTCATTGCAGTGTTCTTGCAGGGTCTTCATATAGATGTCACAATCCTGGAGGAGTCTAGAGTGGCGCCATTTCCGCTCATTTCCTGAGGTGAAGCAGGGACTTACGTAGATCTGCTGTGAACCAAATGGCAGTATGAATTCTTTTATTGGATCCCATGTAATGTGGTAGGAGAGCAGTTTTGTTTAGGGTGGAGCTCCAAGAGTGTATAAGTTCAACTAACTCAGAGGTGTCAGAGTTAAGGTTGGGTAAGGTTTCTTCAAGGAATGCCTCTTTTTTGAATGGTCTAAAGCAGCATACTGGTGGAGATGTAACAGTAGAGGAGGTGCTAGGGTCAGGCAGAGCAGATGGGATGTGGAAAAGAATGGCCTTGTGGTCTGACCAAGGAACTGGTATAATTTGTGGTTGGTCAGGACTGGTTCCAAGTGTGGAGGAGGTTGTGAAGATTAGGTCCTGTGTGTTTCCTTTAGTGTGGGTAGGGACTTGAATAAGTTGATCATAGTTTAGTGAAGACATCACCTCAAGAAAGGCCGTAGAGTTCTTCTTTGATAAGGCAGGGAGGTTGAAGTCTCCCAATAGCCAAGTGGTCTACCCTTAGTTGATTGCTCGCATGCTAAGTCAAATACTGTAGAGAAGTTATCAGCATATGTGGATGGGGCTCGATAGAAAAGAGCTGTTGCTAAGTGCATTTTTGCAATCATGATGGCATCGAGGCTGTTAGAGTTGTGTGAGGTGATGCATTGGAATTGAAAATCTGATCTGACTATTATAAAGATGCCTCCACCTCTTCTGGTAGTTCTAGGACACAAAGAGATCGTAGTTAGGGAAGTTTAGTTCATTCATGATTACTGCGTCTGTGTTGGTGAGCCATGATTCTGTAACAAAGAGTATGTCTAACTTATGCCTTTCAACATAGTCACCAAAAATGGGCCATTTGTTCTGGACAGATTGTGCATTTATGAGCATACAATTTAAAGCTTTTTTCTCTGGAGACTTTCATCTGGGGCTCTTTGCTGGAGGCTGGCATATAATATGAATGAGATGTTGGTGCCTTATTAGGCGTGGTAGTCTCAAGTTGGAGAAAACATCATCCTGACCTCTCCGGCCATGACCATATATGGTGGAAATCAGACCTTGTTGGTGCGAGAAGGTACCAGCCTAAATGAAGGACTGGGCCAGGCAATATAAAAACAAAAAGACAGGAATTAGGTCTGGCATTGCGATAGGGAGGGAGGTGAGCTCACCAGTTGGGAGTGAAGTGCAACTAACATAGTAGCATAGTAAATGACAGCAGATAAAGACCAGTATGGTCCATCTAATCTGCCCAGTAAGATGGCAAGAGTAGGTGCACCTGCCACTCTGTGCAGGCCACCCCTCCCCATGTCTTTGTTTAGGGGTGAACCCACTGCTCTGTGTAGGACACCTCTATTTGTTGATAAATTAGATAGTTAAGTTTATTTTGATTTTATCCTGTTGCTATAAAGAGATCCACTGTGTCTGTCCCATGCCATTTTGAATTCTGTCACTGTATTTGCCCCCACCACTTCCATCGGGAGGGCATTCCAAGCATCCACCACCCTTTCTGTGAAAAAGTATTTCCTGACATTGCCTTTCAATTTACCTCCTTGCAGCTTCATGTTATGCCCTCTAGTTTTACAGCTCCCCTGTCTTTGGAAGAGGTTTGTTTGTTCATTATTTCTCTTTAAGTATTTAAAGGTCTGAATCATATCTCCCCTAGCCCTCCTCTCCTCCAGAGTGTACATATTTAGGTCTTCAAGTCTCTTCTCATAAGGCTTCTGACACAGGCTCTAAATCATTTTGTGGTACACAAACGTTGTAGATCCAAAAACTTTAGAGTAATGTCACTGTTCAGCCAATATATATCCAATTACTCCAACCCGTGAATATTTCCTTAATTAAATGGCTCAATAAATTGCTCAATACACAGCTTAGACTAACATCAATTCTTCTGTTTCTAACCGGGTCTCAGACTCGTGGGCAGCAATTTGTGATGAATATCACGTAGTGCTCCTTCTTTGCATCAACGACCCATTTTAAATTCTTTTTATAACTTTTGCTTAACGTTTTTTTTCAAAAATCCAGTTAGATAATGTAACTTTTTCTTAACGTTTTTTTTCTTTTTTCAAAAATCCAGTTAGATAGTATAAAGTATGATAATAATCAAGCGTATCTTATGACTTATCTTCAATGTCCCAACGCCAGACTGGGCGCCTCTGCGTTTCACAGTCTCTTTGTTTCTTCAGGGGATTTTTTCATAGATAGGCTTACAATATCAATTATCTCAACTGATTCATCATAGATCAAACCTAGCTCTGGATAGTAGAAAAACGCGCGTTTTTCTACTATCCAGAGCTAGGTTTGATCTATGATGAATCAGTTGAGATAATTGATATTGTAAGCCTATCTATGAAAAAATCCCCTGAAGAAACAAAGAGACTGTGAAACGCAGAGGCGCCCAGACTGGCGTTGGGACATTGAAGATAAGTCATAAGATACGCTTGATTATTATCATACTTTATACTATCTAACTGGATTTTTGAAAAAAGAAAAAAAACGTTAAGAAAAAGTTACATTATCTAACTGGATTTTTGAAAAAAAACGTTAAGCAAAAGTTATAAAAAGAATTTAAAATGGGTCGTTGATGCAAAGAAGGAGCACTACGTGATATTCATCACAAATTGCTGCCCACGAGTCTGAGACCCGGTTAGAAACAGAAGAATTGATGTTAGTCTAAGCTGTGTATTGAGCAATTTATTGAGCCATTTAATTAAGGAAATATTCACGGGTTGGAGTAATTGGATATATATTGTCTAAATCATTTTGGTCACCTTCCTCTGAACAGTTTCCAGTCTTTTTACATCCTTTGCAAGATATGGTCTCCAAAACTGAACACAGTATTCCAAGTGAGGCCTCACCAGTGACTTATACAGTGGCATTAGTACCTCTTCCTCTCTGCTGGGAATTCCTCTTTGTATGCAACCCAACATCCTCCTGGATTTTGCCACTACCTTGTCGCACTGTTTTGCCACCTTGAGATCCTCAGAAATAATCACAGCAAGGTCCTTCTCCTAGTCCATGCACACCAACGTCTCGCCCCCTATAGCGTACATTTACCTTGGATTTCTGCTTCCCAAGTGCATGACACTGAACTTCTTCGCATTAAATCTTAACTGCTAAGCATTCTTCCAGCTTTTGTAGAGTGGAGGAGTAGCCTAATGGTTAACAACATTGGCTTGGGAATCCACAGACCAGGGTTCAATTCCCACTAGCACTCCTTGTGGCCTTGGGCAAGTCACCTAACCCTCCATTGCCTCACAAAAATCCAAATTATCAATGTCCCTGTTTAATGTATATTACCAAGTTTAAGTTTCAATGCAAACCACTTTGATTGACATGATAAAGCAGTATATAAATCCTGCTAAATAATTTCCTCATGTTATCCACTCCCTCAGGGGAGTCCACTCTGTTGCAAATTTTTGTGTCATCTGCAAAAAGGCATTTCCATTCAGTCCTTCAGCAATATCACTCACAAATAAAGGATGCAAGTATGGTGACTAGTTGAGGGTGTGCTCTCAAGCACTATTCTAGCAGAGAGATTCTATCTAATTTAAACCAGAGGACTGTATAACCTGCAAGAATGTAGCTATACTACTCATCACTAGCACCAGCAAGTTAATATAGCATATGAGACATACAGAGTAATAGGGTAGCAGCAATTGCAACCAAGAATAGTTACCAAGAAGACAAGACTTACAGGAAGTGGGTCACTGAAGAGTTTCAAAAGTTTCAAACAACATAACGTGGAGTGACCTCAGCCCACCTCAGGTCCCTGCCAAAAGGCCCTCTGGCAAGGCCCTCAGGCGCGAGCACGCCTAATGGCGCTTCATCTTTAAACTTAAAGTCCTGCAGTCCTTTTCGGCTCGATTGGCCAGGCAGTGGGAGCAGGGAGGGGCTTGCCTGCCTGCTCCCTTCCCCAATGCCGATTGGGGCTGAAGGCTGTTGTTCCTGCCAGTATTCCCGTACCATACATCTTTGTTTGTGTTTTATACATTTGAACATGCTATTAAAATATTATGATGGCACACACAGCAGGAATATTTCCAATTCGTATTTCTCAATATATTGTACACAACATATCTAAAATGCAAGGGTGCCAATAATGTTGACCACAACTGTAATTATCATACTTCTAACCTTTGGTGTTAAATTTAACTTCGGTAATGTTTCCCTTGCTTGGAACCCAGCAAATTCTTCTCTGTCCCTATGGACTAGGAGTTCAATCTTGAATTCCTCTACCTCTGGGTTTTTCTCCTCCCTTTCTTCCTCCTCTTCAGTTGATTTGTTGACCCGTCTTTATTCATCTCGCTCTCCTGCTGTTCCAGATCTCTCAGCTCCTGCTCCCCTTTAAGTGCTCATTCTTTTTCTGTGTATTCCTTTCTTCTGGTTCTGTCACCTTGGTCTCCTTCTTCTCATTGTATTTCTGTTTCCATGGAAGCCCTTAGTTGCGTCAAGATGTTATCATTCACTTAGTTCTTTACTTTGATCTGTGAAATTAAAGATCTTTAGTTTGCATCTTTTGCTTTTTGCAGTTTTTCTAGTGGCAATTTTCCTCTTTCTTCCAGTTTTTGGCGGATTCTCTTTGTATACCCTCCTGATTTAAATGTAGGGTTTGTAGCATAAAAGTAGCAGTGCATTATCTCCTCTATCTGCAGAGGTCCACCTAACCGTAGTTAATCCTCTTAACCTTTTCATTAATTTCTGTGGTTTATTCTCCTGCCACAGTGGGTCCATGAACAGGCTCACTGTGGCCTTTATCTGTGGCAGGGATGTCATCTGCTTCTGCAGCACTTGCATTATCGCAACCACCATCGTTAGCCCTAGTGCATAAGCTACAGGTGTGCACTTTTTATCCTGGGCGACGTGCGGCCAATATGTATTTTTCTTTTTCATTCTTACCATACTTCAATTCTACTGTCGCCTTGCAGAGATTTAGTGTAGATGTTATGCAACGGGGTCAGCACGTGAAGGTACTCAGCAAGACTTGAGGAAGGAACTTTATTCTCTCCCCCTAAGAGATGCACATCAATTCACCCCTTTGATCCCCGCTGTCTGCAAAATTCAGATATTCAGCAGCAGCTGCTCTCCGGATACGGCTGCTGCATATCTGGAATTACTTTACCAATGGCAGCCAATATTTTCAAAAACCGCTGACTGCCAAGAGCTCAGTTATCAGCCCAACAGTACAGTAATTACCAGAGAGTAGCTTTTATGTTGCTGGTATTCAACTTGTCCTGGCAGCTACCTGGCTAAAGAAACTGACAAAACTGACTGAATACCAGACAGCTACACTCCTACTCTTAGATCTAGTACAATTTGAAATGGTAAATATTTCTAATCAACTTATACGGCTCCACTCGAGATTTTCTAAACCTCTATCATATCCCCTCTCTGTGGTCTTTTTTCCAAGCTGAAGAGTCCTAACCTCTTTAGTCTTTCCTCAGGACCCTTTATCATTTTGCTTGTGCTTCTCTGTACCTTTTCTAAATTCTGCTATATATTTTGTAAAATGTGGTGACCAGAACTGCACACAGTAGTCAAAGGGGCGTATTTACTAAACCATGTTAGGCTTTTGCAGCTACTTAGTTGCACAAGCTGTGTGTTAGCTGTTGGGGACATGCACAGCAGCTCCCCAACAGATACTATACTGAACACGCAGAGAGTGTGGCGCGGCAGCAGAGTGGTTGCACAAAGCACCTGTACTGTTTGCTGTTACCACGCACAGATGACACCCGCAGTAACCGTGTGTTGCAGATATGACCATTCTCGGCCCATTTCCAGCAGCTAACATAGTTTGTGCAGATAGCACAGAAAATCGCTGCACTATCTGCCTTTGCCCTGTGCTATCCACCATGTTAAGAGGTAGCGCAACTTAGCAAACATGTCCAAAAGTGTAAATGTACCATAGATTTATGCAAAGGCCTTATGATATTCTCTGCTGTATTCTCCATTTCTTTCCAAATAATTTCTAACATTCTCTTTGCATTTTTGGCCACTGCTGCTTTGATATTGTGATATTGTCATGTGATAAATCACAGTGCTTGATTTAACCATTTCGTACTAAGGTATATTGCACAATATTTTTCAACCATATCATTAAGGAGAAGTATAATAAAATACAATAATAGCGGAAAAGGAGCCTGATAACTAAGAGACTAGGGTTCAATTCCCATTGGCACACCTTGGCCAAGTCACTTTACCCTCCACTGTCTGGGAAGAAAGGCCCGGTGATCTACTTCTGGTCACACCTTGTCAAGACAACCCTGGAGCTACTGGGTCGCCAGGAGTCAGCATTGATTCGAAGGCACACACTGAATTGGAGAATCAAGGAATGATCAGCTAACAGGAAGTAACACCATCATCAAAATAATTTGGTTCTTGTAAACAAGACCAATAAAAGGACTAAAATAAGAAGTGTGGCATGCTGGTAAAAGTTCAAACCACATTCTTATTCTTATGGTGTGGGCCTGACGAACTAAAGCATTTTTTCCAATTTTGTATTAATGGGAAAAATGCTTACTGCATCTGGCCCCTATGTGATCACAACCAAATCACATTCTTCCATTATGCATCAGTTTCGTGGATGCAATTTGTAAATAACGCTGTCCCTTCCCTACTCTGCTCGTTGAAAGCCACTGTACAGATCATTCCAAATAACATCATTCTACCCACCCTTAGAGGAGTGGAGGAGTAGCCTAGTGGCTAGTGCAACTACCCAGAAGACCAAGGGCTTGATTCCCACTGGCACATCTTGTGATCTTGGGCAAGTCACTTTACCCTCCACTGCCTCAGAAGAAAAGACCTGGCAAGAAAACCCTGAGGCAGCTAGGTTGCTAGGAGTCAGCACTGACTGACTCAATGGGACCAAAAATAAAAAAACATCCTTAACAAATGGAGATAATTCCTAACTCACATCAATAAGGGAGAAAAATTCTGGTATCTATCATAAAAAACATTTTGATGTTTCAATGATAACACAGGTACACTACCAAAAAACTGCCTCCAGTTTTGCAACTGATTCCTATAGATTTTGGGGTGCTGAATCCAGGAAAAATAGCCAAAATGTTCCATCACGTCACGTTTTCTTGCAAAATTAGATTTCTTACCCATATAAGGAATGTTCACATAATTTCTTTTTAGCCGACTGCAGTTTATTTTCTTGGCCCAAAATAGAGGTTGTAATGGTTAACTAACTAGAAACACTTCCTCATGATATTTTAGAGTGTTTTGTATTCATTTTATACATTAACAGGACAATTGGGAGGCGGGGGGCTAAATCCAGTACTCGCGCTGGCGCATGTTCTTTCCTGTTCGCCTCGCCTCGTTCGCTCGCTCAAACACGGTGGTTGTGACATGAACGTTCCTGTCAAATTTCAGTTTCTTGCAAGTTCATTATTACCTTTTGTTTGCTCAGTCGTAATCCAGCTTTATTCCGAAGTGGTTCACTACAGTTGTAGTTTGCAGTGCTGTGTATTTGTGATGGCTCACAGAGCCAGAGGTTACGTCAACTCTCCGGACAGTTTTTGTTTTATTTGTGGGGAATATACCGTGAAAAAGCGGCAGAGGAACATTTCTGCATTTATTAAAAAAGTATATTTCGCCTATTTCGGTTTGAAGTTAGGCGATCAAGACAAACCGTGGGCTCCTCACAAAGTGTGCAAGACATGTGAGGAAGATCTACGCTTATGGATGAAAGGTAAAAAACAAGCATTTCGTTTCGGAATACCTATGATGTGGCGTGAACAAAGAGACCACAGCAGTGACTGCTATTTTTGCTCTTGCATTGTGAAGGGATACAACTTAAAAAATAAGAACGTAATAAGTTACCCCAACCTTCCCTCAGCAATTAGGCCTATGCCTCATAGCAACGAAGTACCTGTGCCTGAACCACCAAAATCTTTGGATCATATTTGTGTGGACGGTTCTGATCATGAGACTCATCAGATGGCTTTTCCCAATGAGTCCAATACTTCCGAGTTTGAAACTGAACCAGATCCGAAACCTGAACTTTTCTCTCAAGCTGAATTGAATGATTTAGTCCGGGATTTAGGACTCCCAAAAGATGCTGCCCAACTGCTAGGTTCTCGGCTTAAACAGAAAAATCTATTGTCACCAGGAACAACTTTTTATTGGTACCGCAACCGCGAGACACAATTTTTGAAGTATTTCAGCAAAGAGGAAGATTTGGTATTTTGCAACGATATATACGGAGTGATGGAAAAGTTTAAACTCAAGTATGATCCTGCTGAATGGCGGCTGTTCATTGATTCGTCAAAAGACAGCATAAAAGGTGTTCTTCTTCATAATGGCAACACATTCGCTTCAGTTCCTATTGCTCACTCTGTTATTCTCCAAGAAAAATACGAGAATTTGGCCCTGATTCTTCAGAAGATTCGTTATGATGAGCATAAGTGGATGATTTGTGGAGACTTTAAAATTCTATCCATGCTATTAGGGCAGCAATCCGGTTTCACCAAATATCCCTGCTTCCTTTGCTTGTGGGATAGCCGGGCCCACGACCTACACTGGGGGAAAAAAGACTGGCCAATTCGGGAGTATTTGAGACCCGGTGAGAAAAATGTTCTTCATGAGAGCTTGGTACCTCATGATAAAATTCTATTACCACCTCTCCACATTAAGTTGGGTCTCAGTAAGCAATTCATCAAGTCCCTTCCAAAAGATGGTGAGTGCTTTTGGTACCTTTGCTCAAAGTTCCCCCGACTTTCTGAAGCAAAGCTAAAGGAAGGAGTGTTTGTTGGCCCTGATATAAAGAAACTCATTTCAGATGGAGCATTCGCTGAAACCATGTCTGAGAAGGAAAAAGAAGCCTGGGATTCCTTCAAGGATGTTGTTCTCAAATTCTTGGGGAACAGGCGGGATGAGAACTATAAGGATATTGTTGCCAGGATGCTCAATGCCTTCAAAGAACAAGGCTGTAACATGAGCCTGAAAGTCCATTTCTTGCACTCCCATGTGAACTACTTTCCCGAAAACTTAGGGGCGTACAGTGAAGAACAAGGTGAAAGGTTTCACCAGGACATCAAGGACGCAGAGAGAAGGTACCAAGGAAGATGGAACACCACTATGATGGCTGATTTCTGCTGGTTGCTGCTGCGGGAAACCCCAGATGAAAAATACGCCAAGCAGCGCACCAAGAGAAGCATTCGGGGGAAGAAGAAACGGGCCCACCAGGAGATTGATTGACCCAAGAATGACTTTAAAATCTAAACTGTGTTGACAAATATCGTGTTTTTACTAAACTTTGAAATAAAAATTTGCTAGTTATTACCACAGTGTCGGATCTCATTTATTAGAATTTTATTTTCACACCATCGGGTGTTTGTCTTCATGTATTGCAATGGTGCGGTTTGCGTTTTCTATTCTTACATACATACCTGTACAACATTTTTTGCACATTTCTTTGCTTTGCTTTGTGTCTAACCTCGCTCTTATATGCTCAATGTTTGTGCACATGTATGTGGCTGTTTTAAGTGCAGGCAATTTTGCTACCATCACAGTGTGTTTTGTTGACATTACTCTATTCTTATGTGCTGCCTTGTTACAATTTTCTTTATTCTTATTTGAATAACTACTAAACAATTAGTATAAAGAATTCATCCAAGAAACTTTTATCTCGATCGCACTCAATCTGAAACGTTCACCTCAAACTGCTAACCCAATGTAGCAAAAAATCTGTACGTGATGGAGCAAATTGGTTACCAGATTTGGATTCAGCGCACCAAAAAACGTAAAAATCAATCGAAACATTAGAGGCAGTTTAAAAAAAATTTTTTTAGTGTACCTGTGTAATCTGGTAACATGAGAAGAGTTGTTTGTTTGTGATCTAGGGGACATGCAACTATTTGAGAAGAGGATTGGGTCTATGGTATACAATATATGGGTGTAGAATGAATGACATCAGCTGGGAGTGGCTGTGGCTGCAATACTGTCTGTGATTGGAGGACCGGTGGGTTTTAGAGAGATGTGCTCTGATTGGATGTTGTGGTAGATATAAGCTGTTACTGCTGAGCGTACCTAGTAAATTAAAGAAAAGGCTAGCAGGCATGCTAGTGATTATGGGAGCCTATGCAGAGTGAAATGCTGCTGACCTTGGAGGTATGTTAGAAAGTTTGATTGGTTATGTTATGAATTTAGTTTAGGTCTCTTAAAGGAGAGTGTGTTTTAATGGGGTTCTGTGATGTTTTGCAGTTTGTGTTACTGGGTCTGGTGATCTTCTGTTAAAATGCCAGCCAGGATCCTCCTTAGAGGAAGAGGAGACCTGCTGGTGAAATGTCATCTAGGACCCTCCCCTGAGGAAGCAGAAGTGAAATGCTATCTGGGCATCCATTGCAGCGTTGGAAGTGAAATGCTATCTGGGTGTCTGTTGCAGTGTTGGGATCAGTTGCTATTATGATGGATTCAAGGGCTTAAGGCATAAGGGTTGTGTGCAATACATGTAATATGTGGTATATCTTTTGCCATACCTCATACCTTTTTTTTTTTTTTTAATTTCCAAAATTTATTTCAAAATGAAACAAAATTACAAAGAAAACATTACATAAACTGTAATATCCAGTCAACATCAAGGAGCAGCTTCACACA
Source organism: Ichthyophis bannanicus (assembly GCA_033557465.1). Taxonomy (NCBI): domain Eukaryota; kingdom Metazoa; phylum Chordata; class Amphibia; order Gymnophiona; family Ichthyophiidae; genus Ichthyophis; species Ichthyophis bannanicus. The sequence goes on from CM066037.1 coordinate 94,665,748, forward strand.
TTTGCAGTCAAATTTAAAAGGAAACCTGAGAAAACCAATAAGCTCAATATACTAAATCAAGTGATACACTATATTCCTCCTATAATTACACCAAGTTATACCAGTTCCCTCTCACTCAACAAGCTAACTAATTGATCAGGTTCAGAAAATATATATCGCTTACCTTGAAAGGTAATCTGACATTTACAGGGAAATTTAAGATAAAATAAACCCCCCAAAGCAAGAACACGTGGACGGAGAGCTTACGGCGTTCTTGTGTGATTTTGGCCACATCTGGAAATATCTGAATAACTTGACCACAGAACTGTTCGGTTTTCTTCTGAAAGTAAACCGTCAAAACCCTATCCTTATCCATCTCCCAAACAAAGGAAACTAACAAGGTATCTATTGTAGGAATATCATCTGTGGAAGATTCAAGAAAGCCAGATAGATCCAGAGTGGAAGAAACCAGCTTTTCACTTTGGATATTCCCTGACATGTTACCATCCAAATCTTTTTTAACTCTAGGTATATAATACAATTTTGAAATTAAAATATCCGAAACATCTTTAAACATCAGAATTTCCTTAAAGTATTTTTGCAACAACAACAAGGGGGATAAGTAATGTGTCCTAGGAAAATTTAGAAAACGTAAATTTTTTGACCGATATACATTTTCTCGAAATTCATCCTGTCGTTGCAAAGAACTAAAACCCTGAGAAAATTTCAAGTTGACTTCACTTTGAGAGGAAACAAATTGCTCAGTAGAATTAGCAAGCCTTTCCACAGATGTCAGCCGAGCTTCATGATCAGTTAGTTTGCCAACCGTCTCTTTCGAGAAAACAGATATCTTCTGCAATGAAGCACTTAACGCTGTTTCCATCCGTGAAATGACAAGCCAGACATCTTTCACAGAAACATGTTCAGGAGGGGAACATCGTTCAACAAAACCCGGAAAGGAAACCACCGATGGTAACGGTAATGACAATGGTAAATTAGAAGAAGTTACTTGCAAAAACGAATCTGGAAGTAAAGCTGGGGAAACATCCAAGCCCTTCGTATCCACAGGAGAAGAAACGGCACAACTATCAACTTTGTTTGTGATGAGTTTAAGGGCATATTGATTGTACTGAATAGATGTGTACCACATTGGAAGGGAGTTTTTTGGACCCATGATGTCCTAGAACTAGTCCATGGCCTAATTTTCTTAAGCTGGGACATTGAGCCCATGGGTGCCGAGTTCCTTTTTCTCTCTTATTGATGTGAGTTAGGAATTATCTCTATTTGTTAAGGATAGGTAGAATGAGGTTATTTGGAATTTGGGTATTATAGGCGTCGTTCTGGTGGAATGGATTATTTAATACTGTACAGATCACGGCATTCCACATCCTTAGCCTATCACTTTCCACTGCAACTGTTCATGTGACCTTCAAATATGCTGTAGCTCAAAGTTTTCACTAGATCCTACCCGTCCTTCCTGTTATCGGCAGTTCACCACTGCTGTCTGTGTCAGCAGGGCCAGCCCGTCCATTGAGCAAGAATGTTTTTTGCACAGGGCCCCGCGTTTCAGGGGGCCCCGCGCAAAAAACATTCTGATCCTAAAGTCAAATTTTAAAAAAAAAAAAAGCTGTCTTCTCCCGCTGCCGGGGCCGCCGCGGCAGAATCGAGTGTGCCGCGGGGCCCCCCCCTGCCCAGCAGAGCCTGCCCTCCCCTGTATCCGCTCTCTCGTACAGCTGCCTGCAGTCTCACGCGCCGACTTTCAGAGCGCGAGGGGAGAGTTTCTCCCTCGCTGCTCTGTTAAGCCCGCGGGGGCTGATGGGAAGTTCCCATCAGCCCCCGCGGGCTTAACAGAGCCGCGAAAGGGAAACTAGTCCCTTCGCGCTCTGAAAGCCGGCGCGTGAGACTGCAGGCTCTGCTGGGCAGGGGGGGCCCCGCGGCACACTCGATTCTGCCGCGGCGGCCCCGGCAGCGGGAGAAGACAGCTTTTTAAAAAAAAAAAATTTGGCTGGGCTGGGCTGGGCTGGGCTGGGCTGGGGGGGGGGGTAGGAGTGCTGATGGGGTGGGGGGGGTAGGGGTGCTGATGGGCTATGGGGGGCTATGGGGTGCTGGGGGGGGTTAGGAGTGCTGATGGGCTGGGGGGTTAGGAGTGCTGATGGGCTATGGGGGGCTATGGGGGGCTGGGGGGGTTAGGAGTGCTGATGGGCTATGGGTGGCTGGGGGGCTATGGGGGTATATGGGGGGCTGGGGGGATTAGGAGTGCTGATGGGCTATGGGGTGCTATGGGGGGCTGGGGGGGGTTAGGAGTGCTGATGGGCTGGGGGGGTTAGGAGTGCTGATGGGCTATGGGGGGCTATGGGGGGCTGGGGGGGTTAGGAGTGGTGATGGGCTATGGGGAGGCTGGGGGGTTAGGAGTGGTGATGGGCTATGGGGGGGCTGGGGGGGTTAGGAGTGGTGATGGGCTATGGGGGGGGCTGGGGGGGTTAGGAGTGGTGATGGGCTATGGGGGGCTGGGGGGGGTTAGGCGTGGTGATGGGCTATGGGGGAGCTAAGTCTTTATATGGGCTGATGGGATTAGGACTGGAAGTGGGTTGATGGGGGGTTAGGACTGCTAATGGGCTATGGGGGGCTTAAACTAAAAATTGGGTGATGGGGGATTAGGATTGGAAATGGGCTGGTGGGATTAGGACTGGGAGTGGGCTGATGGGGAGGTTAGGACTGGTAATGGGGTATGGGGGGGCTTAAACTGAAAATTGGGTGATGGGGATTAGGGCGAAATGGGCTGATGGGGGGGGGTTAACACTGGAGGTGGGCTGATGGGGTTAGGACTGGTAATGGGCTGTGGGCTGATGGGGAGTTAGGAATGGTAATGGGCTATGGGGGGGTTAGGACTGATAATGGGCTATGGGGGGGCTAGGACAGGAAATGGGCTGATGGGGAGGAGTTAGGACTTGAGGTGGGCTGATGGGGTTAGGACTGGTAATGGGCTGTGGGCTGATGGGGGGGTTAGGACTGGCAATGGGCTATGGGGGGCTGACTGGGAATGGGTTGATGGGGTTAGGACTGGAAGTGGGTTGATGGGGGGGCTAAGACTGGTATTGGGTTGGGGGGTTGCTAGGACTGGAAATGGGCTGATGGGGGGCTAGGACTGGAAATGGGCTGATGCAGGGACTAGAAGGGAATGGATGCTGGGTGAGGCTGGACCTAGAAGGGAGCTGATGTTGGGGGAGGATTAGAATGGGATGGGGCTGGGAGAGTAAAATGGAGAGGGGAAAAATATTTTGTGTGGGAGGGATAAAAAATCTACAATTGGCCGGGTATTGGGAGAGTAAGTGGGGATTGAGGATGGAGGGGTAAAATTTGAGTGGATGAAATAGGAATGAGGAAAGAGCAAAAGGAGAAAGATTAGTATGTTAAAGCAGATGTAGAGAGAGAGAATGGAAAAAAAAACTAGAAGAGAGAAGAAAGGACAAATGGACAGCAGATGATGGAGAGTTAGCAGAAAACATGAAGAAACCAGAAGAAAGTGGCTGGAGCAATTGCAACTGAAAAAAAAATGCACAAAAGGTAGAAAGATATCTCTTTATTTTGAATTTATTAACTGGAATATGAAAGCTCTGGGAAATGTGCATCATTAACGTCTGCGCTTTGTTTGGTACAAGAGGAAATTAATTTATAGTTTTATTTCTACAGTGTTGTTGTACATTCCAAGTTTGGCTTTTGGGGTTCCCAGTTTAATTATTGCCTTCCTGTTTCTAAATTGTGATTCCTTGTTTGGTGATGGTCTATGTTCTGCATGTGTAACTGAGCTGAGGTATTCTGTTTATGTAATTCCTATTTGACATTGCCACTTGTTCTCTTTCCCCAGTAGGTCATGTATTGTTGTTCTCTGAAATGTATTGGTTTAATATTTGCAGTGTTGCCTTTTGATAGGTAGGGTATGGTGCTTTGTGAGTCCTGGTAGTGCTGTTAGGATACGGCGGGTTTGCTATTGGTTCTAAATGGGCAGTGTTTGTAGTAGTTCCTAATGTGCCTGGCGGTTGGCACTGGATTATAGTAATGTAGAAATCTTTTAGTCTGTCTTTATCCATACACTCATTAAGAGACATGTTTACTAAAAGTTAGTGTATGTTAGCATTATGCAAATATTTATGCAAATAAGGCCACTTATGCAAATGAGGCCCCGCACCGAGTCTCCGCACATGGCCCCGCACCCCCCTTGGGCCGCCCCTGTGTGTCAGGTCAGGTCTTTTTGAATATCACTCTTAAGAGCAAAGTAAAGGCACAGCACTGCATGCTAGTGGTTACAAAATACATTTATTAGTACAGAAAAGATTACTGATACATCACCAAACCGGGCATGATTACAATCTGTTCTCTTCAGCTGGAGAAGCCCTGACAGCACAGACTGGAACCAGGTTAGGACACTTCACGCCTGTCAGTGGAGGAAAGATGGCATCCAGTTTGTTTGGGACTCTCCAGCTACCTTTATACACCTCAACAAACAAGTGATTCAAGGTCGACTGGCAAGACTCATCACCTGATATGTCCATATAAAGCCACATACAAAAATCTTCCTGGTCAGGCTTCCTGCCTGTCTCATACAGTTGTCTGTCCTCATCCTCAAACCTTCTTTCTATAAAGCTGTACGCTGATAACATGCCTGGTACATACTGCCCCAAGCATAGTTCAGTTCAAATAAAGTTCAGTCTCTCCTTCTGATTCTTCTACAAGTTTTTTTCATTCCTATAACATTCCACCTGTAGAGTTATGAGGATGGTACATTAGCACACTTCACATAGCCTTTTTAGCTCGCTTAAAAATACAAATATACAGTAAGTATACAATTTCAAATGGTTATCAAAGTATCTAGAACAGCCAAGTCCGAAGGAGACCACTTGGTAAAGATATCATACCAGTGGTGTTCAGTCACGGACTTAGCATGTTTACCCACAGATATACTTACAGGTAATTCCTCATTCTCTTTTTAAAGTGATCAGTTTATCACACTCTGATAAGGCCAACACAACCGTATTAGCTTTGCCTTCAACAACTACTTCTTCCTCCATCAAGTGCAAATCTGGTTTTGGATATTTTGCCTAACCTTTTGCATCATTGGCCACCTGTCGGCCACCCGTAGATCCAAAACCAGTATGAGCAGAAGGAAGAAGAGAAACTGCAGCAATAGCTAAGGTCAAGGGCATAGGCCAAATAAGCAATTGGACACATGATCTCCAGCAGAAAAACTCTGAGATACTGGAAGACTATGAGTTTTGCTGTGGAACTGTAGTTACTGGACAATGAAATAATAAAAGGACAAGATGCCAAAAAAGCATTCACAAAAGTCTCCAATCATCCAATAGTCCTCTTCCCCTTTTCAGATAACTTGGTTCTGCTCCTCAGCAGTTCTTCAGAACTTCAGAGAAAAGCAAAGCACACTATGAAGTTTAAGCTGGTTTCTCCTAAAGTATGAACCTCCCATTCTCATAAGCGGATATCTTGGCCCTTTGGCAATGTGATGCAGGGATCCAGGTAAGGACTCCTTCATACTTTGCTGCGGTGTGTTAGGTACTTGATATGGTCCATTCCATCTGGAATATGGACAATTTCCTCTGCTGGAATCTCTGGGAATGCAGTTGATGACTTGGCTCCTACCTCATCCGGAAGAGCAGCAACCACTTTTAAGTGAAAAGACTAAACACACTGGATTAAATTTTGCAATAAGACTAACTTAATTTCATTCATATTTACTAACATTAAATCTTACACCCTCTCTTATGGGTTTGCAAGCTTTTTATTCCTCTTATCACCAGAGCCATATGGGGACTCCCCATGATAGTAGGAAACACTAAATCAATTTCTTGTCCAGAAAGCAATCACTCCACTGTATTTAAATTCTTGACATTTGAATAATTGGACATAATCCATTTATAAATTCAGAAAGGGTCCCAATGGCCCTTAACTGGTCTTCACATGTTTAGCACTATTGCACTGTTTACAGATCAGACAAGTTGCACACACTTCTTCTGCAATTCTAACAAATTTAGAATTGTATCATTCTTGTGAGAATTTGTGCATCTTTCATTCCTGTAGCCCTGTCTTGACTTGCCTCTCAAGCCCTTCTGGATCCACTGCAATCTGGCTTTTGTTCTCTACATTCCACAGAAACGGCTCTTGCCAAAGTCTGCAGCGATTTGTTCCTTGCCATATCCAAAGGCCTCTACTCGATTCTCATCCTTGACCTTTCTGCTGCTTTTGACACTGATCACCACCTTCTCCTTGATACCCTGTCCTCACTTGGACTTAGGAATTCTGTTCTGTCCTGGCTTTCTTCCTATCTTGCCCATCGCACTTTTAGTGTATGTTCTGGTGGATCCTCTTTTACTGCCATCCTGTTTTTTAGTTGGTGTACCTCAAGACTGTCTTGGGAAATCTTCTTTTACATAGAAACATAGAAACATTGAAACATGATGACAGAAAAAGACCATATGGCCTATCTAGTCTGTCCTTCCATAACAACAACTACAACAGTCCACTTTTTACCTTTAGAGATCCTCTGTGTTGGTCCCATGCTTTTTTGAATTCAGTTACTGTCCTCATCTCTACCACCTCCACTGGGAGACTATTCCATGGATCCACTACTCTTTCTGTAAAGAAATATTTCCGCATATCACTCCTGAATCTATCTCCCTTCAGCCTCATCCCATGTCCCCTCGTAGCAGAACTTGCTTTCAATTGAAAGAGGTTCTCTCCCTGAACATTTATGCCATGGAGGTATTTAAACATCTCAATCATATCACCTCTATCCCGCCTTTCCTCTAAGGTGTACATATTAAGATCCTTAAGTCTGTCCTCATATGCTTTATAATGAAGCCCACTAATCATTTTAGTAGCCACCCTCTGCACCGACTCCATCCTGTTCACATCCTTTTGAAGGTGCGGTCTCCAGAATTGCACACCATACTCCAAATGAGGTCGCACCAAAGACTTATACAGAGGCATTATCACCTTCTTTTTTCTGCTAGCCATTCCTCTCCGTATGCACCCAAGCATCCTTCTAGCTTTTGCCGTCGCCTTTTCTACCTGTTTAGCTACTTTAAGATCATCAGACACAACCACGCCTAGGTCCCGCTCTTCTTTAGTGGACAAAAGTACTTCACCTTCTATACTGTATTGCTCCCTTGGATTGCTGCAGCCCAAATGCATGACCTTACATTTTTTAACATTAAATCCCAGCTGCCAAATTCTAGACCATTCTTCAAGCTTAGCTAGATCCCTCCTCATGTTATCTACACCTTCCTGGGTGTCTACTCTATTGCAGATTTTGGTATCATCCGCAAAGAGGCAAACCTTACCCGACAGCCCTTCCGCTATATCACTAACAAAGATGTTTAAAAGAATCAGACCAAGGACAGATCCCTGGGGCACACCACATCCTTCCCCTCAGAGTGAGCTCCATTTACTTGTACTCTTTGTCGCCTCCCACCCAACCAATTTCTAACCCAAGCAGTAACTTTAGGGTCCATCCCTACGGTGCTCAGTTTATTTATAAGTCGCGTGTGAGGAATAGTGTCAAAGGCTTTACTGAAATCTAAATACACCACATCTAGAGCTCTCCCTCGGTCCAACTCCCTGGTCACCCAGTCAAAGAAATCAATCAGATTTGTCTGACAAGACCTGCCTCTGGTGAATCCATGCTGCCTCGGATCCTGTAATCCTCTGGACTCCAGAAACCTCACTATTTTCTCTTTCAGCAGCGTTTCCAATAATTTACTCACTACCGAAGTTAAACTAACCGGCCTGTAGTTTTCAACCACATCCTTACTTCCGCTTTTGTGTAAAGGCACCACATGAGCCTCTCTCCAGTCCTTTGGCACCACTCCCGACTCCAACGAGGCATTGAAAAGGTCAGTCAGTGGAGTTGCTAGAACATCCCCAAGTTCCCTCAGTATTCTAGACTGTATCCCATCCGGTCCCATCGCTTTGTCTACTTTAAGTTGAGCTAGTTTCTCACGAACACAGTCTTCTGAAAATTGTTCAAGATGTCCCTCGCTTCTTTTCTTATTTGTGGGTGTTTTCTGAGGTCCTGCTCCTGGTTCTTCATCTGTGAACACAGAACAAAAATATTTGTTAAGCAATTCCGCTTTATCCTTATCAGCTTCTACATATTCCCCCCCTGCACCCTTGAGTCTGACTTTTGCCCTTCCTCTTCTCACTAATATATCTGAAAAATGTCTTATCCCCCCATTTTATTGCATTGGCTATTTCCTCCTCCTTCTGAATTTTTGCCTTCTTGACTACTTTGCTAGCTTCTCTAAGTTTTTCCAAATACAGATGCCTGTCTTCCTCTCTCTGTGATCTCTTGTATTTCATGAAGGCCTCCCTCTTTTTCTTCACTTTTTCAGCTACTTCCTTCGAAAACCATAGCGGTCTCCTTTTCCTTTTGCCTTTATTTACCATTTTAACAAAAAGGTTGGTTGCCCTTAAAATACCCCCTTTCAGTTTTGCCCACTGTTTTTCTACATCCCCCAGCTGTTCCCATCCCACTAAAGACTCCCTGAGGTATTGGCCCATCTTCGCAAAGTTAGTCTTCCTAAAGTCTAAGATCCTCACCTTGGAATGGATTCTAACAGTCCTAGTCCTAATACTGAACCACACCATCTGGTGATCACTGGATGCAAAATGATCTCCCACTACAACATCAGAAACACTTTCACCATTGGTAAGCACCAAGTCCAGTCCTTTGTTGCGCTTATTTCCTTCCATGGTTTTCAGTACCATTTTTATGCTTGCAACTCTCAGATCTACCGTTCTGCACCTGAAATCTCTCCAGGAATACAGACCCAGATCTCGTCCTGCTTGTTCAGCATTGCTGCCTGGATGTCTCACTGCCACCTGAAACTGAACATGACCAAAACAGAGCTCCTTATCTTTCCTCCCTAAACCCACCTCCTCCCCTTCCTCCTTTCTCTGTTTCTGTGGATAACATTACATCCCTCCCTGTTTCCTTAGTTCACAACCTTGGGGGTCATCTTTGACTCTACTCTTTCTCTGTACACATCCAACAAATAGCTAAAACCTATTCCTTTTTTCTCTATAACATTGGCAAAATTTGTCCCTTCTTTTCTACATGCACAACTAAGACCCTCATCCACTCATCAGTCACCACAGGCCTGATTTTCAAAGGCATTTACACAGGTAACTTCCCGAGTTCCCCGTGTAAAGGCCTTATCTGTGATTTTTGAAGGGCACCTAAATGGGTAGCATCCTTCGAAAATCCCAGATATGTCCCTAACGCGCCCAGATTCTATGCAGTTAGCATTGGGGTATGTTAGGGGTGCTCCAGAGCAGAGCAGGGGCGGAGGAAAGGACTAACCGATTTTTGATGCTACCCACTTAGCCCTTTGTGTCTTAAAGATAGGCGTGGAAAACCCTTGTTTATCTATTAGGCGCAGAGGCTCAGAAGGTAGCTTCAAAAATCGGTGCTACCCAGTTAGCTCCTGCAGCTTCTGGGTTGTGTGGCAAGACCCAGATTTTCAATGCTGGGTCCACATAAGACCCCGGCATTGAAAATACAGATTAGGCAGAAAGGGGGCGAGCTATGCGCCGACGCAGCACATAGCACTGCCCAGTTCAAAATCAGGCTCCTCCCATCTATTGTAACCTGCTCCTCACTGGTCTCCTTCTGATTCATCTTTCTTCTCTTCAATCTGTTCAAAACTCAGCTGCACGGCTTATCTCCTGCCAGTGTTGCTGTGCTCATGTAACCCCTCTTCTCAAGTCACTTCACTGGCTCCCTATCCGTTTCTGCATCCATTTCAAACTTCTACTTACCTACAAGTGCATTCAGTCTGCGGCTCCTTTCCTCTCGTCTCACTTTAAACTCTTGCTTGGGAACTCCGCTCCTCTGGTAGATCCCTTTTATCTGTGTCCTTCTCTGCCATGCCAACTCCAGACTTCGTTCATTCCACCTTGCTGCTCTGTATGCCTGGAACAAACTACTGACTCGGTGCATCGAGCTCCTTCTCTGGCTGTATTCGGGTCGAGGCTGAAGACCCACCTCTTTGAGCCTGTTTTTGGATCTTAATACTCTTCATTCTATTGCCCACTATTTATGTGTATCTTACCTTTCTCTAGTCCCATGTTTCACTATAGTTGCCGGTGGGACGTCCAGCCCATATTCCCCCACAGGCTCTGCCCATACAGCCAGAGCAGCAGAACAGGGAGAGGGGGCAAAGAGTGGGTGGGGGGGGGGGCCGAGGTGGCAGGACATACAGATCCAATTCAGGTCATGGCCCTGCACGTCCTGTGTCTGAGTGTGAGATGTGCTGCTTATTCCACCATGGAGATGGAATAAGCAGCTGCAGAAACTCTGATCGGGCCTAGGAACCCCCCTAACAGCTGGGAGCAGCACAAGGTAGGTTCCCATCGCCCAATTCAGGCCCAGCCAGCCCCACCAAGGGTCAGTGGGCGGGGTGATAGGGGGTCAGCAATTCTGCAGGGGCATACTGGGCTGTCTCAGGGCCTGATCCTGCACCCACAGGAATGTCTGGTCCCTTTGGTGCAGAATCAGGTCCTAATGAGCTTGTCCTGCTCGGGGCTGTCCAGACGGCCCAGATGTACCCCTAATGGAATCGGGCCCCATGTGTTTTGTCTTGATTAGATTGTAAGCTCTGATAAGCAGGGACACTGTCTTTCAGCACTGTGTATGCCCTATAGCACTATACAATGATTAGTACTGCCTGCATGGACCGTGTGCCTCTGAAGTATTACATTGCAGAGCACTTGGTGGTGCTGTTTAGGTGATAGAAAAGGGCCCAAACAAATGTACTGTAGTATTGACAGAATGAAAAGATTTCTAACCTTATCCCTGCTCTTTTAGCCTCTAACCCTAGCACTATATTAACTGGCACTCTGACAGTTTGTATACAGAAGGGCTCTACATCCTTAGCTGTCTGTCTCTTACTTTGTGGGCAACAGAGGCTCTTACAGTATGAACAGATTGTGAAATACGATGTATTAAAAGACTGACTCCTGCATGATTTTGTTTCTTATCCAAGTCAAACTTGTAAAGCTGATACCTGTGGTACAGCTTTAGCTAGAGCTATGTAGACGAGGACCATTGGACAGATTGGATGGATCAGATGGTCTATATCTGCCCACGTCTTACTCTGTTACTGCTCTTCTTCAGCACAGAAATAACAGATGGCTCGTTTTCTTTCCTGTGGTTAGATCTCCTCATTTACTCAATCCCTTTTTCTGGATTTAGATTTAGGCTATGCTTTTTCAGAAGTAGTTCAAGGTGAGTTGCACTCAAGTACAGTAGGTATTTCTGAAGAGCTTGCAATCTAAGTTTGTACATGAGGCAATGGAAAGTTAAATGTCTTGCTCAAGCTCCATGGGATTTGATCGCTGGCTTCCCTGGTTGCCAGCCTCCTGCTCTAGCCATCACCTACTCAAGAAATATCTGTCCTGTTTTTCCTGGGGTGATTATCTTTATCTTTATCTTTATTTAAAATTTGATAAACTGCTTTTCATCAAAAACATAAAGCGGTGTACAATAAAAGGTTGGCAATGCAAAGACAAGGAAAAGGAACGCCAAAATAAAATAGAAAAGTAAGGCATAAAAGCATAGACAAATACAATAGACAAAAACAAAACAAAACAAAAGGGCCAATATTTTAAAACATAAGGTTACTAAAATATAAGAGTACAAACAAGATAAAAGGCCCGTAGAGGGGAAGACAAAAAACAAACTATGGGTAGACAAAATGCACGACAAGACAAATATACGAACAAACAGGAACAAGTCAACTGAGAACATCAGGGAGGATCATCGGGAGAGAGGTGAAAGGCTTGCTGAAACAGATGGGTTTTGAGCAGTGTTTTGAATTGAGAATATGAAGGTTCCAAACGGAGAAACGGAGGTAATGCATTCCACAGTACTGGACCTAGAAAGAAAAAAGCTGCATGACGGGTTTGCTCAAGATGTGCTTGTGACGGGGAAGGGAGGGACAGACGGTTAGCATGGAGAGAACGAAGCTGACGGTAGGGGGTATGAAGAGAGATCCGATCTGCAAGATACAGGGGGGTGTTGGTGTAAAGAGCACGATGAATCAGAATAAGGAACTTATAATGGAAATGAAAACCAAGAGGTAACCAGTGCAAGCGGAGAAGAATAGGAGTGATATGGTCAAAACGGTGTGAGAATGTGACGAGACGGGCAGCAGCATTTTGGATGCGCTGAAGACGTAGAAGCTGAGATTTTGGGAGGTTAGCAAGAAAAACATTACAATAGTCTAAGCGGCTTATGACTAAGGCCAACACAAGGGTGACTAAGGAAGAAAAGGGGAGAAGGGAACGAACAGCCCTGATCTGTCGCAGGGCAGCAAAGGAACGACGTATGAGGGAAGTAAGATGTTGGTGAAAGGAAAGCGTGGGGTCGAGAATTACACCAAGATAGCGGAAGGATGACACAAGAGGGAGAGGAATAGAATCAATCGAGGGAGCTAGAGAAGGGCAAGAACCAGACAGTGAGACCCACATAGCTGAGGACTTAGATGGATTTAGGTGCAGGAAATTTTGGGATAGCCAAGAAGAGATCCGGGAAAGACAAAGATTCAGTTGAGTAATATCCAAGGTTAGGGGAGAGGTGTGAAACAGTAGGATAATATCATCAGCATACATGTAAAATGACACAGGGAACTGTTGGATCACCAGCGATAATGGAGCCAGAAAAATATTAAACAGAAGTGGGGAGAGAACAGAACCCTGTGGTACACCACAAGTGAGAGGGAAAGAAGCAGAGGATTGACCATCAGAGTGAACAGAAAAAGAGTGAGCTGTGAGGAAAGAGCAGAACCACTGCCAGACTGTGCCATGAAGCCCCACATCAGATAAACGAGAAAGGAGAGTACGGTGGTCAATTAGATCAAAAGCCGCGGAAAGATCAAGGGAAACCAGAAGAGTGATATCACCGTGGTCATGAGCAACATGCAAGTCATTCAGGAGCGCAAGAAGAACCGTTTCCGTGCTGTGTCCGTGACGAAAACCGGCTTGACGAGGGTGAAGAGTGTTAGTAGATTCCACATGAGAGTTAAGTTGGTCAAAGACAAAGCGCTCCAAGAGTTTGGCCAGAAAAGGAAGATTTGAGACAGGACGCCAGTGAGATAGAACAGAAGGATCAAGGGAAGGTTGTTTTAGGATGGGACGAACAACAGCTGATTTCCAGGATGAAGGAAAATGACCGGTGGAAAAACTAGTGTTAATGATGGTGGTAATGATGGATATGAACTGCAGAGAAGGTTCAGACAGCCAGTGAGATGGAATTGGATCCAATTGACAGGTGGTCTTATTAGATTTTGCTAATGCCTGCAAAACTTCAGCAGGAGTGATTGAATGGAAGGAAGACCAGGAATGAGCTAAAGCAAGATTAGGCGGAGAAGAGGGCTGTAATAGTTGATTAGTAATGACCAGAGGACCAGAAGAGACATATGACGAAGAAGAGCAAGGTGGGGACAAGGGCGGTGGGGGGGAGGGGTGTGAGAAGGACGAACGGAGATGGAGAATCTTATCTGAAAAGAAAGTGGCTAAGGACTGAGGATTGGGGGCCAAGGCTAATCGCTGATGGTCAAGGCCAGCATTGGAGAGCCTGCGCAAAATGGAAAAGAGTTGCCTAGAAGAGTTTGCGGCAGTAGAAATTTCAGTTGCATGAAAATCACGCTTGGCAGATTGAACAGCCAGGCGATATTCAGAAAAAAGCTGCTTGAAGCGTAGGCGTAGTTCAGGGGAGGGATGATGAGCCCACCGTCGTTGTAATTGCCGGAGCTGAGTTCGCTGGAGGCGCAGAGCAGGATGATACCATGAGGAACGAGGGGGGTCCAGACCGATTGGGGACTGGATGAAGTGGGGCTAGGTCATCCAGAGTATCTGAAAGAAGGGAATTCCAAAGGGAAGCCTGTTCATCAGAGGAGAGTACAGTAAAGTCTGGGGGGAAAAGGGAAGAAGCGGGCGGAAAGGCCCTAAGGGTATCCGGAGTGATATAACGGCAAAGAGAAGTAGAAGGGGAGGACGGGATGGGATCTGGAGGTGCCACAGAAGGGGAAGAAACGGAAAAAAGAACACAGAAATGATCAGACCAGGGGACACTAAACATGGTAAGGGGGGAAATTGTTGACAGCAGCGTGGTGGGAGAGAGAATTAAATCTAATGTATGCCCGGCCGTATGAGTAGAGCCAAGCACATGTTGTTGCAAAGGAATATCATGCACTAGGTCCAGAAAGGCACGATCTTTCTGTCTACTGGGGTGGTCAACATGGACATTGAAGTCACCTAAAATAATGAGATTCGAAAACTGAACAGTGACATCAGAGATAGTTTGGAGAGCCGCATCCCAACGAACAGCTGTCAAGGAGGGGGGAGGTAGAGAAGAAGAAAGTAAAGGGGAGGGGAAGAGCGAAGGCGGAGAAGAAGGGATTCAGAATACAGGACAAAAGGGGAAGAAACGTCTTCAATATCGATAGATGTGTGATGGAGTACAGCCACCCCACCACCACCTCTCCCTAATCTGGGAGTCGAAATCGCAGCAAACCCAGAGGGAAGGGAACTAGATAGATTATAGATAGATTATAATAAACAGATTAACCCATAGTCATTTCTACAGTACTACGATCCATTTTGAATGAATCTTGATCAGCACATGTGAAGGCATATTTTAGAAAGCCCTTTCACACCCCCAAGCATGTGGCAAAAAATACATGTGCCCATTCCAGAGTCGGGGCCAGTTCAAGGGGTTGTAGCACCCTGAGCCAACCTTTGCTTTTGCAACCCTCCACCCTTGGGTTCGATCTTTCAATGCAAGCTATGCAAACAGGTAAATTTTCAGCCCACTAGTTCATTAAATGCCACCTTCCCATTTAACTTAATCTGTGTAATGTCACTAGGGGGTAGATTCTGAGCAGCATTAGTGGGTCTGGACTTCTGATCCGCATGTCCAGACCTGCTAACGCTGGGGTGCTGATGCAGCTGACAGAGCTCCCCACATGTACAGGCAAGATATGCAGGGAGCTCTATTTGTGGGCAGGCTGGAGGTGGAGCGAGGGTGGGCAGTAGGCAAGAATCTGACCCCAGACATACAGGGCCGATTCCAAGGCCATCCCTCTATGTCCGGAGTGGGCTATCTGCATGGGGAACTTATTCCACCTTGGAATAAGTCCCCCCCCCCCCCCAGAAGGAGGAAGATTGAAAACCTGGGCCCAAAAGCGAGGTGAAAGGGTGCAGGGGGTACCCCGCAGCCCGACCCTGGCCATGGCAGGCCCGATCGGGGGTCAGGCTGTGGGGAAAGCATATTTTTGGGGTCTTCTGGGGATTGCGGCTCCTGCATGGAGCTTTAGTGCCATAGCAACATGACATCATTGCACTGCTGACCAGGTAAGTGTTGGGACATCCAGGGTGCCTAAATCAGAGCACATCCTGGACACCCCAGCCATATGCCGTGATTCTGCTCCCATAGGGCCATCTAGCCCCCATGGGAGCAGAATCAGGTGCATCTCTGGGCTGTACATCACTGAATTGGCCGCAACACATATAGATTGCGCACTGAATATACAGAGAATGATGGTGTATTATCTGTTTAGCGAGGTCTGATATTCCACAGACCTAAACTAGACATGTAACTAAACTAGATAATAGGGGAAAGCCAACAGTCACCCAAGAGTGCATGGTTTGAAACAATGTATCCTTGAAGAATAATAGCAAAAGTTTGAAGTTAGGGCATATTGACAGAGGTTCCAATAAAGACAAAAGTAACCCAAATGCCCTTAAGTACAGAGCAGACAGAGCTTAAAGATTCCAAATTACCCCTGTCTACTGATAACCAGATTAATATAAATAAAATACAGCCTCTAAAATGCTTGTATGCAAATGCTAGAAGTCTAAAAAAATAAGATGGGAGAGTCAGAATATATAGCACTAAATGAGGTTTCATATGATTTGTATCTCAGACATGGTAGAAGGAGGACAACCAGTGGGACACTGATACCTGGGTATAAACTATATCGTAATGAGAGAACAGAACAAATTGGTGGAGGGTTTGCACTCTGTTAGAGAGGCCACTGAGTCACAAAGGATTAAAGTCTTGTAGGAAACAAAATACACTAGAATTTATTTATATTCTCTTATATACCGTGCTATTCTGCATCAGTGTGGTTTACATTGAACAAACTGAAATTACATTGAACAGGGCATTATAACTTGGAAATAACTATTTTACAGGGAACATGGGCTATGGAGGGTTAAGTGGCTTACCCAAGAGCACCTGTGGGACTAGAAACCCCAGTCCTTCCAGCCCAAGGTTGCTGTCCTCTAGTGGGATTTGAACCCCCGACCTTCCGGCCTGAAGTACCTTGCCCCAACCACTAGGCCACTTCTCCACTCCACAGAATCTCTGTGGATTGAAATCCCATGCAAAAAGGGGAAGGGAAAAGCGATAGCAGTGGGGGTGTACTATCGACCGCCTGGCCAGAATGAACAAATGGATGAAGGAATGCTCAAAGAAATTAGGGACGCTAACAATATTTACAGCACAGTAATAATGGTGATTTCAACTACCCCGGTATTGACTGAGTAGGTGTCATGACAAGGGCATGCTAAAGAGTTTCTAGATGAAAGAAATGACTGCTTCTTGGAGCAGATGTTTCTTGAACCAACAAGAGGAGAAGCAGTTTTGTATCTACTCCTTAGTAGAACACAAGATCTGGTGCAAGAGAAGGGTGTTGGGACCACCTGGTGGTAATCATGCATGATCGCATTTGATTTAATAAATGGATGAAGGATGACTAGGAAATCCAAAGTACTATTTAACTTTCAAAAGGGAGACTGTGATAAAATTAGGAAAATAATTCAGAAAAAAGTAAAAGGAGCAGTTACAAAGGATAAAGATTTACATCAAGCATTGGTTTTGTTTAAAAATACTAACTTGGAAGCCAAGACCTGCTATATTCCAAAAGAAAAGTAGAAGGAAGTCCAAAAAACTGCCAGGATGGTTTAAAGGTGAGGTCAGAGAAGCTGTTGCCAAAAAAGCATCTTTCAGGAAATGGAAAACGGAGCCAAATGACAAACTGGAAACACAAGCACTGGCAAGTTAGATGCAAGACATTGATAAGGCAGGCAAAGAGAATTTGAGAAGAAGCTTACTGTGGAAGCAAAAATGCATAATAAAGACTTTTTCAAGTACATTCATAGCAAAAAACCTGTGAGTCAGTTGAACCATTAGATGAGAGAGGGGTAAAAGGGGCTCAAAGAGGGGACAAGACCATAGCGGAGAGACTGAATGAATTCTTTGTTTCGGTCTTTATTGAGGAAGGTGTAAAGATGTTTACCCATGACTGAAATGGTATTTAAAGGTGATGCCGCAGAAGACTTGAAAGAAATAGCGATATGCCAGGAAGATGTATTACAACTATTTGATAAACTGAAGAGTAGCAGATCACCTGGACCAGATGGTATACATCCAAGGGTGTTGAAAGAACTGAAATATAAAATTTCAGACCTGCTATTAGTAATCTGTGAACTATCATTAAAATAATCTGTAATACATTGGCTAGCCTTCAGTCTTCAGGTAATGTCCATTTTTAAAAAGGGTTCCAGGGGTGATCCAGGAAACTACAGACCAGTGAGCCTGACTTCAGTAGTGGGAAAAATGGTCTAAGTAAGCCATTATAAAGAACAAAATTACCGAACATGTAGATAGTCATGGCTTAATGGGAGACAGCCAACATAGCTTTAGCCAAGGAAGGTCTTGTCTTACTAATTTATTATGTTTTTTGAAGGTGTAAATAAACAGGTAGACAAAGATGAGTTGGTTTATATAGTGTATCTGGATTTTCAGAAAGCCTTTGACAAGGTCCCTCATGAGAAACTCCTGGCAATTAAAAAATCATGTGATAGGCGGCAGTGTATATTGTGGACCAGGAACTGCTTAAAAGATAGAAAGCAGAGGGTAGGGTTAAATGGCCAATTCTCCCAATGGAGAAAGGTGAATAATGGAGTAGCCCAGGGATCTGTGCTTGGTCTGCTGCTTTTTAACATTCGTAAATGACCTGTAAATGGGAATAGCGAGTGAGATAATCAAATTTGCAAACACAAAATTATTCAAAGTTCTTAAACAAGAGGACTGTGAAAAATGTCTAGAGGACCTTGATAAACTGGAAAACTATATTTCAACTGACATTTGAACATCCAGCGTGGGCAAGTGCAAAGTTATGCACCTAGGAAAAACAACCCAAACTATAGTTACGCGATGCAAGGTTCCATATTAGGAACCACCACCAGGAAAAAGATTTAGGCGTCAGTGTGTATAACACATTGAAACCCTCTGCCCAGTGTGCAGCGGCAGCCAAGAGAGCAAATAGAATGCTAGGTATCATAAGGAAAGGAATGGAAAATAAAACAAGGATATTATAATGCCTCTGTATTGTTCCATAGTGCGACTGCACCTTGAATATTGTGTGCAATTCTGATCACCGTATCTTTAAAAATATAGCATTATTAGAAAAGATACAGAGAAAAGCCAGCAAAATGGTAAAGGGGATGAAAGGACACCACCATGAGGAGAGTTCAAAAAGGTTAGGGCTTTTTAACTTGGAAAAGAGACAGCTGAGGGGAGATATGATAGAAGTCTATAAATTAATGAATGGAGTGGAACAGGTAAATGTAGATCACTTGTTTACACCATCAAAAAAAGGAAAAATTAGGGGACATACAACGAAGCTATAGGGTAACTCGTTTAAGACTAATAAGAGTTTGTTTTTTTTCATTCAATGTGTAATCAAACTCTGGAATTCGTTACCGGAGGATGTAGTAAAAGCTGTTAGTGTAGCTGGGCTTAAAGGTTTGGACAAGTTCCTGGAGGAAAGGTCCATAAACCATTATTAAATGGGACCCAGAATATCCACTGATTGCCCCAATACAAGTGTCTTTTGGGGAAACTGCTAGGTACTTGTGACCTAGATTGGCCACTGTTAGAAACAGGATACTGGGCTTGATGGACCTTAGTCTGACCCAATATGACATTTCTTATGTTAACTTACCTGAATAATGGCTGAATATTGTACTATCTGGATAATTTTCTGGTCTAACATGCCGCACAAGCATACAGGTAATATCTTGCCAATCTGCAGTTTAAAAGCCTGATATTATCTGGTTAATTTTTTTGAAAATACATGTTTGGATAATTATACACTTGCCAGCGAATGCCTAATTGCCTTTGAATATCAGTATGATAGGGCATAATTATTCATTCATATGGAACCCTCCCAGACTCGCCAATAAAACTATCCCAATAACAGATGCAGAGCAGAAGAAGGGTGTTTCACATTACATCTCAACATACAAAAAAATTATTTTCAGATATTAGTCTCACATCAGTGACAACACCATTAACCCCCTCTACAGCTACAGTAGATATTGAGTGTCAAAATAAAAAACCCTGCAATGGACACTTGACACCAGCATCAAATTGCACTAACCCTACCTATGGAAAATCAGCACTGCAAGTATTCCCTGTAAAATAGTTATCTCCAAGTTATAATGCCTTGTTCAATGTAATTTCAGTTTGTTCAATGTAAACCGCACTGATGCAGAATAGCGCGGTATATAAGAGAATGTAAATAAATAAATAAAATAAATTCTAGAACACCAGCAACCCCCAGTTGGAAAAGAGAACAAGCTGAACCACTACAGATTTCTCGAGAGAATTTACATGTTAACAGAATCCCTTATCTTGGCTGCACATGGAAAACACTGACCATCACCAATTAAAGAATAAGAAACTAGAAAAGACAAAAATTGAAATGGAAAATCTTCAAATCAGACACCGAGCTGCAAAACGTGGAAGAGAAACAAAAACGCATTTCCTCCTGTAATGAACTATAAGAAATGCACATTTTCAAAGCTGATATTTTTATTCTCTAAAAACACTTTTGCACCTTTCTTGTCCATCTTAATTTTCCAGTTGGGTTGGTCTCAGTCTCTTTTTTTTTTCTTCTAAGTCCTTTCCCAAGATCCCATTTCCATTTTCTGTTTCTTCACACTCCCTCTTTTTGTCCTTTACTTCGTTACATCTCTTTTTTATATTGATCCTTTTTATTTCTTCCATTTGCCTTTTACCCAGCTATAGCTTCATTCCATTCCTCTCTCTCCTTCCTACTGTCTTCAGTCTTCCTCATTTCATCGCTCACCTACTTACCAGCTTTCCATTTCCTAATCTTACTTCCCTAGTCCTTCCATTCCATATCTCTCTCTCATTCCTTTACCAGCATCCTACCCTTCCCATCTTTCACCCACTTTCTAGTCTGCCATTTCCTCCCTTTGTACTCATCTCTACCCCAGTCTCATTTACCACCTTCTGCTTTTCATCCCTTTACCAGCCCCAGCTCCTTCCCTAACACTTACTGTAACACTTTTTTACCCCATCGAGGCTTCCATTTCCCATTTCACTTCTCCCATCTCTTCCCTCTTTTACCTGTGTCAAAGACCTATCCCTTCTTGTGGCTCTCATCCCACTCCATAGTACTGTATCCTTTCCAACAGCCCTCAGCCCCTCCCCAGACCCTCCAGGTCCTTCAACCTTCTCTCCCCCCTCCCTCCCCATATTTGTGCACTTGGTCTCACCAAATCACCTTGTCCCCATTGTCCTCATAATCTCTGGTCAGTTTCTACTAATCCAGCAACTCCAAGTTCCCACTCACAATCCCAACCAAGCCCTGAGTCCCCACTTCAAGTCCCAATACCCAGCCTATCTTAGAGTCTTTCTTCTGTTTTCTCACTCAGAGTCCCAGCTTTCCTACATCCCATGTCCCTAGTACCTGCCCACCTGCCTCCTACTCCCATTCCCCAGCACCCACCCATTTACTTTCTTCTCCGATATTCATTAAGCTGGTCTTTCCTCCTTTGTACCCCAGCATGGGTTCTTATAAACCTCCATCTCAACCTTCTTTGACTTTGCTGCTTCTTCTCAACTCCCCACAATATCTTTCCTCCTCTCCCTTCTCACTTCCCCAGCACCTCCCTCTTTTCCTACTACAAGCCTAGCATTTGCCAGCATTAACCCCCTTTCAGTCTGAGGACCCCAGACCTAGCATTAGATCCCTTCCAGTCCCATTTCCCCAGGCCTAGTATCAGCCCATTTCCAGTCCCAGCCCCCCATTCCCAGTATCAGCCCGTCATTAGTATCAGTCATTCCCCCAGCCCCTGTATCAGCCCATTTCCAGTCCCAACCCCCCATTGCCAGTATCAGACTGCCCTAGCCTGTGTATCCAGCACCATACCTAGCCCTGTGCGAGTGGTGCAGCTGCACAAGGTGCAAAAGATTAGGAGCGCATTTCAGGCTGCCAACTTCAGCTCTCACCCCATGCTGCTTGATGCTGCCACTTTTTTGTTTTCTCAGCGACAGAGGTACTGGCAGCACCAGAGCAAACCTGACTTCAATAAAAAACCACGCAGGTCTTTCCTCCACACTTGTAGGAAGATTTGATCCCTCCCTCCCTCCCTCTCCTCTGATGTAGGTCATGTCGGAGAAGGGAGGGACCAGGCCAGTCATTCAAGCACCGAGTTGCAAAGACCTGTGTTTGAATGGCTGGTCTGGAACCTCCCTCCTCTAACACAAACCTACATCAGAGCAGAGAAGGATCGGATCTGCTTACAAGCGCAGAGGAAAGATCTGTGTGGTTTTTTTTATTTAACAAGGTTTTTATACCACTTTATCTTACAGTCAAAGCGGTTTACATAGAACTCAACATATTACATAGAACTCATAATAATCATTTAGGAACGGGTGGCATAAGGGAGTTGCCCAGAGGCAGAACTTATATACATAACATCAACAAAGTTCTCTGTGGTTTGGGCTTAAAAGTTAAGGGGGAAGGGCTAGGTATTGTCTTTGAAGTGGCCAGTGAAGAGAGGTCTTGAAGAGTTTTCTGAGGTCCTTTATGTCCTTCGTAGTTCAAATGTTTTTTTTCTGGCAATGTATGTTTTTGTTTTTTTTTAATTTGAAGTCAGGTCTGCTCCACTGCTGCGCCATTGCAAAAACAAAATGGTGGCAGCAGAGCAAGGGCAGGCAGCCAGCTGGATGGAGATATGGGTGATATATGGGGGGGAGGGGCAGATGTGCAAGTTGCACAGGGTGCAATTACAGCTTGGTACAGCCCTGCATGTATCAGCCCATTGCCAATCCCCCCAGCCCCAATATCAGCCATTGCCAATCCCCACAGTCCCAGTCCCATCCCCCTCAGTCACAGTATCAGCTCAGTTCCTGCCTTCCCGCCCTCTCCCCCCACACAGCCCCAGTTTCAGCTATCCCTCTCCTCTCTCTGCTCAAAGAGCAAAAGCCAATGCTCTTCTGTCTATATGTAACATTAATCCAGCTCTGGGAGCATTCGCTTTTGCGGCTGTGCTACACTCAAGCCGCGGTGATAAGACAGGCAAAAATTTTAAAAAAAGCTTGTCATGGAAGCAAAAATCCACAAAATCTTTTCAAGTACATTCATAGAAAAAAACCTGTGATTATCAGTTGGACCATTAGATGATAGAGGGGTAAAAGGGGCACTAAGGGAGAACAAGGCCATAGCAGAGAGACTGAATTAATTCTTTGCTTTGATCTTTACTGAAGAAGATTTAGGGAAGTTACCCATGCCTGAAATGGTATTTATAGTAAAGTTGATATATCAGAAATATAACATCTTCCTGGTTTAATGAAATTTGTTTAATTACAACTATTTGATAAATTAAAGAGTAGCAAATCACCAGGACCAGATGGTATACATCCAAGGGTGCTGAAAGAACTGAAATATAAAATTGCAGACTTACTAATAGTAATCTGTGATCTATCATTAAAATCATCTATAGTATCTGAAGATTGGCCATTCTCCAAAGTAATGCCTATTTTTAAAAAGGGTTCTAGGGGTGATCAGGAAACTACAGACCAGTGAGCCTGACATCAGTATCAGGCAAAATGGTAGAAACCATTATAAAATTACTGAACAGGCTGCAATACGTTCACCACTGAAAAAAAACTAACCTTGATCAGCTTGTTTCAGCTAATTACCATTCAGTTTCTAACCTACTTTTCCTGTTCAAACTTACAGAAGGCCTGGTCTTTATGCAGCTCTCCAATCATATTGGACATAACCTCACATTACACCCTCGGCAATCTGGTTCAGCCTGGATATAGTACCGAAACCATTCTCACAGCGCTTTTAAGCGAATTTCACAGCTCCTTATTCAGGAAAGTTTACTATAGCCATGTCGTTGGAGCTCTCCTTAGCCATCAGTCTTGTGAACCACGATCTTTTATTATCTCACCTTTATTCAATGAGTATCCATGGTCCTGCTCTGCAGTGGTTTCAATCATTTCTCTCAGGTACCTCTATTGTCACCAATGCCAGGGTCTCCAACACCTATCCACTCACCTGTGGTGTCCACCCAGGGTTCCCTTCTGGCCCCCATTCTCCAACATCTTCCTGAGTCCTCTTCCCACTCATTCAGAACACAGGAATCTCCATCTACATGTATGCCGATGGTATCTTACTACTCTCTTACACAGTCTGAACCCGGATCTCAGTCCCGTTAACCATTACCTGGCCCTTGTTTCAAACTGTTTGCACAACTGTCTACAACTCAACCCCCAGCCATCCTCTTTTAAATTATCTAGGTGTAACACTTGACACTGATCTTTCTTGCAACACATTTTCTTCATTGTACAGTCTGCCTTTGCATGCATAAATTTCACTCTATCCATTTCTTCCTAAATATCCCCACATATACAACTCTCATTCTCAGCACTAATCTCTCACATCGATTATAACTCCACCTACACTGATTTGCCCAACACTGTACTTAAGCGCCTACAGTCTATTCAAAACACGCCATCTGAATTTTGACCTCTGCAGGAAGATACGATCATGTAATTCCATTCCTGATCTCACATCATGGATTACCCGTTAAATCCTGTATTGAATACAAAAGTCTTACTCTGACACAGAAGGCTCTTCACCAAAGTGCACCACAATATCTGTCTTCCTTAGTCACACCTTACTGCCCAACTCGTCTCGTGCACTCTACACATGCAAATCAACTCTGCCTGTCATCACCAGCTTCGGCAGATTATCCCCCCCCCCCCCCCACCCACCCCCAAACTTCATTGCCAAGTTTCCTACTCCTGATTCAAGTCAGATCTAAAGACCTACCTTTTTAAACAAGCTTTTGATCTTCTTGAGTCCTAAACCTGCAGACTGCTCTACCTGGAAAAACAGGACACCTTGCGTTTCAGTCTCCCCCCCTCCCCCAAATGTGTGTACATGCTTTTGCTATCTCCACTACATCTTCCTTCCTATTTTGTAAAGTGTCCCATGTCTGTCTCCTGTTGTCTCTTGTTCCTCCTTTACTGTCAAACCTTTCTACCCTGACCTAGTTGTTTTTTTTATTGTAAACTGCTTTGCTTACCCAGAAAAGTGGTATATCAAACAAAGTAAAGCTATAAACATGTAGATAGTCATGGTTTAATGGCAGAAAGCCAACATGGATTGAGCCAAGGAAAATCTTGTTAATCTATTATATTTTTTGAAGGTGTGAATAAACAGGTCGATAAAGGTGAGTCGGTTGATATAATATATCTGGATTTTCAGAAAGCCTTTGACAAGGTCCCTCATGAGAGATCCTGCAAGCATTCAGGGTATCCAGCTGGTAGCTAGGATATATCCTTCACTGTGGACAGGAATGGCTGGCTTGGTCTTTTTCAGCCATCATTACGTTACTATATTATGTTCTACTTTATTGCATATCATAAAATCATAATTTACAGTCTGTAAAATTTGCATAAACCATCTATTTAGCACTTAGAGTGCCACGCAAGCAGCGCTGTACAGCTAACCTGCAAGAGGCAGCCCACATACAAAAGAGTCCCTACCCGTCAGTCATGCTCATCGGAGCTTACAATCTAATCAGAGTAATACAGAGCATAAGTCAGTTCAGTGCAAGGCATAAGATAAGGAAAGAAGTCAGGATCTGAAAGCAATGGTGAAGAGGTGGGTCTTCAATCTGGATTTGAAGAGGGCCAGGGAGGGTACCTGGCGTACAGACATAGGTAGGCTGTTCCAGGCGTATGGTGCAGCGAGGTGGAAGGAGCAGAGTCGTGAGTTGGTGGTGTGGGTGAAAGGCATAGATAGAAGTAATTTGCTAGTGGAGCGCAGGTTCCGAGAGGGGACGTAGGGAGAGACAAGAGATAAGAGGTATTGAGGGGCTGTAGAGTGAATGCATTTATAGGTCAGTAGGAGACGCTTGAATTGGATGCAGAATTGGACAAGGAGCCAGTGAAGCGACTTAAGAAGTGGAGTAATGTGGGCATGGCGAGACTGGCAGAAGATTAGTCCAGCAGTGTGATTTTGTATAGATTGAAGGGAAAGGAGGTGGCTTACGGGGAGACCCGCAAGGAGTAGTTTGCAGTAGTCGAGGCGAGAGGAGATTAAGGAGTGGATAAGGGTTTTGGTAGTGTGTTCAGAGAGGAAGGGGTGGATTTTGCTAATGTTGTAGAGAAAAGCGGCAGGTCTTAGCTACAAGCTGGATATGTGCGGAGAAGGAGAGAGGTATCAAAGATACCTAGATTGCGGGCCGAGGGAACAGGAAGGATAGTGGAACCGTCCACATAGATTGAGAAAGGGGGAAGAGGAGGGGAGGAATTTGGGGGAAAGACAAGGAGTTCAGTCTTTGCCATATTCAGTTTCAGTCAGTGATGAGACATCCAGGCGGCGATGTCGGAAAGGCAGGCAGAGATCTTGGACTGGGTTGCCAGAGAAATATCAGGTGTAGAGAGGTAGATCTGGGAGTCATCGGCATAGAGATGGTACTGGAAGCCATGGGAGGAGATAAGCTTGCCAAGGCCCTGGGTATATAGAGAGAAAAGGAGGGGGCCCAAGACGGAGCCCTGGGGTAGGGGAGGGGAGGAGGAGGAGCCGCCAGAGCAGACACTGAATGAGCAATGGGAGAGGTAGGAGGAGAACCAGGATAGTACAGAGTCCTTGAAGCCAAGCGAGGAGAGGGTGGTGAGGAGAAGATTGTGGTCAACGGTTTCGAAGGCAGCGGAGAGGTCAAGAAGGATGAGGATAGAGTATAGGGCATTAGATTTAGCCAGAAACAGGTCACTGGAGACTTTTGTGAGCCATTTCAGTGGAGTGTAGGGGACGGAATCCGGATTGTAGTGGGTCCAGGAGGGCCTGGAAGGTGAGGAAGTCGAGGCAGCGACAGTGGACTGCACGTTCAAGTAGTCTAGATATGAAGGGAAGGAGGGAGATGGGTCGATAGTTAGAAGGACATGTGGGATCGAGTGAGGGTTTCTTGAGGAGGGGTGTGACAACAGCATGCTTGAAGTCAATGGGGACAGTTGCAGTGGAGAGCGAAAGGTTGAGGATATGAGAGATTGGGGGGCCAATGGTGGGGGAGATGGGGTGTAGGAGATGGGTAGGGATAGGGTCAGATGAACAGGTGGTGGGTTTGGAGGAGGTAAGGAGTGTGGTTCCTTCTTCAGAGATTGGAGGGAAGGAGGAGAGGGTAGCAGAGGGAATAAGGATGGGGGGGGGGAGAATTGGGGAGGGGGGAGGTAGATGAGGGGGTGGGGAATTGGAGGGTAATCTCTGAATTTTGCATTCGGAGAGGGGAGGGGGGGAAGGCAGGAGAGGGAGAACTCCAAAAAAGACAATGTGTGGGGTGAGCAGACAGAAAAGGGCAATGAGGAAACAGCAGGAAGGAAACACACTGAGGGAAGATAGGAGGGAGGGTACCTGGCAAAAATCACTAGTCACTGTGGAGGTCATTCCGGTACACAAAAAGGTGGATTGTACATGCGGCAGGGATGTCTATGTGCTGAAAATATCCCTGACCATATTCTGAAACACTGCTGTCATGCACGTCCACGACGCTAGCACGGAGATCTCAGAACATGCCCAGAAGGGACAGAATGGGGGGTGGGGGACGGTCAGCCACAGAGACCTGCATAGCGTGTTCTGGAAAGGCCTGTTTGTTCTGCGATATCCCTGTGGATTTCCTATAATTCCTGCTGAAATGTGGAATAAGGCCAAGTACCTTAGAAAATATTCTGCTGTCCTCTAATCTGACCCATATTGAAGAATGATTGTGACAAGTATGTGCTGAACTGGTGTGACTGCAGTTTGCAAAACACAAGATGTAGCTATAAAGAACAGAAAGCAGAGGTGAGGGAATGTTGTAAAGTAAAGAAATACTGAGGGAGAGCCCTAGATCTGGTGTATTTAGATTTCAGTAAAGCCTTTGACACTGTTACACACAGGTGACTTAAAAGAAACTGAGCACCTTAGGGATGGACCCTAAAGTTACCTCTTGGGTTAGAAACTGGTTGAGTGGGAGGCAGCAAAGGGTACAGCTAAATGGAGCTCACACTGAGGAGAAGGTTACCAGTGGTGTGCCGCAAGGATCTATCCTTGGTCCGATTCTTTTCAACATCTTTGTTAGTAATACAGCGGAAGGGCTGTCGGGTAAGGTTTGCCTCTTTGCAGATGATACCAAAATCTGCAATAGAGTAGACACCCAGGAAGGTGTAGATAGCATGAGGAGGGATCTAGCTAAGCTTGAAGAATGGTCTAGAATTTGGCAACTGAGATTTAATGTTAAAATGCAAGGTCATGCATTTGGGCTGCAGCAATCCAAGGGAGCGATATGGTATAGAGGGTGAAGTACTTCTATCCACTAAAGAAGAGCGGGACCTAAGTGTGATTGTGTCTGAAGATCTTAAAGTAGCTAAACAGGTAGAAAGGCGATGGCAAAAGCTAGAAGGATGCTTGGGTGCATAGGGAGAGGAATGGCCAGCAGAAGAAAGGAGGTGATAATGCCTCTGTATAAGTCTTTGGTGCGACCTCATTTGGAGTATTGTGTGCAATTCTGGAGACCACACCTTCAAAAGGATATAAACAGGATGGAGTCGGTACAGAGGGTGGCTACTAACATGGTTAGTGGTCTTCATTATAAAGCATATGAGGACAGAGTTAAGGAGCTTAATATGTATACTTTAGAGGAAAGGTGGGATAGAGGTGATATGATTGAGACATGTAAATACCTCTGTGGCATAAATGCACAGGAGGGAGAGCCTCTTTCGATTGAAAGCAAGCTCTGCTATGAGGGGGCATAGTGTGAGGGTGAAAGGGAATAGACTCGGGAGTAATATGTGGAAATATTTCTTTACAGAAAGAGTGGCAGATGCATGGAATAGTCTCCCAGTGAAGGTAGTAGAGATGAGGACAGTATCTGAATTAAAAAAAGCATGGGACAAACACAGGATCTCTAAAGGAAATAAGGAGACTGTTGTAGTGGTTGATATGGAAGGGCAGATTAGATAGGCCATGTGGTCTCTTTCTGCCATCATGTTTCTATGTTTCTAATAAACACCCTTACAGAAATATTAAGAAGAGCAATAATGTTTGTTCAGGCTATGCTGAAATGTGCTGTTTGTGCTAAAAGATAATCCAGGGGACCCTAACAAATCCTGTGTTCTGAAAACTGGGACTGTTGATGTAAGAATAGTATATGAGTGAGTCTGGAAATCATGTTGGCGCAAGACAGGGAACTCATATGAGTAGTCTTGGGATGTCATGCCATTATGGTATAGCAGCTGTTATGATTTGGTTTGTCAGAATGAGGTCTTTTGTGACTGCCAGTGAGTATGTGGCTTGGGGTGTGCTGATCTGCAAATCAGGGAGGCCGTGAATGGCTGGCTGGTGCCTGGACCAAATGGATGACCGCAGTGTCACCAGGTGTCAGTGTGATTGGACAGCCTTACATCAGTTGTGCCAGGCACTGGGAGATATGACTGATGCTGTGTCAACATCCCCTAGATTGTGCCATGAGGCCTACATCCTTCCCAAGTCCAGAATCTACGCAAGCTGTGAGTGGTGATATATCTGGAGGCTGGCTACCTGGGTATGATAGCACAGGGATCCCCCCCATGCCCACACAGGCCTGACCAGGGGAGCAGGGCCACAAAGCAGACTGTGGGAAGGCAGACAAGGTTGCCCCACAGATAGGATGTATACAGACTGACATATGCCACAATAACAGGTATAGCTGCTTTGAGAAATGCCAGTACCCAAATATGTGGGAATCACATGCCATAGCCAGAAGGCCCTACTACTACTGGTCATTTGTATAGCGCTACAAGACTATGCAGTGCTGCACTGACACATATACAAGATGGTTCCTGCTCAGCAGAGCTTACAATCTAGTCAAGACAGACAACACAGCAGCCATGGACAGGATACATCTAGGGGGAATGGTAAAAAAACATAAGGGAGCTTAGGCAGATCAGATCCAAAAGCGACAACAAAGAAGTGAGCGTTCAGTCTGGATGTGCAAAGGGCCAGAGAAGCAGCCTGACTTACAGATTCAAGAAGTTTGCTCCAGGCATAAGGAGCAGCAAGGTGAAAGGAGCGAAGTCTGGACTTAGCAGTAGAAGAGAAGGGCACAGATAGAAGCGATCTGCCAGAAGAGCGGAGCTCCCAAGGAGGGCTGTAGGGAGAGAAGAGGGGAATGGTAGTGAGGAGCAGCAGAATAAGTGCACTTATTGGCCAGAGGCACGAAAAGGGCATACATCTGTTGCTCAGCAATATTATGCATACTTTGAACTGCAATGTTTTGGGTTTTGTGCACCTGCTCAGGGTCCATCCTTAGTAGTTTAAAGCATGTTTGTAGAAATGACCAAGGCAGGAATCACTGGGGCCGTTTTAACAATGCCAAGTACCATTGTATGGTATGTCCTGACATACATGTTCATATTTACATTCTCTTATGTCATATTAGGGTACTCTGGGATTACGTAGCACTTTTCAGGGCCTGTAGAAGACTGGTATGTGGTCTAGGTTGCAGCAGCAAGTCATTTCTCATTGGTATTTGTCTAATTTCCATCAGCAAACGGTCAGTGTGAAGAGCAGCTTAGATGCATGGTTTACAGAGGAGGCGTGGTGTCCACGGGTATATCGTGGAGACAAGCAGGATCTGAAACATAGAACTTTTCAGAATACGGTAGGCATGGGGACATCCAAAATGTTTACCCATGTCCCATAATATTGACGTGGGACGTGTTTCTCAGTTATATCGCATGGCCTGTGTGTGGGTCACATGCCAGATGCGTGCATGGGATGGCTGAAAAGCACTTTGCCCACCACACACCTACTTCCCCGATTTCCAGACCTGTGGGCACGTCTAGACCCACGATGCAGAATTAGTTTCAAATGGGGTCCGTGGGCCAAACATGCATCAATTGAATCTGCCTCTGTATAAATCATTGGTCCTCATTTAACAGTGCAAATTCTTGCTATTGTATCCTCGGAGATTGACCACAGCAGTATGTCTCAAGATGATTCTAGAGTACCTCTGAGCCATTCTGGTTGTCAGAATATCCATAATGAATATGCCTGAAAGATTTGCACAGAATGAAGGCAGTGTATGACAAACTCTCGTGCACTTCATTGCAGTCTCCTGAAAGCCAGACTGGCTTGGGAGTTTTCATGGCTACCATTTCTTTTTTCGTATGAGCTTGTATTTCAGCATATCCATTAGGAAAATCCATATAACAGAGTCACTCCCATCTTCAAGTTAGAGAGCCTTCTCTACAACAGGCTGATTTCCCGTAAGCAGTACATATTCCGCCCTGCTTGTGAAAAAAAACCCAGATATGAAGACATTCAGTTCTGTTAACCACACAGTGTAAAAAAATTAGAGGCAGCAACTGTAGAGTAGCATGCAGAAAAAGAGTCATTACCTAACTCCTAAGAGGACAGATTCAGCAAAATTATTTCCATAACATCAGAATATTAGATGTGCTATTCTTGGTCAAACTAGTTGAGCCCAAAATGCTGTTTCTAACATGACCAAGCCTAATAAACAGATGCATTTTCTGTTGCTTATTGCCAAAAGAAAGAAGGGGGAACCCCCAAGTCTACCTGGCTAGTAACTGTTAAACCTGTCCTCAAAACTTATTCAAACCTCTTAATTTCAATATAAGATATGCCATACTGGGTCAGACCAAAGGTCCAAGCCCAGTATCATTTCCCACAGTGGCCAATTCAGGTCATAAGCACTAGTCAGGATCCCAGAAGAGAGACTGGGTCCATGCCGCTTATCCCAGGGATAAGCAGTGGAGTTTTCCCACAGTTCACTTTAATAATGATTTATGGACTTTTCCTCCCAGAACTTGTTCACACCTCTCTTAAACCCAGCTTTTACCACATCCTTCAGCAAGGAATTCCAGAGCGCATTGAATAAAAAAAATATCTCCAATTTGTCTTAAATGTACTGCTTCATAACTTTACCTGTTCTCGAGTCTTTGTACTTTTTGAAAGAGTAAACAACCAATTCACATTTAACTAGTCCACTCCACTCATGAACTTATCCAGGATTGGCTATACTACTAGCTATGAAGGCATCCACTGGCAAGACATTCCACAGCTTTGATTGTGCATTGACTGTAAAACTTTTTCCAATATGTTACCAGTTCATTTCACAAAGCAGGGCCAGCACGACCATTGTACAGGAATGTTACCCACATTTGGCTGCGCACCTCGGGGGCCCTGCACAAGCCTGACTAGCTACAGAGCCAGTGAGGCCTGAAGCTTGGCTCCCTGGCTCACCTCTGCACAGCTGTGGAAGTAAACAGCGGCATTTTGCTTTACTCCCATGGCTGCAAGTCACAGATGCCAGTGCTGCTGAGTTCAAGAAGTTAAACAGAGGCTCTTTCTGTCTTACACAAGACAGGAAGTGCCCCCGTTTAACCTCCCGGCACTCAGCGTGCTGGTGGGCTGCAACTTCTCACAGCCGTGGGAATGAAGGAAAATGCTGTTCACTCCCTCGGCTGTACAGAGGTGAGCCGCACTTCAGGTCTCACCGGTTCCCTCTTGAGCTAGTCAGGTACACGCAGGGCTTTGTGGTGTGAAGTCATATGAGGGATGGAGGAGAGAGCCGCTGGCCTTGTAAGAAAATTGGGGGCTAGAACGGGACATGGACTAATGTTGGGATGGGGAGACTGCTATGGAAAGGGAGATAATGCTGAGAGGGGCTGGAACTGGAGGGGGACTGATAGTGGGGGCCAGGACTGGAAAAAGCTGATGTAGGGAATGGAGGGACTGGGAGGGAGTTGATGCTGGGAGGGACTGGAACTGGAGGAATACTGATACTGGGGGGTTAGGACCGGAAATGAGCTGATGCTGGGGAATAGGAAGCTTGGAAGTGGAAGGGATTGGACTGGAGGAGTGATACTGGAGGGCTAGGACAGGAAATGGGCTGATGCTGGGGAATGGAATATTGGGACTGGAAGGGAGTGGATGCTGGGGGAGGACTAGGAGGGGCTGGGGCTGGTGGGAGGAGAAACAGAAGCTGGTGGGTTGAGGACGGAGAGGGGAACAGATTTTTTGTGGGAGGGAAAAAAATCTGATTGGCTGGGTATTGGGAGAGTAAGAGGGGATTGAGGGAGGGGTGAAAATTTGAGTGAATGAAAAGAATAAAGAGAAATGGAGGAAAGAGCAAAAGGGGAAAGATCAGTATGTCAGAGGCAGATGTAGAGAGAGAATGGAAAAAACTAAGAGGACAAATGGACAGCAGACAATGGAGAGTTAGCGGACAACATGAAGAAAGCAGAAGAAAGCGACTGGGAGCACTTGCGATTTGAAAAATAAAATACCCATACAACAAAAGATAGAAAAAAACTATTTATTTTGAATTTATTAACTGGAATACATCAGCCGTGGGAAATGTGCGTCACTTTGCGTTCTCTTTAGTACAAGAGGAATTTAATTTATAGTTTTATTTCTCCAATATTGTACATTCCATGTTTGGCTTTTGGGGTTCACAGTTTAATTATTGTCTTCATATTTCTAAGTTGTGATCCCTTGTACTTTGTTTGACGGTCTATGTTCTGCATGTTTAACCAAGCTGCAGTATTCTGTTCATGTAGTTTCTATGTGACGGTCCCACTTGTTCTCTTTCTCCAGTAGGAGGTGTATTGGTATTCTCTGAGATGTATTGGTTTAATATTTGCGGTGTTGCCTTTTGATAGGTAGGGTTTGGTGCTTTGAGTCCTGGTAGTGCTGTTATGATATGGCGGGTTTGCTATGGGTTCTAAATGAGCAGGGTTTATAGTCAGTGGTGGGATCCGAACCGCTGAGGAACCAGTTCAGTCCTGTTCCTCCCACGCTTGAGACGGCCGGATTGCTGCACCTCACATGGAGGTGTTGCAGCGGCTGTACGCTAGGACTTCTACCCTCCACCAAGGGTACGCAACTCCCTAGTGATCTGCCTGACAATGTTTTGATGCCACTGGGAGCTTCTCTCAGTGCCACGATCTGCTGATGCCATCAAAATATTGTCAGAGGAGGGATTCCCATTGCAACACCATGCTTGGCCCAGTTCAGCAAACACAGGCCACAACAGGAACCAGTTTGCGCAAACTAGGCTGAACCAGCCGGATCCCACCACTATTTATAGTACTTCCTAATGTGCCTGGCAGTTGGTACTGGAGTATAGTAATGTAGAAATCTGATGGTCTTTCCTTATCCTCACTGCCCATGCAAATAGTATTAAGACACTCATTAAGAGGCATGTTTACTAAAAGTTAATGCGCATTCACAAATGTTAATGTGCATTAAGTGCCGGAACACTCATTTATTTCTATTGGCACAGTGGCACTTAATGCACAGTAATATTTAGTAAACGTGCCCCTGTCATTGCCAGGACAAAAAAGAGGCTTGTGAAGGGCTCCTTTGAAAGCCGCCTGTATGCAAATGAGGCGCTGCAATGAGTCTCCATACATGACACCGCATCACCCTTGGGCCGCCCCCGTCACAAAGGTTCCCTTAGTTCTAGTACTACTCGAAGGATGGCTAACTGTTACCTATTAACTGTTCCACACTATTCATGATTCTATGGATTTCTATCATATACCCCTTCTCCGAGCTGCAGAGCCCTAAACCCATTAATCCCTTTTAGCCTTAGGATGACATTGGAGGCAGATACTGCATCACCTGATTCTCAGCTGTCCAGCGTTGCTCCTGTCTCACAGGCTCTGTGCTGCTTTACACAGACGGAACACACGCCGCCCCTAACCCAAGCGACTGATGGCGTGCCCATGTGACTTAGACCTTGCCACTACCCCTCTCTGTGTTGCATGTGGCCAGATCAAGGCCCCATCCCAGCACTAGTGCACCCCATGTTCTCGAGATTCCCATGTGGCTCAATCCTCATGCTGCTGGTGTGACTGTCTTGACTATAGCTGTTTTTGGGCCAGACCAAAGACTCAGGGAGCAAGATCTGGCCTGCAGGGTAGAGTCACAACCCTGGATTTCTGCAACAGATTTTTGCAAATTCTGTAGCATTTTTAAACGTGCTGCAATTATGTGGCACATTTTTATATAGTTGCATTTATTTGCATAATAAATTGTGTTTGAGGATTTCTTTAATTTATACAGAAATCATTTTGAGTTATTTCTGCACCTAGTTACTTTATTTGTTCCTTTTCTTGGGAATCGGGATCTTGGTGACTGGGGGTGGATGGAGAATAGGGAAAGAAGAGGAGATCTAGGGAATATGTGAGAAGAGGGGAATCTGAGAGGAGGGACATAGAGAAATGATTTCAAGCAAGATGGGTAGAGAGAGGGTAGGAGAAGGTACAGGAAAGAGAGGGCTCGTGGGAGGGAGGAAAAGTATCTAGCAGCAGGGGAGAGGAACAGGAGAAGGAAGGACAATCCATTCACAGCCTTCCTGTGAACCCCAATCCCTTCTCTCACTTACTCTCCTGTTGCCTGCTTCCCCTAGCACTCATTCTGTCCTCACCTCCTGCTCCTCCCTCCCACCCCCTCCCCCCCCATCTCTCACTCACGCTCCCTTTGCTTTCAGCCAATGATGTAAAATCTGCCAAAGCAGCCCCTACACTAGGGGAATCTAAGGAAGAAGAGGGCTCGCTTGCAGCCCCTCAGGGGTCTTTTGATGTGGACCCTACCTGCTTTGGGAGCACTTTCAGAATATTTTACTTGGGGACCCTTAATTTCAACTTCTGCCACTGCCTCTCGCCCCATCACTTATTCTCCTGTTGCCTGCTGTCCCCTCCTATCACCCTCTTTTCTCTTGCTTCCTGCCCCCATGTCTCACGCACATTCCCTCTGCCTCCTAACCCTCATTCACTCTCTATTTATCTACTCCTAGCCCCTCCATCTCTCACTCACATGGCAGTGCTGTCTTGCTGCCGTCAGCCGCAGGAGGAGGCCTGATCCCAGCTGCTTCCAAACACAGCAAGAGTGGTGCTTTAAGTTGTGCCCGCGCATGTCCACTGTGAAATACATGGTACAATGCAGACACACTAGAGGTAGGATGCAACCTGAAGCACCCAAGATCTCACCGAGTGGCAAAAGATGCAGCAGTCGCTAGTGCTGGTGCTCCAGGGGCAATTCTGTGCAAAACGGGAAATTCCGTGGAAAAGGATGGATTTGGCCACCCTCCCGCACCCTTAGAATCGTGGAAGGCTGGAAGCCTGCTCTATGAGCACACTGCAGAGATGCTGCACTTGAGCCTAGAAGAGGGGGTGGGACAGGGCTGCTACAACAGCAGCCCCATAGACAGAGGTGTCCTGAGGGACGGTCCGAGCAGATACCGTTCAAAGCTCTCAGAGCTAGTGAGGCTGTGCAGCAAACACGAATATTCAATGCCAGGGCCAATATGACCCCAGCATTGAATATCTGGGGTTAAGGGTCAGTGCAGATGGCTATGCAGCAAAGTGGCACATAGCCGACCTAAATGAATATCAGGCTGCTTAGAATTGTCAATCATGAAGTGTGCAAATCTTTCGTGCAAGTATTCGAAGAATCAAAGTGCTTTAAGAACTGATGTTTATAAAGTACTTTATGATCGATGAGCCTAATGATTTTTCTGAAGAAGTTTTATAAAGTTTGAAATTGTACTACTAAGTATATATTGAGTATGAAATATTAAAGCATTCATTTAGAACAATTTCAAAAAATTTCAAATAATTATGAAGGAGTTTTTTCTGGATCAATGATATTGGTTTGAATGCCAGACATTATCTTGGCTATAAGTTTGGCTGGCACACTGAGATCCTTTTTCTCCTTTCTTAGAAGTATTCAGTAGATTACCCAAAGAACTGGTTGTTAGACTATAACCACATGACTATTATTGCCGCTCTATATAGTTAAGACGCTGTTATAATGTATTTTCACATTTGTTCTCTGTGAACGGCCTTGACCCAGTGAAAGGTGGTATATAAATATAGCTAAATATCCTTGGAGTATTCTGCCTTTTTTGTATATTTACTATAATAGGCGCACCAGTGTATAGTGGACCTGAGAAATATTGAAACTATCTCCTAGGTGGAAATATGGGTATGGAGAATATTCTCTCTCATCCCCAAATGGCAAGTTTTAAAATAGGTTACTAAAATAGCACAAAGCATGCCCGGTTCTGGCCCCCCTGGCTGTCAGAATCTATTGTTTAGCTTTGAAGGCCCTGCACTTTGCACCACCAGAAGCTGCCGCCCTAGGCCACTGCCCAGTTTGCCTAATGGCTGGGCCGACCCTGAGGTGAGAGATGCACCTTAGAGTGGAAGATGGCCTGTCTCCATCTCCGGGTCTTCCGAGATGCAGCTGCAGGGATGCAGGTCCCACTGCCATGTCAGACTCCCTTCCTCCTTCCAGAGAGCCCGAGCCTGAGGAACTTCCAGGGCAAAAGGGGCAGTTGCACTGGGCCCTGCATAGCCCATTGAATGAGCACATGGCGCTTTGCGCTGATAACTCTGTTGGCCAGTGCCTGAAACTCAAACAGCAGAGAAGAGCCCTTGTTTCTGCTCTCAGGCAGCTATAGGGAACAAGACTGGTGAGGGGTGAGGCTGGAGAAGCAGAACATAGAGCACATCAAAAAAGGGTTAGTCTGCTCCCTAACCCATCCCGCTTTCTTCCTCTTGCCCCCTCCATCCTTGTCTTCCTTCATGAAGTCACTGTTACTAAAGAGGAAAGAATCAGAATTTTTTTCTATGCTAAGTAGGAATAGGGTTGCCAACTTTTTGAAGGAGAAAAACCCGCCACCTGTTGCTAGCCACACTCCACCCCTGCCCTGCCCCTTGGCCTGCCCCATCCCACCCTTGCTCCACCTCCTGTCCCCAAAAAAATTGCAGAGGGCAATGTGCAAACTGAACGAGCAAGATTTCTACACATTCTTAAACAGAAATTCTATACTGACAGAACACACAGCATTGGTTGTACACACACACACAGAACAGACAGGTTTTCATCAATAAATGAGCACAAAACAAAAAGAGAAATATATAGACACAAATTAAACCGAAATCCCAAGAAGCCAGACTCTGCATGCAGTGCAGTATCAGATAAATAAGAGATGCAGTTCCCCATACTGTGTAAAATATAAAGGTAATACAAAGTCCAATTTGAAAATAAAATTATTTTTTCTACCTTTGTCTGATCATTTTATTCTCTGATCATCCTGTTTCCGATCTGAGGCTTTCATTTTCCCATCTTCTCTTAGCTCGTTTTCTATGGTCTATAGTCCTTCTGCCACTTCTTGTCTTGTTTCTTTTCTTCACTTCCTTCCATCAGCCTATTTCCAGTCCCAGTAACCCTCCATCAGCCCCCTTTCCAGTCCTCCCCTCCCATTACATTCCAATGCCAATCCCCTTGTGTTCCCAGTGGTGTCCATTCCCTTCTAGTCCCCCTCCTTCCTCACTGTCCAGCCCCTTGTAGTCCAAACACCATCCCAGGTATCAGCTCACTTCCACTCCCAGTGCCTTCCCCGTGTCAACTCCCTTCCAGTCACCCTACCCTCTGTCCATCCCCCTTCCAGTGCCATCCTCATGTTTCTGCTCCCTTCCAGTCCCAGTGCCCCCTCCCTTCCAGCCTCCTCCCCATTACCCAGTTGTGGTAGGCGACGGCCTATGATCCATGCTAATTGAACTAAGCAGACAGGCCTAAGCAGCTTGACCTGTAACTGAAGCCTGTAGTTAGGCCCAGAGGAATGAAAACCCCCCTGAATGATGACACCATAGAATTGAAACTTAACTCAGCTTAACTGAACATAGCTAAGCAGAAACGAAACACTTAGAAAAGACAGAAAACAGCTCTAATTGGTACTGATAAGAGAGCACAGCTTCTATAGAATTAATTAACTCTGCAAAAAGCAAGGTTACAGTGCCCTGCTTCCCATATGTTTTAACAAGCTAAGCGACCTTGGAGGAGAAATGTAACAAGTTAGAGACACTGACCATTGTAATTGGGACTAGAAGGGGGGCAACCAGGTGCTGAGCCCAGACCAGAGTCCCGATTGGGTAGCCATATCAGTACCAGGACCAATAGATGGGTGAGAGGGGTTACTGGGACCAATGAAAAGTTTGCCTATGTCTAGAATGGAGAAGAACGCTATAAAAGCTGTTGTTTTGCTAGAAACCATTGCTCAGCCATTTTGAAATTGCTTATTGCTTGAGCCATGTGCACATTAAACTGGCTTGGATCCTTGAAACGACTCCTGGTTTTATTTATTGCATGCTTATCTGCTGCTACACAGTCACTTACCAGTACCATTCCCAGGTGTCAGCTCTCTTTGAGCCCCCTCCTTACCCACTCTGTCAGCTCCCTTCCAGCCACCTCCTTCCCCCCCCCTTTCAGCTCTCTTCCAGTCCTCACCTTGCACCTGTCAGTCCCTTCTGCCACCTCTTTCCCCTTGCAGCCGCTGCTCCTGCTTCTTACAGGGCAGCGGCTGCAATAAAGTTAAGATAAAAATAAATTTAAACCTGTGGAGCCTTCGGCCCCCCCCCCCTCCCCCAGTACAGCTTCACCCCCCTAGTGCAGCTTCACCTTCCCCCCCCCCCCCCTGTACAGCTTTACCTTTCCTCCCCCCCTCCCCCCGTGCAGCTGCTGCTCCTGCTCCTGCTTCTTACTGAGCAGTGGCTGCAATTAAGTTAATTTAAAAGTAAGGAAACCCGTGAGGAGCCCTCCGCTCCTATGAATCTCCTTCTGCAGGGTTCCTGGCTGAAAAGGAAGTGACATCAGAGGGGCAGGCACTGCAGGAGTTTCATAGGGCCAGAAGGCCCCTCACAGGTTTCCTTACTTTTAAATTAACTTTATTGCATCCGCTGCTCTGTAAGAAGCAGAAGCAGCGGCTGCAAGGAGGGGGCCAGGACTGTGATTGCAATCGCTCCCGATCTTGCGGCCAGAGCAAAAAAACGGCTTATCAAGTGCCGGTTTCAGTTCTCTGCCAGCAGCCGCCCTGGCCACGGGAAAACCGGCCAGGCTGGCTGAAAACCGTCCGGTTGGCAATCCTAAGTAGGAAGGGAAAACGTCCTAGTTCGGGACAGTCAGGTATGTCAAGAATTACTTTCATTCCATTCAGTATGCATTTCTTTCAACTTATAAATGTATGTATTGAATTTCTTGTTTTGCATTCTACCCAGAAAAATCAGATGTGACATTCACCAGACACTCTGATGGAATTTCTGAAATATATTTGTATTGTATAACAGTACAAGATTTAACATTTTAAATATATAGGGTTAGGTATTCAACCACCCTATATATTTAACTTAACTGTTTAACATTGTAATCCATTCACTGGCTGAATACCCTCAGCCAGGTGAGAATGCCACCTCTTTCTGTATAGCCAGACTTTGGCCATATATCCACTGGGATATATTTTTTTAACACGCAGTACCACTACTGACCATATAAGGCCTTGTGATTAAATTACAAGACAGGAAACATCTGCTCTGAATAACGGACCAATCCACCCTGCAGCAATTCCTAGTGCAACAGGATCAGGTGAGAGGCAGGGATGTCAAAATGTTTTCCTGTATGAACACAGAGCACATTAGGGTGGTCCTGCGTCACATTCTTTTGAAAATTATTCCCAGTGCACAAGGTGTGGCTGCATTAGAGATCTTTACAGAGGCACTGATATTCTCAGGTTTATTTTCTTGTTGAATGCTGCTGAGCTGAAGATTTCAATACATAATCTGCAATGACACTAGGGTCCTTCAAGTTAGAATGTTTCTACACAACCCCTGTTTGCCTGGTGCTTCTGTTGCTGTGAGGTTGTTTATCTGTAATGCACACCTTGCATAAGATTTGTGCTGTTCCATGCTAGTGTATGTGAACTTGATGTCCTGACAGAGAAAGAGATGGTATAGTAACAGATTCAATATGGCTGGTGATGGCGGCTGATGCATACATAGGGGTGGTGCTGGTGTGGCAAGAACGAACAACTGTTAGTAAGATGCTGAACTGCTATAGCAAAGCAGAGGTGCTCCCAGGGGCGGCCCAAGGGGGGTGCGGGGCCATGTGCGGAGACTCGGTGCGGGGCCTCATTTGCATAAGGGTCCTCATTTGCATAAATATTTGCATAATGTTACCATACACGAACTTTTAGTAAACATGCCTCTTAATGAGTGTATGAATAAAGAAAGACTAAAAGACTTCTACATTACTATAATCCAGTGCCAACCGCCAGACACATTAGGAACTACTACAAACACTGCCCATTTAGAACCCATAGCAAACCCGCCGTATCCTAACAGCACTACCAGGACTCATAAAGCACCATACCCTAACTATCAAAAGGAAACGCTGCAAATATTAAACCAATACATTTCAGAGAACAACAATACATGACCTACTGGGGAAAGAGAACAAGTGGCAATGTCAAATAGGAATTACATAAACAGAATACCTCAGCTCAGTTACACATGAACAGAACATAAACCATCACCAAACAAGGAATCACAATTTAGAAACAGGAAGACAATAATTAAACTGGGAATCCCAAAAGCCAAACTTGGAATGTACAACACTGTAGAAATAAAACTATACATTAATTTGCTCTTGTACTAAACAAAGCGCAGACGTTAATGATGCACATTTCCCAGAGCTGACATATTCCAATTAATAAATTCAAAATAAAGAGATATTTTTCTACCTTTTGTGCATTTTTTTTCAGCTGCAATTGCTCCAGCCACTTTCTTCTGGTTTTCTTCGTGTCTTCCGCTAATTCTTCATCGTCTGCTGTCCATTTGTCTTTTCTTCTCTCTTCTAGTTTTTTTCCATTCTCTCTCTACATCTGCTTTAACATACTAATCTTTCTCCTTTTCCCTCTTTCCTCATTCCTATTTCATCCACTCAAATTTTACCCCTCCATCCTCAATCCCCACTTCCTCTCCCAATATCCGGACAATTGTAGATTTTGCTTCCCTCCCACACAAAATATTTTTTCCCTCTCCATTTCACTCTCCCAGCTCCATCCCATTCTAATCCTCCCCCAACATCAGCTCCATTCTAGTTCCAGTCCCACCCAGCATCCGCTCCCTTCTAGTCCCCGCATCAGCCCATTTCCAGTCCTAGCCCCCCATAAGCCCATTTCCAGTCCTAGCTCCCCCATCTATTTGCAGTCCCATCCAAGTCCCTCCATCAGCTCATTTCCAATCCCAGCCCCCCATGAGCCCATTTCTAGTCCTTTCCTAGCCCCACCATCAGCCCATGTCAAATCCTAGCTCCCCTCCACTCAGCCCATTTCCAATCCCAGCCCCCCATGAGCCTACTTCCAGTTCTAGCCCCTTCATGAGTCCATTTCAATCCAAACCCCCACCACAGCCCATTTCCAATCTTAGCACCCCCCAACAGCCAATTTCCAGTCCTATTCTAGCCCCTCCATCAGCCCATTTCCTGTCCTAGCCCCCCCCTCACCCATTTCCAGTCTTAGCCTCCCTCCCCCTCACAACCCATTTCCATTCCCAAGCCCCCGGTCCCCATCAGCTATTTGCAGTTCAAGCCCTCCTTCCCACTCAGCCCATTTCCAGTCCTAGCCTCCTCATAGCCCATTACTAGTCCTAACCCCCCATCAGCCCATTACGTCCTAACCCCCCATCACCCTATTTCCAGTCCTAGCCCCCCATCAGCCTATTTCCAGTCTTAGCCCCCCTCCCATAGCCAATTACCAGTCCTACCCCCCCATCAGCCCATTTCCAGTCTTATCCCCCCTTATCCCATTACCAGTGATAACCCCCCCATCACCCTATTTCCAGTCCTAGCCCCCCCATCAGCATATTTCAAGTCTTAGCCCCCCCCCATAGCCAATTACCAGTCCTACCCCCCCATCAGCCCACTTCCAGTCTTAGCCTCCCCCCCCATGGCCCATTACCAGTCCTAACCCCCCCCCCATGGCCCATTACCAGTCTTAACCCTCCCCCCCATCAGCCCATTACCAGTCCTAACCCCCCCCGGCCCATTACCAGTCCTAACCCCCCCCCCGGCCAATTACCTGTCCTTACCACCCCCCCCGGCCAATTACCAGTCCTATCCCACCCCCATGGCCCATTACCTGTCCTAACCACCCCCCCCATCA
Organism: Ichthyophis bannanicus; assembly: GCA_033557465.1. Lineage (NCBI taxonomy): Eukaryota > Metazoa > Chordata > Amphibia > Gymnophiona > Ichthyophiidae > Ichthyophis > Ichthyophis bannanicus. Next base: position 94,708,189 of record CM066037.1, read on the forward strand.
GCCCACTTCCAGTCTTAGCCCCCCCATAGCCCATTACCAGTCCTTACCCCCCCCCCATCAGCCCATTTCCTGTCCTACCCCCCCCCATGGCCCATTACCATTCCTAACCACCCCCCCCCCATCAGCCCACTTCCAGTCTTAGCCCCCCCATAGCCCATTACCAGGTCCTAACCCCCCCATCAGCCCATTTCCAGTCCTACCCCCCCACTTCCAGCCTTAGCCCCCTCCCCATAGTCAATTACCAGTCCTACCCCCCCCATCCTCAGCCCATTTCCAGTCTTAGCCCCCCCATCAGCCCATTTCCAGTCCTACCCCCCCACTTCCAGCCTTAGCCCCCTCCCCATAGCCCATTACGAGTCCTAACCCCCCCATCAGCCCACTTAGCCCCCCCATAGCCCATTACAAGTCCTATCCCCCCCCCCATCAGCCCATTACCAGTCCTAGCCTCCCCCCCCATGGCCCATTACCAGTCCTAACCCCCCCCCAGCCCACTTAGCCCCCCCCCCCCAGCCCCCTCAGCCCACCCCCCCATGGCACATTACCAGTCCTAGCCTCCACCCCCCATTGCCCATTTCCCGTCCTAACCCCCCCCATCAGCCCACTTAGCCCCCCCCCCATAGCCCATTACCAGTCCTAACCCCCCCCCCCCCATCAGCCCACTTCCAGTCTTAGCCTCCCCCCCCTGGCCCATTACCAGTCCTAACCACCACACCCCCCCCTGGCCCATTACCAGTCCTAAACCAGCCCCCCCCCCCGGCCCATTACCAGTCCTCACCACCCCCCCCCCATCAGCCCACTTCCAGTTTAGCCTCCCCTCCCATAGCCCATTACCAGTCCTAACCATCCCCCCCCCTATCATTCCAAATTAAAATAAAAAAAACCCAAACTGGCTGCTTCTGCCGCGGCAGCATCAAGAGCTCTGCCGCGGCAGCATCAAGAGCTCTGCCGCGGGGCCCCCCCCTGCCCGGCAGAGCCTCCGTGCATCCTCAGCAGCTTTCTTCATGTCCAAAACGCAGGCTTCTTTCAGAGCCGCGAGAGTTTCTTTTCTCGCGGCTCTCTTAATCCCGCGGGGCTGATGGGAAATCCCATCACCCTCGGCGGGATTAACAGAGCCGCGAGAAAATACAAAGTTCCTTGTGTTGTATAGTTGATGTTAAATGTAAACCGCTCTGATCTAAAATAGAGCGGTATAGAAGAACTGTTAAATAAAATAAATAAATAAATAAACCAATTAGGGAATTTCAAGGCGTGCCAAGTCTGTACTGGCACATAAGCATGTCTTTGCATATCTTTAGCAATTTCTTCAACTACTTGACCTTTATCATCTATTTTCAAACAGCAATTAGTTAAATTCAGTTTACCACATACTCCTCCTTCAGCTGCTAGCAAATAATCAAGGGCTAAGCGATTCTGGTATATGGCAGTGCGCATCTGAGTACTTTGTCTAGCTAAGAGAGTGAGAGCATGACTAGTTTCATTGGTTATTATTTCAACTACTGCTTGTAAGCGAATAATACGATTGATCATATAAATTGGGGTACGATAACCATACATACCATCATCATTCCAAGTGGCAGGTCCATAATACTCAATAATTCTTTCTGGTGGCCAATCATCACCTCGCCACTTCTCCCACTTGCCTATCTGTAAGGCCTCTCTTCTCTGTCTAGATGCTCCTTTGTGTTTGTGGGTTGTGTATACAGGGTATCCTAAGACACATGCTCCTCCCCATTGTGGTGGGAGTTGCGCATATGCTCGGTTTCCACAGATCCAATATAGGCCAGGTGGGGCTTGCCAGGCTTGGACTTTGGCAAGGTTAGTCCATAGACCTGCAAGTTCAGGAAATCTGGCTAATGGGTTAGGAGGTTCAGGATGTCTGATTCCTGACCACCATGCTGTCTTTTTAGTCGTGGCATTATAGTATTTCTGGCTAAGACAGACCAGCTGTCCTACCTTTTGGGTGAACTGGGGTCCAGTTCTGGCAAAGCAAAGACGTCCAACGATTGAGTGTGCTAACACCCATTCACTGGTTGTCTTGTGTAATTCAGTCTGATTGTAAATCATGGAATAATTCAACTCTTGGGCTTCCCAGGGCCATTGATCTCCCATTTGGGTTCCGCCACAGAAATAACAATCTGTGATCTTAAGACTAGATACTACTGCTCCGGCTAATTCTAGAAACAAATTCTGTGAAGGGTGAGGGATCTCAAACTTATTTACATGCATAGCTTCATAAAAGGTATTATGAATATGATATTTAGATGACTTGTGGGCTTGAGTATTCAATCTAATATACACAATGGTCCCTGGATCTGTTCCTCCTCCAGCAATACGTAAACCAAACTTATATCCTTGTTTCCATGCATGGGGGTTATGTACACGCAAATGTAAGGGGTTACAAGCATCTTTCTGACATTTATCATTCGTGGTTGGCTTGGTTAGAGTAGCCATCCGTTTATCTATTTTCTCATCAGTTATACCAGTGTTCCAGGTAGCATAGAAAACACATTCCCAATACGGGCAATAATAGTCTGCCGCTGTAGCAGTACTATACCCTGGTTCCTTTTTACCTGTACACTTCCTCCATCCCGTGGCTCCTTCTGGACACATATACTTATGGTCATTTCGATACGCTTTCTCCCATGTACCACAGGTGGACTGACTATCTCTATTAATAGCATTACATGCATCAAAATTCAAAACAGCAGGTTTAGTAATGTCCTTAAGTGGTGGTGTAGCAGCTAATATAGGTCCATCTGCATCCTTCCATCTTATTTCCAACGTGTAATAGGATGGATTCTGATGCGGATTATAGCATGCTTTAATTTTGCCATGAGTGCAAACATTTAGTTCAGTGGTGTTACAGATACACCGAGTTATTGTTCCCTTGCAGGTATAGTAAGAATGGTAAAGCAAAGTCTGAGTTACTTTCAGTCCAGTTCTAGTAGAGGTAATACAAGCAGTGCATGGAGGTAGAGCATAAGTCTGTTCAAAACCTCCGAAGAAGGCAACCAAGGCAAAGCAGAAGCAAAGATACATGTTGATGTTGATTGGAGTTCTTCTGAATCCTCAGCTTGCTGATCTTGATCACGACGGTCTATTATTCTTCGTCCCGTTTGCTAATGAAGCAATTTAACGGGGTTGCTGAGTGTTGATTGAAGATCCTCAAGATGTCCAACACACATTAACCAACTTAGCAATGCAGTTGGCTTGTGAAGTCTGGCTTAGTCAACGTAGTCTCAAAGTAGTGTGTCAAATCACACACAAATTGGGTTCGTTGAAACAAAACTGTTGCTGCATGGAAAACAGCAATCCTCTTCGAAAGACTTGGCTACTGCAAAGCACTTGTGATGAAGTGTCTATGCTGCTGGTTGCCGTCTCAGAGTAACTCGCAAGGGTACATCAGGGTGCTGCTCTGCTGTCCACCGCTCTGGTTCAGGATCGGCGGCGGGCTTGACTCGGCTGTGGTGGATCCAGGCGTCGATCTCGGCTACCTTTACTGCAGTTGGGGTAGACAGGATGACGGTTGTACGGTCCCTTCCAATGGGGTTCCAACGGTATCTTCTTCCAATCTTTGATCCACACTGAAGTTCCAGGCTGGTAGGGATGCAAGGGTTCCGTCAAGTTGATAGGCAACTGGTCTTGGATCCACGTATGGAGAGTCTGCAGAACAAAACTAAGAGCTAGGAGTTCTTGCCTGGTTACTTCTGAACCAATCTGGGCTAAACTTCCTTTGACTCCCTGCACTATTGGTGGGGGTTTACCATACAAAACTTCAAAAGGGGAAAATCCTGTTGACTTTACAGGGGCTGAGCGTATTCTGAGTAAAGCTATGGGGAGCACTTGGGGCCATTTCAAGTGTGTCTCCTGACAAAGCTTAGACATTTGGGCTTTCAAGGTACGATTCATTCGCTCAACTTTCCCTGAGCTCTGGGGTCTGTATGCAGTGTGGAGCTTCCACTGTATCTGCAAAGCTTTTGCTAACTGCTGAGTAACTTGAGAGACAAATGAGGGTCCATTGTCTGACCCTATTACTGCTGGGATTCCAAATCTGGGGACAATCTCTCTCATTAAGGCTTTGGTAACTTCTCGGGCTTTCTCAGTTCTGGTTGGGAATGCTTCTACCCACCCAGAGAAGGTACAAACTAATACTAGTAGGTAATGGTATCCATTAGCTTTTGGCATTTCGGTGAAATCAACTTGGAGGTTGTGCATGGGGGTCACACCTCTTGACTGAACTCGGGGTGCTGTAATAAGGCCTTGCTTGGCATTATTCTTGGCACAGATTTGACATTGTCGGGCTACTGAGGCTGATATGGTTGTCATCAGAGGGATGTAGAAATGTGGTCTGAGTGCTTTCTCCATAGCACTCTTTCCATAGTGGGTGGCTTCATGAAAAGCTTTGACAAAGGATGGTCCTAACAGTTCAGGAATTACTATTCTTCCCGGAGGTTGACTGCCTTCTTCTGGTGGCAGCTCAATCCATCCGTCTTTCAATACTCCATTTTCTTTGTCACAATAGTAATCCAATTCTTTGGTGGTATATCGTGGGGTCCATAGATTCAAGGGTACTGGAAACAATGCTGCTTGCATTGGCATAGCTTGTGGGGCAATCTGTCCTGTCATAGCTGCTTGTCGTGCTGAGGCATCTGCGAATCTATTTCCTCGAGCAACTTCTCCTTTTCCTGCTTGATGTCCTCTACAATGCATGACAGCTACACGTGTTGGGGCCCAGACTGCATCAAGTAACATCAATATTTCGGGACCATATTTGACTGATTTTCCTCCGGATGTGATGAGTCCTCTCTCTTTGTAGAGAGCTCCATGGGCATGCAGGGTAGTGAAAGCATATTTGGAATCTGTATATACATTTAGCACAAGTTTTTCTCCTAATAACAATGCTCTGGTGAGTGCTATCAATTCGGCTTTCTGGGCTGATGTGCCTGAGGCTAGGGCTGATGATTCAACTACTTCGTGTTGAGTGACGACTGCATATCCGGCACAGCGTCGTCCGTCAAGGATGAGACTGCTCCCATCAACATAATAGATCTGGTCAGGATTGTCTATGGGCACATCTGTTAGGTCAGGTCGACTAGAGAACACAGTTTCCATGACTTCGATGCAGTCATGTTCTGGGAGTTCTTCACTGATGGGTATCAAGGTAGCTGGTTCAAGGCATGGCTCACTTCAAGTTGTATCTGTGGGTTTTCACATAACATGCTCTGGTACTTCAACATTCGGGAATTGGTGAGCCAATAATTTGCTTTCTGTTCCATAAGGGCAAGGACTGCATGTGGCACAGTGACTCGTATGTTCTGTCCTAGTGTGAGTTTGTCTGCTTCACTCACTAGTAGCGCTGTAGCTGCAACTGCTCTCAAGCAGGGTGGCCATCCTTTGGCCACAGGGTCCAATTGTTTCGATAGGTAGGCTACAGGTCGTTCCCAATTTCCTAATTTCTGAGTCAACATGCCTAAGGCATTTCCCTGTGCTTCATGTACAAACAAGTGGAAAGGTTTGTGGACATCTGGTAGTCCAAGTGCTGGTGATGACATCAATTCTTCTTTTAACTTCTGAAAGGCTGTATCCTGCTCAAGTCCCCACTCCAGTGGTGACTTCTCTTCTCCTTTTGTGGCTTCATACAGTGGTTTGGCAATTTGGGCAAAGTTGGGTATCCAGATTCGGCAATATCCTGCCGCTCCCAGAAAGGCTCTGACTTGCTTTCTGGTTGTTGGAGTTGGAATTCTGCATACTGCTTCTTTTCTTTCTCTGCCTAATCTTCTGCTTCCTTGGGTAATACGAAAACCCAAGTATTTCACTTCTGTTTGGCATAGTTGTGCTTTGGCTCTGGAAACTTTATATCCAGCTTCATTTAATAACTGCAAGAGATCTTTGGTGGCTAATATACATTCTCTTTCTGATACGGCAGCTATCAACAGATCATCCACGTACTGGAGAAGTACTCTCTTCCCCGGGGCTACTGGATAGCTTGAAAGGTCTTGATTTAGTGCAGCACTAAAGATGGTAGGTGAATTCTTGAATCCTTGGGGTAATCTTGTCCAGGTGAGTTGGCCCCCTCTTCCAGAGATGGGGTCCTGCCATTCAAATGCAAACAATATTTGGCTTACAGGGGCTAATCTTATGCAAAAGAATGCATCTTTTAAATCCAGTACAGTGAAATGGGTAGCTTCGGCAGGTATCAGTCCTAGAAGAGTGTAAGGATTGGGCACAACTGGATGTATAGTTTCAACTGCATCATTTACTCTTCTCAAATCTTGCACTGGGCGATAATCATCTGTCTCAGGTTTCTTCACTGGCAAAAGTGGGGTGTTCCATGGGGATTGGCATACTTTTAGTAGGCCATACTCGAGCAATCTCTGTAGGTGGCGATGAATGCCTTCAATTGCGGCCCTTGGGAGAGGGTACTGTTTGACGTGCACTGGTGTAGCGCTAGGCTTGAGGGTTACAATCACTGGTGCTATATGCTTGGCTAGGCCTGGGGGACTGCCTTCTGCCCATACTTCAAGTGGTGCATGAATGTTCTTTAAAGTTTGTTCAAAATAGGTATCTTGAATCGAATCATCAATGTAATATCTCCATTCTTCTTCTCGGGGTACTGTCAGCAGCATTACTCCTGCTGGTTTGGCTTGGGAATTCACTGTCATTTGCATTTCTCCTTGTTCGGAGAAAGATATTTGGGCTTGAAGCTTGGCTAGCATATCTCGTCCCAGTAGGGGTACTGGACATTCGGGCATGTAAAGGAATTGATGAGTTACTTGCTGTCCTCCTAGACTGCATATTCGGTTTTGTAGAAAAGACTTTGTGGCTTTGGCACCAGTTGCTCCTATAATGGTGACTGCTTTCTTGGTGAATGGGGCTATCTTTTTGTCTATTACTGAATGTTCTGCTCCAGTATCAACCATAAAGTTCATAAATTGGTCTCCTATTTGTATTTCGACCATAGGCTCCTGGAGACCTAAAGCAAACTTGGAGCCCGGTCTGTCCTAATCCACGTCATCCTCATCATGGGCCTGTGTGGCCAATGCTTGGATGGCTCCTCCTCCCCTCTCTCTCTGGAATTGTTCTCGATTGGCTCCTCCTCGGCCTCGGGGACGGCCTCGTCTTTCTTCTCGCCACTGATGATCGTATTCGTCATCTTGCTGGGCGTCTTCGAGTTGCGGGCATGTATCTCTCCAATGTCCTTCTTCTTTGCAATAGGCGCATTGGTTCACGCCTAGTCTCTGGGTCCGGCCTCCGCCTTGACCCCGCCCTCTTCCTCTGCTCCTTCGATTAGGGACACCTCCCCTTTTCTTTTCAACTATGGCCGCAGCCAAAAAATCAGCTTTCTTCTTCATCTTTCTATCACATTCTCTCTGTCTTTCAGTATCACGATTCACATACACTTTATGAGCGACTTCCAATAACTGTGTTGCATTCATGCCCGCAAACCCTTCTAATTTCTGTAATTTACGTCTAATGTCTGGTTGAGACTGGTTTACAAAAGCAGAATTCACCATGCATAAACTTCCTGGTGCCTCGGGATCATAGGGAGTATACATTCTATAAGCTTCAGTTAATCTTTCATAATAATCTGCTGGGCTCTCATCTATTCCTTGGATAACTCCTGCTACTTTGGAAAGGTTCATAGCTTTTTGGCCTCCCCTTCTCAGGCCTTGTAGAAAGCCTTGGCGAAAACGGGCTAGGGCTGTGGATCCTTCATCTGTATTTGGATCCCATTGGGGGTCTTCATTTGGGAATTCTCTCTGAGCTGCTTCTCTACGATCTATTATATTCTGCCCCTGCGCTGGAGCTGCAGGGTTTTCTGCCATCCATTCGATAGCTGCTTTTCTAATTCTCGCTCGTTCCTCTGTGGTAAATAGGGTGGTCAGGAGCTGACGGCAATCTGGCCAAGTGGGTTGGTGAGTTTCCATAATACTAGTTACTAATTCTGTCAGCTCCTGGGGCTTGCTAGTATAGGAGGCATAGTGCGACCTCCAATTTAATAAATCAGTTGTAGAGAAGGGAATATACACATAAGTTAGGGGTCCCGCTACCACTTCATCATTATCATTCTTTACGGGCACCCCCGGGACTTGCCTTAAGGGAAACAGTTTGGCTGTCGTCCCAGGCGTCATTTGGGTCTGGGATCTAAGGGCTATTGTCGTTGTCTTTGCAGGAGTTGCTCTCTTTTTCTCAACTGGTTTTGCTTTGGGTTTTTCTTTCACTGGCTTGCTAGTGCTAGCGCTAGCTTTCTCAATTATTTGTACACTGTCCTCTTCTTCTTCTTCTGGGGGATTCCCTCCTTCTTCTTCTAGCTCCGCTTCGGGCTCACTTTTTACATCCTCCTCTTCTCTTCCCGCTAATTCTTTCTCTTCCTCTCCTCCAGGAGGAGGGGGGTCAGGGGTTGGGTCTCGCCTCGGCTCTGGCAGTCTCTGGGGTTCTGGGGCAGGACGCCGCCGAGCTATTCTTACTGGACCTGGGGTTCGGGGCTGCCTGAGGACTACTTCTGGGGAATCGGGATCTGCCAAGATGGGTTTCTTCTTGGCTTTCTTATCCTGCTCTTTCATTCTAGGCTGTTCCTTTTTCTGTCTAGAATCTGTTTTAGCTAACATTATTCTGCACTGTTCCTCATAACAGCGCTGCGCCCAGGAGGGCGGATCTTCACAAATACTTAACCAGGAATCTATATAGGGGTACTGATCGGGGTGCGCTACCCGCACTCTACGATGTATTGACTGAATAATCTCTACAGTGAACGTTCCCTCTCGGGGCCAGATGGGGTCTAGATCGGGCCACTCCCTAGTACACAAAATCTGCAAACGGGCTGCTGTCATTTTAATACCATAATCTCCTGAATATCCCTCTTTAAAATGTGCGATCATACATTCTAATGGAGTGTTTCTAGTAGACTCCGCCCCTCCCATTTCGATGTGTGCGCGCAACAACAGACAGAAGGGAAAAGGTGGGCGGACCGTGGGTAAGGGGTCCTCACGGCCCTGGAAACGTATAGGGAATACAAATAACAAGACAAGACGACAATCGCTTCCCCCTTTTCGCGACCTGAACGCGGTCGCCCGGTCAGGAAATGCGCTAATCAGGGGTCCGCCTTCACTTGGTCCGTGCTGCCAGACCTCTCAATCACACTTCGTTCATACAATCATGCTAGCAACGTATTCCCAGAATGCATTCGTTTCTATCTGTTCTGACTAGTCTTTTCCCAATTACAAAAAGGATGAGGGTTTCACCTAGCGAATTCCCATGCCAGGCTACTCGGCTCTTCCTTGAGAGTTGATCAAGCTCTCTTACCAATTTCCAATATCTCGAGATTACAAATTCCAAATTCCAAGTTCCAATGGCAGTACTGCTCTTTCTATTTCTGTCTAGACCCAAAATCAAAACTATACTCACCGGATCCGGTCCTCAAACTTCCCAAGCAGGCGCATGAGTTGGACCTCGGACTCCCCTCACTCGGGTTCGAGGCGTTGGCTCCGACCGGGCCCGGCACCCGCCGAGGTCCGACCAGCTCCCTCCGATACAAGGGACCGGTGGCGCCAGGGAGCGGCCCTCGTCGGAAGGGCGCGATCCCGGCAGGACCAAGCCTATAGAGGCGGAAAGTCGTGGTATATTGCCCTATATACACTTTGATTCCACAACTTCCCGGCCAACGCACCAAGGAATATGTAGCAGCAAAGCGCAGACAAACCAATGATACCAGGAGTCTGTTCAGAAGGTCCAAATCATTTATTTGTGCACAAGTCTCAAGCAAGGCAATTTCAAAATGGCTGAGCAAAGTTTTCAAGCATTACAACAACTTTTATAGACTTCTGTTCCATTCTAGGTATAGAAAAACATTTCATTGGTCCCGGTACGCTCCCGTACCTCCCGTAGCCCTTCTATTGGTCCCGGTACTGATAAGTTTCTCCAATTATGTTCCTTCTGTGGGCTTCTGTAGGCATTACACCTGCCTGCCCCCCTTCTAGTCCCGATTACAATGGTCAGTTCATCAACTTGTTACTTTCACACTTTCAAGGCTATGGGACCATTTGTGCGTGCAGAAGAGCAAGGTTCTGTAACTCATCTGTCAGCACTCCTCAATATTTCTCTGCAAATGTACTCTTTCTTATCAGTAACTTTAAAACACATCTTTTCTGTATTTTTCCATTTCTTAATTCTGCAATTCTGCTTATCTAAGCTAATTCAATATTTCTACTGAGTTCTTTCTTACAATAGCAGCATATTGGGGGATGTGCAATCCTATATGCCTCTCCACAGGCCTCATTTACAGGTCAAGCTAGCCATGCTGGCCTGCCTATGTCAGACACCGTGGGTCACAGGCCTGCACCTGCCACATTCCTCTGCACGCGCTCCCATACCCCTTACCAGTAGTCGGACAGCAGAGGACAGTAATAAAGCATGTGTGCCAGGGTACCCACTTCAGATGCACAGGACCAGCATCGATCATTTTCCTGCACTTGCCACTTGGAAACCTTGACTGGGGTTAAATAGGCACGGTGTGCGAGGAAGTATAACATCTGTGTAAGTGAGGCAGATCTCGAAAGCCACACTTGAGATCCCCAGAAGAGAGACCACTTGTCTGAGGTTGCTAGGGGACCTGCTTCAGCTTCCCACACCAACTGTGCACCTCTGGGACTGTGACCACCCGCTGCTCTGAAGAGCTCCACATACTTTGAGATCTGTCTTGTTCCCGCCCGAAATTCCAGCAACCGCTGGTATGAGGGACGTCCACTGGTTATATGTATTGGTGTCACACCCGCTTTACTTAGACAGTGTCGTAACTGACTCCATTGAAAGAGGCACTTGTAAGGAAGCTGGAAATCTCGTTGCAATTCTGCGAAGGTTTTGTATCCCTGTCCACTAAGTAAGTGGCCCAGAGAGAAAACCCCCTTCCTTATCCATGAATTCCATGCAAAGCTTGTCCCTCCTATTTTAAACCGTTGATTGAACCACAGCGGGGTGACATCTGTGTAGCTCTGCCCGTCTTCCAAGAGTGGGAGCAACATGTTAAAGGCTTGTTGAGTGGCTTGTAGAATCTCATCGCCCTTTCGGACACAACGTACAGCTGCCCCAATGCATTGTCGGAGTGGGAGAGGGTCGCTCATCGCGGTCTCTACGCGAAGCCAGATGGGAGCTCCGAGGATGTCTGGTTCTTCCGCCCACCAGGAGCCCTGGCGCAAGATGGCTGCGGCGTGGTACCAGTAGAAATCCGGAAAGTGGACCCCTCCCTGCTTCTTAGGGAGCTTTAGTTTCCAAGCTGCTATACGTGGTATTTTCTTCTCCCATAGGAAAGCCAGTAATTTCTTCTCTACCTCCTGGTAAAATTTCTTGTCAAAGAGCACTGGGATCATGCTTAGTATATAGGTGAGCTTGGGGACAATTACCATTTTGATAGTTTCCAGGCGGCCCCACCAGGACAGGTTTAGGGGCGACCACCTCTGGGCACACTCTTGCAGAATCTCATTGCAACGGGTCTTGGTGCGAGAGATCGTATCTGCCAGGGTGGTTCCATATGTGACCCCCAAGTACTTGAACGACAATTTTTCGACCTGAAAGGAGTATCGCTTAAGCATGTCTTCTGAGACTGTAGACGTAAGCGGTATACTTATCGTCTTATCCATATTTAATTTGTATCCCGAAATGCAAGCGTATTCTGAAATAACTCGCAAGGTAGCATCCATCGAGTTCACATTAAGGAACAATAAAAGATTGTCTGCATAGGCTGAGACTTTGCAATGATATCCTTCCAGTGGCATGCCCTCTATACTGGACATTTGTCGGATTTTGAGAAGTAGGGGTTCCAAGGCTAAATTAAACAACATGGGGGACAGAGGACAACCTTGCCTAGTACCTCTTGTAAGTGTGAACTCTCGAGAAGTAGTGCTATTCGCCGCCACCCGAGCTGTAGGTTTGGTGTATAGCAGTTGAACACTCTGCAGGAAACTGCTGGGAACCCCCATCCAGCGCATGGTTTGGAATAGATAAGAAAATTCGACCCTGTCGAATGCTTTCTCTGCGTCTAACGCAAGGCCGACGATGGGCTGGTCTATCTCCTGCGCTTTCCGGAGGACATGGGCAAAAAGTCGCCCATTATCTACCGTGGATCGCCCTGGCATGAACCCACATTGATCGGGATGGATAAGTGCGTCCAGGACCTTAGACAGTCGGTTAGCAAGAATCTTGGCGTATATTTTGTAATCTGCATTCAGTAGGGAGATAGGTCTATAATTTCCCACATTCTCCGGGTCCCTGCCCGGCTTGGGGTGTATCACTATCGTCGCCGCTGCCAGGGCACCGACATCTGGGAACTCCTCTCGCATTCCATCGTAATAGAACAGTAGCTCCGGGAACAGCAAATCAGAGAAGGCCTCGTAAAATTCCACTGGCAGTCCGTCAGGGCCACTTGCCTTGCCCTTGGCAAGTTGCCTAAGAGCGACACGAGCCTCCTTGGGAGTAATCGGTACAGCCAATAGCTGCCGTTGCTGTTGCGTAAGCTGAGGTCCCGTGATTGTGGAAACAAAGGCAGAAAACGCCGATTCATCACATACAACTTCAGATTGATAGAGCTTAGAGTAGAAAGCTTCACATATCGCTAGGATCGCGTTGTCTGAGACTTGTAATACTCCTGTTAGATCTTTCAAGCCGGCAATCCGCGTCACAGCACGCTTTGCTTTTAGGGTGTTCGCAAGCAAGGAGCTAGCTCGGTTACTGTCGTGGTAACATCTCCCCTGCTGTAGTTTAAAGGATTCACTAACCTCTGCTTGTAGGAGGGCGTTATATTGGATCCGAAGCCTCTGCAGTCGTATGAGAACTGTCGGGTCCGCCTGCCGGGCCAATAATCGCTCACCAGCTCGGATTTCTACCTCCAATTCTGTCCGTCTCTTCACCTCTTCTTTACGCTTACGAATTTTGTAGGCCGTCATGTGCCCACGGGCACAGGCCTTGAAGGCCTCCCACCAGGCCCATGTTGAGGTATCCCCAAGTTGATTCTCTGCAAAGTAGTCAGAGATATTTTTCTTCATAGTAGCACAGAATACTTCGTCCGCTAACCAGGCCTTCTCAAAGTAGAACCGCCCCTGCGGCTTTCTTCCAGGGCCCACACTGAGATCTAATAGTACCGCGGAGTGGTCTGAGACTGTACGTGGGAGCATACTTGTGCCCATCACCTTAGGTAGTAACGTCTTGGATGTAAGAAAGTAGTCAATGCGGGTTTGCGAATTGTGGGGCAGCGAATAAAAGGAGTATTCCTTGCCATCGGGATAAAGGAGTCTCCAGGGGTCCAACAGTCCGACCAATTCCCGCAGATTCTGAAGTACCAGCGACGCCTGAGGTTTGTGTTGCGGCTTATATGGAGTTCTGTCTAACAAGGGGTCAGGTACAAGATTAAAGTCGCCCCCTAAAACAATGTGCGACGAGCCTGTGCCCAGGAGCTCCTGAATAACCTGGACAAAAAACTGCGGGTCATCTGCATTGGGACCATATATCGTCATGAAAGTGTATGAGTCTCCATTCAATTGAGCTGATACCCTGGCCCAGCGCCCGACTGGGTCCGCTTTGGTCTCTTTGATTTCCAATGGGAGGGATTTCTTTACAAGTATGATGACTCCACCCTTCTTCCTGAGGGCTGAAGCTGAAAGGACATTCCGATACGTCTTGTCCGCAACTTTGTAAGACTCAGAGAGGGACAAGTGGGTCTCTTGTATGTAGACTAAATCTGCTTTCTGATGCTTACAATAAGTCAGGATTTTCTTCCTCTTGAGGGGGTTCAAGATGCCCTTAACATTTAGGGATAGCACCTGCACTTGGCAACTAGCCATACTTGATCTTACTGGGATGTACACTTATGGCATTCACTGTCATTTGCCCCTGAAGTAAGACATTAACATATCGCTGTTCTACGGCCTTGCAACCTGGCTGCACTGTGCCACTAACTAACGTAACTTGCATGGCGAGTCCCTTACCGCCCATCAGGCCCACCCACCCCCCTCCCAACATTAAAGAAGTAAGAAATACAATATTGTAGACATAATAACCACATTGGTGAAGCATATCTAAGCTACAATTCCCCTATATCCGATGAACATGCTTCTATGGATTACAATGTTGCATAACAGGTTATACATTGACTAAGCATTAATTAGCATAACCAGCGTACAAATATGCTTACAAACCAGGCTGCTCAAACTGGGAGTCAGGACTAACATCTCCATCTAAGTCCAGTCTACCCCCGAGATAGTGGTGCACTGGTGTTCCGGTGTCACAGGCTCTACTCAGGACCCCACGTCCATCCGGACTCGTTCTTGTAGAAAAGCCCGCAGGGTTGGACCGTCCGTAAAGGTGCGGGTATTGTTATCCAAGGTGACCCTCATGTTAGCGGGATACAGTAGGCCGAAGCGCGCCTCTAACTGCTGCAGCAAAGGCCTGCAGGCCAAGAGCTCCTTCCGTCGCAGGGCCGTCTGCTTACTGAGATCCGGATAGAAAGTGACCTTCTGCCCATCCACTTGCACGTTCTGCCGTCGTCTCGCTGCCTGCATGATATGCAGCACATGTTGGTATCTGAGCGCTTTTACAACAAACGGCCGAGGCCTCGGAGTATGAGTGGACGGATGCGACGGAACTCGGTGAGCATGCTCTAATTCCAGGGGCCGTTCAAAAGTGATTCCTAGGATCTCCGGGATTAGCTTCTCGAGATAGGCAATAGGATCCGACCCCTCCCGGCCCTCCGGGATCCCGAGGATGCGTATGTTACTTCTCCGGGCTCTATTTGATTGGTCTTCGACGTGTACCTCGAGTGCCGCCACCCTCTTAGCTAGCGGGCCCATCTGTGCCAGTACTGAGGACTGTCGGTCCACCTCGGTCTCAACGTCCTCTATGCGTTTGGCCAGCTCCCCTGTACGATCTCTCAACTCGTGCAAGTCTTCCTTCACCTCCGTTAACGCCCCGGAGTTAGCGGTGACGATTTCTTTTACTGCTCGGAGCTCTTGCAGTATTTCCCGCAGCCCCTCCGAGGTAATTTTGTCGGGCCCTGTTTTCTGCGGGGAGAGGAGCTCCTGTTTGGCTCGCTTGTTAGATTGCCCCGTTGGTTGCTGAAAGTCCAATTTTGCTGGCTTTAACGCAGCCATCTCTCTGTCGTCCCTTCTGAGCACTGATTAGTGGGTACCAGGGGACCCTTTGCCAGCAAGAGCTCCGGATTCTTTAATGTTGAGAGGGAGCCCCGATCTTAAGCGGCCATCTTCCACCGCGGCAGACTCCGCCCCCCCACCAGAGGAATTAAGGAGATGACGTGCTTTAGTTAAATGCAGCCTTAGGTAGAGACACAGGAAACTGTGTGGGCTGCTCAGTAAACAACTCAACCACTTGATCAAGGTCCCTGGAAAAACCTCTCATCTCAGCCAAGATGTTTTGTGTTACTATGTGTTACTACGCACCTCGATTATGCTAATGCCATTTTTCAAGGCCTCCCACACTCCACTTTAAACCCTTTACAGCTTGCCATGAACACCACTGCCAGAGTCCTCTATGGAGCATCAAGAAGAGACCATGTAACACCTATTCTGAAGCAGCTTCACTGGCTCCCCATTCATGGGAGACTGTTGTTCAAGACCTTGTTACTCACCTTCAAGGCTATCAAAGGCATCACCTCCTCCTCTCTAATAGACCTCATTCAGACCGTTCCACCTAACAGAGCTAGAAGAACTATTTCTACAAATGCGCTAATAATCCCTAAGGAAGCAACAAAATGCTCCCGAGTGACATCGAACAGGGCTTTCAGCTTCTATGCCCCTAAGTGCTGGAACACCTTACCACCGGAGATTAGGGCTATCTCCGATCTAACGCAGTTCAGAAAAGCACTCAAATCCCACCTATTTCCCCAATATTACCAGACCAGCCAAACACCGACCTAACCTCCCATCTCCTCTTAATCACCTGTTCCACATGACCCATCCCAACCTAAGAATAATACTGCTGTATATACATGTAATTACATATGTAAATAGTTTCAATTCAACTTTTTCCCCCTTGTTTTATCCAAGTTTTTGTTCCTGTTATATGTAAAACCAAACAACCTGTTGTTCTGGTATATTGTTATATTGTAAACCGCGCTGATCTCAAATAGTGCGGTATATAAGAGCCTGTAATAAAATAAATAAAATAAAATAATGGAAGGAAAGGCTCAAGTCCAGCATTTTGATCAAATTTTCCCCGAATATGGGAACACGCAGACCATCTAGGGCAACAAGTCTTGGGGATTCAAGAATGTAATATCTTCGGTTTAAAAAAAGAATATAAGATCATAAGAATTGCTATGAGTCAGACTAAAGGTGCATCATGTTTCCAAGAATGGCTAATCCTGGTCACAAGTATCTATTTAACTAGGCTTATACTGCTTTTCTACCAGTCAAAGCAGTGTACCTGGTACAATCCCAAAAAGTAGCCAGACAAATGTTTAAACCATTGACACTGGAGGCCTTTGATAACTTGGTGAGGCAGTTGATTTTATGCCTCCTCAATGTCCCAAAATACCTGTTGACCACTTTGAAAACATACTAAGGAGGAGGGGTATTAGTGAGACCTTGAAAATTCCTGCAGAAATTATTTCCTCTTTCATGAGAGCTTTTTATTTTATTTGGGCATGAGAGAGAAGGAACTATTGAAGGGGAGCATCTTTCTGTGACTAGCCTTCATTTTACTGGGCGTTTGAAGAGCTTAAGTAAGGTGAAGGAGGTTTGAGCTATGTTGGTTGCCGTCTTTGCACTGGAACATACTTAGAAATGGATAGTAAAGCTTTTTTCTGATAAAGATGTTTGTTTTCTTGGCCATTAGATATAAGCTTTTCTGGACTTCCAGTTCTTAAATCCCATTGAAAGGTGTATGAATTCCACTTTGAACACCCTTGTCAAAAAAACAAAGCAAACAGATTCAATATAGTTGGTAAGGGATATTGTCTCATATATGAACAAATTAAAAATTACAAAACAAGTGCTGAGGATAAACAGATACCAGACAGTTGCGTTTTATGTTTGATGGGTTATTTTATAGACAAGTGCACAAAATAGTGATGGGAACATCGGTGGCAACAATATATTTTTATTCTGGAAATATTTCCAGATGACAGTTTGAAAATAGCACTTGCTGGCTTCCCTCAATACTCTTTAAAATGCCTTCAACTTATTCAGCACGCTGCCGGCAGATAAACTTTTCATGCATCCAGATTTCATCACATAACCCCCCTCATCCGTTTACACTGACTTCCTGTACCATCCCGTATTAAGATTCTCATGGTCCACAAAACACTTCACACTGGTTCCCCGGAGCACTTAGCATCCTTCCTTATTCCGCTTGCCCCTCAACACTCTCTCCGTGCAATTCATATGAACCATCTTCTGCTACCTTCTCCCTCTTTGACACATCTTGAATCTACTCGCCATTCAGCATTCTGTTTCCTCAGTCCCTCCCTCTGGAATGCGGTCCCGGGAGGAAGCAGGGCAGCTCAATGGTTTGATTGATGTGGAAGGAGGACACCACCTTGGGGACAAACTTGGGGTGTGTCCGAAGGCAGACGCGGTCGAGGTGAAAGATGGTGTAAGGCGGGTAGGCCACGAGAGCATGCATTTCACTGATCCGCCTGGCTGAAGTAATTGCGACGAGGAACAAAGTCTTCCAGGAGGCGAACTTCAAACCCGCAGACTGAATGGGCTCGAAGGGCTCCTCCGTTAGCTGATTGAGGACGACATTAAGGTCCCATGCGGGCACGGGTTCCCTCAGGGGAGGACGTAGATTGGATAAGCCTCTCATAAAGCTGGTCACGATGGGCATTTTTGCTATTGAGGAGTCACCAACGCGGTGATGGAAGGCCGCAATGGCAGACAGATGGACCCTGATGGACTGGGTCTTCAGGCCGAGGGAAGAGAGTGACTCAAGGTATTGGAGGAGCTGCGGCATGGGACAAGAGAAAGGGTCGATGTGCCGAGCCGCGCACCAGATGGAGAAGCGCCACCACTTGAGGCTGTAAGATTTCCTGCTGCACCTCGGTCGTTAAGTTGAGGGGTGCCAGAGCTAGCCTTTCAGCTTCCAGGCCGACAGAGATAGCATCCTCAAGTTGGGGTGGAGCATAGCGCCGCCGTCCTGTGATAGCAAGTCCGACCGCAGGAGTAGTTGGATGGGAGGGGCCACTGCCAGCCGTTGGAGATATGGGAACCAGATTTGCCTGGGCCAGGAGGGAACAACCAGAATGACCCTGGCCTGGTCCCTGATGATCCGTTGAATTGTCCGTGCGATGAGCGGAGTTGGCGGGAACGCATAAACCAAGGCCCAGCTGTCCCATGTCACATCGAAGGCATCCGCCGCTAGTCTGTGCGGAGACGGTCTCTTCAAGCAAAAGAGGGGGCATTTGGCATTCTCTTGGGAGGCGAAGAGGTCGATCTGGGGCAGGCCCCACTCCCTGAAGAGAAGAGAAGACACGTCCTTGTGAAGTGTCCATTTGTGGGGACTTAGCTGTCTGCTGAGGCGATCTGCTAGGACATTCTCCTCTCCTGGTAGGTAACAGGCCTGGAGGCTGCATTGGAGCGAGAGGGCTAGTTGCCAGGTGAGGAGGGCTTCTCTGCACAGAGAGCGGGAGCCCGTGCCTCCCTGTTTGTTTAAGTAGTACATGGCGACTTGATTGTCGGTCTGTATCTTGATTGCTTTTCCCTTGACGAGATCCTGAAAGGCCAGGAGGGCGAGGCGGACAGCTCTGAGCTCGAGGACGTTGATGTGGAGGTCCCTCTCGTGGGTGGACCAAGATCCTTGTGTGTGTGCATCCGCACAGTGGGCTCCCCATCCTAGAGCTGAGGCATCCGTGGTCACTGTGATCTCGGGGGTCATGGCCTGCAGGCGCTTGCCCTGTGAGAGATTGGTGGAGTGTGACCACCAGCTGATCGCCTTGTCCGTCCGTGGGTCCCTGGGGATCGGAGAGGACAAGGGGTGAGTGTGTTGGCACCAATGGGTGCGTAGGTGCCACTGGAGAACACGCATCCGTAGCCTCGCCATAGGAAGGACATGTGTGGCGGCTGCCATGTGCCCAAGGAGGCGCAGGATCACTCGGGCAGATGAGTGCGTGGAGTTGAGGACTTGTCGAGTGAGTGCGCAGATGGTCTCCTTTCTGTTTTGAGGCAAGAAAGCCTTTGATAGCGCGGTGTCGATTTGAGCACCGATGAACTCCAGACGCCGCGTTGGTGAAAGATGAGACTTGGGGTAGTTGACTAGGAATCCCAGTGAGGAGAGAAGAGAGATGGCTTTCCTGACAGCCCTCTGCAGTTCCTCTGGAGATGGGGCCGAGAATAGCCAATCGTCCAGGTAGGAGAAGACACATACCCCTTGTTTGCGTAGGTGGGCGGCAACTACCGCTACACACTTGGTGAAGACTCTCGGAGCAGTTGACAATCCGAAGGGGAGAACCCTGTATTTGTAGTGTCTGTCCGCTACCCTGAATCGCAGAAATTTCTTGTGATGAGGGTGCATTGGAATGTGAGTGTAGGCGTCCTGGAGGTCGAGGGATGCAAGCCACTCCATAGGTTGGATGAGAGGCAAAATGGAGGACAGGGAGTGCATCCTGAACTTCTCCTTGGCTATGCACCTGTTGAGCTTCTGCAGATCGAGAATGGGCCTCATACCCCCGGACTTCTTGGGAACAAGGAAGTATCTTGAGTAGAAGCCCTTGTGGGTCTCGCCTGGGGGAACAGGCTCGATGGCCTTCGAGGCAAGTAAGGCTTTGATCTCTGAGTCCATGGCCTCTAGGTGCAGGGAGGGCATGGTGGTCACTGGGGGCGGCCGTGTGGGTGGCTTTGAGGAGAAGTTGATGCGGTAACCGTATTTGATGATTGAGAGGACCCATTGGTCCGTGGTAATCAGCTCCCAGGAACGGAGAAAGGCGGATAAGCGTCCTCCTGTCAGAAGGTGCTGACGGGGCGGTGAGTCAAAAACCAGGGTTGGTTTTGGCAGGCGCGGAGGGTGCTTTCTTGGATGAGCGCTCACGTGGACGAGGTTTCTGCCTGTACGAAGACTGGTAGTGTTGCTGTTTGTAGCGTGGCTGCTGCTGCCACCTGTGGTAGGAGTTATAACGCTTGGGAGCAGAGGTGTTGAAGCTTCCTTTGCGGTAGGGTTTAGAGCGCTCGGAGCCCTCCTCCAGAGACTTGAGAGTGGTGCAGCGCTCGCGCATGTCGATCACTGTCTCCTTGACTTTATCGCCAAAGAGAGAGTCGCCCATGCAGGGTGTGTCTGCAAGCTTGTCGTGGGAATTGGCCTGGAGGCCAGAGACCCGGAGCCAAGCAAGCCGTCGAGCGGAGATGGCAGTTCCAGCCACTCTGGAGGCTGTCTCAAAAGCGTCATGTGCAGCGCGACCTTGGTGTTTGGTGCATTCCTCAAGGTCGGCTAGGGCAGATAGGAGAGCCGGTGGAAGCTCTGTGTCCTTTGCGGCAGTTCTTATGTTGGCCAGCAAGGTGTCCTGGTATATGGCGTGCTGAAAGAGGTGAGCGGAAATCCTGGCGTTTAGCATGGAACCCTGGTAAATCCGCTTTGCGACATCATCTAGGAGCTTGTTGTCCTTTCCGGGGGGGGCGTTGGTAGAGGTGCGTGAGGATTTAGACCTCTTGAGGGCGGATTCCACGACAATGGATTGGTGGGGTAGGTGCTGCTTGTCAAACCCCGGTATAGGCTGGACCACATACTTGGAGTCCAATTTTCGTGGGCAAGAGTGGTTTGATGCAGGAGTCTGCCATAGCCTTGTGAGGTTCTCACGGAGTAGCTGGTGGACTGGTAGAGCAGAGAGTGTCTTGGGGGAATCCACAAACTTGAGGGCGCTTTGAACCTCATCTCGTTGATCTACCGCATCAGCGGGAGTGATGGATAAGGCTGCGAGGACCTTCCGGACGAATTTCGCGTAGGTTAAATCCTCAGGGGGGTTGGGTGGTCCCGAGAGGTTGTCCTGGTCAGCATGGGAGGAGGTCCGTGAGATGGAAGGATCCTCAGGGGTCTCTTGAAGGCGGGACTGTTCCAGGATGTCCGGTGCAGCTGGTGTGGGCTGTTGCTCCTGCAGAGGTGAAGCCGGTGGCTGGTTGGTGACTGCTGCCGGCTGGTTGGTGGCTGCTGCCGGAGGTGTTAGAGGCTGGGCCTGCGAGGAAGACAGGCTGGAGAGTGCTGACGCCCACTGCTGAAGCATGCTCTGGAGGATTAGTAAAGTGTCTGGAGTGCCTTGGGAGGACAGAGCCATCTGTGCCTGAGCGAGGAGGGGTCGGCTGGTGTCTTCAAGAGGGACTGGTAACACCGGTGATGCAGGGAGGCAGAGCTCGGAGTCCTCCGAATCGCAGGAAGCCGCAAAAGCAGAGTTAGCAGAGGAAAAAGCATTCTGGTCTGGGCTGCTGGAGGAAGAGCCATGTGACTGAGAGGGACTGTGACTGCAGTGCCTGAGACTCCTGCCTTGGCGTTCTGGAGATTCGGAGCTGGAGCTGCTGTCTCTGCGGCGCCTGCGCTCCTTGAAGGCATGCCTGCACTGTTGACTCTGGGGGTAGGCTTGTCTGTGCTGGCTGTAATGTTTCCTGCCCGAACGACGATGAGAGCTCCGGGAACGGCTCTGCCTCCTGGAGCTGTCCCGGTGGTGTGGAGAATGTCTGCGCCATTTGTGGTGCCTGCGCTGATGATCATCGGTTCTGACAGCGTGGGAATTGATTCCTGTGGCTTGATGATCCGTGCCGAGGAGTCTGCGCTGAGAGGAGGCGGGCCCCGGACAGGAAATCGTCGTAGCAGCTGCAGGAAGTGGGGCGGAGGAAGCAGAAGGCAAGATGGACGCCTCCATCGGGACGCACATGTCCGGGTGAGGAAAGGCATCGCGGCGGGGAACGGAGGCCAAAAACGGCGCGTTCCCAGCCGGAGCAGTAACAGTCACAGCGGTAGCGGAGGAGGCAGCAAAGGAGGGAAGATTGATGGCAGCGGGAGTACTCACCACCGCGGGAGCAAGGAATTCTCTTAGGGCATGCCGGCGTGACTTCAGTGCACGGGGGGACATGCGGCCGCAGGCAGAACAGCTTTCCACGATATGGTCGCTTCCCAGGCAGCGCAAGCAGAGATGGTGGGAGTCTGAATTTGCCATCTTCCTGGAGCAGGCAGTTCATTTTTTGAATCCGGGTTTCTTCATTGCAAGATAAAGTGAGAACAAGAGAGGTGAGAGCAAAATAAAAAAGTCTTACTGGCAAGGGTGGAAGACGAAGACTGGCCAGCTAGGGGCGGATCTGGAGGTGGGGCTAGTAGTCATGCCCAGGGGGCTAAAGCCCTCTGGGCTAGTGAGAGTATCCGTCTCTGGCTCCATCGGATGACGTCACCCACTTGTGGCTGACTCATCCTGCTTGCCCTGGGAGAATCTTCCTCCACATCTCTGTTTAGAATCCTCTTTTACAAAGTTCAAAACCCAACTTAAAACCCACCTTTTTCTGAACAGTTTTTGACCTCCCACTGGACTCCCTCAGTTGATTTCCTTATGTTTCCTACCCGTCCCTCTCCTCCTCTCTCACCACCCTCTTGCAACCCTGTCTTGTCATGTCTCGTTTTCCTGTCTGTCATCCTTACTGGCGTTCATTTTCCTGCTACAGTTTCTTCTATTGTATTTTATTAACTGCTTTGCGGTATATCAAATCATAAATAAATAGAATGAAATGAAATAAAGAGGAAATGGAAATCTTTGTAGGACGGCTTAATACTCTGGATTTCAATTTATGGTTTATGATGAAGTACCATCAAGTATCAATTGATTTTCGATATTCAAATCAGTAAATATGGAAGGCAAATAACTACATTATACAGAAAGGAAGCTGAATGAGACAACTATCTAAGATTCAAAAGTGATCATCTGTACAAACTTAGAGAAAGGGGCATATTTACTGTACTAAATGTTAAGTGCTGTCATGGCCCATAGAAATGAATGGGCTCTGGTAGCACTTAACATATGTTAACTTTCATTAACACGCATTAACCTTTAGTAAACATGCTCTAAAGCCTTCCTATAAACCATTTGTTACATTTATGGTGAATTTGCTTCTCAGAGGACTTAAAAGACCAATTTATATCTAGAGATATCCAGGATATGTGTTTTGACAAGCAAATTTAAGAACTAGATATGTTCAGCATGAATTATTGACTTACAGAAAGCATGAACAATCCAGCACACTGACTCTTGTATTGCCTTAGTGTGGAGGTGCAATTCACATTGCTAATATTATTCATACTCAGGCAAATTTTGCTACTTCATTATATATTTCAAGAACACCTTTTCATTACATATAAAAGAGCTAAGAATATAGGGGAGATAATTACTCTATACATAATTCAAACGTGGTCACAGTACATGGTGTATGCAGACTTTAGAATGATTGAGTTGGACACATCCCTCAGATGGGAGGATGTTTTGGAATGAAGAAAGGTGATCTGACTGTGGAAATTATCTAACAATCGCTCTGATCCCACATGCCAGCAAGATACTACTCGAGATCATTCAGCAGAGACTATAACCATATCTGGAACGAGAACTGCCTGAAGTACAAGCAGGGCTCAGGAAAGGGAGAGGAACGAGACATCGCAGATGTGAGATGGATCCTTGAAAAGACAAGAACACCAAAAGGAGATATATATATATATATATAGTAAACCATGAGAAACTCTGGGCCACATTAAGAGGTATGGGTATATGATAGCACCTGAGTTCTCTTGCACAACCTATACATTGATCAAGAAGCAACAGTTCGAACAGAACAGAGAAGCAGAATGGTTTAAAATCGGCAAAAGTGTATGAGAAGGCTGCATACTTCCCCCTACCCCCTACCTGTTTAACCTATATGCAGAACAAATCATCAGAGAAGCAGGACTGTATGAAGACAGAGGTGTGAAGATTGGTAGACTCAACAACCTTTGCTATGCTGATACCACAATACTGGCTGAAAGTGAAGACAAACTGAAACATTTGCTTCTCAAGATCAAGGAACAGTCTTAATTTGAGTCTGCACCTTAACGTAAAGAAGACAAAAATCCTGACAACTGGCAAAATCAGTAAGTTCACCATTGATGGAGAAGCAATTGAAATAGTGGACATCTTTCATCTACTTGGATCAAGAATAAAGAAATGACAAGCAATCAAGAAATCTGATGACACATTGCTCTTGGCAGAATGGCTATGATGGACATAGACAATATTCTCAAGAGAAGAGATGTCTCTCTCGATTTATCCAAGCCATGATATTTTCAATAACATCTTAAAGATGTGAAAGTTATTTGGAAAAGATGAATTATTTAAGAATATGGGACTGTAGCAGTTATCTGTTAACCTGCTCTGCATCAGTGATTCATCTCTTATGCTCGAAACATATTATTTTGACAAATTATTAGAGAGCAGTGACAAGATATGAATGAAACACGTGTAGATGAAATAAGTAATCAACTTTTCTGGGATAAAAGAGGCTATTTGAATATATCAGTTTTAAAACTAAGATTGATTGAAGAAGGATTTGTGAAGATTTTAATGTATGTACATGGGGTATATCACTGGGCGATCAAAAAATCAGAATATATACAGTAAAACAAATCTTTGAATCAGATGCTCGCGGGGAAAATGAATGCTTCCCGTGTGCTTCTTTTCTGATGGTCCTTAATGTGTCTAATACATAGGGAATGAGAGTAATTTTTGGTTGAATGCTTTTATTATATAGGCTGAAATAGGCATGTTTTGGGAAATTTTCATAAGCGCTCTGTTAAAAAAAATGATTCCCCACAATATAAAGGAACCTACAGTATATTAGTCTTTGTTGTGCTCGCCCAGTAAGATATTCCTTGGTGTGTTAGGGCCTCTTGTAATATTTGCAATGCTGTTTTTTCATAGGTAAGGTTGTTTGAGTCCTGGTACTGAATGCTCCTATGGTATTTAAAGTTTGCTACTCATGCATCTAGTGGGTTGAACTTATTTTTATTCCTTTGGCAGGTTTTATATTTCACAATATGCTTGGCAGCGAATGGAGTTAGTAGCCCTAGAATCTGAATATTTTTTGGTATAGTGAGTTGTTGCGGTGTTCAATGTAGCATCACAGCATCGAATAGCTCAAATCGGGCATATTCAGTGCCACAAACCACTTTAGTGCCTCTGAATATCTGAGTGGCTTTTGAGTGTTTTTGCAGGTCCCCTTCATTCTTTTGCATGCAGTTAGCTTTTGCTCATGATTTTCCTGTGCTAGCTTGCTTTCTGTATTGAGAAGCAAGACTAGCATGGGAAAACCTCTAATAAAACACTGTGCTAGAGCACAGCACAGTTTCCTGCAGCGAGCTGAGAGTATAGCAGAGCTACTTACCTGTAACAGATGTTCTCCATGGACAGCAGGATAAGTCAGCCACACCTGGTGACGTCATCTGACAGCACCATGGATGGAATTAGCAAGCCTTTCTGAGCATGTGCCAGGTAGCCCTACCTCCCGGGCCCACTCCTACCTAGCCCAGTATGTCCCAGAGCAGTACCCTTGCAGCTAGGTTTGCAGGGCCATGGATTCACATGGTCATCCTCATTCTAGAGGAAGTGGGCAGGAATGTGTTGCTGACTTATCCTGCTGTCCGCGGAGAACCATAGGTAAGTAACTCCATTTTCTCCATGGACAAGCAGGATGAGTCAGCCACACCCGGTGACTCTGTAGCTGTGTCTGGCTGCCTTGGTGCCATGGTGGATGAATCAGATAACCCAGCATAGTCAAAGATTTCATTGAAACTGGGGTCAGTCAACCAAAATGAAAACAGGAGCCGCAACAGCTCTTGGCGCAACAGGAATTCAAAGATCAGGGCATATGGTGCGGGGCTTTAAGCCTTCACACCAAGCGCTCCTTGGACATAGCATTCAGAAAATGACACCAACAACCAGGTAGTGCCTGTGATTGTGTGACACAGGATTTGACAGTGAGTCTCATTGATTCAAGTCATGGCCATGATGCTGAGGTTAGTACTACTTGGCCAAAGGAGCTGGCCATTTGCACGCCCTGATCTAGGCAGTAGTGCTTCTGGAAAGTGTGCAGAGATGGCCAGGTGACTGCTATGCAGATGTCCCACACTGGGATGTCTTGTAGGTTGGCTAGTGTGGCAACTGTGCTCCTGAGCTGCTGAGCATGTACACTGCCTCCCAGACTTGACTCCTGCCTGGGCATAGCAGAAGGATATGCAATCAGATATCCACAGTAACATGGTTTGCTTGGTGATGGGGTACCCAGGTTTGTTGTGATCGAAAGAGACAAAGAGCTGGGCCCCTTGTCTCTGGGGTTCCATCCTGTGGATGCAGGTTTGCAGGGCGTAGACTCGGTCAAGAGTGTGGAGCCTCTGTTCTTCGGGTGAGCGAGGCTATGGGTAGAAGGTTGACAGGTCAATTGTCTGGTTGATGTGGAAAGTGGAAGCCACCTTCAGTACAAATCTGGGGTGGGTCCTCAAAGTGGTGTGGTTCTGGAAGAGTAGGATGTAAGGCAGATATGCCACCAGTGTCTGGAGCTCGCAGACACACCTGGCGCAGTGATGACAATCAGGATTTTCTAGGTGATGTACTTGAGGGGCGCAGAGAGCATGGGCTCGAAAAGGGCCTGTGTAAGGTGATGCAAGACAACATTGAGGTCCCAGGGCGGTGCCAGTTGCCTTACAGTGGGCCTGAGGTTGGCCAGGCCCTGCATGAACCGCAAGATGAGTGATTGGTTGGTGATGGATGCATCATTTGGGAGGTCATGGTAGACCACAATGGCAGAAAGGTAGTAATATATTGACAACGTCTTGAGTCCTGTGTTGTTGAGAGGTTAAGTACTGGAGCACTTGTGGAATCGGGCATGAGTAGGGACCTAGCCCCACCCCCCCCACCCCCCAGGGGTGCACCATGCTGTGAATTGTCTCCATTTGAGGGTGTATGACTTCCTCATGGAGGGGCATCTTGTGACCAGGATGACCTGTTGTATCTCTGCGGTGAGGTAGAGAGATGCTAAGGTCAGCCTCTCAACATTCAGGCTGCCAGTGCGAATGTCACTAAATTGGGGTGCAGGGTTGTGCCCTCTCTCCTTCTCTCCACACATCCAACTGAGCTAAAACCTACTATTTCTTTCTCTACAACATCAACAAAATTCACCCATTCCTTTCTAAACACACTACTAAGACGCTTATCCACTTAGTCAACTCCCATCTAGGCTATTGTAACCTGCTCCTTGCTGGTCTCACTCTGAATCATCTCTCTCCTCTTCAATCTGTTCAACATTCTGCTGCGTGGCTAATCTTCCACCAGCCTCATCATGCTCATATGACCTCTCTTCTCAAGTCACTTCATTAGCTCCCTATCCATTTCTGCATCCAGTTCAAACTTCTCCTGCTGACCTACAAGTGCATTCCCTCTGCAGCTCCACACTCCCTTTCCTCTCTTATTTCTCCCTAAAACCCCTCCTTGGGAGCTCTGCTCTTCTGGCAAATTGCTTCTATCTGTGCCCTTCTGTTCTATTGCTAACTCCAGACAGCACCTTTCACCTTGCTGTTCCTTATGCCTGGAACAAACTACCTGATCCTGTACTTCAGGTGCCTTCTGTCTCTTTTTAAATCCAGGCTGAAAACTCACCTCTTCACTGCCACTTTCGGATTTTGACTTACCTGATCTCCTTTGTGTTTCCTTACATTCCCCCTAGATGTATCCCATGTCTACAGCTACTGTGTTGTCTGTCTTGGTTAGATTGTAAGCTCTGATAAGCAGGGATCATCTTTTAAATGTCTGTGCAGTCCTGTGTTCACCTTGTAGCACTATACAAATGTTCAGTTGTAGTAGCAATGAGGTCTGGTGTCAGCAGTAGTCTGGTGAATGGCTCTTGTGCCAGATATATTTCAGGAATGGGAACCACATCTGCCTGGGCCAGAATGGGGCCATGAGAATGACCTGCACCTCAGCTTGGATGATTTTTTGGATGGTTTTGGAGATCAGCGGAGTGTGGGGAAAGTATAGAGGAGTGGTAGGTCCTCCCCAGGATATGTTGAACACATCCATGCTTAGACTGCGGGAGGACGGACACTTGAAGCAGAAGTAGGCACACTTTGTGTTCTTTCATGGCAAAGAGGTCGATGTGTTTCTGTCCTCATTTGCAGAAAAGGTGGGCTGCAACGTGTGGGTTGAAAGACCATTCATACAGGTTGAGCTAGCAGCTGAGGTCTGCTAGCTGGTTGTCCTCACCTGGCAGATGATAAGCCTGCAGGAGGCAGTTTCTAGAAAGGGCGAAAGATCAGAGCTTAAGTGCTTCCCTTCAGAGGGACAGGGACCCTGTGCCACCCTGCTTATTGAGAACACTGCCACTTGGTTATCCATCTGGATCAAGATGTTCTGTGCCTGGATAAGGTGCTGGAAGGCCCTCAGGGTGTATCTGATTGCCCGCAGTTCCAGGAAGTTGATGTGGTGGTTGCATGCCCATGCAGCCCAGGTGTCCTTGATGCAGAAACTTAGCATGTGGGTACTCCAGCCCACTTTGGAGGCATTGGTTATGACCAAGTGGTAGCATGGAGGGGTCTGACTATTGAGGGATTGTCCTGTTTTACCCACCAGGTGAGGGTCTCTTAAGTTCCTGTGTTCATGGGAGTGTCACCAGTGCTTGCAGAAGTGCCACTGCAGATGGCACATATGGAATCTTGCGAGGGGCAGGACCTGGATGGTCATTGTCAAATGACCCAGAAAGCGCAGTAGCATTCTGGTAGTGACTTGGCTTGTTGAGGAGACTTTCTGGGCTACGGAGATGATGATCTTCACCCACTGCAATTGGAGGAATGCCCTGGATTGTGTGGTCCTGATCTCTGCTCTGATGAACTCCAAATTCTGTGTGGGCTGGAGGCGTGACTTCTGGAATCACCAGAAATCCAAGTGATGATAGTAACACTGTCATTTGGTCGATGTATTCCTTGACTTCCTGTGGTGCGGGGCAGTGAGGAACCAGTCATCCAGGTAGGGAAAGACGCAGATATCCCTCTTGCGAAGGTGTGCGGCTGCCACTGCAACACACTTTCTGAAGACTTGCAGCAGGGGAGAGCCTGAAGGGGAGCACCTTGTACAGGTATTGCCTCCTGAGTGCACAGAATTGCAGGTATTTCTTGTGGGCCAGATGTATTGGGACATAAGTGTTCACATCCTGTAAGTCCAGCGAGGCCATCCAGCCATACTGGGTCAGACCAAGGTCTATCAAGCCCAGTATCCTGTTTCCAGCAGTGGCTAATCTAGGTCACTAGTACTCGGCAGGTTCCCAAAAGGCACACAGGTTCCACAGTGCTTGTCCTGGGGAAAGCAGTGGATTTCCCGAGTCCTCTTTAATAATGGTTTATAGATCGTTCCTCCAGGAACTTGTCCAAGCCAATTTTAAACCCTAACAGCTTTTACTATATCCTCTGTTAATGAATTCCAGAGTTTTATTACGCATTGAGTGAAAAAATATTTTCTTATTAGTCTTAAATGGGTTACATTGTAGCTTCATTGTGTGTCCCCCTAGTCTTTCTACAATTTGATACTGTAAATAACTGATCTACGTTTACCCGTTCCACTCCATTCATTAATTTATAGAGCTCTATCATAGGTATCGGCGATCAGAATTGCACACAATATTCACGCTGCAGTCACACCATGGAATGATACAGAGGCATTATAATATCCTTTGTTTTATTCTCTATTCCTTTCCTTATGATTCCTAGCATTCTATTTGCTTTCTTGGATGCTGCTGCACACTGGACAGTTTCAACATATTATCCACGATGACACGTAAATCTCTTTCCTGGGTGGTGGTTCCTAATGTGAAACCTTGCATCATGTGAACATAATTTGGGTTGTTCTTTCCTAGGTTTATAACTTTGATCTTGTCCACATTAAATTTGATCTGCCATTTGAATGTCCAATCTTCCAATTTATTAAGGTCCTCTTGCAATTTTTCACAATCCTCTTGTGTTTTAACAACTTTGAATAATTTTGGGTCATCTGCAAATTTAATCACCTCACTCGTTCTCATTTCCAGGTCATTTATGAAGATATTAAAAAGCAGCAGGCCCAGCACAGATCCCTGGGATACTCTACTAATTGGCCATTTAGCCCTACTCTCTGCTTTCTATTATTGGGCTATATGAGCGGGTGGATGGAACTCAGCAAGTATATCCTGAATTTCTCCTTGCAGATTAACTTGTTCAAGTTGTGGAGGTCGAGGATGGGTCGGACACTGCCAGACTTCTTGAGAATCAGGAAGTACCTGAAGTAAAACCCAAGGTCAACCTCCTCTGGTGGGATGGATTCTATAGCCCTCAATACTAGGGAGCATCAGAATCTCTGCAGTCATGACTGGCACCAGGTCCCCTCGTGTCTCGCTGCAGGGTCATGTGTGCTGTCAAGGTGTCATGAAGAAATTGATTTGGTATCCACAGGTGATCATTTCCAAGACTCATATGTCTGTGATCTGCCTCCAGGTCTCTGGGAAAGCTGGCTGCCAGCCCCCTACCTGGGGATCAACACAGGATGCCTTGTCAAAAGGATGGCGTGCTCTTATTGGATGAGGTGGACTGTTTATATCGTTTTTGAGGTCTCTGCTGGTAGGAAGAGTGGTATGCTGGCTGCTGCTTGAGTTGATGAGGCTGCCATTGATGGTAGGAGCTGTATGAGCGGTAACACCGAGAGTTGTAGGGTTTTCTGGAGTGTGATGCGGTTTTCCTGTGGCTGGAGCTGCGGTCTAGGCCATCCACTACATGTGTTTGGATGGTGGTGCAGTGGTCTTTATTGACTGTCCTTGTCCTTATCACCAAATAGGTTGTCCCGTCCACATGGTGCATCTGCAATGCATTCATGGGTGTCCTCTCTCAGTCCGGTGCTCTGAGCCATGCCATGCACCAGGCTGTGATGGCTGTCCCAGCCGTCCAAGCTGCAGCATCAAAAGTGGAGTGAATGAGGTGTTTCCCACCCTCCGCAAGGTCAGCGATGATTGTTGAGGCTGTAGCTGTGGATTCCAAGAACATGCTGAGGACCCCTTTCAGCTTGTCCAGGAGGGCATTCTGGAATAGGATGTGTTGAAACTGGTGGGCCGCTATCTTCGCACTTAGCATTATGCCATGGGATGTTTTCCTTCGTACCTCATCTAGGAGCCTATGGTCCTTGCCCAGTGACATATTGGAGTGTGTATGTGACTTCTTTGCATGTTTCAAAGCCAACTCCACCACAGTTGACTGGTGCGGAAGTTGCAATTTTTCAAGCTGCAGTGCAGCTTGGACTTGGTACTTTGTTTCACGCCTCCTTGAGGTGGCAAAACTGGATGACAGATTTTGCCAGGTCTTGAGGAGGTTATCCTGAAGGAGCTTGTGGACCGGTAGCAAGGCCAATGTTCTCTAGATGTCTAGGTACTTGAGGACTCCTAGGACCTCATTCCTGGGGTCCACTGCATCTGCTGGGGTAAGGGACAGCTGAGACACCAGTCTTTAGAGGAACTTGGGGTACATCAGGTCCTCTGGTGGAGAGGGTAGCTGGAGCAGTGGTGGCAAAGGCTCTAATTCAGCATCCAATGAGCTGAAGGATCTGCAGTCCCCTTGCATAGACCCCTTGGTGGCAGCATCCTCGATTTCAATGTCTGTCAGGGGTTCCGGGGAGAAATATGATGGTGAAGATGACAGAGGGGATGGTGGCATGCATTCCTCCCTAGGTGGCAGTGATATGAGCATCTACACCTTGTCCTTTGTCATCATTTGTAGAGGGGTGTGTTGCTCCAGGAAGAGTGCAAGCAGGTCCAGAATGGTGGAGGGTGAGCATGGTCCTCCTCCCACAGCCCATCTCTCATGCCCCTTGGTCCTGCACTCACGTGGCAGGGTGACCCAGCTGACAGAGTTCATGGGGGGATATATACTTCCTGGGTATCTTCAGGTTGTGATATCTGCCTCTGCACGCCTCACTGGAAGTGCTGGTGCTGCTGCAACTCCAGTACTCCCTTTCACTCCTGCGCTGTTTTCTGCCTTCTGTGCAAGGTGTCCTGCTGTTTGGCAAGATCAGCGGGAGCTCCAAATGTGATACAGAGGGAGTGCCGCCAGCGCAATGAGATGCTGGCGCTGCGTCTGCATTAGGCCTTTGTGGTTTTTGGCTGGGAGGGCTCCAGAGGTTTTCCCCCACGTGAGAGGGCTTTCTTCGTCAGCACGATGACGTGCAGTCCCACTTTCTGTGTTCCAACCAATGGGGGTGGGGCAGGTGCCATCTTTGTGGGTGGAGCTATTGGCACCAGTTTAGGGCAGCATCAAAGGCAGTTTGGATGCAGGGGAGCCATTCATGAGAGCCAGGGATGCTAGAGTAGGCTGGGCCGATGCCTGGAAGGGTCTGTTGGCTGCAGGAGGCTGAGCAGTACCTGGGATTGTTGAACTTACCAGGCCGGGGATGGAGGCCTTCTCTGGCATATCTCATGCCGTGGTTGCATGCTGCCTTTTTTTCTACTTCTTTGCCACCTGGGTCTCAGCATGCTGGGGCTCAGAGGAGGTGAGTGCTTTGGTGAAATCGCCTAGAGCGTGGCTACAGGATCTTCTCGCCTATGGCAACATGCGGGCACAGTGCAGACAATTCTCCACATGGTTGCCCACTCCCATGCAGCAGATGCAGTGGTCATAGGCATCCTCACTGTTCATTTTTCTGCTGCACTTTGGGCACTTGTTAAAGTCTGGTTTTGAGCTGAGCTCATCTTGCATTGTGTTCTGGTCGTCTTGTTCTTCTGAACTTTCTTTTCTTGATTCTCATCTTCTTCTTTTTTTTTTTTCTGTGTATGTAGGTCAGTAGGAGCGGGCCCAGGAGGTAGGACTGCCTGGCACATGCTCTGAAAGGCTTCCGCCCATGGCACCGTCGGATGACATCACCAGGTGTGGCTCACTCATCCTGTTTGTCCATGGAGAAATGAGGTTTTTTTGTGCAGAATTGGAGGTGAGGAGGAGGATCAGATACCAGGGTGCGGCAGCTTGGCTATCATTCAGGTATGTGTGCAGAGGAGAAAGGAGAGAGCGCTCCCACCAAGCAGTCAGAATGAAAGCAGCAGAAGCTCAAGTACTGGAGAATATAGATGCAACAGAGGATCCTTGGAGTCAGCCAGGAATAAGGTTGCCAGAGTTTTTGCAGGAAAATCTGGGGCACTTATTCAGAGTGTGTGTGAGCAGGGAAGGGAGGAAGGAACACCTTAGCTCCAGGTTTGATCAACAAGGTGAGGAGGAGGGAAGAGGAGTCATTACCCAGCCGCCCTCCCCAGCCATCTCATGATGACAATATCGCTTCTAAGCAGACAAATCAACAGAGAACACTGATGCAGTTCCCCTCTACTGTGCAAAATGTAAAGATAAGGGACAAATTCTAAAAGCTGACATATACAAATCACTAAATTAAAAATAATAACTTTTTTTTACCCCCTTTGTCCCCATTACTGGAACCTGGGACAGGAGGCTGCCAAACAGGTAGGGGCCGAGACACAACTCTAAAATCTGGGACATCTGGTAACGTAGCCAGGAAGGAAGTGAGGGGACCCCAAAAGTGCAGACAAGGGCCGGAAACCCCTTTCACTTATTGCCGCACTGTATTATGGATGCAACAAGAGAAAATGTACCATAGATAAAGTTAATTTGGAGATAGGTTTCAGTAAAGATTTTTATTTTGGAACATCAAAGTCCTGTGTGGGGAGTCTTTTTTTTTTTTTTTTTTTAAACAAAATCACACCTCTTACGTCTTGGGCCCTGAAGGTAAATTCTGTCAGAATCCACAATAGGGTTTCCAGGAAGCCCTGATATCAAGAGATATCCCCTTGCCTAGAAGTGTAGCCAGGAGGGAGCTCTATGGGATAGGATTTTAATCTCTCCAATTTACACCAGGTGCTCGTAATATTGGAATTGTACTAAATAGCTTCCTTCTGGGGCTCATGGGATGTAATATGTACAGGCTACATATTACGGTGTGCTTGGAAGTTCTTTTTAAATTGGACTGTGGGTACTCAAACGGATCATGTTTGGCTTCAATTGTATCTCTTGATACCTTTATGATCTTCCGCCTCTCCATAATGAGTACAGAATAATCACTTGGTACCGATATTTCTATTAGCTATGCTCTTATGCTTTTCTCTGCCGCTACAGTATGTCTCGTGTTCCAGTACTGTGTTTTCATACAATATTTGCAGAGTTTTCAGTGGGTGAGATGTGCTATGCTGTTCAGCTGGTGGGGGTGGGGGTGGGGGAGGGAGCACGCAAGTGTAGATGTTGGCTGGTTGGTTTGGCTCCTCCTCTTTTCCCCAAAAGGTATTCTGGAGCCCCTGATGAACATGCAGAGGACTATGTAACTTTTTTTCTTCTGTTTGTCTTGGACCTATCTCAGTTTTTGCTTCTAGCCCTGCCAGACTCCTGTTGGCACAAGCAGATGTCATTGCAGGAACCAACAAGCATCACAGGATTAAGCGTGTATGCCGCTGACAGAGCTGGAAAATTCTAACAGACCTCCTCACTTGTACAAGACAAATGAATGGGAATTCCCTGTTGTAAAAAGCCCTCGTTTCTGATTGTTTTAGTTACATCACCTTGTACAAACCTTTCTATGAATGCAGCAGCCTGGTTGGCGTTC
This sequence comes from Ichthyophis bannanicus, assembly GCA_033557465.1. Classification (NCBI taxonomy): domain Eukaryota; kingdom Metazoa; phylum Chordata; class Amphibia; order Gymnophiona; family Ichthyophiidae; genus Ichthyophis; species Ichthyophis bannanicus. The sequence goes on from CM066037.1 coordinate 94,742,828, forward strand.
CCGTGTGCACCCCTAAGATACAGCATGCCCGTAAGGATGTGAATTTGTTGGCATACATTTCATTAGCGTGCCTTAAATGTAGTGTGCAGAATCGCTTTAGCATTTATTAACCCAGATGCAATCCATTTTCATGCATTAACAAGCTACAACACGCATGAAAGAACTTTTATTCAAACAAATATGTGAAATCAGGGTTGGCCCAACCATTAGGCAAACTGGGAAGTTGCCTAGGGCAGCAACTTCTGGGGGCAGCATAGAGCAGGGCAATCAAAGCTAAACAATAGATTTTAGTAGCCAAAGGAGGGTGTAAAGCTTAAGGTCCGCCTAGGGTGCCAATACCTTGAACCAACTCTGGGGCCATGTGTGAAATGAACTGAAAAAGCTTCTAAAAATCAAGCAAAAGTCTACAAATCTGAAAACATCTCAAATGCCAGATAACTTCAGATCATTGACTCATGACTGCCTCAGGCCCTTTCATTTTGTTGATTTTATGACTGTACCTTTCCACTGCAGCTTCTTTCAGGTAGGGAAAGTGATTTCTGAAAGCCATTCACCTACTTGTATCCTCGCTATCGTTGACGTGTTTGTAGAACAATGAAAGGTCAGTGGGAGGAAAGAACACGCATTGTTCTCTATTTCCAAAACCACATGCATTGTATTAGCTGGGAAAAGTCTCCGCAGGGTGCCTAAGTTAAGTGGGTAGGAAGGCATCTACTTCAGGAGATTATAGAAAGATGCATAGGCACATATATGACTTTATAAAATGCTAGTGCAAATCCAACAGCAGTATTTATTTATTTTATTTAACTGATTTTAGATACTGCTCTATTTTGCAGTCAGAGTGGTTTACATACAACATTGAACATTAAGATTGTTTACATAAAACAGGGCTAACAACTTGGAGAACTAAACAGGGTATAAGTTATGTATTAAGTAATTTTATGGGGGAATAAGAGGTGAGGATAACTGTGTGGTTGAGCTCTTAAACAGTTCAGACAGATAGGATTCTCTTTTATGGGATGTCATAATAAAGCCGGAATAAGACCTATGGAAGCTGGAGAGATCTGAGTTGGATCAGAGAGTCAGGCAGCGCGTTCCAAAGGGCGGGAGCATCTGTATAATGAGCATGCTCTATTGCAGGTTGACTGGTTGCTTTTTGTACTTGCTGCAGGGGTTAAGAGGGTGTTTCGCATTCCACGTCATCTTAGGGGTATGTTTACTAAACTATCTTAATGTTACCGGCGCTAGTTGCAGCGTTAAATTGAAGAATGCCATATAAGGAGTGGGCTTCCAGCGGCAAGGTAACAAGAATCTCTATCATGCAATAGTGGGCGCCGTGGCAAGTTAACACGCGTTAACCCTAAGTTCATGCCAGCGCAGTGTTAGAAGCTGTAAAGATGTAGCCCACTGGTTACTGTAATGACTGGGGAAGCAGAGGTCATGGGTTCGATCCTGCAGTAGTGTTATGAAACAAGGCTGAGGCATTTCATAGAAACATGTTGACAGAAAAAGACCACATGGCCTATCTAGTCTGTCCTTCCATAACAACAACTACAACAGTCCACTTTTTACCTTTAGAGATCCTCTGTGTTGGTCCCATGCTTTTTTGAATTCAGTTACTGTCCTCATCTCTACCACCTCCACTGGGAGACTATTCCATGGATTCACTACTCTTTCTGTAAAGAAATATTTCTGCATATCACTCCTGAATCTATCTCCCTTCACCCTCATCCCATGTCCCCTAATAGCAGAACTTGCTTTCAATTGAAAGAGGCTCTCTCCCTGAACGTTTATGCCACGGAGGTATTTAAACATCTCAATCATATTACCTCTATCCCGCCTTTCCTCTAAGGTGTACATATAAAGATCCTTAAGTCTGTCCTCATATGCTTTATAATGAAGCCCATTAATCATTTTAGTAGCAACCCTCTGCACCGACTCCATCCTGTTCACATCCTTTTGAAGGTGCGGTCTCCAGAATTGCACACCATACTCCAAATGAGGTCGCACCAAAGACTTATACAGAGGCATTATCACCTCCTTTTTTCTGCTAGCCATTCCTCTCCATATGCACCCAAGCATCCTTCTAGCTTTTGCCGTCACCTTTTCTACCTGTTTAGCTACTTTAAGATCATCAGACACAACCACGCCTAGTTCCCACTCTTCTTTAGTGGACAAAAGTACTTCACCTCCTATACTGTATTGCTCCCTTCGATTGCTGCAGCCCAAATGCATGACTTTACATTTTTTAACATTAAATCCAAGCTGCCAAATTCTAGACCATTCTTCAAGCTTAGCTAGATCCCTCCTCATGTTATCTACACCTTCCTGGGTGTCTACTCTATTGCAGATTTTGGTATCATCCGCAAAGAGGCAAACCTTACCCGACAGCCCTTCCGCTATATCACTAACAAAGATGTTAAAAAGAATCAGACCAAGGACAGATCCCTGGGGTACACCACTGGTAACATCCTTCTCCTCAGAGTGAGCTCCATTTACTTGTACTCTTTGTCGCCTCCCACCCAACCAATTTCTAACCCAAGCAGTATCTTTAGGGTCCATCCCTAGGGTGCTCAGTTTGTTTATAAGTCGCCTGTGAGGAACAGTGTCAAAGGCTTTACTGAAATCTAAATACACCACATCTAGAGCTCTCCCTCGGTCCAACTCCCTGGTCACCCAGTCAAAGAAATCAATCAGATTTGTCTGACAAGACCTGCCTCTGGTGAATCCATGCTGCCTCGGATCCTGTAATCCGCTGGACTCCAGAAACCTCACTATTTTCTCTTTCAGCAGCGTTTCCAATAATTTACTCACCACCGAAGTTAAACTAACCGGCCTGTAGTTTTCAACCACATCCTTACTTCCGCTTTTGTGTAAAGGCACCACATGAGCCTCTCTCCAGTCCTTTGGCACCACTCCCGACTCCAACGAGGCATTGAAAAGGTCAGTCAGTGGAGCTGCTAGAACGTCCCCAAGTTCCCTCAGTATTCTAGGGTGTATCCCATCCGGTCCCATCGCTTTGTCTACTTTAAGTTGAGCTAGTTTCTTACGAACACAGTCTTCTGAAAATTGTTCAAGATGTCCCTTGCTTCTGTTCTTATTTGTGGGTGTTTTCTGAGGTCCTGCTCCTGGTTCTTCATCTGTGAACACAGAACAAAAATATTTGTTAAGCAATTCGGCTTTATCCTTATCAGCTTCTACATATTCCCCCCCTGCACCCTTGAGTCTGACAATACCACTTTTGCCCTTCCTCTTCTCACTAATATATCTGAAAAATGTCTTATCCCCCCATTTTATTGCATTGGCTATTTCCTCCTCCTTTTGAATCTTTGCTGTCTTGACTACTTTGCTAGCTTCTCTAAGTTTTTCCAAATACAGATGCCTGTCTTCCTCTCTCTGTGATCTCTTGTATTTCATGAAGGCCTCCTTCTTTTTCTTCACTTTTTCAACTACTTCCTTCGAAAACCATAGCGGTCTCCTGTTCCTTTTGCCTTTATTTACCATTTTAACAAAAAGGTTGGTTGCCCTTAAAATACCCCCTTTCAGTTTTGCCCACTGTTTTTCTACATCCCCCAGCTGTTCCCATCCCACTAACGACTCCCTGAGGTATTGGCCCATCTTCGCAAAGTTAGTCTTCCTAAAGTCTAAGATCCTCACCTTGGAATGGATTCTAACAGCCCTAGTCCTAATACTGAACCACACCATCTGGTGATCACTGGATGCAAAATGATCTCCCACTACAACATCAGAAACACTTTCACCATTGGTAAGCACCAAGTCCAGTATGGCCCCTTCACGTGTGGGGTCTGCTACCAATTGCCTGAATAGTTCTCCCTGTAGAGAATCCAGGATCTCCTTACTTCTAGATGATACTGCAGCAGGAATGTGCCAATCAACATCTGGCATATTGAAATCTCCTATCAGTAGCACTTCCCCTTTCCTAGCAATGCTGCGTATGTCTTCAATTAACTCTGTCCACCTCTTCCTCTTGTGAGGGAAGTCTGTATATCACACCAATGCAAATAGATTTCTCTTTCCCTCTTTCTAGTTTAGCCCACAATGCCTCCTCTCTCCCTTTTAAGCTCTGTAATTCTAAAGCTTTAATAGTAGTTTTTACATATAGTGCCACTCCTCCTCCCCTTCTTCCTACCCTGTCCTTTCTGAATAAAGTATAGCCAGGTATAGTTACATCCCAGTCATGGTTTTCTGTGAACCATGTTTCTGTAACTGCCACTAAATCCAAGTCAGCCACTCCCACCAAAGCTTCAACTTCAGGGATCTTATTTCCCATGCTACGGGCATTAATACACACTGCTTTCCATATGTTACCCCTGTTACCCATTTCCATAAAGGTATTTAATGTATCACCTACCTGGGGGCTTTCACTTACCTGGGGGCTTTCTTCACCCATCCCCAACTAATCTAGTTTAAAGCCCTCTTCAGTAGATTAGCCAGTCTACTACCGAAGATGCGTTGACCTTTCTTGGACAGATGGATGCCATCTCTGCTCTGCAACCCTTGGAACAGCATCCCATTTCCTTTTAATTTAAATAAGTGCTGCCAGCAAAAACACCCTCACAGTGCCGTAACCTAAGGTGCCGCATAAGGCGTCCTATAAGGCACTCCATAGGGCACATTATAAAGTGCCCTGTCCGCCAAGGTGCCTTATAATGTGCCCTATAGGGCACTTTATGAGGCATCTTAGGCTACAGCACTGAGTGTTTTTGCTGGCAGCACTGATTTTAAATAAAAGGAAAAGCCTCAGACAGCCTTATTACATAAGCATGAGCAAAAGCATGAGCAAAAAGCTTTTAATAATGCCATTGTTGAGGAGTGGAGGAGTGGCCTAGTGGTTGGGGCAAGGTACTTCAGGCCGGAAGGTCGGGGGTTGAAATCCCACTAGAGGACAGCAACCTTGGGCTGGAAGGACTGGGGTTTCTAGTCCCACAGGTGCTCCTTGTGGTCTTGGGCAAGCCACTTAACCCTCCATAGCCCATGTTCCCTGTAAAATAGTTATCTCCAAGTTATAATGCCCTGTTCAATGTAATTTCAGTTTGTTCAATGTAAACCGCACTGATGCAGAATAGCACGGTATATAAGAGAATGCAAATAAATAAATAAACATAACACCATTCCTTATCGTCCCTCCAGTCTAGTCCCGAAGCTTAGAAGTTGTGTACGTCCTACCGCAGCTTGGAGACTGAGCATGTCACATTCTTGATGACACCAACATAAGTAATCCCAGGACCACCTCCTTGCTCCAGTTTCAGTCTCCAAGCAGCGGAAGGAGGTGTGAGTCCTAAGGCTCGGGACTCGCTGAAGGAATTATTAAGTCAAATTATTAAGTTAAATTAAGTTGAGTAGATAGGTGATTGAAGAAAAATTTTTTTAAAAGAAAAAGGGGCAAAGGGGCTGTGGTCTCTTTAAATTGGCCAAAATTTTGCATTGCAGTTTTGATTGAAGTCGGCGTGGAAAGCTGCCCCCCTTCTCCCCCTCTCTGAAATACCATTGGTGTTCAGAGAAGAGTGTAGGAGTCGAGGTAGGGGACTCTGGTTTCCGATCCCCTGTGCTGGGTGGGGAGCCGTCGAGGACCGCCGCTTGGGCACTCAGGTTGGAGGAGCGAGCGGAGGAGCGGAGTGTGGGTGTTCCTTGCTGCGGCGGCTGCCGGGTCAGTGGGACACTCGAAGATCGCCCAGTGCATCGGAGCAGGGTAAATCAGAGGGGGATTTTCAGGCTCCAGCAAGGTAAGGGGCGCAATTAAGTGAGGCGGGGAGATTCTGAGCAAGGGGCTGAGGTGGCGGCCATTTTCAGACCTCGTGGTCTTTGCGTAGGATCCAAGGGGCCGAAACGACAGGCCCTCAGCTGTGGTAGTGAGAAGAAGACGGATAAGCAAGGATTACATTTAATAGTTGGAAAGTCACTACCAAAAGAGGAATAACAGCTAAAAGGAGAGATTTAGGCAGTTTTGGGGGGTAGGTAACGGCACAGCTCTTTATGCCGGCTAGGCCTCGCTGCCTCCTCTGTGGGATCCGGAGAGGGTCCGTGTCGGAGGCGGGAGTGTGTGGGGATTGTGCCCACAAAGCCGCACTTTCTGCTATGGATGCTACCAGGGGGGCAGAGCTGTCCACAGAGGTAGTGGAGGCAGTGGAACCTCTGGACGCACAGGTAGTGCAGCAGGAGCCGGTGTCCGGTCCCTCGTCGGCACCAGATGTTCCCGTGATCCAAACCGCCGTGCAGGGGGGTTTGGGGACAATTTTCTCGCAGCAGTTTATGAGGATGCTGCAGCAGGCTCTGGGGGAGCTGGCGCTAACTTAGCAGGAACTGGAGAAGGGAACGCTCCAGGCTCCAAGAGGCAGGGGTTGCCTCTGGATGGTGGTACGGGGGGAGTCCCCAAGAAAAAGGCTAGGCTGGCAGTGGACCGAATGGACTTATACCTGGCGCTAGAAGAGCAGTCAGGAGAGTCGGACATGGACTCGGAGTTAGAGGAAGGAGAGTTGGCGGAGCCAGAGGACCAGGCCAGGGTGGTCAGGGTGTTCTGAAGAGAGGAGCTCTCAGCATTAATTATGGAGACTATGAAGGCGTTGATTATGCCGGCCACGGAACAGGGAGTGGATACTTCTTTAGAGGATCCCTTGTTGCAGGCAATACGGAAGTCTCAGCGGGCATTCCCAATTCATAGGGTATTTAAGGAAATGATACAGGAAGAGTGGGATACGCCGGAGGCTAGTCTCAAGGGTTCCAGAGTTTTGACCAGGTTGTACCCCATACAAGAATCAGATAAGGATCTATTTAAGTCCCCTAAGGTGGATGCTGTCGTGTCCTCTGTGGCTAAAAAGACTACCATCCCGGTAGAGGGGAGTGCTGCTCTTAAAGACACACAGGATAGGCGGTTGGACACGCTTCTGCGTCAGGTGTTTGAAGTGAATGCCCTCTCCATGCAAGCTTCGATTTGTGGGGCTTGGGTGTCTGAGATGGTCCCAAAGACTTAAGTGGCTACAGTCAGAGGACACGGTGGAAGAGGCGGCTCGCTTGGAATCAGGTGCCGCATACTTAGCGGATAGTCAGTATGACCTGATACGGGGTTTGGCGAAGAGTATGGCCTCGTGGTGGCCACAAGGAGGTCGCTATAGCTCCGTAATTGGGCAGCGGATGCGGCGTCCAAAGCACGGCTAGGAAAGCTTCCCTCTCGAGGTAAACTTCTCTTTGGGGAAGATCTGGAGAAGGATTTAGGGGAGTCGAAAGGGGGCAGGTTGCCGGAAGATAAGCCAAAACAGGGGCGGCCGGTGGCAGGGCATGTATTGAAACAGCCCTCTCTGAAACTGACCAAATCTGGACTGCCGAAAACATTGAAATTCGCGCTGCTGACTCCTTGAGGGCCAAGGAGTCAGCAGCGCGAATTTCAATGTTTTCGGCAGTCCAGATTTGGTCAGTTTCAGAGAGGGCTGTTTCAATACAGAGCCTTGGGTTTCGAGGATTCAGGGGAGCAGGTAGAGGTTTTGGTGCCTCCTCCGCCCCAAACGTTAACAAGCTGCAATGAAGCGAGGGGGGGTCCAGGCGGGGATCGTACCCATAGGAGGGCAGTTAAGGGATTTTTTCCCAGCCTGGGCCCAGATTACCTCAGATCAGTGGGTGTTAGAAGTCGTGCAGAAAGGGTATGCTCTCGCGTTTCAGCAGCCAGTGAGAGACGCTTTTGTACAATCACCCTGCCGGGCGCGTTCGAAGATTCGGGAGGTGCACGAAATGGAAAGATTGCTAGCGCTGAAGGCAGTGGTGCCCATGCCACAGGACCAATGCGGCTGCGGTCGATACTCCATTTATTTTGTGGTGCCCAAAAAAGAGGGCACCTTAAGACCAATCCTGGATCTCAAAGGAGTAAATCGATGTCTCAAAGTGTCACACTTTCGCATGGAAACACTGCACTCGGTCATAGCAGTGGTTCGGCAGGGGGAGTATCTGATGGCGCTGGATCTTTCGGAGGCGTATCTGCACATCCCGATCAGAGTAGAACATTAAAGGTTTCTGCAGTTTGCAGTGCCTATGGGATACTTTAATTTCTAAGCGATGCCGCGCCCTGGACCTTCACCAAGATCATGGTGGTGGTGGCGGCGGCAGCATTGCGAAAGGAAGGGCTGTTGGTCCATCCATACCTGGACGACTGGCTGATCCGGGAAAAGTCGAAGGAAGAGAGCGTGGGAACGACCAGTCGGGTGATGCAGTTTCTGCAGTCCCTCAGATGGATAGTAAATCTATCAAAGAGCAAGCTACAGTCATCGCAGGAGTTGGAATATCTAGGGCCTGCTTCGACACGAACAAGGGCAGAGTATATCTACCGGAAACAAGGATCATCAAATTAAGGCGATTGGCTCGCTCCTTTCTGGAAAGAAGAGCTCCCTCAGCGTGGCAGTATTTGCAAATCTTGGTGACAATGGCAACCACGCTGGAGGTGGTTCCGTGGGCCAGAGCCCACATGCCACCGCTGCAGAGGGTGCTGCTCAGGAGATGGTCACATCAGTCCGATCAGTTGTCCAAAAGATGGTCTGTCCTCAGGAAGCGAGACAGTCTCTGCAGTGGTGGTTGCTTCCGGAAGGCCTGGAAAGGGGGATGTCTCTGGAGGCACCGGATTGGAGAGCATTGACAACTGATGCAAGCCTGTTCGGTTGGGGCGCGCACTTCGAGGGACACTATGCTCAGGGCCAGTGGACAGCACTGGAAAGGTCTTGGTCAATCAACCAGTTGGAGTTGAGAGCGGTCACTCTAGCTCTCAAAGCCCTTCAACGAGGGCTGAGGGGGAGTGCGATCCGAGTATTTTCAGACAACGCTACAGTGGTGGCTTACATCAATAGTCAAGGCGGCACAGGCAGTGTGGCTCTAGAGGAGGAAGCGGACGAGCTGCTCAGTTGGGCCGAATCAAATCTGGAGGCGTTATCGGCAGCACATATCGTGGGAGTGGACAATGTGACAGCCGATTTTTTTTTTTGAGTCGGTTCAAGGTGGATCCAGGCGAATGGGTTCTCCATCAGGAGGTGTTCAATTTGCTGGGGCAGTGCTGGGGTCTTCCAATAATGGATCTTATGGTGACCTGTGCATCAGCGAAGGTGGACAGGTTTTTCAGCAGAAGAGAGCGAATGTCAGAAGGATTGGATGCCCTGATTCAAATGTGACCGGAGGAGGGACTGCTATACATATTCCCTCCTTGGGTGCTAATAGGGCGAGTCCTGCAGCGCACAGAATGGCACAAGGGCCATATAATCCTGGTGGCGCCAGACTGGCCAAGGAGGCCGCGGTACGCCGACTTAATGCGACTGCTAGTGGAGCCTCCATGGAAACTGCCGATTCGGAAAGATTTGTTACAGCAGGGGCCGTTAATTATGTCTCAAGTGGATCGGTTCTCGCTTACGGCTTGGCTCTTGAAAGGGCGAGATTGAGAGCTAGAGGTTATTCGTCGGCAGTGGTTGTGACTTTGTTGAAGTCTAGGAGGAGATCGACTTCATTGGCGTATATACAGGTTTGGTGGATTTTTGAGTCATGGTGTGAAGACAGGGGGTTTAGGGCCCTAGTGGCCTTGGTTCCTCAAGTGCTCGACTTTTTGCAGGATGGATTCGATAAGGGCCTTACAGCGGCATCTCTGAGAGTACAGCTGGCAGCAGTTTCTTGTTTTCGAGGGAAGGTACAAGGGATGGCACTGGGGGTGCATCCAGAGGTGAAGAGATTTTTGAGAGCTGCGGTGCTATTGAGACCTCCATGCAGGGCGGGGTTTCTGGTCTGGGATCTTAATGTGGTGCTAGAGGCTCTGGTCCGGGAGCCGTTTGAGCCCTTGGCAAAGGTGACAATGAAACACCTAACTCTTAAGGTGGCATTTTTGGTAGCGATAGCTTTGGCTAGAAGAATTTTGGAGCTGCAAGCATTGTCGTGTAGGGAGCCCTTTTTGGTTTTTGACGTCAAAAAGGTTGTGTTGCGGACGGTCCCCTCGTTTTTGCCTAAGGTTGTGTCGGCTTTTCACGTGAATCAAGTGGTATCATTGCCAGTGTTTGAGAAGACAGGTAGTGGCTTAGAAAAAGATCGTCTGCTCAAGTTGGATGTGAGCAGAGCGTTGCAAACATATTTGAGGAGGACAAAGTCATTCCGTAAGACCGACAGACTGTTCGTGTTTGGGGGTCGGAAGCAAGGAGAGCTAGCGTCTAAGGCGACTATCGCACGATGGATTAAGGAAGCTATTGCTTCGGCCTATCTGTTGAAAGGGAAGATAGTTCCACGTGGTTTGAAAGCACATTCGACTAAGGCGCAGGCGGCGTCTTGGGCGGAGTTTAGTTTGGTGCCAGCAGTGGATATTTGCTGAGCAGCGACTTGGTCCTCATTGCATACCTTTGTTAAGCATTACAGAATTGATGTTCAAGCGGAAGGGGACTCTAGGTTTGGGTCAGAGGTGCTTCAGGCTGGCTGGCAGGCCCCTCCCGTTAAAGAGTTTACTGCTCTGTTACATCTCCTAAGCTTCGGGACTAGACTGGAGGGATAAGGAAGGTGAAATTAGACTTACCTGCTAATTGTTCCTTGAGGAACTCCAGACTAGTCCCACATCCCACCCTAGAATGGCCTGCCGGAAGGTACCCTTTTGTGAAGGAAAGGATAGCGGGGGGCTCCTCGAGGGCGTCTCGGGGGGTTGGTGTTTCAGAGAGGGTGTGGAAAATGGGGGAGGCAGTACTTTCCAGCAGAGCGCATGAGGCAGATGTCCTTTATTTATTCCCACTGTTTCACAGTTATCACAGTTATTAACAAGTAAATTGTTTGGTGTTTAGTTTTGTAAGAGTGTAAGTACTTGCTTAATTATTGCTCTGGTGAGTCTGCTTTTTCAATAGGAAACTGGAGCAAGGAGGTGGTCCGAGGATTACTTATGCTGGTGTCATCAAGAATGTGACATGCTCAGTCTCCAAGCTGCAGGAGGATGTACACAACTTCTAAGCTTAGGGACTAGACTGGAGTTCCTCAGGGAACAACAATTAGCAGGTAAGTCTAATTTCATCTTGTGGGATCAAACCCATGACCTCTGCCTCCACAGTCTTGATTCTTTCAAGAATGGGTCTTAGAAATATAGGCATACCATCTCTCCCCAGGTATTGTTCCTTCTATCTTCCCCAGTTCCAGTCGTCTGCCATTTAATCCTCTCCTCTACCTCGTGCCCAGAAGATTTTTCCATTGCCCTCTGTTCTGGGCTACAGTAATGAAAGCTTTTCCCCCTCTTGCTGAGTTCAAGTTCTCCTTACATATTATATCCTTCTCCATACCCTATAGGAAGAGAGGTGCTGAGTACTTTACCATATGTTGCTATTAATCTTCTGCTGACTAGCATGGCCCCACGATTCAAAGCATCCTACAAATAATGACTAACACAAGATGTAGATACTTCCACATAATTCAAACCATGGGCTGTGCTGGTCTTGCTCAGATACTAGCAGAGACAGCTAGTGGATTCACATGATACAGAATGTCTTTTGCCATCCTGAAGGTGCCTGCTCTTGACTGACTTCAGAAGCTAAGCAGGATTGGGACTTGCAGGTACTTGGATGGGAGACCACTTTGGAATACTAGGTGTGGTAGATTTACTGTGCAGAAGAAAGGCCGGACAATCTACTTCTGGTTGCACCTTGCCAAGAAACCCCAGGGACTGGGTTATCAAGAGTCAGCACTGACTTGAAGGTACATCCTCTTTGCTCTGGAGGAGATAGAGGAAGAAGAAGGACAGAGTTTGTGGGTCAAGAGAAGGGGTAGTGGGGAGAAAATGAAGATTGTAAGGCCTTTCTGTAGGTCTGGGATTTTGTTCTTCTTTGAGTGCATTTATTGTTTTATAAGATATATTGTAAGATTTACTGAATATTGTTCTCATGTTCTATCATGTTTTTGTTTTCCATGTTTTATTGCTGGTATATATTGCTTCTGTCACTCTGTACCTCATCTAAAGTGCCTTTGGACAAATGGGCTTGTACTAAAACTGATGGATAAACGTTTTTTAAAGGTAAGAGAAGAAACTGTTTGCTTTACACAGCTTCCCATAACACTGTGAACACTAGGTATGGAGATTTCTCTCGATGCTAAGCCTGTTGATATTTGGTTGTGGTTACATAGTAACACAGTAAATGACGGCAGATAAAGACCACCACGGTCCATCCAGTCTGCCCAGCACGACAGCAAGAGTAGGTGCACCCGCTGCTCCGCCACCCCTCCCCACGTCCCTGATTAGGGGTGAACCCACCACTCCATGTAGGACACCCCTATTTGTTGAAATTAGATGGTTCAGTTTATTTTGATTTTATCCTGTTGCTGTAAAGGGATCCATTGTGTCTGTCCCATGTCATTTTGAATTCCGTCACTGTGTTTGCCCCCACCACTTCCATCGGGAGGGCATTCCAAGCATCCACCACCCTTTCTGTGAAAAAGTATTTCCTGACATTGCCTTTCAATTTACCACCTCGCAGCTTCATGTTGTGCCCTCTAGTTGTACTGCTTCCCCGTCTTTGGAAGAGGTTTGTTTGTTCATTATTTCCCTTCAAGTATTTAAAGGTCTGAATCATATCTCCCCTGTCCCTCCTCTCCTCCAAAGTGTACATGTTTAGGTCTTCAAGTCTCTTCTCATAAGGCTTCTGACGCAATCTCCAAATCATTTTGGTCGCCTTCCTCTGAACAGTTTCCAGTCTTTTTACATCCTTTGCAAGATACGGTCTCCAAAAGTGAACACAGTATTCCAAGTGAGGCCTCACCAGTGACTTGTACAGTGGCATAAGTACCTCTTCATTTCTACTGGTGATTCCTTTGTATGCAGTCCAACATCCTCCTGGCTTTTGCCACCGCCTTGTCGCACTGTTTTGCCACCTTGAGATCTTCAGAAATAATCACACCAAGGTCTTTCTCCTGATCCGTGCATACTAACCTCTCACCCCCTATCACGTACATTTCTCTTGGATTTCTGTGACCCAAGTGCATGACTCTGCACTTCTTTGCATTAAATCTTAATTGCCAAGCTTAGACCATTCTTCCAGCTTTTGTAGATCTTTCCTCATGTTAACCACTCCCTCAGGGGAGTCAACTCTGTTGCAAATTTTCGTGTCATCTGCAAAAAGACAGACTTTTCCATTTAGTCCTTCAGCAATATCACTCACAAATACACGGAACAGGGCGGGGCCCAGGACCGACCCCTGGGGCACCCCGCTAATCATCTTCCATTCATCCGAGTGAGCTCCGTTAACCATCACCCTTTGTCGTCTGTCAGTCAAGCAATTTCTGATCCAATTTATCATCTTAGGATCCATCCCCAAGCTTCTGAGTTTATTGATAAGCCTCCTATGAGTAACAGTATCAAAGGCTTTGCTGAAATCCAGGTAGATGACATCCATCGCATGTCCCTGATCTAGCTCCCTGGTCACCCGGTCAAAGAACTCAATCAGATTTGTTTGGCAAGATCGTCCTTCAGTAAAACCATGTTGCCTCGGGTCTTGCAACCTGTTGGTTTTGAGAAAGTTCACTATTCTCTCTTTCAGGAGCACCTCCATTACTTTTCCCACCACCGAGGTAAGGCTCACAGGCCTATAGTTTGACACTTCTTCCCTGTCACCACTTTTGTGTAGAGGTATGACATCAGCCGTTCTCCAGTCCTGAGGAACCTCTCCTGTTTCCAAGGATCTGTTGAAAACATCCTTTAACGGCCCTGCAAGAACCTCTCTGAGCTCTTTCAGAATCCTGGGATGTGTCCTATCTGGTCCCATGGCCTTGTCCACTTTCAGTTTTGCAAGTTGTTCTAACACATCATCTTCTGTGAATGGTGTGGTATCTACTTCATTCCCATTTTTATAATATTTGCGAGTCACAGATGGACTTTCTCCAGGACTTTCTTTAGTAAAAACAGAGCAGAAATATTCATTTAGCAATTTTGCTTTTTCAACGTCACTTTCCACCAGTCCGTTCGCAGCACTTCTGAGTCCTGCAATTCCACCTCTGATCTTCTTCCTTTCCCGAATATACCTGAAGAAGGTTTTGTCGCCACACTTAACATCATTAGCCATCTTTTCCTCTGCCTTTAAATTTGCTATCCTTATTTCTCTCTTTGTCTCTTTGAGTTTATCCTGTATTCATTTCTGTGTTCCTCTGTTTGTGAGCTTTTGAATCTTGCGAAAGCTGTGTTTTTTGCCTTTATTTGAGCAGCCGCTTCAGAAAACCAATTGGGTTTTCTTCTCCTCTTGTTTTTGTTTACTTTTGTTACATATTTATTTGTTGCCCCTTTTATTGCCACCTTTAGTTTAGCCCATAGCAATTCCACTTCCCTTATCTCCTTCCACCCTGTCAGCTCCTCCTTTAGGTACTCGGCCATTTTATTGAAGTCGGTGTGTTTGAAGTTTAGGACTTTGAGCTTGCTATGATTGGCTTGTACCTTGGCTTTTATCTCAAACCACACTGTGTGGTGATCGCTGCTGCTCACAGGGACACTCACACAGACATTCAACACACTATCACCGTTGGTGAGCACTAAATCCAGCGTTGAGTTTTCCCTTATTGGTTCCATCACCATTTGTCTACGTAACACATTTTGGAGAGCGTCCACAATTTTTTTGCTTCTTTCCAGATTTGCAGAAGGAGTAATCCAATCCACATCAGGTAGATTAAAGTCTCCCAATATGATTGCTTCCCCTTTTGTGGCTATCTTGGCAATATCTATAATCAATTTGTTATCTATCTCTTCAATTTGTGTTGGAGGTTTGTAGACTACAGCAGTATGGATGACAGTGCCATCTCCTCTTTCCAACACAATCCAGAGTGCTTCTTCTTTTCCCCATGCCCCCTGCATTTCAGTAGCTTTAATATTGCTTTTGACATACAAGGCTACTCCTCCTCCTCTTCCATTTTCTCTGTCTCTTCTGAATGGATTATAGCCAGGTATGGCTATATCCCAATGATGCGATTCGTTTAGCCATGTTTCTGTAATGGCCACAATGTCCAAATCCATTCCACCATTAGGGCTTCTAGGTCCGGAACTTTGTTGGCTAAGCTTCGAGCATTTGTGCTTATTGCTTTCCAGCATTTTCCTGGCTTGTGTGTATTTAGCATTGATTTTGTTCTGCCTACATCTTCCCACTTGTTTTTGATGTGTGGTTTAAAAGTGTGGCTGTTCCTGATTTTAATCTGCTTTTGCAGGGGGTGACATCCAGAGCTTGACCTTCTACATCCGTCACCCCCTTTTTCTAGTTTAAATGCATATCCACATATTGCTTGAATTTTTCACTGAGGATTCTTTTCTCTGCGACAGAGATGTAGTCCATCAGCACAGTATAGTCTCTTGTTGTTCCATCTGTTACCCCAGTCGCCAATAAATCTGAATCCTTCTTGTTTGCACCAGGTCTGGAGCCATGTATTAAAGCTGTTAATGCGATGCAGCCTTTTTGCCCCCTTACCAAGCACAGGTAGAACCTCTGAGAATGCTACAGTGTTAACAATGGGCTTGAGTTTCTCTCCCAGAGATTGGAAGTCCTTTTGGACCATAGAGGCACTGTTTCTAGCCAGGTCATTTGTGCCCAAGTGGATAAGAACATCAAGTTTGGAGTGTTCACGTTCTGTGCTTGAAGGGCTCAGGGGTTCTTCTGGCCTCATTTGCAAGAAAATGAATTATACCGTGTTTCCCCGAAAATAAGACCTACCCCGAAAATAAGCCCTAGCACGTTTTTCTGTGATTCCCATAATATAAGACCTACCCCGAAAATAAGACCTAGTGAAGATCATGGAGGAGGGCTGCCTGTGTGTGTTCTTGAGGTAGGGGAATGCATTTTTAGATAAATAGGCATTGTTCCTTTTGGTCCCCATGCATTCATTTCAACCCTTCAGCCTAAATTCACTGCACTTTACATTAAGGTATTTTTTAACACCGAGTGGATTCTGCACTACCGTAGCTGTGAATAAACTGGGGATACGGGAACTCAGTCATAATGGACATGAACAGCACAGCATGAAGGAGAGCAAGCAGATAATATTTCTACCTACTGGTATGGCGATTTCCATGTCCGAATTATCTTTCCAAGGCACGGGGGTTTCTGCAACGTGCTTCGCGGGGGCCTTTCAAATCCATCATGTCCACGGGAGATTGTTACACATGCGCCGAGAGGGGGTGTATCCATCACGAAGAACGCGCAGTCTCGCGGCATGAACTGGGAAGGCAAAATACTTGCGATGAAGTTAGAGGGCAAGCTGGCGCTTTGGCTTCTCTTTATCTCTCTCGGGCCCGCCTCTGCTCTGTCCTTATGCTCGGAGAAAAGAAAAACACCGACGCTGATCAGCTGCCGGTGCTGTCTCTGCGCTGCGGGCCTCTTCCTTCTTTCCAAGGGGCTGTCGCTGCCCGCATCCACTGCTTCCCTGTGCGCTCTGTGGTAACACTTCACTGATTGGCTGACTGTCATGAGGTGGCAGCCAATCAGCAAGTGCTACCGGTATCAGTAAAAAATAAGCCCTACCCCGAAAATAAGCCCTAGTGCATCTTTTGGAGCAAAAATAAATATAAGACCCGGTCTTATTTTCGGGGAAACACGGTAGTATGACTTTCTTTTGTTGTGCTTTTATCCTCTTATCTTAAGAAAAAGGAAAAAACCTGTATGATTGATCATCATGTTATCTGAAAAGAGGATGTGATATGTGCTAAGGAATTTTTCTTGACTTCTGACCAGCAGCTTAATGAAGGTCAGGTGCTGATTACAGAGACTGTACGTGTGGAGAGTTGTTGGCTAGCTATCACTGAAGAGCCCGCGACATGTGTCTCAGAAGCGGCAAATAGAAAGCAACAGGACTTGAGGTTGCAGAAGCATGGCGCATGGCAAACTTCAGGTTTTGTGTCGAGCCTGTAGCGTTAAGTCACCTATCACCATGCAGGCTGCTGTGGTGGTGGTGGTGAAGCATTGAATGAACTCAAAAGAAATAATCATTCGAGGGCAGAATCAAATCCTAAATTGCACTTAAAGAAATGAAGAGAAGTCTGCATCAAAGGAGAGGGGGAAGTGAAAGATACTAGGAAGCAGAAACTGCGATGCGGTGCCAGAGTTTATGTAAGCACCGTGTCGCAGTTTCTCAGCCTTTGCTGCCACTCGGGCCCCTGAGAGAGGTGGCGATAGATGCCCCCTGCCCTCCCCCCCTCCCCCCTGAGGACCAGTGCTCTAGGTAACTGTCTAGTGATGGTGGTGATGGCCCTCAACATCAGATACATTTGGGTGCAGTAGGTATTTCGATCCCTGGAGGACTTTGTACCTGAGGCAGCGGAGGGTTAAGTGACTTGCACAAGATCACAAGGAGCAGCATAAGGATATGAACCCCAGTTTCCCCGAGTTTCAGCCTGTTGCTGTAACCATTAGACTGCTCTTCCATGCCAAAGAGCTAAAATCAGGACTTTCATGAACACTGTAGCCCTCCCTTCTTACGTATGACACCCCAAAACATTTGTAGGGTCCAGAAAAAAATCAGGACAGTTGCCATCCCTACATATAACTTGGCAAAACATATACTGGTCTTTAACTTTGTTATTTCCAATTTTAAAAAAAGACAAAGCATTTCAAAATTATAAAACTGTTTTATAAAAGGTAACACAAGATATGTTGCCACTTTTACTCAGATTTTCAGTTCGCTCTAAAGTTCTGTACATGTGATTTCTCACAGCAGTAACTATCTTTTCCATCGTATATATGCAACATATTTGCACATAAATATAGTCAGACCATATGTCTCTATGGGTTAAAACTTGACTATTCATAAAATTAACTTTTGCTAACTCTTTTGCACACTATTTTGGTCATATGGGCAGGTCTCTATTTCTTTATTTACATGCATTTATACCGTGCCTAGCAAATAAATGTTAAAAAATATTTTCCTCCCATGAGGAATCTGACATATGCTTGAAGTGCAGATAAGTGATTTGATTAGGAAAATTCAAGGGTGATATGAAAGTGGTGACTTGAAAAGTTTATTAAAAATACATAAAATTCCTTCAGTCACAGAAGGGGCAAACAAGTTGGTATTGAAGGGGTTAAGAATGGTGAGTAGGTGCCTTGTAACTTGGCCTGAGCAGGCTTTGATGTGTTTTGTAGTTCAGCTGAGCCCTGGCACACTTCTTGCAGGAATTTCATTTGCTAACTTAGAATTCCCGGGGAAGTTTCTTTCTAGCAAACTATACAATGAGTCATGTGCATTAATCAAAGCCCTGTGCTTTCTACTGAATTTAGCTGAGCCACTCCTACATCTTTCTTAGGTTTTTTTTTTTACTGCTTTATTATTTCAGTCAAAACAATCTACATTGTAATGTACATTGATAACTTGGAATTTTTTCTGAGGCAATGGAGGGTTAAAGTGAGCTGCCCAAGGCCTGCTAGTGGGACTCAAACCCTGGTCTCTTGGCTCCTAAGCCAGTGTGCTAACCATTAGGCTACTTCTCCAAGTTGAGCCTTTATTTCTGGCTGATTTACAGCACAGGTTTATTTCTCATTATCTGCTGAGCTGAGTCGTTGAAATCCAGGGTCTCTTTTTCAACGCTTGAAAACTTTTCTTCTGGCCTCTTGAGCAGGATTAAAGCATCAGCAAATTAAGCAAGGGCCTGATCTTCAGAAAACTTGACATTTTAAATTCTACGACCGTCAGCCAGAGCATTTACATAGTAACATAGTAAATGATGGCAGATAAAGACCAGCATGGTCCATCCAGTCTGCCCAGCAATACGGCAAGAGTAGGTGCACCTGACACTCTGTGCAGGCCACCCCTCCCCATGTCTTTGTTTATTTATTTATTTATTTAGACAGTTTTGTATACCGCCTTATCCTTCAATCAAAGCGGTCACAACACAATTGGGGGATACATTTAACACGCGGGGATATGAGACACATGGGGGACACCCCTATTTGTTGAGAAGTTAGATGGTTCAGTTTATTTTGTTTTTATCCTGTTGCTGTAAAGGGATCCGCTGTGCTTGTCCCATGCTGTTTTGAATTCCATCACCATGTTTGCCCTCACCACTTCCATCGGGAGGGCATTCCAAGCATCCACCCTTTCAGTGAAAAAATATGTCCTGACATTGCCTTTCAATTTTCCACCTTGAAGCTTCATGTTATGCCCTCTAGTTTTGCAGCTTCCCTGTCTTTGGAAGAGGTTTGTTTGTTCATCGTTCCTCTTTAAGTATTTAAAGGTCTGAATCATATCTCCCCTATCCCTCCTCTCCTCCAAAGTATACATATTTAGGTCTTCAAGTCTCTTCTCATAAGGTTTCTTACGCAGGCTCCAAATCAGTTTGGTCGCCTTCCTCTGAACACTTTCCAGTCTTTTTACATCTTTTGCAAGATATGGTCTCCAAAACTGAACACAGTATTCCAGGTGAGGCCTCACCAGCGACCTGTACAGTGGCATAAGTACCTCTTCCTTTCTGCTGGTAATCCCTCTTTGTATGCAACCCAACATCCTCCTGGCTTTTGCCACCGCCTTGTCGCACTGTTTTACCACCTTGAGATCATCAGAGATAATCACACCAAGGTCTTTTTCCAGAACCATGCACACCAACCTCTCGCCCCCTATCGCATACATTTCCCTTGGATTTCTGCTACCTAAGTGCATGACACTGCACTTTTTCGCATTAAATCGTAATTGCCAAGCATTAGACCATTCTTCCAGCTTTTGTAGATCTTTCCTCATGTTATCCACTCCCTCGGGGGAGTCCACTCTGTTGCAAATTTTTGTGTCATCTTCAAAAAGACAGACTTTTCCATTCAGTCCTTCAGCAATATCACTCACAAATACATTGAACAGGGCCGGGCCCAGGACCGAACCCTGGGGCACCCCGCTAATCACCTTCCCCTCATCCGAGTGAGCTCCATGTACCATCACCCTCTGTCGTCTGTCAGTCAACCAATTTCTAATCCAGTTTACTATCTTGGTACCCATCCCCAAGCTACTGAGTTTATTGACAAGCCTCCTATGAGGAACAGTATCAAAGGCTTTGCTGAAATCCAGGTAGATGACATCCATCGCATGCCCCTGATCTAGTTCCTTGGTCACCCAGTCAAAGAACTCAATCGGATTTGTTTGGCAAGACCGTCCTTCAGTAAAACCATGTTGCCTCGGATCTCGTAACCTGTTGGTTTTGAGAAAGTTCACTATTCGCTCTTTCAGGAGCGCCTCCATTACTTTTCCCACCACCGAGGTAAGGCTCATGGGTCTGTAGTTTGACACTTCTTCCCTGTCACCACTTTTGTGTAGAGGTACGACATCAGCCATTTTCCAGTTCTGAGGAACCTCTCTTGTTTCCAAGGATCTGTTGAATACATCCTTTAACAGCCCTGATAGAACTTCTCTGAACTCTTTCAGTATCCTGGGATGTATCCCATCTGGTCCCATGGCTTTGCCCACTTTGAGTTTAGCAAGTTATTCCAACACCTCATCTTCTGTGAATGGTGTGGTATCTACTTCGTTCCTATTTTTATATTTGGGAGTCCCAGCTGGTCCATCTCCAGGATTTGTTTTAGTAAAAACAGAGCAGAAGTATTTGTTTAGCAATTTCACTTTTTCTATGTCACTTTCCACGAGTCTTTTTCCAGCACTTCTGAGTCCTGCAATTCCAACTCTGATCTTCTTCCTTTCCCGAATATACCTGAAGAAAGTTTTGTTGCCACCCTTAACATCTTTAGCCATCTTTTCCTCTGCCTTTGATTTTGCTATCCTTATTTCTCTTTTTGACTCTTTGAGTTTGATCCTGTATTCATTTCTGTGTTCTTCTGTTTGCAAGCTTTTGAATTTTGCGAAAGCTGTGTTTTTTGCCTTTATTTGAGCAGCCATTTCTTTGGAAAACCAAATAGGTTTCCTTCTCTTGTTTTTTGTTTACTTTTTTAACATATTTGTCTGTTGCCCCTTTTATTGCCACCTTTAGTTTATCCCATTGCAATTCCACTTCCTTTATCTCCTTCCACCCTGTCATCTCCTCCTTTAGGTACTTGGCCAGTTTATTGAAGTCAGTCACTGTTTTTGAAGTTTAGGACTTTGAGCTTGCTATGTTTGGCCTGTACCCTGGCTTTTATCTCAAACCACACTGTGTAATGATCGCTGTTGCTCACAGGGGTACTCATGCATTTAAACATCATCTGGATATTCGGCACCAGTATCCAAAGACTGGTGCTAAATGTCCTGACAGAAAGATCAGTGCTGGATAGGGCTGGCACAACCATTGGGTAAATTGGGCAGTTGCCTAGGGTGGCAGCAAAGAGCAGGGCATTCAAAGCTAAACAATTGATTCTTACAAAATTATATTGTTTGGTCTTTTCGGAGTTTATAGACTAATATAAATAAAAACAGATTACTCCACTTAAACCTCGCATAAATAATGCAGAATACCAGCAATTTTTTGAAAACATTTTTTTTAAGTATTTTGTGACTACTTTCAAATTCCCATATGTAGGCTCAGACTTTTGCGCTTTAAACCTCCTCACAAGTAAGGAACATACCGCGCTTGCATTGCATCAATGACTACTGGGAAGTTTTGATTTTTTATGTGTATTAGCTTTTATATCACCAGTATTCTACTACCGTTGTGTTCTTAAAAAATCGTTGGCTCATAAAAATTAATTATTAAACTTGCTTATCTTCATCCATGGTTTCTTGAACATCTTTAAATGGTTCTCTCGATCTTTCTTTAATAATTAGAGATATTTAATAATTATTAAAGAAAGATCGAGAGAACCATTTAAAGATGTTCAAGAAACCACGGATGAAGATAAGCATGTTTAATAATTAATTTTTATGAGCCAACGATTTTTTAAGAACACAACGGTAGTAGAATACTGGTGATATAAAAGCTAATACACATAAAAAATCAAAACTTCCCAGTAGTCATTGATGCAATGCAAGCGCGGTATGTTCCTTACTTGTGAGGAGGTTTAAAGCGCAAAAGTCTGAGACTACATATGGGAATTTGAAAGTAGTCACAAAATACTTAAAAAAAACGTTTTCAAAAAATTGCTGGTATTCTGCATTATTTATGCGAGGTTTAAGTGGAGTAATCTGTTTTTATTTATATTAAACAATTGATTCTGACAGCTAAGGGAGCATAAGGCTTAAGGTTTGCCTAGAGTGCCAACACCTTGAACCAACTCTGGGGCCGGTGGAATTTATCCAGATCTTGGCAATATTCAGCTGCTATCTGGGTAGTCACTGGCACCACCCTCGCTCTAGCCATGCACTGGCCACACACTAACCAGATAGTGCCAAGACAGTCTGTGAAGACATTCATGAAGTGGCACTATCTGGACAGTGACCAGAGCTTTCACTGCCCGCACAGCTCTGTCTATTCTGTCTACTCCTTCCATTTTCCTCCAGTTGGCATGAATGAGAAAGCAGAGCAGCTCACTTGTTGCATCCTCCTTTGTCAGTTTTCCTCTGCAGTCAGAACCACGTGATTTGTGGGAATTATTTTAAAATGTATTCATATTGCAGTGGGGGGCTCAATGGGCTAATGCACCCAGGGCCAATCAAAGGGTTAATCCTGCCCTACCCTTTAGCTCATTTGGAACCAGCCTCTAGTAGCGCTGTGGTAAGATAAAACTTTCTTTACAGTGACAAAGGCTTTTTTGTCAATTTTTATCCCCCTCCCTTGTGGCCTTGGAAATCCAGACCCTTGACCACAAAAACTGTTTGAAATAATGTTGAATGAACGGCTGTAATGTTCACACATCCGTCTTTCTCTTACATTTAAAAGTATGACGGTATTTAACAAGCCTGTCATTCTCTCAAAACTTGTTTTCCCGGTTTTGCTAATTTGTTTTTCAGCTTATAAAAATAACCAAGCAAACCCTCCAAGTTGGGTTGGTGTAACTCACTGTGACCTTCACAAAACTGAATAGCTGTTGTGGAGACAGCACTGGGCAGACATGTCTGTGACAGTTTTAGAGTGCACACGTGTGTCTGTCCTCACGTTCTCCTCCCGGCCTGCCTTTTTTTAAAAATATATTTATTGAATTTTACATAGAAACAAGAAAAGGGTTCTCACAGATAATCATAAAGTACTTATCAAAAAAGAAATGCTAATAGGTGAAAAATCTTACAGTCCACAGTGTTGGGGGTGAAAACAATGAAAAAAACATACACAGGCAGAGGAAAATCTGAGTGTGAGGAAAATGTAACAATAATAGACACCATGGAGTCTTAGTGCAAATTTTAGCACACGGTTATACAGTATTTACAGGTTCAGGTTGTATAGTTAGTCTGGCATTTAAAAATGCAGTTAAATCCCTGGTATTCAATCAGACCCTTAACAGGGGAAACAAAGGTAAAAAGATGCCCAAATCGGATTTGTCAAGGGGCGGTATGCGGTTCGAAACATGCGTAAGATCTTAGCTTCTTTGGAATGGGTGCATAATCGGCGACTCCCTTCGTTATTGGTTAGTTTTGATGCCGAGAAGGCTTTTGATAGGGTTGATTGGCAATATCTGAGATGTCTGCTTCCCCGGTATGGGTTGGGTAGCTCCTTCTGGAGGATGGTGGCAAGTCTGTATGTACAACCGTCGGCCGGAGTACTGTGTAATGGGTTGCTCTCGGATGCTTTTCCTCTGGAACGGGGTACTAGGCAGGGCTGCCCTCTTTCGCCTCTTCTGTTTGTCTTATCCTTAGATCCTTTAATACGGTCTATAGAGGCAGCTCGAGAAATACAAGGGGTTCAGATAGGGACCCGAGCGTTTAAGATTGCGGCCTTCGCAGACGATCTTTTGGTGCATTTGCTTTCTCCGGACCGCTCGTTGCCGGGCCTCTTGGCAGAATTCACGAGATTTGGGCAGTTTGCGGGGCTCCGTATTAATACAGACAAATCGGTGGCCTTGGATGTTTCCGGTCGGTTACGAGAGACATGGGTGAGGTTCCCTCTCAAATGGGCAGACAGGGAGTTTATTTATCTAGGTATTGTGTTGACTGGACAACCCCAGGCGTTATACTCATATAATCTGGAGCGGGTCATGAGAGGATTGCGGATTCAGTTGAAGGCATGGGAATGCCTCCCTCTCTCTTTGGCTGGGAGAGTGGCAGCAGTTACAATGGTAATCCTACCGTGAATTTTGTATTGGTTGCAGACACTACCGGTATGGCTGTTGCGCCGGGATGTGAGACGGTTGGAAGTTCTGATTAGGGGGTTCTTGTGGAGGGGGAGTAGGGCACGTATCCCCTGGGCCCGCATGCTGGGGAAATGGCGTGAGGGAGGGATGGGACTTCCTGATATCTGGACTTATGCCCTGGTTTGTCAGGCTAGGCATATTGGGGAATGGATGGGAGGCACGGAATCCTTTACGCCGAGGGTACTGGAAGAGGGTCTGGTGGCCCCACATACTTTATTGGGAGTGTTACATGAGGCGGATCGGGATCTTCCCCATACCATAGTGCATAGTGTGTTGATTGGCTCTGCCCGAAAAACTTGGAAGAAACTTAATACGTTTTAGAACACACCGTGGCGTACGTCCAGTTGGTTACCGCTAGAGGGAAATGTACGGTTTCCCCCTGGATCTGAGTCGGCAGCTTTCCAAGATTGGTGAGAGAGGGGTATTCGGAATGTGGGACATTTAGTAGACCCTTTCAGTAAATGCAAATCCTTTTTGGCCTTGTGTCAGGAGTACGAGCTGTCTCCTAAACATTGTTTTGCCTACTTGCAGGTTTCTCATTATGTGTCCTCTCTGCCAAGAGATGCGCTGGTGATAGAACGTTCGGCGCAGATCATGGAATTTTTTGGTATAGGGGGAGAAAATCCACCCTCGATCTCGGAATTGAAGCTTAGATTGAATAGATTCCGGAAAGTCCCGGATTATCGGGTGGTGGAGGAAGCTTGGGAGGTAGAGCTGGGGAGAGAGGTTGTCTCTGGTACGATAAGGTCGGCTCTGAAGAGGATAGTGAAGATTTCATCAGGGGCACGGTGGAGGGAGATACAGTTTAAATGTATCACTAGGGCCCATTTTTCACCTAGACGGGCATTGCGTAGTCATTTATCGACCGATGGATGCTGTCTTCATTGTGCAGAGGAGTTGGCGTCTTTGTTGCATATGTGGTGGGGCTGTAGAGTCATTCGGCCCTATTGGGCGAGGATCTGTTCCTTTCTGAGTAGATTACTCCACCAACGACTGCGATGGTCTGCTTCGCTGGTGGTACTAGATTTGTTCGACCCCTCCCCCTGTCTGGCGAAAGTGGGGGAACAGCTGCTGGTGCATAAGGCTTGCCTGGTGGGGAAGGGGCCGATCCTTCGATGTTGGAGGGGGAGGGATCCACCTACTTTTGGGGAATGGCGCAATTGTTTCCATCAATTTATGCTGATGGACAGATGGATGGCGCGGGGCAGTGTCAAACGTTGGTCGGCCTTTATGCTGATCTGGGAACCCTATATTCAAAGTTTAGGGGCCCGGTGTCGTAATGAGATCCTACAGGTAGGCTCTTGAGGTAGGGCTTCTCAGCGGATAGCGCTTAGCGCGGTAGGGCATACAATTGGGAGGGCTCTGTCGGTTTGCATGGATGCTGGAGTGTGGGAAGGGGGAGGGTGGGGAAGGAGGGTGGGGGGTGGGGGAGGGGGCGGAAGAGATATCTTGTTATACTCCACCTGTTTTTTGTTTGGATGTGGAAGCTCTCCGGGAGGGGATAAGAGTACACCCCCCTTTGGAGAGGATTGTTTCATTATTTCTTGCTGTTCTGTTGGTGGTTGATAAAGTATTTAAAAAAAAAAGATGCCCAAAACATGGTGCTATGTCGCTGATTTGCTTTTGGTTATGGCTACACTCCTGTTTGGACTTCAGCTCTGATAAGTGTAGTTAAAGTTCAAACGGCTGAAGTGCTGTTGTTTTACTGCAAAATCGATTAAAAGGACTGGATTTGCTGTAGTGGCTAATCCCCACACACAATCATTGTCCGACAAAAACACTTTTTCAACTATACTATTGTAGAGGAAGGGGAGATATACTTTTCCAGGGGAGATGTTTTTGTTTGTTTGGAATGGTAAATAATAAGCTTTGGATAAAGGAGGATGTAATTCAATAGAAACGAGCAGGACCTTGGTAAATATTTCTTGACTAGTTCCATAGCCGATATCCCAGCGACCCTTGGGAAGTTCAAAACTCGAAGATTAACTGCTTGAGTTGAGTTTTCCAAGGCTTCAAGCTTTAAATTCATACCAATGTTATGTTATCTTTAACCAAGGCAACATTAGAGTTGGTCACAGATGCTAATTTTTGTTCACAATCTTCTACTCTTAATTTCAACTGCTCCATGCCAATAGTTAATCAGAGTTCACGTGCACCCTTGCTGAAACAGAAGTAATTGCCTCCCATATGGAGTCCAATGTTACCCTCTCAGGCCACTGGAGAGACCAGGAAATAGGGATAGATACATCCTGATCTGAAGACTTCCCACTGCTGCAACACTGCCCATAGGCCCTTCTGGAATTACTGGAGAGTACCGCCTGGTCTGTCGGTGCCGAATCCCCACTAGTAGAGATCATCACACTGTTGACTCTAATCTAGATTCCGACAGATCAAAGCGACTTAGGTGGGGCGGCAGGGTCCATACATTGGGAGACCAGGTGATATCAAAGTCAGAAGACTGCAGGGGCTCCTCTAAACCCCCAGCAGACAAGCCTGAACGAATCTCCCGCAAAGCTTCCTGGGGAACTCCAATTAATTGATCCATCGGCCCGGTAACAGACCGCTGAGGCTCAGCGGGGTAAGTCCTAGCTTTTTCTTTATGTTTAGGCATGAAGACAGAGCACTCTCACAGTACCATCTTAGATAAGCAACACCCCCCCACCCCCCCGCCTGACATATTTCGAGCAAGGGCATGCAGCAGCACGGCAGCTCATAAAAAGGCCTCTGTATTTACCTATTGCTATTTTGAAGGGGCAGAAATTATTGGGGGAATCAGAAGGCATTCCCCTCTTCTCCCTACTGTTGCTTGCTGGCTATAATGAGCACATTAATGCCCAGCAGCAGGTATGGACATAAACATATCCACCGCGTGTCACTGTTCTAAAATCGGACAATGTGTGGATCTTTTACAAATTGCTCCTGGTTATGCCTTCGCAAATCCTCAGAGATGTGATCGCACTAGACACGTGTAAATTCAGGCCTTTCTAAAATGGCTCTTGGGACATGGATTTTCAGACATGGAAATCATGAATAGAGCTGCTAAAATTACCCCTGTACCGCTAGCTTCATTTGCAAAGATGTAATCTTCTTCTTGTGACTATGATACAGCATTCACCCAAAATGGCCACCTTTGTCATTCTGGGTCCCATCATGCGATTACTATGACAACTCACACTAAACTGCTATTGTATATAGCAACAGCAGATTAGATACTGAAAGGTGTGGTTTTTACACATCCTTTCCAATGCTCGAGGCATGAGATAGTACAGCACATAGGAATATTTGCTTTTGTATATCACTGGACTCTGTCTAACTGGTGATTCTAAGGACCAGATGAATAAATACTAAATCTTTTTACTATGGAAACAAAATGGGAAAAACCCCTTTGTAGATTTGGTCTGAAGAGTCTTATTCATTAAGATTTCTTCCCCAGGCACAGAATGGAGAAAACCCTTTTTTGAATCTAGTTATATACTGTATCTTCTATAAGAGGGAAGTGCAAGTAGGTGTCTGTCTCTAGCAGTCTTCCCTTTCCCATCTCTCCTCTATACATTTTTAAATCTTTAAGTCTGTCCCCATCTGCTTTATGATGACCACTAACCTTTTTTAGTAGGTTTTTTTGCTTCACAAATTGGGTTTATTAAAACAGTGCAGACGGGATGTCAATATAGAGAAAAATAAAAGGATTAGCAAGAGTGAAGCAGTGACTGGGCTCCAGTAGTATAGGGCTACTCATTAACTGACCCTGAGGAAGGGTCAGTGTGTCCCCTCCCCCAGGGGCAGGATCATTAACACGAGGCTTTTTATCCTTTCTTATGGACGTGCCACAGGTAAGAATATCATCTTCATTCCCTGCAATTTCACCAGGCTGGCAGACAGTGGATTGATGGGGGAGATTATATGCTTTACCAGAGTGTGATGATGAGGGTTGACTTGATAGGTGATGACATGTGCCCAAGAAAGTCCTGTACCCTACGGGTCTGTTGATCCAGAGTTACCCAACAGGTCGATCCGCTTTTCAACTTAAACTTGAGAATAAACAATACCTCTCAGATGAAAATGAGTCCCTCCTGATCAATTCCAGTTTTTTCCTGTTTTCATAATACCTGGCAGCACCAATTATGCAAGATGAAATCACTACAGATATTTAAAAAAAAAACCTAATGGGAAATCCCTTCAGTCCAGATGGTGTTTGCCTGGAATTTCCAAAAAATCTGGCTCTGAATTTTTCCCTAATCCAAAGAGCTACTTTAATTTCTTCAGGCTCACAGGAAGCATTTCAGTTCTTTCTTAAACTACTGTTACTTTCATTTATAAAAGGGAAATATAAAACTGTAATTCTTAAGACTACAAAAAATCATGCCTCACAATTCACTTTCGATCAGAAATGTAGATCAGTCAGAAATACCAGAAGACTCTTTTTAATATAATTCATCATGCTAAAAAGAAATATATCTGCATTTATTTTGTCCTTTGTCACAGATGAAACTTTTGACCACTTAAATTGATTCTTTTTATTATCTTTCTTGAAATGTGAAACACACTGTCTCTCCTCTCCTGTTCACTAATGCACCAAGATACATACAGACACCACCACCACCCCACCCCCCCCAAACACACACATAGATACATACACATACAGATGCAGACCCACAGAGGCACATTCTGACCTGACCGTCCAGGCCCTTGTGCCTCTGACCAGAAGCAGGACACCCAAAGGTAGACCCGATTCTGATCCCGCGGGGGCTAGACGTGCTCGCAGGATCAGAATATAGTCTACTGCCCAAATGTGCAAGCCGGGCCCCAATTCTGATTGGCCTGCACACCCATCAAATCCCTGGCTACCTCAGTCAGGCTCCTGAATAGAGCCTCAGTGCCATGGCGTCCCATCGCCATGGCACCGTGGCTCCATTCAGGAGCCGCAAATGCTGGCTGCCGCAGATTTTCTTCTTTCCCCACAGCCGGAACATCGATCCAGCCTCCCATAGCCAGGGTCCAGCTGTGGGGATCTTCCTGTACCCCCTTTTTTTCCTGGCCCGGCGGCATGATCCCCCGACTTCCAATGGGACTTATTCCATCTCTGTGGTGGAATAAATCCCCCCATCTGTTCATGGCCCTGGATGTATAGGGCTGACCTCATAATTGGCCCTGTACATCCAGGATTGCGGCCTGCCCATGCCCTTCCCTCGCTCTGCCTCAGAAACACCCCCTCTCGCCCACGTCTAAGCCTCCCCGTACAAAAGCGCTGTTCATATAGGGAGGCATTAGCCGGGGCCGGCAGGGGAACGAATAGCGGGGATAGATGTCCAATCCAGACGTCCATCCCCTCTATTTGCTGTTCTGCATGACCCTCACAGACATATATACATACTAACAGATACACAATCACAGACACACATATATCTACCAACATATACACACAGGGGGGTTGGAAAGAATTTAATGAGGATGCTGTACATGCTTTCCTCACCAGGCGCACCCCCCCCCCCCCCCCCCGCCCCAGCTAATGCCATATCCCTATTCCCCTATTCTGTTAGGCTAGTCTTTAGTGAATCAGATATGTATTTCACTTTCTTTGCTGTAAATTCTATTGTGAAACCTAGATACTGAACAATGTAGCTTTTTAATGTTATGTATAGCTCCATCTTGTGATTGAATCTTACAGCTTGCCACTGGTTGCTACCTGCTGCCTGTACTGTCTACTAGTGGTGGAGAAGCACAGCACTACCTGTTGCTGGGGGACACTATGATTAAACTGTAAAATCCATCATTTGAAATCTTTTGATAGTGACAACTAAAGGTTGTATATATTTTCACACTTGGCTTCATGTTGTTGTTCTGTCTGAACCAGTTCACCTCTCCCCTCCAGGTCAAAGACACACACAAAGATACAAACACACGCAAAGGGACTGAACAGAAGGCCACCAGCCATGCGCTGCATGGTGTCCCCACTTGTTACCTCTCCTTTAAAATGTTATACTTGAGGGATTATTGTAGAAGCTTTATTCGTAAGTTCCAGGTGGAAACTCTTGCATTTATATGTGGAAATTGCAGTTTTTTAAAGGGTTAAATTTACACACACATGTCCATCATGAGGGTAATTTTATAAAGGTTGCTTAGTTTAACACACAGTCCAATACACTCACATCACACCTATTTGATAAAGAAAATCAGTCGCCTACATTTCCTTATAAAATAGGGTGCAAGTGCTGAGATGTTAGTGTTTTATTTATTTAACAGTATTTTTATACCGTCTTTCTACAAGTCAAGATGGTTTACATATAACAATGTGCAATGGAACGTTAAAGTATTGTAACAACTGTGCTCATTGTGTGTGCCAAATCAAGGTGTGATCATATACACCAGTCCTAGACTTGGTGTAACTGCCTAGGTAAATTCTCATATTTTAGTAACATAGTATATGACGGCAGATAAAGACCAGCATGGTCCATCTAGTCTGCCCAGCAAGGCGGCAAGAATAGGTGCACTTGCCGCTCCTTGCAGGTCACCCCTCCCCATGCTTTTGTTTAGGGGTGAACCCACCGCTCCGTGTAGGTCACCCCTATTTGTTCAGATATAAGAGATAGTTATGCTTATTTTGATTTTATCCTGTTGCTATAAAGGGATCCACTATGTCTGTCCCATGCCATTTTGAATTCTGTCACTGTGTTTTCCCCCATCACTTCCATCGGGAGGGTATTCCAAGCATCCA
This sequence comes from Ichthyophis bannanicus, assembly GCA_033557465.1. NCBI lineage: Eukaryota > Metazoa > Chordata > Amphibia > Gymnophiona > Ichthyophiidae > Ichthyophis > Ichthyophis bannanicus. Next base: position 94,773,683 of record CM066037.1, read on the forward strand.
CCACCCTGTCAGTGAAAAAGTATTTCCTGACATTGCCTTTCAGTTTACCCCCTTGCAGCTTCATGTTATGCACTCTAGTTTTACAGCTTCCCCATCTTTGGAAGAGGTTTGTTTGTCCATTAATACTCTTTAAGTATTTAAAGGTCTGAATCATATCTCCCCTATCCCTCCTCTCCTCCAGAGTGTACATATTTAGGTCTTCAACTCTCTTCTTTTTAACATCTTTGTTAGTGATACAGCGGAAGGGCTGTCAGGTAAGGTTTGCCTCTTTGCGGATGACACCAAAATCTGCAATAGAGTAGGTACCCAGGTGTAGATAACATGAGGAGGGATCTAGCTAAGCTTGAAGAATGGTCTAGAATTTGGCAGCTGGGATTTAATGTTAAAAAAGGCAAGGTCATGCATTTGAGCTGCAGCAATCCAAGGGAGCAATATAGTACAGGGGGGTGAAGTACTTTTGTCCACTAAAGAAGAGCGGGACCTAGGCGTGGTTGTGTCTGATGATCTTAAAGTAGCTAAACAGGTAGAAAAGGTGACAGCAAAAGCTAGAAGGATGTTAGGGTGCATACGGAGAGGAATGGCTAGCAGAAAAAAGGAGGTGATAGTGCCTCTTTGGTACGATCTCATTTGGAGTATTGTGTGCAATTCTGGAGACCACACCTTCAAAAGGATATAAACAGGATGGAGTCGGTGCAGAGGGTGGCTACTAAAATGGTTAGTGGTCTTCATTATAAAGCATGTGAGAACAGACTTAAGGATCTTAATATGTACACCTTAGAGGAAAAGCGGGATAGAGGTGATATGATTGAGATGTTTAAATACCTCCGTGGCATAAATGTTCAGGGAGAGAGCCTCTTTTGATTGAAAGCAAGTTCTGCTATGAGGGGACATGGGATGAGGGTGAAAGGGGATAGATTCAAGAGTGATATGCGGAAATATTTCTGTACGGAAAGAGTGGTGGATCTGTGGAATAGCCTCCCAGTGGAGGTGGTAGAGATGAGGACAGTATCTGAATTCAAAAAAGCATGGGACAAACACAGAGGATCTCTAAAGGAAGAAAGGCGACTGTTGTAGTTGTTGATATGGAATGACAGACTAGCTAGGCTATGTGGTCTTTTTCTGTCGTCATTTTTCTATGTTTCTTCTCATAAGTCTTATGACGTAGGCTCCAAATCAGTTTTGTCTCCTTCCTCTGAACCGCTTCCAGCCTTTTTATATCCTTTGCGAGATACGGTCTCCAAAACTGAACACAATATTCCAAGTGAGGCCTCACCAGCAACTTGTACAGTGGAATTAGTACCTCTTCCTTTCTGCTGGTAATTTCTCTCTGTATGCAACCCAGCATCCTTCTGGCTTTTGCCACCACCTTGTCACACTGTTTCGCCACCTTGAGATCATCAGAAACAATCACACCGAGGTCTTTCTCCTGGTCCGTGCACATCAATCTCTCGCCCCCTATCGCATACAATTCCCTTGGCTTTCTGCTTCCCAAGTGCATGGCACTGCACTTCTTTGCATTAAATCTTAATTGCCAAGCATTAGACCATTCTTCCAGCTTTTGTAGATCTTTCCTCATGTTCTCCACTCCCTCAGGGGAGTCCACTCTGTTGCAAATTTTGGTGTCATCTGCAAAAAGACAGACATTTCCATTCAGCCCTTTGGAAATATCACTTATGAATATATTGAACAGTACCGGTCCCAAGACTGAATCCTGGGGCACACCGCTAATCACCTTCCTTTCATCTGAGTGGGTTCCGTTTACCATCACCCGCTGTTTGTCAGTCAACCAATTTCTGATCCAGTTCACCATCTTGGGACCCATCTCCAAGCTGTTGAGTTTTTTGATAATCCTCCTATGAGGAACAGTATCAAATGCTTTGCTGAAATCTAGGTAGATCACATCCATTGCATGCCCTTGATCTAGTTCTGTGGTCAGCCATTCAAAGAACTCAATCAGATTTGTTTGGCAAGATCGTCCTTTGGTAAAAACATGTTGCCTCAGATCACGCAACCTGTTGGTTTCGAGGAAGTCCACTATTCGCTCTTTCAGGAGCGCCTCCATTACTTTTCCCGCCACAGAGGTAAGGCTCACTGGCCTGTAGTTTGTCACTTCTTCCCTATTACCACTTTTGTGGAGAGGTGCCACATCAGTCCTTCTCCAGTCCTGTGGAACCTCTCCTGTCTCCAAGGATCTATTAAAAACATCCTTTAAAGGCCCTGCAAGAACTTCTCTGAGCTCTTGCAGGGCCTTTAAAGGATGTTTTTAATAGATCCTGTTCTTTGAGTTTACAGGCATTTGTGAAACCTGTGTCTTTGGGGAAACTGCGAGATACCTGTGACCTAGAATGGCCACTGGTGGAAACAGGATACTGCGCTTGAGGGACCTTGGTCTGACACAGTATAGCATTTCTTATGTTCTTATGTAATCTGACCAGGGCTTCAGCCTCCCCCCATCCACCACAGAGCATGATAGCTGGGGAGGCACCAAGTGTGGTTAACTCATCCTGCTTGTCCTAGGAAAAAGCGAGGTTACTTAGCTGTAACAGGGGTTCTCCGTGGACAGCAGGATAAGTCAGCCACACATACCCACCCACCTCCCATGGAAGGGGGTCGGCCTCTGGCGCCTGCCTACCTAGTGACAAGGGCTCAGCTAGGAACATACTGGCTAGCTAGGGGTGGGCTCGTGGACTCATGCTCAGAAAGGCAAAACCTTTCTGAGCTATGCAGAGTACTTCTGTTTAAGGCGCCATCGGATGACGTCAATGCTTTTATAACTTGCATAAATTTGAGTTCCATCCCAACTCCATCCCCGGCCATGCCCACTCCAAGAGTACACACCATCAGTCTGATGCACATACTTATAGAACAGTGCCTAACTAAAGTACGTGTGAAAAGGCCCATTGAGCTCAACAAACCCCAGTTGCCAGGTCACCATGGCGACTAAAAGATCAGACTTAAAACCTGTGGCTCGGAGTACAAGGGTAGAAGAAGGGTCGGTGTCTGCCCACAGGGATCCCAACACCCGCAGGCAGAAGTGGTGAAGAGACCGCGGTTGGCTGGAGCTTCTGTCTGCCTGTGGGGGTTGGGATCCCTGCGGACATAAGTGTTGATGAATGCAGTTCAGAGCTTCTGTGCCTGTCCGCGGGGATCCCAGCCCCCATGGGCAAAGTGATGGGAAGCATTACTAGAGATGGAGTTTTCTGTACAGATGGCTGAACAGGTTTAAAGGGACAGTATGTCTTAATCAATAATGAAAGGTGGGTGGGAGTCGGGGGTAAATGGAGGGCAAGAGTGAAGGTAGAAGACGAGATAGAGCTGGTGGGGGAGGAACAGCAGGAGAGGGGTTGGAGTGGTGGGGGGGAGGAGAGAAGGATGCATGGGAAGTAAAGGGCACAATGTGTACAAAAGATGCACCCTTCTCTCACCATACACACACACACACACAGACACCCCATCTCCACATCACGCACGCACAGGCACCCCACTTCTGCACCAGATGCACACAGACACCCCACCTCTGCACCACAAACACGCACCCCATCTCTGCACCTCACACACATACACGCAATCACCCCATCTCCGCACCACACACACACAGACACCCCATCTCCACACCACACACATACAAACACACACACAGGTATAGCTTAAAGGGTCAGTGGGAGTGGTGGGAGAGGGAGGAGAAGTGATGCTGCTGCCTTCTATTGGCACTGTGCAGTGGTCCATTAAGAGCCTGATTTATTAAGCTTTTTCCCATAGAAAATGGGAAAAGAGTCTTAGTAAATCAAGCCCTAAAACCTAAAAATGTACCTGCCATATATCTTTTTGGGGGGTGGGGGCGTGCACTGTGACCTGGGTTTTCGGTGGCCAGCTCCTAGATTTTTAGGCTGGCTCCTAGATTCCAAGAAAAGTTGTCAAGGCCTGGTGTAAGTCATGGAAAATATGATTTACACGCGTTGATGGTATGTAACTTTACACAGCTCATTATAAAATTACCTCCAATATGTAGAAATTGCAAGGGGATGTGCTGGGGGTGTGGTTAGGGCACAACCTGGGCAGCTCCAAAATCGACACGTGTATTCCCCATTTCATAGGGAATTTACAGCTGCTCTCTGGCACATACGGGTTTTTAAAGAGTACTTGTTTCTGCCAACCTTTTACAGGGGGTTATCCTACTTAATCTCCCGCTGTTTATGTCCCCTCCAAATTGAAATAAATTACAGATAGCAGCCTCTATAGTTAATTGTTAGCATTTAATCTATAGGTTTGTGAAAAATAAACTTATACATGCATGTTGAGTTGCTCCCTTTGATGTTTTCACTTATAGATTTGTGAAATGGCTTCTCCTAGCTCTATATATTGGCAAATCACGTGCACTTCTTGACTTCCTTGTGTGCATTTTAGAAAAGGCTCCACATTTGTCAGAGCCTTTTCCAAAATACCACCAGAACTCGACATCTCAGTGCTGGTCTCCAAGTATTCTCTATACTTGGCCTTTATTATATCCTGTTTCCTGATGCTACATGTTCACTATTATACTTATTTATTGATGTCTTACTTGCATTTAATTAAACATGTATGTTTCCAACTAAACTTGATGCATTGTGCATACATAGAACACATAATAAAAATATAAAATACACAATAAAATAAGTTACAACTTTAAAATAAAACCATCCACCCACCCACAATCCCCTAAATCTTCAGAAAGTGCAAATTAACACAGAATTCATACATCAAACGATAGCCATATTAAATAGCCAACCTTGACTTGTTTCCTAAACTAACGGTAGTCCAAAAGGCTTCTAACTTCATTTGGCAATGAATTCTACAGTGCAGGGGTTACAAAAAACAACACTTTAAGGGTAATTGTATAAGGGGGTGCCTAGTTTAAGAGGGTAAGTGGAGGTCTACAGTACTTAGATGCTATTTTAAAAAGGCACATAGGGGCCTCTGTGTCTTTAGAAAATGTTAATGTAAGCAGCAGAAATCGTGCCTATATTGCAGGCATGGACATTTACCTCTGCTCCAGAGCAGAGGTAAATGTCCTCACCTATCCATACAGATTAATGTAATTTATAATCTACATGGGTACTTGTGAGCTCTATCCGTGCACGTCCCAAACTCTGCCACTGATCATGCCTACATCCACATGCAAAGAGCCTGAGATGTCACTGTGCATACTTTTACACAGATCTGAATTTTATAACAGGCCATTTATATGTGTATGTGGCCACATCCGTGCAAAAATAACTTCTTATAAAATGACTCCTTTTCTGACTTGTCACTTCTGAAGGAGCACAGCTAATCCCAGGAATCTCCAGCAATATAGACTATGATGAAGACTGTAAAGTTCTGCGAGTGCGATTGAGTCAATGCAGACTCCTGGCGACCCAGCAGTCCCTGGAGAGAGGAGTAGCCTAGTGGTTAGAGCAGCAGCCTGGGGACCAAAAGACCAAGATTCAGTTCCCACTGGCACTCCTTGGGACCTTGGGCAAGTCACTTTATGTTCCATTGCCTCGGAAGAAAGGCCTGGCAATCTACTTCCAATAACATTTTGCCATGAAAACCCAGGGACAAAGTGTTATTGGAAGTAGAACAATAATGGACCAATTGGTTAATAAAAGAATACACTTAAAATGTGAATGACACGCTACCGATGATCAATGTAACTCAAAATAAGGGGAGAGCTGAATCTCAAGATTTCAAACCCCCCCCCCCCTCCATACACACACACACACAATGAATTCTGAACCAATTGCACTGTTCAAAAGCTAAGCATCGTTTAAAAGCTAAGCATTGTTTGATTTCATCTTTGACTGTTGTTGACTGTTGACAATTGAATTAGAGCGACTGCATGACAAAAGGTCCTTGATGCAATAAGGGCTGTAACTAGTTGACAGTTTGAGACTGGTTTCTGTTTGCCCGTAGAGTCTGAGAACTCATAGTCGCTTCTAAAAAGTTCTAAAAAGTTAACAAGTTAAAATGTTTTCATATAAATAAGAATTCCAAAGTCAGTATAAAGGATACATTGTACTTTCGAGTTAAAATACAGAGCGATAGTTAAGATTGACTTTTTAGTATATATATAGTGCATGGTTTTTTTCTGTATGTATCTAAACTTGTATAATGTATAAAAACGGCATTTTCTCCAACAAAGCCATGTCTTATGTGCAGCTCTGAATATTAGCCCTAGAGTAAACAAAGTGCACTGTCCAGCTGTAGCTCTGTGAAGCTCCTTCCACTGTAGCAGCAGTACAGGACAAACACATTAAAAAACTGTTAAAAGTAATTCCCAGCATCAGTGCAATACAACACAGGGCTATGTCCAGGCCCACTATCCTGAAGATAGCAAAAAAGAGGCAAATCCTAATCACAAAGCATCATCTTCCTTCTGCAATGTCTCTTAAACTGACGCCATCTTCTGCAGGGGAGGTCAGAGAGTAGCTGCAGGAGAGGTTCTGTAGGAAATCACCAGATTCTTCAGCCTCGTCAGCTCCTACTTTCCTGTGATCCCCGGAGGATGTGACAGCCGTCAGACATAGTGGGTGCAAATTGAGTCTCAGTGTGTTGTGACAATTTTGACAGCAGCTGTTCAATCAAGTGTAGCAGAATCCAAATGGAGAGTGCAAAATACATGCCTAAGAACTGAAGTGCCACGTCAGTATTATTTATTTATTTATTTATTTAGCTACATTTATATACCGCTTTTCACCGGGTCAAAGCGGTGTTACATATAGGGGTGGGGAGATTAAGTACGAGGGTAGGGCCAACACCGAGGAGGCAACATTAATGATTTTGGGATAGGACAGACTTTAGACATAGACAGGTTAGTATAGCTTTGAGTTAGAGGATTGTTGTGGGCGGGATCAGGGGTTTGTGGGTTTTTCGGTGGGATTCGTGTTGAAGCATTCCTGGAAAAGAATGGTTTTTAGCTGTTTTCTGAAAGATGGTAGGTTGGTATTGTTTCTGAGACATTTATAACATTTATTAGAAATAACAGCACAAGCAGGATGGCAGAAGTGGTCCGCATCTCCGGCAACACAAGCACAAACTGCCAGCAAACCACAGCCGTTTCACCTCGATTCCCTCAAAGAAATGCATCTGGTGATCCTCGTCTGTTGCTCTGCAATTAAGATAGCCCAGGACGATGTTTCTTTCTCTTCGTCGGACAGTTCCTTTGATGTCCAGGATGACATTGAGATGTTCCTTCCTTTTAAAAATGAGCAAGGATTATTATAGATCTAAAACAAAGACATACAAAACAAAGATACCCCCGAATAAAGAATCAAGACCTGGACGTGTTGGTGACGTTCTGGGGCAGAGCAGAGACGGAGAATGGCACTAACCGGGCAACAGCGATATTGGATGCTGCCCGGTTAGCGATCTGTGCCTTAAAGAAAACCCTTGCCTATCTTTAAGGTGCAGGAGCTAATTGGGCAGCATCCAATATTGCTGCTTCCTGGTTATCTTTCGTAGCTTCTGGTTTTTGCAGCGATCACCAGATATTCAATGCCGTCACTGCGGCATTAAATATCCAGTTTAGAGGTTGGCAAGGATGGCTATGTGCCGACGAGACGCATAGCCCTTCCAAGATCCGGACAGCTGAAAATCAGGCCCCCTATGTCTACAGTTTGCAGTGTTATTAAGACTTTTCTGCTCATGGAACTGTCAAGAACCTCCCCGAATGTGGTGGGAAGAGGAAAATTAATCCAAGAAGTCTTCGAAGGTTAGTGCAAACTGTTGAGAAAACAGCATGTACAACATCCAAAGAGCTTAAGGCTGACCTGGAACAATCTGGAGTGGTGGTTTCAACCCACACCATATGCCACACACTAGACAAAGAAGGACTTCATGGGCAAAGGCCAAGGAGGACCCCACTGCTCAAAGACAGATATAAAAATGTACACCGGATCTTTGCCTTAGACTCACAGAAGTAAGACTGCAACAACGGAGAGGTCCGGTTCAGGAGACGGAGAAGTTATGATTTGAACAGAGCTGAAAGAAACAGCTTGTTGAACGAAAGAGGATATTAATCCAGATGAGTATGAATAGCAGATATTTAAGCGTTGAGGCAGAGCTGAAGAAAAGAGTGCAGTTCTAAACGCAGTACTGTGTTTGCTGAGATCTGCAATAGTGAACTTTTAATTAAATTAATTAAGTCTGTGATGTAGCATCAGGTTTGAATGCAATTACTTCACAAGTTTTTATACGGTGGTTTGGTTACCATAAGAGTAATTAAAAGGGAAGTCACGCTTCAAGAGGGAGAGATCTCTCAAGGCAATAACTTCCGACAAAAAAATATTACACACAACTTTAGTATTTAGTATTAGTCACTTTGGAATCACTCGGTTGGTGGGAAGAGATGGGTTCTAAATGGGCAGTGTTTGTAGTAGTTCCTAATGTGCCTGGCAGTTGGCACTGGATTATAGTAATGTAGAAATCTTTTAGTCTTTCTTTATCCATACACTCATTAAGAGGCATGTTTACTAAAAGTTAGTGTATGGTAACATTATACAAATATTTATGCAAATGAGGTCCCTTATGCAAATGAGGCCCCGCACCGCGTCTCCACACATGGCCCCGCACCTCCCTTGGGCCGCCCCTGGTGGTCAGTGACACATTCCTGCGTTTCGGGTCACAGAATTTCTAAAGAAAGCTTAGGTTTGATCTCTAGTACTGATTGGTTTGTTCTTTGGGCAGTCCATAGTATACACAGTATTAGTCGCCAGAACCATAATTCAAAGGCATCAATTTTCTTCCTGTATATCTTTTTCACTGTCCAATTTTCATATCTGTATGATGATATTGAAAATGCCATGACTTGAACAAGTCAAATCTTTGTATGGAGAGAGACATCTCTGCTCTTGAGAATCTTGTCTAGGTCCTTCATAGCCATTCTGCTAAGAGCAATGCATCGTCGGATTTCTTGACTGCTTGTTGTTTCTTTATTGATAGTTGACAACTTTAACCTACTTGGATCAACTATTTCAATTTCTTCTCCATCAACAATGAACTTATTCATTTTGCCAGTTGTCAAGATCTTTGTCTTCTTAACGTTAAGGTGCAGACCCATTTTAAGATTATATTCCTTTATCTTGAGAAGCAAATGTTTCAAATCTGTTTCACTTTCAGCCAGTAATGTGGTATCATCAGGATAGCAAAGATTGTTGATCAGTCTTCCACCAATCTTCACATCTCGGTTGTCTTCATACAGTCCTGCTTCTTTGATTTTTTTCTGCGTATAAATTAAAGAGATAGGGTGAAAGTATGCAGCCTTGTCATACACCTTTGCTGATTTTAAACCACTCTGTTTCTCTTTGTTCTGTTCGAACTGTTGCTTCTTGATCAATGTAAAGGCTGTGCAAGAGAACTATCAGATGTTCTGGTATACCCATGCTTCTTAATGTGGACCAGAGTTTCTCATGGTTTACACAGTCAAAAGCCTTACTGTAGTCAATAAAACAGATACTGTATAGATTTTTGGTATTCTTTTGTCTTTTCAAGGATCCATCTCACATCTATCTCTCGTTCCTTTCCCTTTCCTGAACCCTGCTTGTACTTCAGGCAGTTCTCATTCCAGGTATGGTTGTAGTCTCTTCTGAATGATTTTGAGTAGAATCTTGCTGGCATGTGGGATCAGAGCGATTGTGCAATAATTTCCACAGTCAGTTGCGTCACCTTTCTTCAGTATTGGTATAAACACAAATCTTTTCAAGTCAGTTGGCCATGAATTTGTCTTCTGAATTTCCTGGCAGAGCCCTGTAAGTATGGTACAGCTGCATCTGATTGCTGTAATAACTCAATGGGAATGTCATCAATGTCCTGTGCTTTGTTCTTTGATAAGACTTTCAATGTTGCTACATACTGTTTATATCCTTTTGAAAGTGTGGTCTCCAGAATTGCAACCAGTACTCCAAATGAGGTCTCACCAGAGACTTAACACAGAGATACTATCACCTTCTTTTTCTTGCTGAGCATTCCTCTCCCTGTGCACCCAAGTGTCCTTCCAGCTTTCACCATCATAGACACAAGGCAAAGTGGTGGCAGATAAATACCATACGACATACAGTGGCTGGCAGTGAGCATTGTCCACCTATCCTAAGAGCAGCATTGAATACAGCAACCAGCCTTTTGAAATAAACATGCATGGGGCCACTATTGAATATTGGGCCAATTTATTTTATTTGCTCATTTATTTATTTTCATTGATAAACTGCTTATTTTTGAAAATTAGAAAACAGCATGATACAAAAAAATACAGCGTATCACCAAGTGCTTTGATGTAGAGGGAGGCTCCACGTACAGATGGACCAGCAGAGTCCTGATGTCCTCTAGCCCTGGGTTGGAGGAGGGGCTACCACCAGCTCAGTAATAGCCCCTGTCTGCCAAGAAAAGGTGCTGAAAACTCTCCAGACCTCAGGAGAGTGTGGATTCTAGTGCAGCTCTTTTCAACAGGGGTAACATTTACAGATGCAAGTTTAAAACCTGGTTTACTATGGCTTTTTCTCCCCCAGGGAAAAAATTACAACATAATAAATCAGGCCCTTATAGTAGTAAGTTTTAAAGCTACTCAGAAGCTTTTTTACTGTTCTGTTTTTCAGTTGCTGTTTTGCAGTTCACTGGTGGTGCATGCTGGCAAATCCTCCCTGGATAATGAGCAAACCAGGAGTGCTTCTTACCTTGCAGCCAAAATACAGAAGCGAACTGGAGGCACAGATTCTTTATACCACTGTTTCTCAAGCCCTGGGTCCTGATGTATCCCCCTAGCCAGCCTGTTTTATAGGATATCCACAATGAATATACATGAAACAGATGTGCGTGCAATAGAAGCAATGCGCGCAAATCTCTCTCATGCATATTCAGTCTGGCTTTTAGGATACCCACAATATCTAGTGTTTCTCCAGACTAACTTGAGAAATGTTGATTTAACCCTTTATGGGAAGTATATTAATATCAACACCACCACTGCACCAAATGACCCATGCCCAGCTTATTGGATAAGATCAATGCGCTCAGAACTCAGCCCATTCATAGCTGAAATCATAAGTCTCTCATTCGCAGCAGGAACATTCCCAAGGGATCTTAAACAGACATCCGTACGACCACTTCTAAAGAGCAATCACCTTGATCCGCAGAAAGTAGAGTCATACCGTCCGATCTCAAGTATCCCTCTTCTAGCCAAAATACTCGAGAAGGTGGCACAAAGATAGATCCAGCAACATATTGATACTGAAGCCCCCCTAGACCCCTGTCAACATGGATTTAGGGAAGCTCATGGTGTCGAGACACTATTGACTTCCCTAATCAACACCTTGATCAGCGGGATAGACAACATCAAGAAGGGTTTTGCGCTTATCTTCCTCGATATCGCCGCTGCCTTCTACTCAGTCGACCATGACCAGCTCCTAACTCGACTCCATGAGAAGGGAATCCATGGCCGTGCTTGGGATTGGTGCAAATCCTACTTAGAGGATCGTTGGCAGCAAATTCAGATGGGCTCCAACACATCAGAACCATTTCAGCAAAGCCAAGGAGTACCTCAAGGCTCCTCCCTATCTGCACTGCTCTTCAATATTTACATGCAGTCGATTTACGACATCATCCGTTCTTATGGATTTTCATGCCTCATCTATGCAGATGACGTCCTGTTGTTCACACCAATCAAAGTCACATTGCACGACTATACAGTATTAGTGAACTGTTTCAATGCAATCACAGAGTGGCTCTTCAATCAGAACCATTTCAAACTCCCCCGATTCAGGGTAGAGCACCTCACCGCTCCAGCCAGCTGCCCTGCTCAGGTACTCCAGCCCAATCGGGGCTGTGGGAGGGGAGCAGCAGCTCTTTAAAGCAGCCTGCGATCGGCGGGAAAAGCGCCATTTTCAAACTCCCCCGATTCGGGGTAGAGCACCTCACCGCTCCAGCCAGCTGCCCTGCTCAGGTACTCCAGCCCAATCGGGGCTGTGGGAGGGGAGCAGCAGCTCTTTAAAGCAGCCTGCGATCGGCGGGAAAAGCGCCATTTTCAAACTCCCCCGATTCGGGGTAGAGCACCTCACCGCTCCAGCCAGCTGCCCTGCTCAGGTACTCCAGCCCAATCGGGGCTGTGGGAGGGGAGCGGCAGCTCTTTAAAAGCAACCCGCCTCTAGACAGGCCCGCGCCTGTTGGGCCCGCGCTTGAGGGCCTCGCCAGAGGGCCCTTTGGCGTGGCCCTTAGGCAAAAGTAATTATCCACAGAGTACTCCATCAAGCACCGTAAGCTATCATCCAGCTCCCCCGCTCTCCACTGCTCCTGACCACTAAAGGGGTCGAACAGGAAACCACATGATCTGACTCCTAGACCGAACGCACCAACTCAATCAGAACCGCTCACTGAAAACTCAAATAAGTACCATAAAATCAAGCAGCTGGAGCTCCCCTAAGGTCGAGCTCGCTCCCACCTTCAACCGGACTATCCCTTGTTCACAGCAAGTATACTACACCTAAATGAACTGTCTATAACTGGGACTTCTTGCACATTCGTTCATAATGTTGGCATTAGCCAATGCGTATTCTCTTCTGTGAGCTATTCATACTGTTACTAGCAACCAATGACCTACTTATACTCTTGTCAGAACTCAGTATTGTTCATTTACCTGGCTAGCCAATACATAACCCATTAATGAATCATCCCACCTTGGTCAAAACATAATTATCACCCATATCTATCCTTCATAACCTATACATACTGTTGTCAGTAGTCACTACTTTCCCTACTTATCCTTCATATACTGTTACCAATATCTGTATATACTGTATCCATATGTACTATTACCAGTAGCTATATATACTGTTGTCAGTAATCATTAATTGCAAGTACTGTTCCCAGTAGCTATATATACTGTTGTCAGTAATCATTGATGTCATGTACTATTGCCAGTAGCTATATATATTATTGTCAGAAATCTCTAATCTCAGCAAAGCTCCCTCGCACCCAATCCCCCCACCCACAAAAAACACATAATGTCTCCTAAAAATCTTGTAAGCCTCCCTCTGATTCTCCTACTAATAACACTCCTGACACAACACATCTATACATACAAAACCAACCAAAGCCCCTACAATAACATCCTCATCATCCACAATCATTACCGAAGCCACTATAATTACTTCCCAACCATTCATAATCACTACCGAAGTTCACCACACAGCTCAACATTCACACACTCACAATCATTACTCACGCCACGACTCAGACAAACACTATCATAGACTCATCCAAATAAAGCACCATCCCCATAGCACTATAAATGACAATGCAGATAATACTGACGCTAAAATAAAACTCATCCTAATAAACATTCGTTCCATATGAAACAAAATACCAATAATCAATGACATATTAAAAGACACAAACCCAGACATTATCTGCATTACTGAGACATGGCTCACACCCACAGACACTATACTATTAAATCAGCTAACCACACATCAATAGGATATATTCAACTGTCATCGAGATGTAAAAAGAGGAGGTGGTGCTCTAATATTCACTAAAAAAAACCTACAATACACCCTAACAAACTTAAATATAGACGGGATGGACATCATCAACATAGAAAATAGAACCCTTGCACTCACCCTCATATATAGACCCCCATCAACTGATCAAAAAAAACCTCACCCCCATCCTCGAACTCGCATGCACAGCATCTCAAAGAAAACCACTCATACTGCTAGGTGACCTGAACCTCCCATCACTGAACCATTCCCAATCGGATAACTTCATGGACGCTATGACACAAATGGGCTATACACAGATAATACATGCCCCCACACAAAAAAGGCAACACATTAGACCTCATCTTCCTCCCTTCCACACTTAATTGTCACCAACTACATACCCCGCCAACTATAACCAAAGTACCATGGTCCGACCATCACCTTATAGCACTCCACCTCCCGGCACAAGCAATAAATACCGCACGCACAACACCGCATACATCACGATTCGCACACTTCGACAAAAATACATTCCTTGACAAAGTATTACCCATACTCAATACAAACTCAACAGACATCAACTCAATTGTAACACATTGGAATTCAACAGTCCAAAAAGCAGCTGCCCCCACACAAATCATACATAGACAAATAAAAAAAACTGAAAAATGATTCACAAAAGAACTAGCAAAACTAAACAAACAACTGAGGAAACAAGAGAAGAGATGGAGGAAAACAAAATCAGATGAAAACAAATCCCAATACATGAACTTACTCAACGAATACAAGAATGCAATCAACAAATCAAAAAGAGATTTCCATTCTAAAGTAATAAACTCAGCCATCAACCGCCCTAGAGAGCTATTCGCGATTGTAAAAACATTAACAAAAACAAAAAATTCTGAACCTAGACAATCAGCAATAAGTGTACAAACTCTAGCAACACATTTTGCAGAGAAATTAAAGAGCAAACCCAGTACCCTGACAGCAATACTACCTTCAAGCACAAAAATCATTAACAAATGGACAACTTTTCACATGGTAGATCGAAAACACCTCCTCAAGATCATAACAATGATCAATACCACAACCTCCCCACTCGACCCATGCCCTGTGTCATGGATTAAGTGTGCAAAGGATGAACTGGCTGAAAACTTACAACACATAGTGAACCAATCCCTTTCTCAAGGCATCATGCCTGATGCCTTAAAACTCACAACGCTCCGCCCAATAATAAAGAATAGTAAGCTCAACTCAAAAGACCCTAACTCATACAGACCCATAGCAAGCATTCCATTTATTGCTAAAATGATAGAAAAAACAATCCAACAACAATTACAAGAACACATTGATGAGCACAAGCCTCTTGACTCACACCAGTTTGGATTCCGCCCCTTCCATGGAGTAGAAACTCTCCTAACCACACTGATGGACTTCCTCATCAGAGGTACAGATGACTACAGCCAAGGCTTCCTACTCCTCTTTATAGACATCTCTGCCGCCTTCGACAACATCAACCACCATACACTGATCAATAGGCTAGAAAACATAGGAATAGGTGGGACTGTCCTCAAATGGTTCAAGTCTTACATCACACACAGACTAATACGCGTTCAAATAGACCAAGAAGCATCAGAAATATTCCCCCAAGGACAGGGAATACCCCAAGGATCAGCTCTCTCCGCCCTCCTTTTCAACTTGTACCTCCAGCCTATTACAAACATATTCAAAAAACACAGGATTAACCATTTTATCTACGCTGACGACATCATGCTCGCCATCCCCATAATCACTAAAAACCTACATCTGTCAACTTATCCGAATGCATGGCTGAGGCTACCTCTTGGATGGAAACCAACTACCTCAGCATAAACCTTAAAAAAACGGAAGCAATGTTCGTAACAAGGACACCTATGACTGAGGACACTTACCCAACAACAATCACAATCAACAAAACAACCATACCTGTTAAAAAAGAGGTCAAATACCTAGGTGTAATAATAGACTACACTCTCACCATGTTACCGCACATAAAACAGACAGTAAAAACCATATTCTACAAACTCAAAACCATACAACACCTAAGGCCTCTACTCGAAACACATGACTTTAGATCTGTAGTCAGTACACTCATCACACCCCACTTCGACTATTGCAATAGTCTCCTAATTGGCCTTCCACAAAAAAACACCTACCTGCTACAAAGAGCCCAGAATATCTGCGCAAAAGTAATTGCCAAAGCTCGCCTAACTGACCATGTAACCCCAATACTGCTAGAATTACACTGGCTCCCTATAAATAGCCGAATCAGATATAAAATAATCCTAACAACCTTCAAACTCATAAATGGCATCGCCCCCTCACATCTGTCCACACTGCTGCACGCTCCAACTGAAACGAGAACTCACAGACAAAACGCAGCCCACTCCCTTAACACACCAGAAGCCTTCAGGAAGTCTAAGAAAACTACAAGCTCCAGAGCATTCTCATTCGCTGCCCCTACGCTCTGGAACGATCTCCCAATAGACCTTCGCATCATAAAAGACCTCTCTCAATTCAGGAAAGAACTAAAAACTTACCTATTTTCCGAACACTTTGAAATCCCCTACCCCCCAAGTCCAGCTCCACAGCAACCACAGTCACACAAACACAAAACCCCAGAAATTACAATTAACTAACTCATAACAGTCCCCCGCCACACACACTCCTGACTTACGACAAAAAAAGGAAATTAATTCCAATACCTACACATGCCCAATAACTATCCAACTCTGTAACACACTATACATAGCCTCTGTAAATAGCCAATGTAAATAGTTTGACAGTTGTTTGTATTATTACCTGTACATAGTTGAATTCTACTGTTCAATGTAAATGTATACAGATGTGTACAAATTTGTTAAACTGTTCCATGTAAACCGCCCTTGATCTCTGGAAGGGGCGGTATAAAAGAAACAGATAAATAAATAAAAGAACCTTAGAATAAACTTCAAAAAAATTGAGGTTTTGTTCATCACGAAGAACAAGAACTTTACACCTCCTACAACTCTAAAGGTTAGAGACGCAGAACTTCCCACCAAGACCGCCATACGTTATCTTGGCATAACGCTTGATCAACAACTGGATTTCTCAGCGCTCATAAGCAATACCGTCAAAGCAATATACTACAAGATCAAGACATTACGACATCTGAGACCCATGCTCGCCCCAGAGGACTTCCGCACAATATTTCAAGTGATTGTAACCCCCCAACTTTGACTATGCAAACATTATTCTCCACGGTCTCCCCAAGAACAGCCTAAATCCTCTTCAGTTAGCGATGAATTCGGCCGCCAGAGTCCTCTGCGGAGTGTCCAGAAAAGACCACATAACCCCTATCTTAAGAGACCTACACTGGTTACCTATAAACTGTAGGATCTCATACAAGGCCCTTCTCATCACATTCAAATCCATTAACAAAATCTCCCCACCTTCAATTTCTGCTCTGCTCACACTCACACCAAACAACAGATTACGGAGGACACTAACCGCCAACACACTGATTATCCCATCTGAAACAACAAAATGTTCACAAACAACTAGTAATAGAGCCTTCGCTCTTTACGCCCCTAGATGTTGGAATAACCTCCCTCCCAACATCAGAGCAATCAGAGACCTCAATCAATGTAGGAAGGCCATCAAGCATCACTTATTCCTATTGCACTTTTCCCCCACTACAGCACCATCCAACCCAACTCATCATTGACTCCCACACCACAGACAAAACCAAACCGGACAGATCTAGAAAACCTATAAGATTTTTTACTAAATCATGAAAATCATCCTACAAAATTTAAGCAGTTATAAGTTTGCTCAAGACAATAACTTGAATTTGCATATTGACAACAAACCTAGCATATGGAATCGCCTCATTGTAAATTACCTCACTGCAACTTCACTGGCTGTAAATAATTGTATATAGTTCTCCCAGTTACATTTCCATGTTACTTTCCCTGTTTTATGTAAATACAGGGCAGAACGTCCCCTGCCCTGTAGTCAAGTTGTTGTATGTAAACCGCACTGATAACAAATAGCGCGGTATATAAAAGCTATAAATAAATAAATAAATAAATACAATCAAATTTCTTACCTTAAATCAGGATGGTTTTCTATGAAGGCGAAAGCTTCCATTTTTATGGTTTCAAGATCGGTAGCTTGAAGAAGCTCTATGATACAAGTAATAGGATTTTCCAGGGCAGTAGCAGCAGGATTCTGGCAAGTTGACAGAGAAAGATGGAAGGTCAGAGCAGAAGAACTGGAAAAAAACACTGGCTTGAAGGCTTGTCAATGTGGGGCAATGCTTGATGCATGAAGCTGGAGATCCCATTTTAATTCCCATTGACAGAGCCAAGGTTGGTAGAATGGAACATGAATATTGCTGGCAACATCAGCTCCCCTCTTATATCTTTTACCCAAGCTCTTAAACCTTTTCCTGTCTCTGTCCTC
Source organism: Ichthyophis bannanicus (assembly GCA_033557465.1). NCBI lineage: Eukaryota > Metazoa > Chordata > Amphibia > Gymnophiona > Ichthyophiidae > Ichthyophis > Ichthyophis bannanicus. Next base: position 94,791,649 of record CM066037.1, read on the forward strand.
TGGATCTGTTACAGTTTCACTCTACACCGACTCTACTAGTAGGCTGTCCAGGCCCTTTCATCTTCCTCTTTAGTTCTTACAAGGCCCATACTTTATCCCATCCCAGTCCCCCTCCCATGTCTGACAATCTAACCAGTGAACTTAGACACTACATTGAGGTGCACACTGATAGCACTCAAGGAGTAGATAACCCAGAAAGTAGAGTCTGTATTCCAGCAAAGGTAGTCACTGAGTATTTTAGTGTAAGTATAAGGATCCTTTCAGAATCCTCAATGGCCCAGTATCCTCCTGTGTTCAGGATCTGTTGGGGATTTTCGCCCTTTTTCTAATTATTGTGAGTTCGTTCAGATCATACCATATTATCCTAGGCAGTAGGTGCATGCCATCCTATGGTATCATCCCTGGAGAAGGCTGTTTTGGTCCTGCCTGCCTTTATATTACCATTAGGATCCTGGAGTGGTATCAATCTGTGGTTCCTTGGTTGGTTGTTGTAAAATGGTAAAGGGGATGGAAAGATACCCTATGAAAAAAGGCTTAAAAAATTAGGGGTCTTCAGCTTGGAAAAGCGATGGCTGAGGGGAGATATGATAGAGGTCTATATATTAATGAACGGAATGGAACGGGCAAACATAGATTGGTTGTTTACTTACTCCTTCAAAAAGTAGAAAGACTCGGAGACATGCAATGAAGCTACAATGTAGCCCATTTAGGACTAAGAAAGATACTTTTTCACTCAATGAGTAATCAAACTCTGGAATTCATTACCGGAGGATTAGTAAAAGCCGTTAGCATAGCTGAGTTTAAAAAAGGTTTGGACAAGTTCCTGGAGGAAGAGTCCATAAACCATTATTAAAGAGGACCAGGAAAATCCACTGCTTACCCTTATGGAATCTATGTACCTTTTTGGGAATCTGACAGGCACTTGTGACCTGGATTGGCCACTGTTGGAAACAGGATACTGGGGCTGATGGACCTTTGTCTGATTCATGGTATTTCTTATGTACAGTATGTGCTGCATTAGAGACCAGCCTTGGAGTCTATCTTTATTTTGTGTCCAGTGTGATATTATATTCGTTTCCATGTGGGCGCCAGAGGTTTTGATCACCCCTCTGCCTTGATGTTCAACAGTGAATAAGGAGAAGGCTCCTGTCTTGAGAGTGGATCAGCGAGAGAAGCCTAGCTTGGAGCTTTCCTACATGAGGAAGTATTTGGTGGGACAACTTTCCATGCAAGGAGATGTGCACAAGAGAAAGATCCCATAGAGGAATTATATTGTTATGTTTTGCTAAATGAGGAAATAGATGCACCTACACCAGGAACATCCCTTCTCCTCTCAGGACTGACTAGCCATGGCATAAATACCGCCCAAGCAGCCCCTGCAATATGGGGGGGGGGGGGCCCACTTGGCCCAGCAGTATGTTGCAATGGCAGAGTGCTGCAAACATTATACTTTAAAAGATGTTTTCTGTGCCATTTCTCTGCCTGTAAAATTTCCACAGCAGCCGGAAGCCCTTAGAGCATCTCTCACTGTAGAGCCGAGGTCTCGCGATACCTGAGTCTTTGGCCTGGCAGCGGGATCTGCTTCTCTGTCTACTGTGGAACCCACTTTACAACAGAGAGGCGGCAGGAGGCAGTGCGGCAAACATCTGGCTGTCACTTTTTTTTTTTTTTTCAGTTTTCAGAGGGAGGGATTGGGATGTGAATAGAAAGCTCCCCTCCCCCTCATGATCGCTGCTGCCACCACCATCATCATCATGAGAGGCCCTCAGCAAAGTTTGCTTGGGGGCCCCTCATTTGAACTTAGGCTACTGCTGATTAGTAGACAAGTGTAATCTCAGACACAAATACTGGAGGTGATACAACAAGTCTTACTGAGTACTGTGTAGCCTACAGAAAGTTGGACACTATCTGAGTTGCATTTTCAAAAAGTAAAGTCGGTTGGAGCATCCCATTCAGTGTCTGAGGGTTTTTTGGACTTGTGCATCTCAGCCTTGAAGGGAAATCCCTTCTCCCTCAGATAAAAGTATATATTGAGTGAGTAAATGAGCGGACTGTGGAAAAAATAAATGTTTGCGGGCCTTTGGGATATGAACTGCGCCATAACAGGAAGGACCTCCTTACTTAAAGAAAAAAACAGCATAATGAGACCATGATTCAGGGGCCACAGACCACCTTTTTGGCGGGGGGGGGGGGAGGTGTCAAACAAACTAACTTTAATTCCTGGCTCCCAAACTTCCTACTTGCAAATTCTGTGTGGGGCAAAAATTGGTCAGGCTATGGCCCCGGTGCCTATGCCTGAACCTAAGGATACACCTAGTAGGGAGAAATGTCCTGCTTCTGTCAGTAAATGGCAGGATTGTGAGTATAAAGGGGGGGAGCTGTGGTCAGGAGAGACATTCTCTCTGGGACACAGAGTGAGCTGTCCACAGTCAATGTTGGAGCAAATATCCAGAAGAGAGAAGTTCCTCTGTAACGTTTTCCCCCAGAATGAAAGGTGAAGTCAGGAGGATTTGCTCTTTGATAGACTGTATTGGATACTAACCAGTTGGGTATGTCTTCCCCCACTAATTGGAGAGGAGGAGGTCAGGAAGAACAGTAATCATCAAATGGAGCTTTTGAGGTTGTGAATCCTACTACTACCTCAGGAACAACATCGAAACGGGAGGTATCAGTAGGTGCTAATAACACTCTCCCTACCCTCAGTAGGATCCTTCGCTTTCCACTGAGCTCCCTATAACATTTTGTTATCCACAGGGAGTTTTCTTTATACAAACCGTTGAAGTTGTACAATGAAGACATTGTTGCAATATGCTGTTGGAGTTTGCACATAGTTTATCGTATACTTATATTTTGGACTAGTAAAAGAGCCTGAAACTAAAACCACAACTCAGGGCTGTATCAAGGCCTTGGGTGTGAAGCACAGAAGGGGGTGCTGATATCATCACTGGGCTTCAAGAAAGCTCAAAAAGAGTGGCTGAGTGGAGGGGGGCACCAGATTCATTAGTCGCACAGGGTGCATTTCCAGCTTGGTACGCTCCTGCCACAACTACTATGTCCTAAGATTGATTGGAGTAAGTTGTAACAATCCGATGTCACTGGAGGCCCCTTGGGTAGAACCCTGTGTGAAAGATCCCAAGTTTTATGTGATTGTGCAGCTGCAGGGCTACATAAACCTGCAAGGATGCTAATGAAACATCTCCTGCTAACGTGTCTTCTGTGACCTGAAATGAAGAGGGCTGTAGCATAAGATGGCTACTTTCTTCAAGCTAACGTGCAGTTAACTGGGGTCTGAAACACTGTCCAGTCAAGGGAGCATTGCACTGTATGTCAGTTTAAAAAAATGTAGGGATCGATATTCAAAACAATTTAACCGGTGAGCAGACCTGCAACCGGTTAAATCACGCTGAATGGGATAGTCAGCGGCACATAGCTGGTTTATGCTGCTGAATATCCCCTCTAATGTCACTAGATACTTAGCACTGGGGTGTTCCAGGGGCAGTGCTGCGGTTAACCGGCCAGTAGCAATATAGCCGCTAGTCGTCATAAGCTTAGCTGGTTTAGCTAACTGAGCAGTGGCTGCATATCACTGTTGCCTGGTTAACTCAAACGCTAACTGTGCACATCAGATACAGTAGTCAATGCTGGTGGCTAGCTCTGAATATCTGAGTCAGAATTAAAGCAGCGACAGCTAGCCACTGCTGCTGAATATCGATCCCGTAATTTCCTCATGTACCAGCAGAAGAGTACCGCAAAATAACAGCCCCTGCAAAGTTATCATTCATATTTATTTGGTGCCTCCATTCAGCCTCGGAGAAGGTAAGGAAATAATTTATTCCGAAATAATTTGGAAGCTGTTTCTGTGGTTTAGCATTTTTTATAAACACTTCTTTGTATGGGAGACTACAACACATGTCTCTTGCTTGGAGAGGGGGAGGGGGGTCTGGAAACCTGTGCATTTCCTGTTGTGCATTTGATTTTGATTGGTGCTGTTTAAACGGAAACTAGTCTGAGCGACTTGAGTGTTGGTAACTGAGCACAAACAGTGGATGAACCTGCCGCTTGTTTCATGCATAGCCCTTGCGACAGTTCGAAAACGAATTCTAGAAGATACTGCCAATAACTCACCAAGCATCTTTGAAAAAGGTCTTGCATTGTCTTTCCATCCCGCTCAATCTTCAATATGAAGTGGTGCAGGTCCGCAAATTTAAATCTCCCAGCAGATGTCAGAAAGGCTCGGAGGTACTCCACAACAACTCTGTGATGAGCTAACATTACAAGACTCTGAGGAAAGTGAAGAAGCAAAGGGCTTTCTTAGTGAAAGGAAAGGTATTACACCTTTAATTCTTTTATTTCCATGTAATTGAATCCTTCCCAGCAAGAAGCAATGAAATTTCTCTGGATTTGGAGGGAGATGGCAGTAGTTAGGCAAAAGTGAACTTTCTAGTATTCCAGGGATTGTCGGGCTGGAACTTACCCAGCTGAAAGCAGTAGTTCACATCATATAAGTGACATATTCAAACTCAGATCTCTGTTTAGTTTAAAGCTTTCAAAGACAATGCCAAGAAGGTTATGGTTTGGGAAGCCCAAGTATTGTACGCTAATTTCAACAGAAAAAAAAAAACCCCTGGTATCACCAATGATCTCCAGGAACAAGCAGGAATGAGTCTTCACATATGGGTACGTCGGTACCGACGGAGTCTGCGCGGGAACGCTCCCCAGCGTCCAATCAGAAAGCTTTTGGAAGCATCCCTCAGCGCCTGCGTGCTGCCTTCCCGCCTTTCCAACTGTCTCTCCTCAGTTTTCATTTTTCCGCGGAGCCAGCAGGACGTCCTCCTGTCACCGCAGAAAATGTTTTCTTTAATTCTTAATTCTTTGTTTTCTTGTGGTCGCAGCTGTCTCCCCGACTCCACCGGTACCGCCGGTGTTTTTTCTTTTTCTTTTTCTTAATTTCAGGGAATTTTTTTTCCCTCAGTTTCTGTCTTAAACTTTTTGGGCCTTCTAGGCCTCTCCATCATGGAGCCGCCACCTTCTTTTCCTAAGAAGTGTCTCAGCTGTGGCGGTACAGTTTTGTTTTTAGACTCCAAGAACTGGTGTCTAACCTGTTTGGGTCCTGACCATTTTCCTCCGGAGCCATTAGGCTACAATATTGTGAGAAGAGATTTTCCATTTCGAGTTTCCCTTGATACCAAGTTCCCTTCCAGTGTCAGGGCACCGACCATTTCTTCTTCTCCACAAGATCAGGTAACCCACAAACAGTCTGTTAAGACTAGTCAACCCTTGAGTGGTAGGTCTCATGCACAGCATGATGACGGCTCCGGCCTTGCCCTCGAAGGTCTATTGGCTTCAAAACCCCGGCGGGAGTCTTCGGCCTCCAAAGCCTATCAGGGGTTTCAGGTTGTTCCTGGGGCTCACCCCTCACAGAACATACCTGAGCCATGCTCGGTGGTGGCATCCGCTTTGAGCGGTACCAATACCCCGGCATCGGCACTGGTGTTGAGCGATACACTCCTCACCAGGGATCATCATCTGGCTTTCTCGGTACCTTCGGGACCAGTCGATACGCCCCAGATTGACTTTCCGGTATCGGCATCAACGCCAATACTACTACCGACGTCGGTACCCTCTAGACATGCATCGATAGACTCGCTTCCTTCGATGCCGAGTCTGGAATCGATCTCTAGTCTGGAAGACTGGGTACCGACACGTCTCGGTACCGACGCTTACTGGTTCCGGATGCTCAGTACCGAGGATGATTACCAAACGCCTTCGGTTACCTCGGAACCGATTGAGCAGCCACCGATGACTGCTTCGATTTCGGTGTCGCCTTCGATTCTGACACAGCTACCGGTATCGGTATCAGTGCCGGTACCCGCAGTAACATCGGGGCCAGCTCCTTCCATGCTTCTTTCACCAGGGTCTCTCCTTTCTATACCAAGTTTGGAGTCGATACCTGGCATGGACGATGCAGTACTGACTGTCTCAGGTCCTGACCTCCAGTACCAGCATCCATCCCTTAAGGATCTTTTCTTGCACCGTGCACCTATATTCTCAAGTAGATCCTACGATGCCCGGGCTAGTTCTTTAGGTCTAGCCTGTCCAGGGACGGTTCCCTTTGGAGATCCTTCTTTTCAGAATTTTCTCCTGAATATGGCAACATCTCTTGCTATTCCTATCCCTGGCTATGATCCTACACAAGGCTCTCTTTCTACTGGAGAAAAGGAAAATATAATGCTTCCTTTACATCATTCCTTGCAGGATCTTCTTCTAAGAATGTGGGAAGCACCTTTAAAGGTACCCTCACCTTCTAGAGCAACTGATCTTCTGTATCAGGTGCCCCCCTCTCCAGGGTTTCAAAAGACTCAACTTCCCCATCATTCCATTGTGGTGGAATCAGCAATGAGGAAGGTGAAAAGTAAGAAGAAGCACTCTTCTTACCCACCAGGTCGTGAGTCTAGGACACTAGATGCCTTTGCACGTCAAACCTTCCAGACATCCATGCTGTCAACAAGGATTCTCTCATATATTTTTTATATGAGTCTATCCCTTCAGGAGGTCACAAAGAAACTATATCTTTTGACTCCTTTTCTTTCAGAGCCCAAGACTGCAGACTATTCCTTACTACTTAGTCATATTCAAAGTATCTATCTCTTGGTTTCTTACTCGTGCTTCCCTAGACTCTTTTGAGTCTGTTAGCAGAACTTCTGCTATAGCCATAGGAGCACGACGTAGAGCCTGGCTCCAAGCTTCAGACTTAAGCAGATGGGCACAACAAAGACTGGGTAATACTCCTTGCGCTGGGGAAAATCTCTTCAATAAGGAGTCTTTACATCAGGTTGCTCAGTGGTCCACTGACTTCCCTGTTTCTGGAGGCTATTCTAAGCCTTCTCCTTCCCCAGTAGGTAGGAAATGCCCTACCAAACCTTCTTTCCCTAGGAGAAGAAGGTTTCACTCTTCTCCTGCCCATCATACAGATGTTCCCAAGCAGGGGAAACCTTGCCCTGGTCTGAAGAATCCAAACTCTAGCCAGGCTGAACAAACCCAGCAACCATAGGGTCCTGAAGTTTACAACCTATAGTTGACTTCTTCTCAGTAGAAGTTTTTTCACTGTTTTTTCATTCAAAACTCTACACATGTATTCATTTTTTCAGGACATCCAGTTGCACCTAAGTATGCTGAGCTGTCAGGATATTCATGTCTATGGGTCACAGGTTTCTCCTCTTCTTCCTACCAAGAAGAGAGGTTTAACAACTATCCCATGATAGTTTTCTGTTCCAACATGAATTTTTTCCTTCCACAGACTTACCATATGGTAAGTCACTCATCAGCTCCTGTTTCTCTACCCTCTTATCCAGGGTTTCCCCTGAAAGAGTGGTACCATACCACTGCAGGGCTTCTTTAGCCTTTCTAGTCATTTCTTTCATTCCAGTGTGGAGTTTTTTCTCTTGAATAAACTCCCTTCTTTTGTCTGGGCAGCTCATCAGACAGGGACAGGAATTTCTCCTCTTGTTCTGTCTGTTCTCTCTGTTTTACACAGAAAGATTCTCTCTGCTGTCTTATTCAGCAGCTGCCCATGCAGGAGTTCCAGTGATTGGACTACTGGTACTTTTCCACAAGTTTCCAGTCTTGTCTTCCACTACTTTCTGTCTGGCCTTAGTAGTGATTCCAAGATAGTACTTTCATCTATCTTGGATAATCCTTATCACTTCAGGCTTATCACACTATCTTCTATTCTTGCCATCTCCAATTCCTTTGGATTTGGCAACATAGTTGACGTGGCAGCTGGTTTTTTCCAACAGCCAGTTTTATTTCCCAATTCTCCTGCATAATGCTCTCTGCAATTCTACAGAGAAGCTTTCTACTATGGGTCCTTGCTAGAGAGCATGGGGTTTTGTCTCGAATGACTATCATATATGGTTGGAAAAGGCTTCCTCAGTCATTTTCCATGACTGTGAGGGTTCTCCACACCCTACTATCTCCTTTTATATTAAAGGACATAAGCCTTTTCTACGTGAAAGTCTAAAGAGTTCTCCAATTCCTACAGGGAATATGCTTTTTTTTCCTTGCAGCTTGTCCTTATGGTATCCTACTCCTTCATGGACAGCACATATTTAACTAAAAACGCATGATACCCCTTTGTGTCCCTCCAGTGGGTCAACCTGGTATCTCATCCTATGTGTTTTCTATCCATTTACCATGTGAGAGTTCTACAGGACTCAGGACTTGCTGTTTACAGACTGATATTATCCTCTGTTTTTTCACGCAACCATCCTGGTTATTTCACTGGATAGCATTCCTGCACCATCTTAACCAGGGGGAATAGATTCTCTATATATCTTCTCAAGTAGGTTCCACCTTCTTGTCATTAGATGAATCTTTCCTCTTCACATCTCCCATGTGAATGTTCTTATGGGCATATCTCTATCTGCTTAATTGCAGACATTTATCTTTAGACCTATATATTCATGTATGTATATATATCTATATACATCTCTATAGATACATATGTCTGTAAGCTGCGTGTGCATATGTTATGCCCCTCTAGATCTCACTATAGACATAGGGTTCGTCCTTGTTTTTCTTGATATCGCAGCCGCTTTTGATTCTGTTAGCCATGAACGCCTCCTTGAGCGTCTCAAAGGGAAGGGAATTACTGATAAAGCACTTGAGTGGTGTAGATCCTACCTTTCTGACAGATGGCAACAAGTACGATCCAACGATACTTCATCAGATCAGTTTCATCAAAAACAAGGGGTCCCTCAAGGCTCATCCCTTTCCGCCCTTATGTTTAATATATACATGCAGCCTATCTGTAACCTGATTCGATCCTTTAGAGTTAACTGCATGATATACGCGGATGATGTACTTTTATATTTTCCTTTTACAACTGAGAACCCTGATCTCAATCCATTAACTAACTGCATAAATGAAGTATCCAACTGGCTACAATCCCAAAATCTAAGGATCCAACACAAGAAAACGGAGGTGTTATTTATTACACGTAACCAAAATTTCACTGCTCCATCCTTTTTGAAAGTGAATGATGCTAACCTCCAGACCAAGACCACCATCAGATACCTCGGTGTCACTTTAGACCAGAAATTAGATATGAAAGCACATATTAGTAATATTGTAAGAGCAGTATATCACAAAATACGCTCCCTTAGACACCTTCGATCCTTGCTAGAGCCAGACGATTTTAGAACCATCTATCAGGCGCTAATCATACCTCATTTTGATTATGCGAACTCAATTTTACAAGGTCTTCCACAAACCACCTTACACCCACTTCAAATGGCTATGAATGCTGCAGCTAGAGTCCTTCATGGAGCTTCCCGTAAAGACCATATCTCACCTATTCTAAAACATCTTCATTGGCTCCCAATTCAAAGTAGACTCACTTTCAAAATTTTACTAATACATTCAAAGCCTTCAAAGAACTCTCATCTTCATCAATATCAGACTTGATCCAAACACCACCCCTCAATAGAGACAGAAGGTCAGTAACACTCAATACTCTGTTAGTCCCTAAATCAATATCACAGTGTACCAAAACTACTTCAGACAGGGCCTTTTTATTCTGTGCACCAAGGTGTTGGAATAGCCTCCCTCAAAACATCCGAGCAATACCAGACCTTTTGCAGTTTCGCAAAGCTTTGAAACACTACCTCTTCCTTTTATCTTATCCAGTAAACAATAAAGACATCTCAACCAACCCACAGACCTTCCACTCATACACATACAATACAGATACCCCACAGACCACATACACACAAAACTGAAGCCATGATGATATTATGACTATGTTTATTAATTATATACCCTGTTATCCGAGTTATATTCTCCTGTTTTCTGTAAACACAAAGTACTGTTGAATTGTGTATCTCACTGTTTTTTGTGAACCGCGCTGATGCCTAATAGTGCGGTACATAAGAGTCTATAAATAAATAAATAAATATATATATATATATATACCCATATATATATATATATATATATATACACATATCTATCTATCTATATATATATGTGTATCTGTCAAGCTGCTTCCTTATAGGTAGATATGTATTTACATACTTATCTCTCTGTCTATGCTTATAAAGGTTTTACCTTCCTATAGGCTCCAGACAGTGGGCTGGCATATGTTCATACTATCCCACAGTATGCACTGCTGTGGTACTGACAGCTCCTACCTTAACCCTAGGTATCCCTGAAGCTCCATGCTCCAATATCTTTCCTATCTCTCACCAGTTAGGAAAGACATGGTGGATCTTCAGTAGATCTGAGGTTTCAACCCTTCAGACATCTGTCCTTCTTGGGAATACGGGCTTTTTTCCCCATACCCCTTCTTCCCTCCAGGACTGGGCTAGTTTATCCAAATCGGTCAGTCTTCCTCTTTTGCTCCTAACTGTGAGTAACTCTGTAGCCAAAAGAGTTCCCAGCTTTTTCCATAAAGCTTTCCACTACAGACCTACCGTTTTTGTACTACCCCAGTTGACACCTGGGTCACCTGTCACTTCCAGATTTTGACCTTCACCTTCACCTTCACTTCAGTGAGGTCATCTTGAAGATTCCTCTACTGGATCCCCAGTAGACTCCATCAGCCTCTCTACTTCCTGCAATCCAGTAGGTGAGGTCCATATTGTGATTGTTCATTTCAATATTTTTCATGATAATTATCATACATACAAGGACTCCTTACCTGTAGTCCTTTTTTAGATTAGCTGTTTTTCTAAAGCTCCTCTCTTTTCAACTCCTACCCTCCATCCTCAGGATGCCTGGCCATATGAGGTGTAGCATGTTTCAATCCCCACCATGCTAGGGCTCCAGGCATCTTAGCTTGGGAGTCCCTATATGTGAAGACTCATTCCTGCTTGTTCCTGGAGATAGCACAGTTACTTACCTGTAACAGGTGATCTCTGGGAACAGCAGGAATAAGTCTTCACAACCCACCCACCTCCCCTAGGAGTTGTATCTCTCTATCTTTCCTTTCCTCTTTCTCTCTCTTTGTCTCAGCTATAAAACTCAACTGAGGAGAGACAGTTGGAAAGGCGGGAAGGCAGCACACAGGCGCTGAGGGATGCTCCCAAAAGCTTTCTGATTGGACGCTGGGGAGCGTTCCCACGCAGGCTCCGTCGGTACCGACGTACCCATATGTGAAGACTTATTCCTGCTGTTCCCAGAGATCACCTGTTACAGGTAAGTAACTGTGCTTTATGTACAGAAGAATCAAGCTCTCCAAGAGGGAGGAAAACCCGAAACACAAGTAGGTCAATAATAGCACACAGAATAAAACATAATGAAAATACAATTATTAATTGGTTATGCCCAGCAAAAGCAAAACTCTTTACAGCACGATATTATATTGACCATTATATATACCCCCATTAAGCAAGAAAGCAAATAAACAAGAGAGACTGCTAGCAAGAGGCTCGCTCTTAATGCTCCATAAACGAGAATAAAAAAGATAGCTTTTCCTGATATCAAAGAAAACATTTACAGAGAACCTTGAGACAAAATAATCTGCTCATATAGATGTGGAGGCCGATTCTGATTTCTGCACATCTGGGCTGTCTGGATGTGCAGAAAAGGTACAGGCCTTAGATATACCTGATTCTGCAATCGCACTAGCTAAACATTCCCGCGGTTGTAGAATCAGAGCACTTGGACAGGCCGGTTTGCACTGCATTCTGTGCCTGCTAATGTCCAAGTGCCTGCCCATCTCCTCCCTGCTCATTGCTTCTGCCTGGGTGCCAGTGCTGTGGTATCCCATCGCCATGGCACCGGGATGCACAGCAGGAGCTCGCATGGCCTGCCAGCGAACAAAGCCACTTATCTCAGCCGCCCGACCCTCAGCAAAGTTGGTCGGGGCCAGGATCGGGTGGCGAGAGCCCACCTGCCGCTGCCCTGTAGGTATGGCTGGATCACTTCCCCGGATGGGATTTATTACATCTCTGAGGTGGAATAACTCCCACGTACATTTCCCCACCGACAGACATACAGGGCCGTGACCAGAATAGACCCTGTACATCCAGGTGAGTCATTCCGCCCACTCTCCGCCTCCAGCCCTTCCCCTCCTGCCCCCATCCAGCGCTCCCTGCGCAAGCCCTCTGTGGATGCCAAGGAAACGGAGTATGCTCCCTGCGAATAGCGGGGGTTGCATGTCCAACCTGGATGTACATCCCCGTTATTCACGGGTCAGAATGACCCCCAAAGCATACTGGTGTAATTCCAAGAACCGAGTAATCCTACTGGCCAAAAGCAGTTTGAGAGTCCAAGCTTTGGCCATTTCCAACATAAAAAAAATGTTTAGAGTAGCTCTGGATACTTTCTGAAATTAGATAATTTTATATGCCACATATATGCATAAAATATTTAATAGCTTTGTTCAAAAAAGGTTTGAACAAGTTCCTGGCGGAAAGTTCATAAACCATTATTAAAGAGGACCAGGGAAATCCACTTCTTACCCCATGATAAGCATTGTGGAATCTGTGTACCTTTTTGGGAACCTGACAGGTACAGTACTTTATGACCTGTATTGGCCACTGATGGACACAGGATACTGGGTTTGATGGACATTGCTCTGACCCAGTATGGCATTTCTTGTTCTTATATTAACTTGTGGTGTAAGCTGGATTGGGCACGTTCTGCAGTATTACTGATATTTTTAGACATATCATCAACCTTTGATTCAGTTAACCCCATGTTGCTGATGCGGACATTACAGACCTGCGGTATTTCAGGTACAGGTCTGTCTTGGTTTCAGTCCTATTTAACTGATCAGTATCAGCAAGTTAGGATAGACTGTAGAACTTCTGCTTGGCCACTGTTGCTTAAGGGGGTTTATGGTTTATTTAACACCCTTCGAAGCAACAGAGTGATTTACAATGCATAAAAATAAAAGTAAAATAAAATAGGTTGAAAAGAACTCCATTTAATGATAGAAAAGAAACAGTAAAAGAAGAGAAATGGAGAACTAGAGAGGTGTCCAGTAAAGAGCCAGTCAAGGAGCTGCAGGAGCCCACGGCCCCTACGGAGGAAGGTCAAATGCTAATTTAAAAAGATGAGTGTTGAGTGGTCTTAAATTTGGGATATAAGTTCTCAAGACAGATGTCTGGGGGAAGAGAGTTCCAGAGATGTGGACCTAGGAAATAAAAGGCAGCATGACATGTCGATTCCAGATGGGCTTGTGAAGGAGTGGGAAGGTGTAAGCGATTACCGTGTATAGAGCGCAACACCCGAGGAGGGGCGTGTGGTATAAGGAGGGATGAAAGATAAACTAGAATTCCAGAGTGAAGAATCCTGTGAGTGAGGGTGAGGATCTTGAACTGTATCCGGTAACTAATAGGCAACCAGTGAGACTTGATGAAGGGGTGCGGGGGAGGCGGTGATTTGATCGTGTTTAGTGGCATGATGGAGAAGGCGAAGGGCGGTGTTCTCTACAGACTGAAGTCGTTTCATTTGATACTGAGACAAACTGGCATAGAAGACATTGGCATAATCTAAACATAATATAACCAAGGTAAGCAGCAGGGTAAGGATGGAGGCATCTGGAAGGACTGCACGGATCGGCGTTATCAGACCTCCTGTTTAATTTGTATGTGCTTGGATAAGCTGTCAAACCTTGTGCAAATAGAAAAGAAAAAAAAAAAAAACTTCATTTGTAAATATCTAAAATCTCAAGGATCTAACTAGGGGAACTTGGACCAGGACATCAATAGGCTTCTAAACTCTGAAAATCGGTCTAACTTTGTGAGTTAGGATCCTAAATAGGCCCTTTGGAAACTGAATAGGAATGGGTCCCTAAATTTAAGGGCCTGGATTTACTAGGTATCTAAATTTAGAGCCTGAAAGATGAGTGGCTATGGGAGTGGAATTAGGGTACAGAAAAGAATTAGAGCTTAACGCTAATTTTTAGCAGTAAGCAGCATTTTAGAAGACTTGCATGGCACTTAGACATGTGAATTCCTCACATGCACAAATAGTGATTTTAGAAAGTAGCGAATTACACGCTTAGATCTGCAGCACACGCAGTTCAGAAGGGGCTGTGTTGTAGGACTGGTTTGAGTATTTCTGATGCGGCACTGCCTCCCGCTCCTCTTCCTTCTTCCTGAAGCCCAGCAGCCTTCACTTCCTGTGATAACAGTCGCGGTTTGCAAGACTTCAGCCCAGTGGCAAGAGGTGAAGGCTGCCGGGTCTGAAGAAGAGAAAAGAAAAGCAAAGAGGAGCAAGAAGAAGTATGGCAGAGTTTTCAAAGTAAGCTTGCACCTCTGCCTTGACCCCACTGAAATGTTGAGATTTGCGCCTTTTCTGAGTCACGTGTTAAGTGTTAGCTGAAATCTGGTTTGGGCTCAGGTTTGCACCAGTGATTTAGGGAGAAATTGTGCATACTTTTCTGGTGCTAAAAACCTTCTCAAAATTACAAAAAAAGGGGTTTTCACATTTCTCCTTAATTGGTTCTTTGTGGATGTCCAGTTTTATGAGATCTGCCAATTACACATTCAAATACTAGCATTTATCTACATGCACAGCAAAATCACGACTTATACGTACATCTGCCAGCACTGACATGTGTGAAGCGACATTTTAGAAAGGCCGTTTAGGAGTCATCTGGGACATCCAAGTCAAAACGTCTGAAATTCCATAGGAGGGGCAGTAGAGAAGGTGGACACATGTAAATACTTTCTAAAATCGATCTGTCTCCACCCCAAAAGAGAAATGTTCCAACCGAATTGAAAGGGGATGAGAATGTGTAGGATAACGCACCCGACATGTGCAGGTCAAAGGTCGATTTTAGAAATGGGATATAGAAACATGTTATTTATGGGCTATGGAAACATATCATTAATTGATTATCTCTCTGTCTATGAATTATCAATTTAAATTAATAAAGAGGTAGTTGTTTGGTATATAGAAGTAAGTCAATTCTTTGTTTTACTATATGAGATAGAAGGAAATCTATATGTATTAAGGTATTACAGAATATTACGGGGGGTTTATATTAATTGAATTTCTATCAATAAATTAATAATGTTATATGTATTGGGGGGAACCTCTATTTGTAAGATTTATTATGTGTTATTAATTGTTTCTTAAGTACTATTTTTTATATGTTGACATAGTTGTTTAAATTTGTAATACCATTTATGATTCATAAATATTTATAACACACCAATTATTGTATTATTTATATTCTGTGAATTTTTTAGACTGATGTATGAGCATGCAGGTAATATTTATTCTTTAAAAAGATTTTTTTGCATTGTGACTTTGTATGTGCGATAATTGTTTGCAATTTGTGGGGGGGGATTCTGTTGTTGTTGTTAAGTGTTGTCGAGTCAGAGTCGACTCATGGCGACCCTCTGGATAGCTATCCTAAATTGTGCTCAGTCTTCAGTCAGGCGGCTCATTGTTGACAGACTGGTACCCGTAGCTGCTGTTATTGTATGGATCCATCTCATTGCTGGCCTTCCTCTTTTGCACTGACCTTCTATCTTGCCAAGCATGATGTCTTTCTCTAATGATCTCTGTCTTCACATGATGTGTCCAAAGTATGAAAGTCGAAGTCTTGTCATCTGAGCTTCTAAAGAAAGCTTAGGTTTGATCTCCTCTAGTACCGACTGGTTTGTTCTTCGGGCAGTCCATGGTATACACCGTATTCGGCACCAGCACCATAATTCAAAGGCATCAATTTTCTTCCTGTCTATCTTTTTAACTGTCCAGCTTTCACATCCATATGATGTTATTGAAAATACCATGGCTTGAACAAGTCAAATCTTTGTATGGAGAGAGACATCTTTGCTCTTGAGAATCTTATCTAGGTCTTTCATAGCCATTCTGCCAAGAGCAATGCGTCGTCTGATTTCTTGACTGCTTGTTGCTTCTTTATTGATAGTTGATCCAAGTAGGTTAAAGTTGTTCTCGATTTCAATTTCTTCTTCTTCAACGATGAACCTGTTGATTATGCCAGTTGTCATGATCTTTGTCTTCTTTACATTAAGGTGCAGACCCATTTTGAGACTATGTTCTTTGATTGTGAGAAGCAAATGTTTCAGACCATCTTCACTTTCAGCCAGTAATGTGGTATCATCAGCATAGCGAAGGATGTTGATGAGTCTTCCACCAATCTTCACACTTCTGTTGTCTTCATACAATCCTGCTTCTCTGATGATTTGTTCTGCATATAAATTAAACAGGTAGGGGGGAAAGTATGCAGCCTTGTCTTACACCTCTGCTTATTTTAAACCATTCTGTTTCTCCTTGTTCTGTTCGAACTGTTGCTTCTTGATCAATGTAGAGATTGTGCAAGAGTATGATGAGGTGTTCTGGTATACCCATGCTTCTTAATGTGGCCCAGAGTTTCTCATGGTTTACACAGTCAAAAGCCTTGCTATAGTCGATAAAGCACAAATAGATATCCTTTTGTATTCTTTAGTCTTTTCAAGGATCCATCTCACATCCGCAATGATGTCTCTCGTTCCTCGCCCTTTCCTGAACCCTGCTTGCACTTCAGGTAGTTCTTGTTCCAGGTATGGTTGTAGTCTCTTTTCTTTATGTATGATTTTAGAAATGTGCATATGCAAAACCCACACGTTTGCGAAGTCGACAACATGCTATAGACATGACCACAGTGGCATTCCAGAATACGCCTGGAGACCTACTACCACATACACATCCCACGTGCCATTTTGCAAACACAAATGTGCAGTGGCACGGCAGTTCACAAAAATGCTATTTACCTGTATGATCTTCTGAGGGGCGCAGTTTAATGCGAGAGACAGAGGACATTCCCCTCTTTTCCCTACTGTTTGGTTGCTGGCTGAAACGAGCACTTTTCAAATGCTTATTCATGCCCCAGGGCAGGTCTAGACATAGACATACCCGCCGGCGGGCACAGATGTACAGTGCCATTCTAAAAAAACAGCCATACAAATGTATCTTTTACAGACCGCCCCAGACACACCTATGCCATAGATGTGATTGCACCAGACATGTGTTAATTTGGGCCTTCCTTGGGACATGGATGCGATTGGCACGTCTGAATGGGCATTTTTAGATGTGCAAATCATGAACAGAGCTTCTAAAATGACCCTTTTAAAACCCTAAGTGCTGCCATTCACAGAAATCTCCTATTTCATTGCAAATGAAAGCACACCCCTAACAGGAAATACGGGGCTTTATCCTTACCTTGTAACTTTCAGTTTTACTCCCCTCAACGTTTCTCAGTCTTTGATTTAAATATTGTAGAGTTTTATAAAAATCATCAGAATCATCCCTGAAGTGATTCTTCAGTGTTTCCTAAGTATAAAAAAGAAATCTGCATTAAAACATTGACTTGACATTTAAAGATATTAAGGCCGATGCAGAAACCTAGAACCATGAACAGAAGCTCAGCATATGTTTTTTTTAATGCAAAAGTTTTGCTCTCCAGTGATATAAGCAAAAAGCATGCAAAACAGTTGTATTTCTGAGCTAAACAAGAACAGCACACCAGAGGTAATGGGGTAGTAAAAGTAGAGAGACCGAATGAATTCTTTACTATGGTCTTTACTGATGAAGTCATAGGGAAATTACCCAGGCCAGAAATGATTTTCACAGGTGATGTATTGGAGGACTCTTGGTGAAATTAAAAGGTTATGGGATAGGAGGCAGTGTACTACTGTGGGTTGGGAACTGGTTAAAAGATAGAAAACAGAGAGTAGGGCTACATGGACAATTTTCTCAGTGGAGAAAATCGCTGCCACCCATGTAACCTCTGCGGATGCCGGCATATCCAGACAAACCCAGATTTTTACATCTCCAGGAACAAGCAGGAATGAGTCTTCACATATGGGTACGTCGGTACCGACGGAGCCTGTGTGGGAACGCTCCCCAGCTTCCCAAAAAAGGAAAGCTTTTGGGAGCATCCCACAGCGCCTGCGCGCTGCCTTCCCGCCTTTCCTAACCACCTCTCCTCAGTTCTTCTTTGCCGAGGAGCCAGCAGGTCGAGCCCTGTCACCGCTGAAGAAGTTCTTTATTTTATTTTATTTCTTTGGTCGCGTGTCTGCCTTCCCCGACTCCGGACTGGTACCGCCGGTCTTTTCTTTCTTTTTAAAAAAAAAAACAAAAACTAATCTATACTTTTCCTCACTTAGTGTAATTTTTCTCTTTGGGCCTCAGGGCCTACAAGAAAATTTCCCTCATGGAAAAGCCAGCCTCCGGGTTCAAGAAATGCACTAAGTGTAGCGGTACTATTTCTGTTACAGACACCCATGAATGGTGCCTTAAATGTTTGGGTCCTGACCACTCCATTCCGGATTGTCCGTCCTGCTCTCTAATGTCTAAACGGGGTTTACAGAACCGAGCAGCTAAGCTCCATGTGCTGTTTCCCGCTGATGCAGCTTCGGTAGCATCGACATCTTCCAGGTCTTCTTCTCCGGATGGATCTCAGGTAACCAAACATAAATCTAGCAGGTCCTCGAAGGGTAGATCTCCCTCTAAGCATTGAGATGCCTCCGGGCTTGCCCTTGAGGATCCTGCACCAGCAAAAAAACCCCGGCGGGAAGCTCCGGCTTCCAAAGCTCCTCCTATGGGGTTACAGGTTGACATCGATAGCAAGGCCTCGACCGATCACCTGTTAGAATGCTCTGGGGTACTGGCACAATCTCCCGGTACCGAATTCCAGGCATTCATGGCGTCGATGGATCAGAATGTTCTGTCCATGCAGCGGGCTATCACGGCCTTCATTCAAGCTGCGACGCCGCTGGTACCACAACAGACTCCGTTGTCGGTATCGGCTCCGGTACCGGCACCAGCGCCGATACCGGTATCGACTGCATCGGTATCGACCAGGATACCGACTGCAGCGGTTCCTTGTCCAGGACTGCTTATCAGTACCGATCCGGTACCAAAGACGCCCGATGTCGATACTGCTCGATACGCGTATCGAGCGTTAGAAGAGCACCCTGACAGACGGTACTTTGATTCCTCTGGTGATTCTGATACATCAGAAGAGTCTCCTGAAGTATCCATAGCCCTTCCTGAAGAGCCTTCTTCTCCAAAAGAAGAATGTCTCCTCCAGAGGAATTGTCCTTTCAAGACTTCATAAGAGAAGTAGCTAAAGGACTCTCTATTTCAGTAACCTCTGAATCAGAGCCTAGAGCAAAAAAATTAGATATTTTAGGTTATTCTAAGGCTCCTAGAGAGGCAGTCACCTTACCAATTCATGAGATTCTTTATGAACACATGATTGATTTATGGGAGACTCCTCTCACTCTCTCTCCTCATTCTCGCAGATTGGACAATATGTATCGTGTCCCTCCTTGTCCTGGCTTTCATAAAACTCAGCTTCCTCACCATTCCATTGTGGTGCAGTCAGCTATGAAGAGGATAAAGAGTACAAAGAGACACTCTTCTGCTCCTCCAGGAAGAGAATGCAGGACCTTGGACGCTTTTGGTAGGAAAATCTTCCAAGCCAGTATGCTTATTGCCAGAATCAACTCATATAGTCTTTACATGGGTATGTTTCTAAAAGAAGTTGCAGAAAAGCTGCACACTTTCCTCCCTTTTCTTCCAGAAGATAAAAGGGAAGAATTTCTCACTTGGCTTAAGCATACTCAAGACATTTCAAAGTTTTCCAACAGGGAAGCCTTTGACTCCTTTGAAGGTGCCAGCAGAGCCTCAGGCATTGCCATAGCTGCTCGCAGAATTGCTTGGCTCCAGGCTTCTGATTTAGAACCCTGGGTTCAAGATGGCTTAGGAAATCTTCCCTGTACAGGTGAAAACCTATTTGGCAAAGAGTGGCAAATAAAAGCCACTCAAATGGATGCAGAGAACTCTGCTCGGGATAGACTTTCAAAGTCAACCTCCATTCCTGCCAAGAAAAAGACTTTTAAAAGTCTTTTTTCAAAAAGGGCAGATTTCCTTCTACTTCTGGCCAACAATCTTCTACAGGTCACTTTGCCACTAAGTGTCAGCAACCTAAGCAGGCCAGGCCTAAGTCTACAGGGGCTGCTGCAACTCAGCAGACCCAACCTCCTCAGGGTTTTTGACTTGATGCTAGAAAACCTAGTCTTTCTGGCTCTAAAACAGCCAGAGCCTCTCACCATTCCAGGAAGGTTAGCTCATTTTGCTCCCAGATGGGAGCAAATCACATCAGAGCAGTGGACCCTCTCCATCATAAGAGAGGGCTACAAGCTTCATTTCTCAGACCTTCCTCCCCACACCATGGTGAGACACTTCAATTCTCCCACATCTCTTCTCGACCTTCTAAGTCAGGAGGTGGCTACCCTTCTTGCCCAAGGGACAATAGAAGAAGTTCCTCTTCTTCAACAAGGGTCAGGGTTCTACTCCCCCTATTTTCTCATTCCAAAGAAGACAGGGGGATACAGACCCATCTTAGATCTCAGAGAATTGAACAAATTTCTATGCAAGGAGAAGTTCAAGATGCTCTCTCTGGGCACTCTCCTTCCATACCTTCAAAGTCAGGATTGGCTTTGTTCTCTAGATCTCAAGGATGCGTACACACATGTCCTCATCCATCCATCTCACAGAAGATTCCTACGTTTTCTTTTCCAAGGAAAACATTACCAATACAGGGTGCTTCCTTTTGGTCTGGCCTCTGCTCCAAGAGTGTTCACCAAATGCATGGCAATAGTTGCTGCATTTCTACGCACTCTGGGAATATTTGTCTTCCCATACCTGGACGACTGGCTCATCCGAGCTCCATCTCAGTCAGAGGCCCAGATTTCCCTGGACCGCACAAGGCGCATTCTGCAGTATCTGGAACTTGTGGTAAACCTCCCAAAGTCTCAGCTCACCCCTACTCAGTCCCTAGAATTCATAGGGGCCTGGTTGGATACCACCACTGCAAGGGCCTACCTTCCTCAGGCCCGTTGCCAACGTCTAGTGCAGTTAGCCTCCCAGATTCAGTCAAAGAGCCACTTAACTGCCAGGGAGATGCTACAACTGCTAGGCCACATGGCTTCCACAGTGCATGCGGTACCCTATGCTCACCTACACATGAGAGCAGCTCAATGGACTTTGTCCACCCAGTGGACTCAAGCATCAGGAGCTCTCTCAGACCAAATAGCAACCTCCAAACATCTCTTTTGGTCTCTCCAATGGTGGATGTCCACTCAAAATCTGTTGCTGGGGTCCCCCTTCCAACAGTTGTTGCCCCAAGCAACCCTCACAACAGATGCCTCCCAAACAGGTTGGGGAGCTCATCTACAGGACCTCTCCACTCAAGGCACTTGGTCCCCACAGGAGACCTCTCTTCATATCAACCACTTGGAGCTTCGAGCAGTTTTTCTAGCTCTCAAGGTCTTTCATACCCTCCTCAGCTACAAGACAGTCCTCATTCATACGGACAATCAAGTAGCCATGTTTTACATAAACAAGCAAGGAGGAACTGGCTCTCTGTCGCTTTGCAACGAAGCTCTAAGATTGTGGGCCTTCGCCAGAGAGCATCAAATCCATCTCCTGGCAGTATATCTCCCAGGAATCCAAAACTCTTGGGCAGACAGACTCAGTCGAGTTCTGCTTCCACACGAATGGTCCCTGCACATGGATCAGGTACTCAGAATCTTCCAAGAATGGGGAACCCCGGACATAGACCTCTTTGCAAGTCCGTGGAATGCCAAACTTCCCCGGTTCTGTTCCAGAATTCCGTGTCAGGGAGTTCAGGCCAAGGATGCCTTCCTCCTTCATTGGGGTCAGGGCTTCCTATATGCCTTTCCACCCATTCCCTTGATTCCCAAGACTCTGTTCAAACTCCAGAGGGATCAAGGATCTATGATCCTCATAGCTCCACGCTGGCCACGCCAAGTGTGGTACCCTCTACTTCTACATCTCTTCCAAGCCCCCTCCCTGGACTTGGGAGCTGCTCCAGACCTTCTGTCCCAGGAGGAAGGGACTTTGTGGCACCCAAACCCCAAGTCCCTTCACCTCAGAGATTGGTTACTGAAGGCCTAGACCTTCAAGACTTGAATCGTTCTCAGCAAGTGAAGGATATCCTCTATGCTTCCAGAAAACCTTCCACTAGGCATTCCTATGCTTTTAAATGGAAAAGATTTTCCATTTGGTGTGCTGAAAGGGGTCTTGACACTCTAGCACTACCTTTAAATTCTCTGTTAGACTATCTCCTGCATCTTTCCAATGCAGGACTTAAGACGAATTCAGTGAGAGTCCATTTGAGTGCTATTGCAGCATCCCTTAAGCCTATCAATGGACAACCTATTTCCTCTCATCCTCTCATTGCAAGATTCATGAGAGGCCTAACTTTAACTAAACCTCCCATTAGGCCTCCTCCGGTGGCATGGGACTTAAATTTAGTTCTTGGTCAGCTTATGAAGCCACCTTTTGAACCCTTAGCCACTACCTCCTTGAAATTTCTTTCCTGGAAGGTTATTTTCCTTATTGCAGTCACTTCAGCTCGCCGCATCAGTGAACTGCAGGCCTTAGTGGCTAATCCACCATATACAAGGTTCCATCATGATAAGGTAGTCCTTAGGACCAATCCACACTTTATGCCTGAAGTGGTCTCACCTTTTCATCTTAATCAAGAGGTATATTTACCTGTCTTTTTTCCAGCTCCTCATGCATCCAGTGCAGAGAAGACTCTTCATACTCTGGATTGTAAGAAAGCTCTTGCCTTTTACTTACAAAGGACACAGCAACATAGAAAGTCTTCCCAGCTTTTTGTTGCTTTTGATCCTTCTCATTTGGGACTTCCAGTCTCTAAAAGGACACTGTCCAATTGGATTGCTCAGTGTATTTCTTTCGCCTACCAGAGTAAGAACCTTTCTCTGGAGAGCCATGTCACAGCTCATAATGTGAGGGCCATGGCCACCTCTATGGCTCATCTAAATTCTGTGTCCATCGACCAGATCTGTCGAGCAGCCACCTGGGCCTCGGTTCATACCTTCACAGCCCATTACTGCTTGGACAAGGACTCCCGCCGGGATGCCTTGTTTGGTCAGGCTGTTCTCAAACACCTGTTCCATTCTTAAACAACTCCTACCCTCCTTCCCTGGATGGATGCCTGAGATCCATAGGAGGACGTAGAACCCTTCCCAGGGTCTCATATCCTTGGGGATCTCCCAGGCATCTTAGCTAGGGAGTCCCCATATGTGAAGACTCATTCCTGCTTGTTCCTGGAGATAGCACAGTTACTTACCTGTAACAGGTGATCTCTGAGAACAGCAGGAATAAGTCTTCACAACCCTCCCACCTCCCCTAGGAGTTGTATCTCTCTCTCTCTCTTTCCTTTCCTTCCTCTCTCTATTGTCTCAGCTTTAAACTCGAACTGAGGAGAGGCGGTTAGGAAAGGCGGGAAGGCAGCGTGCAGGCGCTGTGGGATGCTCCCAAAAGCTTTCCTTTTTTGGGAAGCTGGGGAGCGTTCCCGCGCAGGCTCCGTCGGTACCGACATACCCATATGTGAAGACTTATTCCTGCTGTTCCCAGAGATCACCTGTTACAGGTAAGTAACTGTGCTTTCTGCCACCGCAGAAGTAAAAATCCTGTTTAAGGGGGTCGGCGGGCAGACTATGTGCTGCTGCGGTGCATAACCTGCCTATTTGAAAATCGGGTCCTATGTTCATATATTTAGGTCCTTGTTTTGATTTATAAGCCCAATTTATGAGCTCATGCTGAAAACCAGTGCTAAACTCCTAACTTTTTTCCCCTTCCTAAATATTCCTCTTATGCCACCCACCTTGAATGCTCACAGATTTAAGAGTTTAGTGAAATTTTCAGTATAATTTTAGACACTCAGCGCTAGTAAATGTTCAAAAATGCTAACCTTAAAGTTTGAAGATAACGTTTGCAGAAAACAATTTCTTCCCTGATCTTCTGTCGTATTTATTGATTTTTCCACTTCCATATTCATGTTATCAGGAGCAGTGCATAATTGTGCAAGTTTGTGCCATGTATCTCTATAAAGAAGGAAAGAGAAAGCTAGGACATTAATCAGCCTCTCTATGTGTGTCAGTAATGCTACTATAAATTATGGGCCCGATATTCAAAGGCATTTACATGGTTTTCAGACCTGCAAACCATTTAAATGCCACTAAGCGGGATATTCAGTGGGTGCTGCTGCTACACGCCTCAATCGGGGGGGGGGGGGGCATCCCAGGGCAGCACTAGTCACTAACTGACACGCGGCAAAAGTCGGACGCAAGAAAGATTGGCCTAACTTTCACTATAGAAGCTAACCGGGCAGCGGCCAAATATTGCCGCGGCCCGGTTAACTTCGCGGCAATCTAGGAAACCTAGATATTCAATGCCAGAGCCCAGATATAGCTCCGGCATTGAAAATCCGGGTTTAAAGTTCAGCAGCGACGGCTAGCCATTGCTGCTGAATATCAAGCCCTATGAATTTCCACATGGCTGCTTAGCCGTGCAGTTATCCATACAGCTGTACCAACCAGAATATTTATTCTGTCCTATAAAGAGATTCATCCAAGCCTAAGATAGTTTAGTATTTATTATTTATTTTCCTCTTTTTCAAATTTACAACCTGCCTCTGTCCATAGGATATAAAGCAGTGCACAACAATCAATAATAATTAGAAACCATAAGTAATAAAATAATAGTAATAAATATTCAGCCTTCAAAGATGACACCGTTTCATAAATCATCATACTGAAAATCAGCCCTTGTACAACATAATACAAGATGGGCCCAATATTCAAAAGGCATTTACACGGTTTACAGCCCTGTACCGTGTAAATGCCACTATCCGGGATATCCAACGGCACTGACATGGTCAGTGCCGCTGAATATTCCCTCTCTTCTCCCGTACGCTCCCCGATGCTAACCACTTAGTATCGTAGCATGTTGGGGGCATTCTGTAGAGGAGCGGAGACAGTGACAATCGATAACCGGGCAGCAGCGATATTGCATGCTGCCCGCTTAGCGGCCTGTGCCTAAAAGATAGGCAAAGCACAGGAGCCAACCGGGCAGCATGCAATATCACTGCTGCCCGGTTATCGACTGCGGCTGAGAGGAAGTGCCGCCAGGGCCACATATGACCCCAGCACTGAATATTCGGAGTTAGAGGTTGTCAGGGAGGGCTATGTGTTGAAGCAGTGCATAGCCCTCCTAACTCAATATCAAGCCCGATAAGTCTAGTGGAGCTATTTTTCGCCATTACAAAATGTCCTTCATTCCACTACACATTTACAAAAGTATCC
Source organism: Ichthyophis bannanicus (assembly GCA_033557465.1). Taxonomy (NCBI): domain Eukaryota; kingdom Metazoa; phylum Chordata; class Amphibia; order Gymnophiona; family Ichthyophiidae; genus Ichthyophis; species Ichthyophis bannanicus. The sequence goes on from CM066037.1 coordinate 94,816,821, forward strand.
TTCAAATTAGTATTTCTCCTTCTCATCCAGACATTTTCTTTCTGCTCCAACGGGCATCCGGCCCAAAGAGCCCAGCTGTATTGCGATAAAACAGTGTTTCTCAAGGCATTCCTGGAATACTCCTACCAGTCTGGTTTCTAAGATATCCACAATGAATATGCATAAGGGAGATTTGCAGGCAGTGCATATAAGTTTATGCAAATTTTACTCATGCATATTCATCGTGGATATCCTGAAGCCCTGACTGATGGGGGGGCTCCTCAGAACAGGTTTGGAAACCACTGGTCTGGACCAATAGTTCTCAACCAGTGTGTCACCAACAGCTGGAAGATGTCATGTGTCACCAAAGATTTGACAGCAGGCCCATGCTTTCCGTAGCAATGATGTGTGCCTGCAGGCTGGGGGAAATGCAAAGCAAGGAGCCAGGTACTTGAAATCCCTACTTTAGTTCCTCCCCCCTCCAGGCATCCATGGAGCACTATTTTTAACTACAATAAAATGAAGTTTGGGCTCTGCCACAAATTATATCATTCGGTGTCATGCACATGAATGTGGTCTGACAGGTGTGTCACCACTGGTCTAGACATTACAGTATAAACATGCCTCATTAAAAACACACTATCACAAGACAAATCCAACAAGGATTATAAAAAATGAGCTTGCCAAAGCAACTACAAAAGGCTGGGGTAATATCTACAATATTGATCCAAACCAAAGGCTTGCCCAAACAGGAAAGCATTTGTTGTTCTCAGAAAGGCATATAGTCATTATTAATCCAAAGTGACATAGGAAGACAGTTCCAAAAGAGTGGATCAGTCACGGAGTAGGCTATATTGCTGGTAATTATCAGTTTTGCTTAGGACATGAGGAATAGGGCAATCCTAATCCCTGCCTAGTCCCAGCTGAGCAAGAATTGACATTACACTCAAACAACAATAAACGATACGATAATTATTTAAGTCCCACACCTAAGAGGACTTGGAAAATCTTAATATCTACTTCAGATCTTATATGCTGTATTGTAGGTAGTCGATGAAGGGTTAATATGCTCCTTCACAGGAAATCCAGTGAGTAATTGTTCTCTTGTATTCTATAAAACTTGTAAGGAACACAGCACACAGGCAGAAAGGCCCAGATAAAGAGAGCTTCCATAATCAAGGCCTAACTGAACCAAACACTGTAAAACAATGCAAAAGTACTCGGGAGCCAAAAAGGCTTCAGTTTGGATAGGGGTCACAGCTTGAAAAATGAAGATGGGGCTACTGCACACACTTCAGCATGCAGGAAAGTTGAGAATCTAGCTTCCAATCAAGACTTTGTGCTAATGAGAAGCAGGTAGCAAAATGGGGTGGGCTACTGGGGCTGTCTCCCAATCAATATTTTGTCCAACAAAGAATCGGCAACCAGGGAGTTTGGGGGCGAAGCCAGATATTGGTTTGTTTAGCCTATCCAACCAAGAAGATGTTCCACTACCCCTGAGTAAAGACATATCATGGAGTGGAGGAGTAAAGACATGACATGGAGTGGAGGAGTGGCCTAGTGGTTGGGGCAAGGTACTTCAGGCCAGAAGGTCAGGGGTTCAAATCCCACTAGAAGACAGCAACCTTGGGCCGGAAGGACTGGGGTTTCTAGTCCCACAGGTGCTCCTTGTGGTCTTGGGCAAGCCACTTAACTCTCCATAGCCCATGTTCCCTGTAAAATAGTTATCTCCAAGTTATAATGCCCTGTTCAATGTAATTTCAGTTTGTTCCATGTAAACCACACTGATGCAGAATAGTGTGGTATATAAGAGAATGTAAATAAATAAATAAAATAAATACCCCTAAAATTAATAGATACTAGAGTCAAGTGCATAAATGTCTGCCTCAAGGAATAGGGCTATACTTGTTTCACTTCTTTTCAGACATCTTCTTCCCAGAGAAGGGCCATAATCTCACAAAAATAAGAGCAGACTAGATAGGCTTTGTGGTCTTTTTCTGCCGTCACGTTTCTATGTTTCTCTGTTTTCTTAAAAATCACCAATGTTGACTGCAATATGGGTAGAAAAACAGAGGAACATGTATCTGTGGGGGGTTTTGTAGATTGCACTACTCCCATTCAGGTATTTTTCTGCATTTTTTGAAGAGGGGTCACGGATTAGGTGTGCAGTTTCTATATTGCAGTCCCCATCATGGTTTAAGGTCTGCTGCTATTGATAAAGACTTTTTTTTACTCATTTGACTTTTACATAATTGTTGTTGTTGTTAAGTGCCGTCGAGTCGGTGTCGACTCATGGCGACCCTCTGGATAGTTGTCCTAAATTGTGGTCTTCAGTCGGTGGCTTATTGTTGACAGACTAGCACCCGTAGCTGCTGCTATTGTATCAATCCATCTTATTGCTGGCCTTCCTCTTTTGCGTTGACCTTCTACTTTGCTGAGCATGATGCCTTTCTCTAATGATCTTTCTCTTCGCATGATGTGTCTAAAGTATGAAAGTTGAAGTCTTGTCATCTGAGCTTCTAAAGAAAGCTTAGGTTTGATCTCCTCTAGTACCGACTGGTTTGTTCTTCGGGCAGTCCATGGTATACACAGTATTCGCCGCCAGCACCATAATTCAAAGGCATCAATTTTCTTCCTGTCTATCTTTTTCACTGTCCAAATTTTGCATCCATATGACCTTATTGAAAATGCCATGGCTTGAACAAGTCAAATCTTTGTATGGAGAGAGACATTTCTGCTCTTGAAAATCTTGTCTAGGTCCTTCATAGCCATTCTGCCAAGAGCAATGCATCATTGGATTTCTTGATTGCTTGTTGCTTCTTTATTAATAGTTGATCTAAGTAGGTTAAAGTTGTCCACTATTTCAATTTCTTCTCCATCAACGATGAACTTATTGATTTTGCCAGTTGTCATGATCTTTGTCTTCTTTACATTAAAGTGCAGGCCCATTTTAAGATTATATTCCTTGATCATGAGAAGCAAATGTTTCAGGTCCTCTTTAATTTCAGCCAGAAATGTGGTATCATCAGCATAGCAAAGGTTGTTGATGGGTCTTCCACCAGTCTTCAAACCTCTGTTTTCTTCATACAGTCCTGCTTTTCTGATGATTTGTTCTGCATATAAATTAAAAAGGTAGGGAGAATATATGCAGCCTTGTCGTACAACTTTGCTGATTTTAAACCATTCTGTTTCTCCTTGTTCTGTTTGAACTGTTGCTTCTTAATCAATGTAAAGACTGTGCATGAGAATGATCAGGTGTTCTGGTAGACCCATGCTTCTTAATGTGGCCCAGAGCATTTATACATTTACATAGTATAATTCCATAATTGTGCCACTCTCCATCAGAGGTTTAATAAGCAATATTTAGGTAATTTTCTAAGGGTTACTTAGAATAACGTGCATTATCATGCATTTATTTTGCGCCTATTTTATAAAGTATACCATAAGTAGTGAGATAAGAGTGCCAAATCAAGGTACAACCACTTACACCAACTCTAAACTCGGTGTAAATGCCCGTGCCTAGATTTGCAGAAAGCATACATAAATTATATTGTATAACTTACATGTGTAAATTTAGGCTCTGTCTATGCTCTGCCCCTGAGCCCGCCCACTCTGAAAATACACCCCATAAAGCTGATGCACCTACTTGCAGAAGAGCACCTGACTAAACTACACACATAAGGGCCCGTCCCCTCGTGTGCAAGTCATTGAAAATAGATGACTTATACGGGTCAATGGCGTGTAACTTTACACCGCTCATTACAAAATTGCCACCCCTGTGATTATAATATAGAATGTAAAAACTATCAGGCCCCTTCAAGTCTATCAAAACCAAAACTGAAAATGATATTGGCTACGTAACTATCAATATAGTAAGAAACAGTGACGTTCTCAGCCCTCTGTCACCCGAGGCGTGCACCCTACCCCCCCACCCTCCAAGCTGGGCCCATGTAGGTAACTTGGAAAACTTACGATTAACCTGGTTTGGCACAGTGTCTTGTGCTCCAGGAGCAAGGCGCTCTTCTCCCTCAGCTGAGGTCTTGTGATTCCTGAGACTTCAGCTGGGAGAGAAGAACACCCAGTCCTTGGAGCCGGCACCCGGGGCGGTCCAAACCCACCGCCCTGCCGTTCATGCACCACTTGTAAGACAGCCATCATTTGGTCATCAGTTCACTTTATTTCTGCTTTCTGCTTTGATTAAAAGGAAATGGAAAACGTTTTGGCTCTCGTTATCTAAAATTCTACATTAAAGCTGCTTTAAATTCAGACCTGAGTATCCAACAGTCTTCTATGACTCTTAGCTCACGGTAGGTCCAAGTACCAGAGCACTGGCCAGGCCCAAGGAGAGATTTTATAAAATGTTCATAGCTAAGAATAAAAAAAGAGAAAATCATATCAATTTCACTTTAAATTGTATTTTATATATTGGCTATAATCGACTTGGAGCACCTTTGGGTGTTGCAATGGTATATAAACTGATATTAATGAAACCGAACTCTATTTTATGGTATTTTTTTACTTTTCTAATAATTTTGCACAATTCGAGTTAGCAGTAAAAGCGAAACATTGCTGCTGTTGGTTAGAATATTTATATAAATTGTGTCTTGGTAAAGCCACAAAAGGCAGTGCATTCATTTCTAACCCTGGAACAATGTGCATAAATCTAGGTATTTTGATCATGTGAGCGCATAAACAGGAATTTACATGCATATTTGACGTGGTCACTATTCTGAAAGGATGCATGTTTGGGTGACCGCATGTACTTTCGCTGTGGGCATGTAAAGGAGCAGAGTTTGGGTGCTGCATGGCTGCAGCACAAAGTTACATGCGCTTGTAATGCAGAGAGGGTGATATTCAAAAGCATTTATGCGGTCAGCAGCGGTGCAGATGCATAAGTGTCTCCTTTTACTACTACTACAACTTATCATTTGTATAGCGCTGCAAGGCGTACGCAGCGCTGTACAGAGACATGTAAGAGACAGTCCCTTCTCATAAAAGCTTACAATCTAGCCAAGACAGACAACACAACTACTGGGGACAAGGATATATCGGGGAATGGCAAGGAAACACATAGGAGGTGAATAGGAGACTAAGGGCATCCGAAGTAGTCAAAGGAGTAATTCTAGGAGTATAATTTGTTATACTCCCAAAGCTATCCGTCCATAAAGGAGGTAGGTTTTGAGGAATTTGGCAAGCAGTGTCATTTAGCCATATAGGGCCCGATAATCTTTTGGGATGGCTATATGTTATGGTGCATAGCCGTCGCCTCCCACCTTTAACCCCGGATATTCAATGCTGGGGTCATATGCGGCCCTGGCATTGAATATACAGGGTCGCCGCACAGCCCACAAGTCCGCAGAAGCTAACCGGGCAGCAACGATACTGAGACGCTGCCCGATAAGCTCCCACAGGTAAAGATAGCCCAGCATTAGCTGCACCTGTCTTTTACCCGCGAGTGCTAACTAGGCAGTGGTGCTATATCGCCGCTGCCCGGTTAGCGGCTAGTGCCACCTCTGGAATGCCCCAGTGCTAAGCAGTCAGCATCGGGGCATGTAGCAGAGATAATTGGGGATATTCAGCGGCACTGAAAATCCCTCTAAGCAGCATGTCTGTAAACTGTGTAAATGCCTTTGAATATTGGGCCCATAAATTATAAGCCATGATATTCAGTCACTGAATTATTAAGTTGTGCGCCCAGGTGGCCCGCACAACTCGCAGGTATAACTTGAAGGACCCGATATTCAAAAGGCATTACATGATTTACAGCCCAGTAAACCATGTAATTGCCTTTGATGGGGATATTCAGCTGCACCTGCACGTTTCGTACCGTTGAATATCCTCATCTAAGTCCCCTATGTGCCCCGATGCTATCCAGATAGCATCGGGATGGGGTGGAGCGGAGGCAGAGAATGACGCTAACCATGCAGCAGCGATATTGGCTGCTGCCCACTTAGCAATCAGCACCTTAAAGATAGGCGAGGAAAACTCTTGCTTATCTTTAAGATGCCGATTGCTAACTGAGCAGCAGCCAATATCGCTGCTGCACGGTTAGCTTCTGTGGCTTTGGCGGCGATCACTGGATATTCAATGCCGTTGCCACGGCATTGAATATCCAATTTGGAGGTCAGTGGGGAGGGCTATGCGCCTCTTAGCACATAACCCTTCGAAGATCCAGGCAAATGAATATCGGGCCCAAAATGTCCAACTTAGACATTTCAGATTATACATGGATACTCAGTGGTGCTACCGAAATAGATAAATTAACCTTTCAAATTGTATGTTCTATTTGCAGCTGAATATTGAGGTCCTAGACAATAACTTTGTATATGTAGGGAAGCAGATGTTTAGGTCCATTCATGTAAAACTAGGCAAGTATTTTATGAAAGGTTCAGTGAGCTCCCAAACCGTTCTAAAATACACAGAATGCCACATGGATATCTGTATAGTGATGCTATGCACAAGAAAAGGAACCATTTTATAAACATAGATACACAGAAAAAGTGCAGCGCCACGGGATGGAGGGGCATACACACATACGTACAGCTGCACACGCTTATATGCCAAGATTTCATAATCACCTTGATGTGCGATGGATTATATAAGTAGATACGGACAGCCACTAATAAGGGAGCCTTCCTCAGAAACTCCAATTTTGTTCGGGTGGACGGATTTTCCACTCGAAGATAAGCACATCTCAGTCCTCAAGGCCCTGCTCCAAACGCCGAGGATTATGCATGACTTTGAGCAGCTGTAAATGCCGACGAGGACATTTTTCAAGGTATGCATGTATTGCTGTTTTGAAATATGGCCGACCAAACTATGCCCAGAACCCACCTCCCTTCTGTACGTTTTAAACTCTGCATGCTGCTCTCTACATGTATATGCTGTGCCCTTTCTAAAATGGTCTCTTTTTATATACATGCATTTTGCATGGCCATTTCTACCGTCATACAGCACCTAAGGCTTCTAAAACTTTCCCCGTATTGATCAATAAAACACTAACCGTCTGGTTAAATAAAACAGTGCCTCAGCTTTGTAACCATCTGTTTTTCTTGGGGCTGTATCAACACTCCGATAGCATCTCTGCTCTGCAAATACCAATGGACTACGGCTGAAAACTATCTTATTTATTTATTTAGACAGATTTGTATGCCACCTTTTCCTCCAATGAAGGTGGTCACGTCACATCACAATTGGAGGGTTACATTTAACATTAGGGTACGTGTAAACATTTAGACAGTACAGTTACTTAACAGTATTTAGACAGTACAATTGAGGCAACATTTAACATGAAGGTATTTATCTTGGTAGGTATCTTGGGCCTCTTACCTGCTCACAAACTCAAGAAGCTCTTGCAGACACACAGCTTGAACATCGTTTGTTAAATTAGTGCTACTGATACTCTGTATTTCCTCTAATGTTTCTCTGAAGACCTGTGAAGAGTAAGAAAGATGTTCAAGTCTATCCTGCTCCAAGCTGTTTTAGTCCTTTAACCCTGAGCACACGGAGGCCTTGAGTTAACAAAAGATTTTCTCATCGACAAAGAATAGAGAAAAAAACAACGTGATACTCAATATATCCATTTTCTCTCCATCGTTTAATACTTTTTGCAACAGTGTTACGTTTTCAAGTTTCTCCTCTCCTGACAACTCTTCTTTAACTTAGCCATAAAACTGCTGATTTTTAAGTGCAGGGTTGCATTCATTCAAAGCATCATAACAACGTTTTCCATAGGCACGGGAAGGGGAAAACTCTTTTCTAATAATGGGGGAACTTTCAAAGCAATATCGCATGGCATGCGATGGGATATTCAGTGGCACTAACGCGGGTGCCCTCACTAAATGCCCCAATGCTAGCTAGCAGAAGAATGAAGGCATTTACAGGTCAGAAGGAGGAGTTTGAATTGGATACCGAAGCAGAGGGGAAACCAGTGAAGTGACTTCAGAAGAGATAGGGAGGAGAGAGGGAGGAGTGGTCTAGTGGTTAGGACAAGGTACTTCAGGCCAGAGGGCCAGGAGTTCAAGTCCCACCTGGGGACAGCAATCTCAGGCCAGAGGGACAGGGATTTCTAGTCCTATAGGCACCCCTTGTGGTCTTGGGCAAGCCACTTAACCCTCCATTGCCCATGTTCCCTGTAAGTATTAGTGTATGTGTCTCATATCCCCTCGTGTTAAATGTATCCCCGCTTTGACCCAGTGAAAAGCAGGATATAAATATAGCTAAATAAATATATGAGTATATCAAGACTGAAAAAAGTTTAGTCGCGCAGCAGAGTTTTGAATAGATTAAAGGGAAGAGAGATGATTCAGAGGGAGACCAGCAAGAAGGAGGTTACAATAGTCAAGACAAGATGTAATGTTATCAACAGAGATAGAGAAAGGAGGAAAGATAAGAAGTATGGCTTTATTCATTTTTAGTTTCAAATATTGGTGAGACATCCAGGTGGTGATGTCAGAGAGACAGGCAGAGATATGGGCCTGCAGTGTTGGAGAAATATCAGGTGTAGAAAGATAGATCTGAGAATCATCAGCATAAAAGTGATAATGAAATCCATGGGAGGAGATGAGCGGACCAAGGCACTGGGTGTAGAGAGAAAAAAGGAGAGGGCCCGAACAGACTCTTGGTGAACACCTACTGAGAGTGGGATAGAGGTAGAGGAGGAACCACCAGAACAAACACTGAATGAGCAATTGGAGAGATAAGAAGAGAACCAGGACAAGACAGAGTCCCTAAAACCAAAAGGATAATGTTTCAAGGAGAAAGTAGTAGTCAACAGTGTCAAACGCAGTGGAGAGGTCAAGAAGGATAAGGATAGAGTAGAGGCCCTTAGATTTAGCCAGGAACAAGTCACTGGAGACTTTGGCAAGAGCCGTTTCAGTAGAATGTAAGGGACGAAAGCCAGACTGAAAAGGATCCAGAAGGGCTTGAGAGGAGAGAAATTCAAGACAGCAGTGGAGGACTGTACGCTCAAGAAGTTTTGCTTGGCAAGAGCTCCGAGACCAATGGATAAAATCAGGGAATACAAATACGATACTACATTATAATGTAAACTTAAAACCAGAACTGGCAAAAATTCTCACTCCTGAAACTGGGTAACTTGGCAACTCTGAAATCATTTTTGGTATGTTGAGTTTATTTATTTATTTTAAAGGATTTATATACTGCTTTATCCTGAAATCAAAGCGGATGACACATCAAACAAATCAAGTGCGTTGGTGTGGGCATGCAGTGATAAGTCGAGGCGTGAGTGTGTGAGTGGTGTGAAGTTGATTGCATGATGAGCTAGGTACAGTGTAGTCAGTGTACAGCAGCACTTCTCAACCTGTGGGTCGTGACCCCCACGGGGGTCGCCACAGGATTTAGCGGGGGTTGCCTCACTCCGCCATTAAAAAAAAAAAAGCGCACAAGTTGCTGCTGCTGCCGAGTCTGCTTCTCGGCAGCGGCAAACTCACCACTTCCCTTCTAATGCAGCTGCGGCTCCCTGTCTCTTAGGGAACCGCGGCTGAGCCTGTAAAACCGTTGCGGAGCTGTCCAGTCTCTCGACGGGCTCCGTGCAGCGTTGTCCCGCCTTCAAAGGAAGTTGTTTACCACTTCCTTTGGAGGCGGGACAATGCTGCACGGAGCCCATCGAGAGACAGGAAGGCTCTGCAACTGTTTCACAGGCTCAGCCGCGGTTCCCTAAGAGGCAGGGAGACGCGGCTGCAGAAGAAGAACAGGGCAGTAGTAGGCAGACAGGGAGAGGGGAGGAGGGGGCAGGGAACCTGCAACAGGGCTGACATGGGGGAGGGAGGGGGCTGACATGGAGGGATGGATGGATGGAGGGAGGGAGGGGGCTGACATGGACAGGGGGGACTGACATGGAGAGAGGGGGGCTGACATGGAGGGAGGGGGGCTGACATTGATGGATGGATGGAGGGAGGGAGGGGGGCTGACTTGGACAGAGGGGGCTGACATTGAGGGAGGGATGGATGGAGGGAGGGAGGGGGACTGACATGGACAGAGGGGGGGCTGACATTGAGGAGGGAGAGAGGACTGACATGGACAGGGGGGGCTGATATGGAGAGAGGGAGGGAGGGGAGGGGACGGGGCTGACATTGATGGATGGATGGAGGGAGGGAGAGAGGGCTGACATTGAGGGAGGGGGCTGACATGGAGGGATGGAGGGCTGACATGGACAGAGGGGGGCTGACATGGATGGATGGAGGGAGGGCGGCTGACATGGACAGAGGGGGCTGACAGGGAGGGAGGGAGGGGGGCTGACATGGACGGAGGGGGGCTGACAGGGAGGGAGGGAGGGGGGCTGACATGGATGGATGGAGGGAGGCATGGACAGAGGGGGGGCTGACATGGACAGAGGGGAGAGACGGGGACATACTGGACAGACGGGATAAATGCTGGACAGAGGGGAGAGACAGTGCGGGTTAGGATTATAATGGGCAGATGGGGGGGATGGGACTGGTAATGGGCTGATAGGGGCGTAGGACTGGTAATGGACTGATGGGGGCTAGCATTGGAAATGAGCTGATCGGGGAGGTTAGGACTGGAAATGGGCTGATGGGGGGGGTAGGACTGGTAATGGGCTGATTAGGGGAGGCTAGCACTGGTAATGGAGTTGAGGGGGGACTAGCACTGGAAGTGAGCTGATTGGGGGGCTTCGACTGGGAATGGGCTGATTGTGGGGAGTGGAGGATAGAGCTGCTGGCCCTGGAAGAAAACTGGGGGCTAAGGCTACAAATGGGCTGCTACAAGGGGATGGAAGAATGGAACTGGAAGGGAGTGGATCTGAGTGGGGCTGCCATGGTATTTGTACTAGAAGAGACTGGTCAGTGGGGAAGGAGGGGGACTGGAAGGGAATGGACACCAGTGGTAGTGATAGGAATGCAAGTTGACATTGGAAGGTACTGGGAGTGAGGACTGGAAAGGGGCTGATACTGGGCGAGGGTTACTGGGACTGGAAATAGGCCGATGGAAAGAAGTGAAGAAAACGAAAGAAGAGATAAGAAATGGCAGATGGACCATAGACCACAGAAAGAGAGCTAAGAGAAGACAGGAAAGCAGAAGCCTCGGATCGGGACCAACATGATCAGAGAATAAATTGGTCAGACAACAAAGGTAGAAAAAATAATTTTATTTCATATTAGTGATTTGACTACAAAATCATAATAATTTTGAAATCAAATATTGTTACTTGTTGTTGGGATTAATTATTGTGGTTTAAATAAGTAAATTTATAAATAAAAACATAATGCAAAGGCCTATAATATATTAACTCAACAAATGATTACAGCGACAATGCGTTAACGGTAAAGGAAGAGAGACGCATTTGATTTTATCATTGGGGGTCATCACAAGTTGACCAATGGTAAAAGGTGTCACGGCATAAATAAGGTTGAGAACCACTGGTGTACAGGAAATATTTACATTTTTACATTTGAATGCGTGGTGAGTTATATACAGTGTGAGCTGTGTACAGGAAATATTTACATTTTTACATTTTGATGGGCTGAGAGAGAGTTCATTTAGACAGTTCATGTGATGTCCTTGTAGTTCTGTGAAGAGCGCGGTTTTGAGCATCTTCCTGAAGACTTTGAGGTCTTTTGTTGATCTCAGGTTGTCAGTCTTTTGTTGATCTCAGGTTGTCTCATCTTCAATGAATTATTCAATGAATAGGGTGGTTTTAAGTAGCTTCCGGAATTCTTTTATATCTGTTGTTGTTTTTAGCTTATCTGGGAGGACATTCCAGATAGCAGGGACAGCTAAAGAGAAGGCTCGCATGGATGTGGATTTGTTTGTTCTTGTGAATATAGTAGGTGTCGGTATATTGGTTTTGGTGCTGTTTCTGTCTGGTCTTTTGTTTGTTTTGTTTCCAATGAGTTCCTGTAGTATTCCTGATGAGGTGTTGTTTTTAATTTTGAAGATGGTGAGCGCTGATTTATATTTTGCCCGTGAGGAGATTGGTAGCCAGTGCAGATCTTCTAGTATTGGAGTTATATGGTCTTGTATTGAGGCGCTAGTAATAATGCGGGCAGCGGTGTTCTGGACTAATTGTAGGGGACAGGTGGTTTGTTTGGGCAGACCTTGGAATAGTATATTACAGTAGTCCAGTAAAGGTGTAATGATGGCCTGGCATACTGTACGGAAATGTTCTTTATTGAGGAGGGGTTTTAGTCTCGAGTGTTGCAAGTTTGAAGAAGGCTGTTCTAGATATCTTGTTGATATGCGGTTGGAGGGTGAGTTGCTTGTCTAGAATCACTCCAAGGTATCCGACTTCATCTTTTATTGTAATCGGTGTATTGGATATGTTGATAGCAATAGGAGGAATGAATGTGGAGTCTCTCGTGATGATAATTGCTTCAGTTTTTTTTATATTGATGTTTGTTGTTGTTGATTAGCCAGGTTATTTCTTGAATGCAGATTGATATAATGATATAGTCTGGGAAGTCTAGTTGAATAGGGGTATATACCATGATGTCGTCAGCATATATTACATATTGTATCTTGTATTTGTGAAATATTTTGCATATGGACTGAATATAGTTGTTGAAGAGAAGAGCTGATAATGATGAGCCTTGAGGAACTCCTTGAGTAGTCTTTAAGGGTTCTGAGGTGAGGTTTCCAGATTTTACTCTCTGCTGTCTATCTTCAAGGTATGATTGGAACCATTTTATTGTGGTATCTTGTAGTCCAATCTCCATTAAGTGCTTCAAAAGGATGTGATGGGAAACTGTCGAATGCTGACGATATGTCAATAAATATTAGGCGTGCTTTATGTTTATTCCTTTGATTATGTTATTGAATAGATGTATTAGTAGTGTCTCAATGCCATGTTTTGGATGGAATCCATGCTGGTGGGGATCTAGTGGGGCAAATTCGTCAATGTGATCTTGGAGCTGTCTCTGTACAATTTTTTCAGTTATTTTAGCCAGGAATGGGAGGCTGGATATTGGGCGGTAGGTTGAAGGGTCGGTACTGCTGGATGAGGTAGATTTTGGAATGAGGCAGATAGTAGATTGCTTGAGGGCTTTTGGCATGTAGCCCTGGGTTAGAGAGGTGCTTACTATCTTTTGGATGAACGTGTTGAGATCTTCTTTGATGGATTAAATCCAAGTTACCGGGCAGGGGTCCGATGGCGAGGTGGTGGTGTTTAGAGCTGTGATGGCTTGTTCTATTTGTTTTGTTGATGGAATGCTGAAGTTCTTCCATTGATTGGTAGTTGTAGAGCCATCTGTTGCTGGTGTGTCTATAAGGGAGATGTTTTTATGGTGTGTGCTGGTGCTGTTTTTGGCTGTTAGGTAATCAGCAAAGGTTTGCGGGTGCATCTTGCTTTCATCTTTCATTGTTGGGTCATTCGTCAGGGTACGAATGATGTTGAAAAGCTCTTTAGGTTTATTACAGGCTTTTAGTACAAGGTTTGTATGGTATTGTTTTTTATGTTTGTTTATTAAGTTATTGTAATCTTTTTGCATCTCTTGGTATTGTTTCAGTGTAGTTTCTGATTTGTTGCGTCTCCAGAGACGTCCAGTTGCCTTAGTTTTCTTTTGGATTCTCTTATTGTTAGAGAGGAGTAGCCTAGTGGTTAGAGCAACTGCCTAATAGCCAGAAGATCAAGGATTCAATTCCCACTAGCACTCCTTGTGACCTTGGGCAAGTCACTTTACCCTCCATTGCCTCAGAGGAAAAGGCTGGCAATCTACTTCCAGTGATACATTGCCAAGAAAACCCAGAGGTAGCTGGGTCACTATGAGTCAACACTGACTTGATGGCACTAAAAAAAAAAAATTGTGTTAGAGTACCATGGTGTAGATCTGGTCCTGTTTTTGTTGTGGTGTGGGTTCATACGAGGTGTTAGTTGAGATGCAGCAAGTATGGTGGTATTCCATGAGTTTATGGCTTCATCCAGGTTGGTGAAACTTGGGGTAGGGACTGCACATTGCTCTTTGTTAAAAGCTTTGAAGTGTCTGGTTGATTGTTCCTTTTTATGAGCTGCCTGTTTAGTATTGAGGTGGAGTTCAAATGATATGGCATGGTGATCTGACCATGGTATTGGTGTGGTTTTAGGTGGTGTTATGAGATCTTTATCTAGAGTGATGTTTGGAATGAATATGTGGTCTGGTGTAGAGCCAGAGCGATGGGATGGGCTCAGTACGATTTGCTTGTGTTGGATTGATTCCATTGCTTTGTGAAATGCGAATTCAGTTGTTGTTGAGGCAGATGTGAGGTTTAGGTCTCCTAGCACAATGAGAGTCTTGTGTGCTGAGTTAGCTGCATATATCATGTCCAGGATGTTCGACGTGTCCTCTGTTGGGGCGTTGGGGGGTCGGTCTATTAGGCAGATGGATAGATGTTTGTTTTCAGTGTTGATGAATTCACAGTGTTCGGAGCTTTTGGAGGTTGATGTTCTTGAGCCTTAAGTCTGATCAGGCAAGAATTAGTACTTCGCCTCCTCGTTTGTGGGTTCTGGGGCAGTTGTAAGCTGTGAATGCTGGTGGTGTTATTTGGTTCAGTATTACCTGGTCTGTACTCTTGAGCCATGATTCAGTAATGCATAGGATGTCAACGTTTTTTTTCATAGATGTAGTCGGTAATAGTGTTTGTTTTGTTGCATATTGATCTTGCATTTATCAGGCTTATGTTTAAGCGAGTGGTTTGTGGAGAGTGCGATTGAGGTATGTATTTTTGTGACCATGGTTCTATTTGAATGTTTTTGATGGGTCTCTTGCTATGAGGTTTGTAGTGTGCTGATGTCTGTAAAGGTTGGTATATTGTAGGGAAGTATGATATATATATAAAGGAGGAGCTTGTAATGCTGTAAAGTAGTTGGTGTAGTAAAATGCATCTGTTTGGTAAGAGCATAGGGTAAGAATTAGTATGAAAGCATACATTTGTAGGACAAGTGTTCTTTTGTACTTTTGCTGTCCGTGTATGAGTTTGTAGCTTTTGTGTGTAGGAAGAGTGTGATGGGGTTTATGTTCCATATTAGTGTCCTCCGTGTAGGGTGAGCTACTCACCGCTGGATTGTGTTCTTGGTTGTTAGCTTGAAGGGTGCTGGTGTCCATTTGTAGGAGTTATCGGTTCTTCTTTGTGGAGTTATCTTGTGGTGCTCTGTTCTTCTTGTGGTGTGGGTTGGTTCTTTTTCTGGTCTCTACTGATTGGGCAGTTCTGCGAGCGGGTGGTTGTTGGGCGTCCTGGCTCAACCCCGATCGATCGGGGGAGCTCTCTGGTGTGTATGGCTGCTGCCGATGGCCCAATGCGCCCGATGTGTAAATATCAAGCATGGTGTAGCATAACTGTTACTTGGATGAATGCTAGTATAGAGATACAGTTTCACTTTTGTCACAAGTTAGCCCGGTAGTATTAATATTTAGCAAGGTGTAGCATAACTGTTACTTAGATGAAAGCTAATACAGAGATGCAGTTTCGATTATGTAGCAAGTTATCCCCGTGGCGTTAGGTCAGGTATGTTGCTATTTACATTTCAACAGTTATATGTAATTTCATTGGTGTTGAGCTTAACTTACAGTTCCGTCATCGTTGTACTCAGGTTGTGCAAACTCGTGTCCCTTAAAAGGTTAGTGTTTTTAGTCCTTTGTAGGTTAGTTTGATCTGCGGATTGGGTAGAGTGTGCTGGCTGTATGTTCGCCTTAGTGCCTTGCCAAAGGGCCACGCCTAAGGGCCCTCTGGCGAGGCCCTCAGGTGCAGGTACGCCTGCCGGCGTGCTCCCTTTAAATGTTCAGCCAGGGTCCCGATTGGGCCTTGGGAAGTGGAGCGGGAGGGGCGAGTTGCTCCTGATTCCCTGCCGACGTCTGGTCGGGTCTGCTGGTGGTGTCCAGAGAGTGGAGGTTGCTCCGCCAGCGTGCTCCCTTTAAATGTTCAGCCAGGGCTCCGATTGGGCCTTGGGAGGTGGAGCGGGAGGGGTGAGTTGCTCCCGATTCCCTGCCAATGTCCGGTCGGGTCTGCTGGTGGTGTCTGGAGAGGGGAGGTTGCTCCGTCAGCGTGCACCTTTTAAATGGGTTCTCTGGGAAATGTCCTATTTCTGTTCTGCACCCATTGTTGGGAGAGGGGTTTCTTTGGATGCAAAATAGATGTTCAAAAAGAAAAAGCAAGAACCCTATCACAGTTTAAACACAAAAATAAAGGTTACAGAAATGTTATTGTGGTATTATGAGCTGCACCTTGGCTCTCATTTTTTGTTCTTGCTCCAAGGAATGTGATCACCTTGCATCTCCTTTGTCTTTTGCAGAATATATATTTACATGAAATGCCATGCTGATCCCTTGTGTAGTGTCAGGAGTCAGTGCTTTATATTAGATTTCCAGGCTACATAATTAAACTGCTCAAAGTTTTGCTGCATATAACCATCATTGCAAAGTTAAAAAGAAATAACCTGGGAACCTATTGTTTTCTTTATTCTTGGGGCAGCCATCTGATTGATGTTCTGAGTGAGGGGACTCTCTGTTCTCTGACTAGAGGAGGCCCTTCCATTTTGATTGCCAGGTTGCGTTACCAACTGACTTCAGATGCACCCGACAAGCAGTCCTGGGTTCACCCCATTGCATGCATGTAGTTCTGATTTTCTCTTGCACTCCATAAGAAAAGGAAGGCTACTAGTCCCTGCATGAAACAGGGTAAACCCAGGACTGATTCAAACCTGTCAGGCACATCTGGAGCCAACTGGCAATCCTACTCTGCCGGGGGGAGGGGGGACATCAGCTCTTTTCTCGTTTCAGGCAGCAGATTGTCTGTGAGAAGCCCTTAGATGGGAAGCAATATAGCTGGCTACATCAGGGGAGGGAAGAAGAGGCTGAGAGATGGCCGACTGGAAGGCTAGCTGGTTGCGGAGGGTGGCTATATGGCTTCCTGGGTAGTAAGAGCTGGGGGAGGAGCGAGATGGCTATGGAAGAGAGGGATGAGAGAGAGACTAGGTGAAAACAGGATTGGGGAATGAGAGTGACAGTGGATAACAATAGTATTGGAGGATGTTGGCTGTGTAATTTGGGGTTGGATTTTTGTTACATCTTGGAATGGTTCTGACCTGACATTGTGGGTTTTGGTTGATTGGCTGTGTAATTCTGCCGGTGGTCTGCAGCAGCACATTAAATGCCAGGTTTATTAAAATATGGAATGGGAAAACCATCTTACTAACCAGGCTCTAAAGGAACTGTGATAGACCTCGGAGAGGATTCTCTCTCCTCTTCCTCATCCTACTCCCCACTCTTCAACTTTGTTTAACTCAATGGGTGGAGGCGGGAGAGGTTTCTACCGCTGGATCCTAAATTCAAAAAGTGTCTAGGCATGCCCTACGTGATCTTCAAACATTTTCTTACAGCCTTCTCTAATCTATGCCTTTGAATATATTATTCTGGAGTTCTTTTAACTGTTATGCGTTTGGCATGTTAACTTGTTTCAAATTAACTTCATACAATAGATTCTTCATCCAGGATGACTGGACACAGATTGGCTCTGTTTCACTTATTAGAGGCCTTGTTAAGGTAGTTTTTGGAAATGGAACTAATATGGGTTTGCTATGCCAAAGGATGTGAAAACTTTTTGACTTTTTGATTTATTATTTTGTATTTATTATTTTTAATTATGTTATTGAAAGTGCGGAGTATGTTGTGTAGATCAGTGAAACAAGCTCCTATTGTAATGCATTCTGAACTGTAATTCTGTAGACAGCAGAATGTGGAAAATGGACAAGGGTGTGAAGACTTCTAGAAGGCAATGTTTCTGTGGAACGTAATATAATTTAACATAGGGTACTTTTATATCATTTCCACAAATATGTTTGGGTTTAAGAAACAAAATAAATGGAAAATTAAAGGATACACATACTCCTAAATTTTTTTAAAGCCCTTTTGTTGACGCATGGCATATTGGAGACACTGTTCAAAACCAGCCCCTTCCATATAGTGTTCAATCAATGTTGCCAACGTCACATCAGTTCTGCTCTTGAAAGTTATATTAGCCAACAGTCCTAGTTTCCCATTTGGTTACGTGTACAGATCTGGCATAAACAGATTGATGCTTACAGCAGAAGAAGACTGACCAAAAAACGGGCATACAATAAATAGAACATTTTAATTATACTTGTATTGCTCAGATGATGTCTCTGATTTTCAACGATGTTCCCATAAAACGGTGCAATGTACCAGGACTCGGTGACAAAGATATTCCAAAACTCTAAGGGCCCAATATTCAAGGTCAATATCATTTCTTAGGCACCTAACTCGAGGAACCGGGCATCTAGATCTGTCTGTGAAAAATCTTCTCTGTTCAGTGCCTTAATTTGGGATCTTAAAGTTCCAAGGCGCCTAGATTCAGGTGAATTTCCAGATGAAAATCTAAGCAGCTAGATTTGGCTGAAAATGTCCCCATGTCTAGGTGGCTGAAATTTGGCCTGATTGAGTTTAGTGATTTGCAAGCTTTTTTTGAGTTTCAGCTTACCTGACAAATTTCACTGAAGTGATAACGCGGGACATCTTCTGGAGACTTGCTTAATAATTCTTTTTCACGGTTGAGTATGTTATTCAGTTTTTCTTTTATATCCTTCTGAACACATTAAAAAAAGCACATTAGATATTTTGAATCTAGCTCTCTGTAATCGAAGTGGGGCTCGGGGTATGCTTTGATAAGAGTCTTGACCATACAGACAGGAAAACTTCTGACTTGACTAGTAAAGTTCTGATTAGCACTCAAAGATGTCAGTTCTATGGAGCTTTCCTGATCCCTGATCTCAGATTCTGTGGCCCTTCATTTTATAATCTTCTTTTGTTTCCAATAACTAAGAACAGATGGTGGATGGTTTTTAGGACAGCATCTTACGATTCGCATCTTCATGAGACTATCCAAAGGTGCATGGAGCACAAGCCTAGTGGCTACAGCAAGGGACTAAGGACCAGGAAAACCAGAAAATCAAATATTATTTTACTGCAGCTCCTGTTTGGCGTAATTGGACCTAGCTGCCAATAACACATATTCAGGGGCATGTTTACTAATATGCGCTATCCATTAGTGTGGCATTTGCCAAGCGGGAGGTGCGCCACACTAACAGCGTGGGCCTGTACCCTAAAAGCCCTGAGCTAACTGGGTAGTACACGATTGGAAGGGGATTGGGTAGGTTAGGAGCAGAAGGTGGAGGCTGACGGCATATTGCTCTTAGTGTGGGTGTTATGGAGGCACACTAACCGCGAATGTTGCCGTTAATAGGGGTGCACTTAATGTCACCTGAAGCGGCGGCGGTAAGTGCACCTGCATATCGATTAGCAACACGCTAACGGCAGGGAGATGGATGCACACACCCCTAAAGTTAGCCTGGGCCTCTAACAGTGTTAGCATGTGTTAACAGAGTAGCACACACTGGTAAATCTAGCTATGAGACTGTACGTTTTCTGGGGGACAGGGAAGTAGCAGAATATAAGTTGCCTTAAACTACTGCTGAAAAAGCATGCTCTAAACCCCCAAAAAATGAAAAAAATATAATAATAATAAAATGTGTTTACTTTAGAGCAGTCATACTCGCTCCTCTGTGGTGGTGGGGGGGGGGGGGAGAGAGAGAGCCAGGATATTAGGTAGAAAATATTTCTAAAATGACAATAAAATACATTTCTCTTTTTTAAACATTCTTGGTACCGACTTTTCCAATACAGTTTCCAAAATAAAGGCATTTGAAAAAAAATCCCTAGAAAACATTTGGAAAGATTTTTCTCCTATGATTCAGCTCCTTTTTCATCATGGGGAGGGGGGCCATTGTTTGCACTGTAATGTTGGAAGCACACCCACCCCAGCAGCCTTTGGGGCATCTCAGCTTTCATGGCCTTTTCATCAGGAAGTCTTTTGATATTTGAGTTTCCTCTGGGTTCTCTACTCTGCAAAGTTTTCTCCGTTTTCACTGTCTGTTTGTCCTTGGAGTCTCAAAGTGCTGCAAACAGTGTGGTCCGTCTTCATTCAGAAAGCCATAGAGAATCTGTGTCATCGTCATAAATATTCTGGCTTGGCGCCATAGTTTCATATTGGTAGTAAATAAAGAATGTGGGCCCACATGTGGTTTATAGAAATAAGAGAGTTTAACAGCAGCAGATGGGAAAAAGGAGTGGGAAGAGACCATGGGGATTGTTTTAGAAGGCTTTTTTGTGATTTACGTGTGTATAATTAGGCATATACACATGGAAATGGTCATTTCAGAAAGGGCCTAATTTACATGTGAATGTCCTTAGTACATAGAAATTTTGAGGGGACATGTCAGGGAGTGGCCAGGGTGGGTTGAAAATCTACACCTGCATTTCCCATTTCAGATACGGGATACACACGTATGACCAAAATTGTGCACATCAGGATTTATACCTGATCCTTGACACGTGCAAGTTTTTTATAAAGTAGGCACTTCGACCAGCCCTTTACAAGAGGCTAGTTAAATATGGAGAGAGAAATAAACTTAGATGGGGCAGAAGAGACATCATCACAAGAGATGGCATCCTAAGCCTTCATCTCCAAGGGAGCTTAAGATAATTTAATGATCAGATGCAGCAGTACCATCCTGAAAGACCCCAATCCAGTGCTTCCCACTGCTGTGATTACCGGTGATCGCCATGGCAGCAAAATCACAGCAGAACAATGCAGCTCCGGCCCGGATGCAGGTGAGTAAGGTGGTCAGGGCCTGTCCACGTGGGAGCATGGAGTTGGCACAGGCTGAGGAGGAGCCTTGGATGGCTCTGCAAGTGGTGGAGAGGATTGTTCGGTTGATCCTCTTACCATTGGGTGAATGAAGAGCCTTCTGCACGCATTGAAGGAAGAATTAAAGCAAGAGTTTAACTATGTGGCAGATGAGGTCCGGGCTATGGCGGATTTGGGGGCCCAGGTGGAGGAGGCTGAGAAAAGAGACAAGGCGCAGGATGTGGAGATCGAAATTCTTTCTGGGCAAATGAATAAGCTTGAGACGGCTTGGTCGGAAGTGCAGAGTAAATTGGAGGATAATGAGATCACGCCCACCACAATAATTTGCATAGTGCAGGGTGTGCCGCAGGACGAGTGCTATAAAGATGCAGCAGCAGTGGAACAGAGGGTGTTTCAGCAGATCTTGCAGTCGGTGAAGCCTGGAATTGAACACCCTAAAGTAGTAATGGAACAGGCACACCGGGCTGTGGGGCTCCCGAGGGCCAATCGACCTAGAGATATTGTTGTGTGTATAGCAAGATTCCCCATGAAGGAGTGACTTATACAGACCTCATGGAGGATGTCCGAGCTGAGTCTGGATGGGCATAGGATCACTTTGTTTGGAGATTTATAGAAACATAGAAACAGAAATATGACGACAGAAAAAGACCACATGGCCTATCTAGTCTGTCCTTCCATATCAACAACTACAACAGTCCCCTTTTTACCTTTAGAGATCCTCTGTGTTTGTCCCATGCTTTTTTGAATTTAGTTACTGTCCTCATCTCTACCACCTCCACTGGAAGACTATTCCACGGATCCACTACTCTTTCCGTAAAGAAATATTTCCGCATATCACTCCTGAATCTATCTCCCTTCACCCTCAACAAAACAAAAGATATTATAATGCCTCTATATCGTTCCATGGTGAGACCGCACCTTGAATATTGTGTGCAATTCTGGTCGCCGTATCTTAAAAAGGATATAGAGTTATTAGAAAAGGTTCAGAGAAGAGCCACCAAAATGGTAAAAGGGATGGAAGGATACTCCTATGAAGAAAGGCTAAAAAGGTTAGGGCTCTTTAACCTGGAAAAGAGACGGCTGAGGGGAGATATGATAGAAGTCTATAAATTAATGAACGGAGTGGAACAGGTAAACGTAGATAGATTGTTTACGTTATCAGAATATAGAAAGACTAGGGGACATGCAATGAAGCTACAGGGTAAACTATTTAAGACTAATAAAAGAAAATATTTTTTCACTCAACGTGTAATCAAACTCTGGAATTTGTTACCAGAGGATGTAGTAAAGGCTGTTAGTATAGCTGGGTTTAAAAAAGGTTTGGACAAGTTCCTGGAGGAAAGGTCCATAAACCATTATTGAGAGGGGACCCAGGATATCAATGCTTGACCCAGTACAAGCATTGCGGAACCTGTGTCTTTTGGGGAAACTGCTAGGTACGTATGACCTAGATTGGCCACTGTTGGAAACAGGATACTGGGCTTGATGGACCTTGGTCTGACCCAGTATGGCATATCTTATGTTCTTATGTTCTCATCCCATGGCCCCTCGTAGCAGAACTTGCTTTCAATTGAAAGAGGCTCTCTTCCTGAACATTTATGCCATGGAGGTATTTAAACATCTCAATCATATCACCTTTATCCCGCCTTTCCTCTAAGGTGTACATATTAAGATCCTTCAGTCTGTCCTCATATGCTTTATAATGAAGACCACTAATCATTTTAGTAGCCACCCTCTGCACCGACTCCATCCTGTTCACATCCTTTTGAAGGTGCGGTCTCCAGACTTGCACACTATACTCCAAATGAGGTTGCACCAAAGATTTATACATAGGCATTATCACCTCCTTTTTTCTGCTAGCCATTCCTCTCCGTATGCACCCAAGCATCCTTCTAGCTTTTGCCGTCACCTTATCGCAAGCAACCTTACAAAAGCGGAAGGAGTTTCCTGATATGACAGTGCTCATGCAAAACTCACTAAAGTATCACTGGCTTCATCCATTTGGACTGCATATCACCAAGGATGGCAAGGCTTATCAGAGCCGAAAAGTGGAGGAGGCCTGGGAGGAACCTGGACTGGTAACTGGGGGTCCCTAACAGTTGCTGTCAGTGCCCACCTTGGGCCTTCCTAAACCTAAGTAGCAGCGTGTATCTGAAGGTGGGAAAGGCCTCAAGCACCAGTCAGCCAGAGCCATGCAGGAGGGTCCAGAGGGTGCCTGAAGACTTATTGGCAGCCGGGGTCCTGTATGGGACTTGTGGATATTTTTTGCTGGGACAGCCAGGCGTTCTCAGCTTGGATGATAACTTAGACTATTTGATACACTGTCAACAATTAATATTTCTTTTGTTCATTGCTGTTTAGCTAATGTTCTGTAATGTTAGTTTGTTATGCTGCAGTTGCGGAGCCTTGAGATGGTGAAATGGTTAATTGGGGAGGAGGTGCATGTATGTTATGCGGTGGTGGGTCGGGGGAAGGGTAGATCCATTGTGGCTGGATGAGTGTGTGTGATGAGGGATTGGTAGTGTTGAGCTTGTAGGCTGGGTGATGAGAGTTAGAATGTATGAGGCAGCTGTTCTTGTGAAGGGTGTTACTCCTCGATGTACCAGTTTGCAGTGTGGTTGTGGGGAAGGGTCTGGAAAGAATTAGGGGAGGGTAAAAGGGGTCGAGGTGGAGATAGTGGGGGAGGGTTAGGAGAGTACAAATGGGGCGGGTTTATGGATGAGTGGTTATTGGAGGGGAGTGTGGAGTTCAGGCAAGTGATTTTGGGGGTGGCTTTGATGTGTTGTGGACAGGAGCGATGTAATAGATACTCATGGAAGCACGTGTGATGTGTATCTGGAATGTGGTTGGGTTGGAATCACCTATTAAATGGAAGAAGGTTTGGATGGCTTTATGCCATTATAAAACAATGGTGGGATTCCTACAGAAGAATTATCTGGACACAAGTGAGCACTGGAAGCTGCAGACTACTTGGGAAGTTGCTGTTGGTCAGCTTCTGCTCCTAATTCCCAGAGGGCAGGGGTGGCTGTCCTTATTCATAAAACAGTCCCTTTTGAGGAAGAGAAAGTTATTAATGACCCTAAAGGGCAGCATTTAGGGGTCTTGGGAGAAATCTGGGGGGAGCGTATCTGGTTAATCTCTATATACTTCCCAACCGGGAATAATGAGCATATTTTTTGCTCAAATTGGTGCGTTGCTCCTGGCATTAGAGGTTGCCCCATATACTTGCAAGGGATATTAATCGAATTGATGATACCCAGCTAGATCATCAGCCGGTAGCTCGGGGGGGTTCCCTGCAACATAAAGGGTTGGCATGGCCTCGTCAGGAGTGTCAGCTACTTGACTGGATTATACTGGGCCCAATATTCGAAAGGCAGCAGTGGCAGGATTTTGCTGTTTTTAATGAGGTGCATAAAGCAACACAGAGTCTTTATTGGGAGACGGCGAAGTACGTACTTCGAGGGGCAATCATTGTGTATGTGGCACAGTGGTGGAAGCAGTTAATTGGCACACTCTTGTGTTTAGGGGAGCAGGTCCAGTTGGTACAATGGCAGCTGACACAATGTCCTTCTGTGGACTTCCAGGAACCATTAATTCAGCTTCAGGCATCGGTTAATGGAATTTTGCATCAGAAAACATTGCAGACTATCCAATACCAAAAACATAAACTGTTCAGATTTGGCAATAAATCGGGTCACTACTTGGCACAGTTGGTGCAAACAGCACAGGGGCCATGCTTTATGGTGGCCCTGAGGGATGAGCAGGGAGCGCGTTATATGGATAATGCCTCTATATGTGCATGGTTCATGGTATTATACGTCCTTGAATGGGAGGCATTCGGGTAGAGAGGAGGCATGGGATCCATTTTTTTGAGGGCTTGGGGCTTCCTGCACTCACTGAGGAGCAAGAGCAGTGTTTGCGTGCATCATGGACTGGGGCTGAAATTATGGTCATTATTAAGGAATTGAACAATCTGAAGGTGCCAGACCCTGATGGGTTTTGTGCTGAGTTCTATTGGTCGATGAAGTGACAGAGCCCTTGCGTGGCATGTTTGAAGAGTTTCAGGTTATGGTTTCTCTACTTGGAGCAATAAATCGGGGCCTCATAACTGTTTTGCCAAAGCCTGGAAGGGATGATGAGATTGTTGGATTGTACTGCCCCATTTTGTTTCTTAATGGGAAACAAGAGACCAAGATTTGATTCCTACTAGCACTCCTTATGGCCTTGGGCAAGTCTCTTAACCCTTCATTGCCTCAGAAGAATCGAAGTTATCAATGTCTCTGTTTAATGTGCATTAGCAAGTTTAAGAATGCAAGCCGCGTTGACTAAAATGATAAAGCGGTATAAAATAAAAACCTGTTAGTATTAATTTTGACATCTACCTTATTTATTTAAGACCACGACACAACGGTTAAACCAGTTGTTACCCTGGTTCGTGGCCAAGGAACAGGTGGCTTTTATACCGGTCCAGCATGATGCTATCAATGAGCTGAGGGTGTTGGCCAGATTGGAGGCTATCCTCTAGTGGGTTGAGGCAACTCTGATGGTTAGCTTCAATTTAGAGAAAGCCTTTGATAAGGTCTCCTGGCCTTATTTGTGGTATGTGCTCCGGAGGTTTGGCTTCAGTATGGAGGCTGTGGAGTTAGTGCAGGCCTAGTATCAGTCTCCACAGGCAAGCATGGGGGTTAATGGCTTTGTTTCCAAGTGCTTTGGATTGTGAGGTGGTACCAGATAGAGATGCCCCCTCTCTCCAGGATTGTTTGCTTTGTGCATGGAGCCCTTGGCTCCTAAATTGAAGGAGGATCCTGGGGTGAGAGGAGTCTGGTTTGGGAGGGAAGAGATTAAGGAAACCTTGTTTGCAGATGATGTGTTAATGTTGCTTAGTAACCCTCAGGTGTCACTGTCGCGGATAATGAGATCTTCCAGGACTTAGAAGGGTTCTCATGGCTGCACGTTAATAAAGATAAATTCCTGGCCTTGGATGTAACAGGCGGTATGAGGGGAATTGGAGGGGAGAGTTTCCCATGCATGGGCGAAGGGATCACTTAAATATCTTGGCTTGGTGTTACCCCAGAATCTTGAGTTCCTATATGCTCTCAGTGTTGGGCCAGTTTTGATGGGGGCTGTGGAGAAATTATGCACTTAGTGTGATCTGCCGCTTTCATTGCTGGACTGAGTGCAGTTGTTGAAGATAATGATCCTACCTCGCTGTTGCTGTTTGTATACACTTCAGTCCTTGCCACTGGTGCTTAAGAGGGCTGATTGTGACAAATGGGGGAGAGTGGTTAGTCAATTTCTGTGGAAGGCCAGGAAGCCGCATATGCATTTGAAAGTGCTGCAGCAAATAGTGATGGATGGGGGCCTGGGTGTGCCAGATCTGAGCCTGTACAATGTGAGTTGTCTGCTGTGCTTTGTGAGGCGTTGACTGGGGGGAGAGGGCAGAGGTGATGGACTGGTCCTGGAGGATCAGCTGATGTCACCCTGTAGTCTGGCGTTTGCTTTTTGTTCAGGGGTTCCTTGTCGTTACATGGTGGGCCCATAAAGCTTTTTAGTACAGCCAGTGTATTTGACTTGGTGCTAAGTTCAAAAAAGTTGGGCTTGCAGACTGGGGTGTCAGGCTATCTTCCCCTGTGTGGGAATGCAGACTTTGTGCCAGGACTGGAGGAGTGTCTGCTTGCTTACTGGGAGCAGAGAGGGTTGTGCTGGGTTGGACAGTTTCTGGAGGGGGAGGGGGAGTGGGAGCCAGATTCGGAGTTTTGATTCTTTGAGCCAAGAGTATCAACTTGGGAGCTAGAGAATTCTATAGTTACTTTCAAAAACGTCATTACATATTGCAGCAGCTTGGGCGATATCCTCAAGCCTTCCAGGATACAGCCTTTGATCTTATCCTCCTCAAGCAGTCATTAAAAATGGGGCTTATCTCTTGGTTCTATCGTCAGCTTTATGAAGAGCCAGCAGGGGAGGTTTTCTCCACAGTGTTTTAGAGATGGGTACGTGATGTGAATGTGATGTGGATGATTTCTGAGATTGTGTGTATGGGGTGATTGAAGTAATGGAGACAGGGCCAGCCGGTCCACTTGCCAGGCTAGGCAGACGCCTATGGTGGCAGACCTCTTTGGGTGACAGACCATGTGCTTTGGCACATATGGTTTGCCACTTCTGACCCCCCTCCGACAGGAAGTTATGTCGGAGGCAGTGAGAAGCGGCAGGCCATGTATGCCGAAGCACATGGCCTGCTGCGGGCCGCTGTGTCAAGCCAAGCCATCCCGCCGACCCCACCAACAGAATTGGTGGCAGCAGAAGGCAGTGGCATGGCTCTGAGTCGGAGGGAAGGGCAGCACGACTCGAAAGGGGGGGGCGGTACAGTTGGGGCTACTGCCTGGGGTGGCAGAAACTCTTAGGCCAGCCCTGGGTGGAGTGACCCATTTTAAATTTCTACATAGGTTGTACATGTCCCCTCAGAAAGCATGTTGGACAGGGATCGCCAAAGTGGCGACCTGCCCAAAGCACATAACGGAGGTGGGAAAGTTTGTGCATTGTCTTTGATCCTGTCCCCATATTGTTGTGTTTTGGAATGCTGCATTTCAGAGCCTCTCTGCTACAAGCGGATATACAGCCGAATCCATGCTACAAGCGGACATACAGCCGAATCCAGCAGTTTTTTTACTGGATCATTGGTATGATCTGGTTTGTTAGGAAAGCATGTTTCGTTGCAAAATGTTGTCTTATGCAATTCTGAATTGACGCTCAGCCCTCAAGTTTGGAGGTATTGTGTGTGCAGCTGCATATCCTCCTGCGTATGGAACTCTTAACAGAGGTGATGTTGGGGTTGAAGAGACGCCGAACCTTCTTAAAGATCTGGCATCCATTTCTGATGTCCCTGTTCCCAAAGTGTTGTAGTAACTAAGCTCCTCAACTTGTTGTATGTTTAGTTATGGGTGGGTGGGGTGGGGAATTGGTTGTCTTTTAAGGTAGTTGGCTTTCTTGAAGTATTGGTTGTGGGATTTGTACTCTGTATCCTTCGACTGTTCCATGTTTTCTACTGTTTTGCTTTGTATGGAAAAGCAGCATCTGTAGTTAATTTACATGTGTAGGTTTGCAAATTGGGCGACCTGCATGATTAAACAGTCACACCTGGAAGTGCCGAAATACCAAACTCTGCGTGTCTGCACTTACATGTAGGAAATGTTGAGTTGCCCCTGTCGATTTTTCCAATGTGTGGATTTGTAATGTGGTTCCTCCCGCTCCATTTATCGGCACATACATGTGCACTCCTGCACCCTTTAATTCAGATTTTAGAAAAGGCTTTGCATTTATCAGAACCCTTTCTAAAACACCGGCAGAATCATAAATGTCACAATCTCAACATCTCAATTCCGATCTCCACATCTTTTCTAAAAAATGCCTTGACATGGGTTAAGAAATTACGATCATCCCCAACTCACGAAAGTCACATCAGAAGATTGCTAACCTATGATGGGTGGGAGAAGGAATTTCATCATTTGCATTATGCCACTTTCGTTGCCTTATAGCAATTATTTGAAAATGTAGATCTGCCTAATCAATTGTTTGCTCTACAGAATCACTAAATAATTATCTGTCCTGAGCTAAAAGTGAGGGCATCGAATGAATTCAAAAGCAATTATGTTGCTGATAAAGCACTTGCCGCACCAATTAACTCTTAAAAGCCCTCAGCTTTATTCAATAAAGATTTTTTTTCATAGGGACAGAATGGGAAAAGGCCCCCTATGCAGAAGGCCCTGTGACTTTTAGACAATGAAATGTAAAAAAATAAACGTAAACTCTTTTCATAGTTCTACTTTTCTATTAGCTATCACTTCAGCAGTAAAGTGCTTGCAGGCCCACGCTGTTACCTGGTAGCTTCTGGACACTGACTTGGCATTAGGTGCATGGGAAAAATGCTCTACTACAACCATGTTGCTTCCTTTACTTATATTTACTGAATCATGATCAGCTATAAGGTAAGTGCATTTTAAAACTAAACCTTGCTAAAGTAAAAAACAAATGCTACTTGAGAGACCAATGACGGTATGCATAATACTCTTCTCGTATACAAACATTTTTCTAAAAAAAGGCTGAGTTTTTTAATGTGGATGGTCGTTGTTACAGAATATACAGAAGTTTTTCTTATATATGAGTATTCTCTTTTTACCTGTATGACATCAATTAACTTCTTAAGATTTGTGGATATCCAGTCACTGTACAGAGAACGATCAAGTGCTTCCAAGAGGGCGCTACAAAGCAGTCAGCACATTAATTTAAAAAAAAGACATCAGTACTGTTAAGATGAAAGTGAGGATGAATAGATTATTACTTTATTTATCTTCATTTGAAAATGTACAGTGGCATGCAAACATTTAGGCATCCCTGGTAAACTGTATGCTTTAATGAACCCCTGAGTGAACAGAAGCTTACACAACCCCTATCTGGTAGAAAGTTAAATACAGCATCTCTTTATTTGCTGACTTTTAACAGATCAAAAAGGATTAAAAGAAAGTGAATATGGCAGGCAGAACCTCCGGTTCAATTATTACTATTGTTTTTGTTGTTGTTGTTGTTGTTAATGAGGCTCAAAATATTTAGTCTACAACGAAATGTTGGTCAGCTGTAGGAGTGAACTCCAGTAGCAACGTAACACTCCACCGTACCAAAACTGATGTTTAATATTTATAAAACAGCTTTCAAGAAAGACAGAAACACGTCTTCTTATCACACAATCTCTTAGCAGCACATATATCCGCTAATAAGGAGATCTCAGAACTATCGGGCTATAAAATGGATTACATTGATTGCATCAATTATTGTAAAACATTTGCCCTGCCACATCAATGACCTTCCTTATAGCAAGTTCATACAAAATGAGCCATAAACAACGAAGCAGCAACTTAACTTTCAACACAGCTTCGATCTATCAAAATCCAGTGCTCAAAATGTTTAGTGACACCTTCAGGCCTTGAAGACAATTCTGTGATTGAACATATACTCTGACCTTCTAATCTCTCAGTTTGCGACTGTTGTTCTGTTTACTTTCATCAACCAACAGCACATCTAAGCAGCTATCTGAGCATTAGAAACTGAAAAACAATTCCACCGTTAAGAAAGCGAGGTTACTTACCTGTACAGGGGTTCTCCATGGACAGCAGGATGTCAGCCACATGTGGGTGACATCATCCGACGGCACCATGAACGGAAATGCTCTCCAATAGCTCAGAAGAACCTAGAAGACTCTTCTAAGCATGTTCCAGTCACCCCACCCCAGTGCCCGCCCCTTTCCACCTCAGTCTGTTCTCCAGCTGTGGACACATTCATCCTAGAGGACAAGTTCATCTTAATAGGGGAGGCGAGTGGTTTGTGTGGCTGACTTATCCTGCTGTCCACAGAGAATCCCTTACATGGAACTGTTAAAGTCACAGAAAAATCGGAAAGACCAAGAAAGAACTGCTTGAAAATTGATCAAATTTACGAAACAAAACCTACAGATCACTAAATGAAAACTTTTCTATGACCTCATTATAAAAGCTATCATCTAAACTGTACAAAAGAAAATCTTGATAAACCTGAAAACATTTGGAACCAAGTGCTTTGGAGTGATGAAACAACATTTGAACTGTTAGCCACAATCACATAACAAAAGATGAAGTACTTGAGGAAAAGAATACCTTGTCAACCAGTAAGCACAAGTGTGGCTTCGGTGTTGTGTGGCAGCCTACGGCATGGGAAATTTTGTGTGGGTGGGAGGAAGAACGTCTTCAATTAAGTATCAACATTTCCTAGAAGCTAATGTTCAGTCAGTGAAGAAACTGAAGCTGAAAAGTTTGGATATTTCAGCAAGACAGCGATTCGAAACATACGTTGTAATGTCATAAAGACCTTATAGGAAAGAGTGGCCCTTCTCAGTCCCCAGACTTGAATATTATTGAAGACCTGTGGAGGAAATCTCAAACATGCGCTGCATGCAAGGAGATCTGAGACTATTTCTGAACTAGAAAAGTTCTGCAAGGAAGAGCGGGGAAAAAACCCAAAGGCAAGACTAGGAAGACTTTCAGCTGGTGACAGGAAACTTTTGGAAGCTGCTATTTCTGCCAAAAGAGGTGTTACAACATACTGACTGAAAGGGTGCACAAACCTTTGTACCTAACACATTCACTGTTTCCCTAATTTGATTTTGGAAAATACTGCAAATAAATAATAAATATGCATTCAAATTTGCAGAAAAATGTTTGTGCGTAGAGGCTGTGTCAGCTTGTGTTTACGTAGTGATTCTTGAAACATAACGTTTGATCGGGGGTGCCTAAACCTTTGTGTGTAACTATACTCCCTCCTGTAGAGACTGAGGGCAGCTAGCTGTCACCGCTGAACTTAAGACCCTGATGTTCAATGCTGGGGGCAGATCCGGCCACTGGCATTGAATATTTGGGTCAGTCGGATAGGGTTGAAAGTAATCCGGCACCGGTGATATTCAGCCGCTACCCGGTTAGCTTTAGCAACAAAAATTAGGACAGCCTTTGAAGTGCCTAACTGGGCAGCGACTGGATATTGCTGCTGCCTAGTTCTCCCAGGTACCGCTTCCACTTTGTCCCCAAAATAGCGCCTAGCAGCGGCACCTGCGGATATTCAGCGTGGTTAGTGCCGCTGAACATTCTGGTTGAATATCGGGCCCTAAAAGTGCTGCTGAAAAAAAGGAATTTAAAAGGGAAAGCTTCTGCTCAAAATTCAAAGTGTTTTTTAATCCAGCCAATAATAAACACTGATCCAGCTGGAACGTGGACCTGTCATGTGTCCAGGTGGGTTCCAGCAGAGCTCCGGCCCCTTATCATGGAAAGGAAAAGAGTGCTGAGACACTGCTGGCCTAAAATGGATCCTGGAGTTTCTGCTAAGCAGGCAAAAAATGGGCTTGATTTTGAGCATGAGAGAGTTTGCCTTAGGCTACAACATTCGGAAGATTCTCAGAAACAATCAATATATAATTAAGTAGAATCCTAAACAAAGCTCTAATAATCATCTAGCTATGCAATAACACAAGGGGGAGATATCCTTGTGTGTGTCTGTGCAGGTGACATCTGCACTAATGCGCGCACACATCCATCTCCTCACAGACCATTCACTACGTACCCTACACTCGGCCGTTGTAGCTGGGCCAGGGATGAGCAGATGGAGTACCAAGGACGAGAAGAGCTGCCTGCTACGGAGGAGGTGCAAACTAAGGAGACTAAGGGAACATTTTCCCAGCCGTACTGAATGTTTCTTTCAGCTGCATATAATTTTGGTTTAGGGACTGTACCAATAAAGAGGATTTTTAAGAAAAATGTCAAATTATATTGGACTGAAGTTTTGGGAGGGGACTAGAGTAATGGCATTTCAGCTATCAGGCAGTGAGAGCCTTAGGGCACTTGCTTCCCCACCAGGACCCCGCCTCCCCCACTTGTGAAGTGGTAACACATCCCACCCATGGGACGAGGGTTACTTCTGTCTTTTCTTTCCCTTCCCACTTCCCACCATGAGTCATGGCGCATCTCTGCTTCCCTACTTTTCACGTGTCTTTTCTCCTCTCACATCACATCATGTCTCTGCACCCCTCTCTTTGAACATATTCCACCCTCTCCCTTACTGTCCTCCTCCTCCTCCTCCCCCTACATCAGCGTAAAAGTGGTACTGAAAGCCATGGGAGGAGATGAGAGCATCAACGGACTGGGAATAGAGAGAGAAAAGGAGAGGTCCTAAGACAGAGCCTGAAACGAAATAAAAAGCCCACAGAGGGGTGTAGAGGAGAGATGGGTGGAATAGAATGTGGCTAGCCAGTCAGCCATAACACTTGCCAGATAGCCACAGCACTTGCCAAACAAGACTATTCTGTCCATCTGACTAACTCTCTTGGCTCTTACCCTCGCCGTCTCTTTACAGCTCTCAACTCTCTCCTCAAAGTACCTCCGCCTCTGACCTCTCCCTCCCTTTCTGCCTAGACCCTGGCTGACTACTTCCATGGTAAAATCCACAAGATCACACTCCATTTACCCATGAAGTCAACTACTTCCCCTCCTCCCCCATTCATGTTGATAACCCCTGTGACCCTTATGCTTTAAAGCTCCTCTCCCTTACCTCATCATTCAACCTCCAGCTTTGCTCTACTGCCCCTACTCAACAGCAAGGCCACTGCCTTGACCTTGTATTCTTCTCTAATTGCTTATCCTCAAACTTCTGTACCTCACTTCTTCCCTTATCAGACCATCAACTGCTAAGCTTCACTCTTCATCACTCACCACCCCAACCTCACCCTGTCTCCTCCAACCTCTTTAGAAATCTACATGCTATTGAACCATTGGCTCGCTCCTCCACTGTCTCATCACCTGTTTTCTCCACTATATCCTCTGAGTCTGTTGATGAGGCAGTAGCTTCCTATAACGCTGCACTCTCCTCTGCTTTGAATGCTCTTGCTCTGCTCATGCCACATCCTGTGAGACATACTGTACCTCAATCCTGGCTATCTTCCACTACCTGCTATCTACGTTCCTGTGTCCGCTCAGTTGAGCACGCTTGGCTCAAATCCCGCACCCTTGCAGATTTTCTATACTTTAAATTCATGCTTCTCTCTTTCCGGTCAGCCATAGCACTTGCCAAACAAGACTATTATGTCCATCTGACTAACTCTCTTGCCTCTGACCTTGGCCATCTCTTTACAACTTTTAACCCTCTCCTCAAGGTACCTCTACCTCCGACCCCTCCCTCCCTTTCTGCCCAGACCCTGGCTAACTACTTCCATGACAAAATCCACAAGATCACACTCCAATTCCCCAGGAGGTCGGCTACTTTCTCTCCTCCCCCTCTTCACTCCCAACCTTCCCTCCCCCCCCCCCATCTCTTCCTTTTCTATGATCTCTGAAGAGGAAACCACTCATCTTCTTCCTCATTCAAAATCATTACCTGCTCCTCGGATCCTATTCCCATCCATCTCATTAGCTCCATTTCCTCCACTGTAGTTCCCTCCATCCAGCCTTCAAGCATGCTGTGGTCACTCCCCTCAAGAAACTCTCACTACACCCTATCTGTCCTTCTCACTCTCACCCCATCTCCCTCCTCCGCTTTATTTCTAAACTACTTGAATATCTGGTTTACCGCTGCTGCCTCGACTTTCTCTCCTCTCAAGCCCTTCTGGATCTACTACAATCTAGCTTTCGTTCTTTACATTCTACTGAAACGGGTCTTGCCAAAGTCTCCAGTGACCCGTTCCTGGCAAAATCCAAGGGCCTTTACTCAGTCCTCATCCTTCTTGACCTTTCTGCTGCTTTTGACACTGTTGACCACAACCTTCTCCTTGATATCTTATTTATTTATCTTCTCTTATATACTGTGCTATTCTGCATCAGTGTGGTTTACATTGAACAAACTGAAATTACATTGAACAGGGTATTATAACTTTGAAATAACTATTTTACAGGGAACATGGGCTATGGAGGGTTAAGTGGCATGCCCAAGACCATAAGGAGCATCTGTGGGACTAGAAACCCCAGTCCTTCTGGCCCAAGGTTGCTGTCCTCTAGTGGGATTTGAACCCCCAACCTTCTGGCCTGAAGTACCTTGCCCCAACCACTAGGCTACGCTTCCACTCCACTCCACTCCACAAGGATATTGTGTCCTCGCTTGGTTTTAAGGGTTCTGTGCTATCCTGGTTCTCTTCTTATCTTTCCCATCGCTCTTTCAATGTTTGTTTTGGTGGATCCTCCTCTATTGCAGAGGGTAGGGCTAAATGGCCAATTTTCCCAATGGAAAAAAGGTGAATAGTGGAGTACACCAGGGATCTGTGCTGGGTCTGCTGCTTTTTGACATATTCATAAATGACCTGGAAAAGGGAATAACAAGTGAGATTATCACATTTGCAGATGACACAAAACTATTTAAAGTTGTTAAAACCCAAGAGGATTGTGGAAAATTGTAAGAGGATCTTGATAAATTGGAAGACTGGGCATCAAAATGGCAGATGAAATTTAATGTGGACAAGTGCGAAGTTTTGCACCTAGGAAAGAACAACCCAAACTATGGTTACACGATGCAAGATTCCACATTGGGAACCACCACCCAGGAAAAAGATTTAGGTGTCATCGTGGATAACATATTAAAATCCTCTGCCCAGTATGCAGCAGCGGCCAAGAGAGCAAATAGAATGCTAGGTATCATAAGGAAAGGAATAGAAAATAAAACAAAGGATATTATAATGCCTCTGTATCATTCCATGGTGCGACCGCAACTTGAATATTGTGTGCAATTCTGGTTGCCATATCTTAAAAAGGATATAGCATTATTAGAAAAGTTACAGAGAAGAGCCACCAGAATGGTAAAAGGGATGGAAGGCTACTCCAATGAAGAGAGCCTAAAAAGGTTAGGGCTCTTCAACCTGGAAAAGGGATGGCTGAGGGGAGATATGATAGAGGTCTATAAATTAATGAATGGAGTGGAACGGGTAAAGGTAGATTGATTGTTTACGTTATCAGAATATAGAAAGACTAGGGGACATGCAATGAAGCCACAGGGTAAACTATTTAAGACAAATAAGAGAAAATATTTTTTCACTGAACGTGTAACCAAATTCTGGAATTTGTTACCGGAGAATGTAGTAAAGGCTGTTATTGTAGCTGGGTTTATAAAAGGTTTGGACAAGTTCCTGGAGGAAAGGTCCATAAACCATTATTAAAAGGGACATTCCGATTAGCATTTAGCAGGGATGTATGTCCAGTTTGGATGTACATCCTCGCCAAACGCTTGGGCCTGAGATGTGCGGAGAGCTCTGAACAGGGGCGGAAGGGTAAGGGCCGGAGGAGGAGTATGGGCAGGGCAGAGGCCCAGACATACAGGGCCGATTCCAGTCGTGGCCCTGTATGTCCAGGGTATCATGGCTGAAGGCAGTCCAACAGATAGGGCAGGAAATCACGTAGTAGCACGGACACAGTCCAAAACGTGATTTGAGTGGAAAAACAATTTATTAATATATTACTCTAAGACCTATTATACAACCCGACACAGGCTGTGTTTTGAAAACCTTCATCAGGGGTTGTTGAAGTAGGTACTAGAAACATAAAAACATACAAAATAAATAATTTTAAGTGAAACAAAACGGGAAAGAACAAAATGCTAATTAAAATACATGTAAACCCATTGAGATTAATCTTATAAATAATAAACAAAAAATTATAATGTAACTCTATAAACACTAAAAAGTGTGGATACGCAATACCAATAAAATAGTTACAAACAAACAATAACTCATAACTAGAACAATATAAAATTAAATAAAATTAATTAAAACTATAAACACATTAGGGGGTGTAACAAGCAACATAGCTTTCTCTAGGATACCTTAGTTTAATGACCATACAACACTCAGTTGAAGATAACAGAGCTGGAACAAAGAAAACGAGATTAGGCACATGTATACATTGAAAACAATAATCCAAACCATCTCAAACATTAAAACAATAAATAATAAATAAATAGCTAAAAATATTTAAAATGTCTTGGAAAACGAACCGCCTAAGAAAGGCAGCGTGTACACTGTACATATCCGGAAGCCAGGGAGGGAGGAGGTCAAAACTGCAACCCGTGGGTACCAGCAGAGCTACTTAGAAATAAACGTATCTTGACCGTTGGCAATTGTGAATATTAAGTATCTTTTTGTTAAGAAACCTTGGATGAACTACAATAATTTAAATGTAAAAATTATACCAACTGAAACTGAGTTAAAACTAATATTGAACCGGACACTAACATTTAAAATTGGTAAAACTAAAAAGGTGGAAAGAAACTGCGTGAAAATTGTCTTTAAAAGAAAATCCACAAAAGTGTGGACTACCAATAGAACTCATCGAGAGAAACAAAGTGTAGTAAATCTGATCGTGCTTACCAAATTCAGTAGCTAACTCAAATTCTCTCTTTCCAGTTTATTGTATACATATGCATTACCAATGATAGAAGGACTAGACTCCGCCTCCGTTACGCCCCTCAGCTTCCCGCTCAATACGCTAACTACTATCTCTGCGCATGTGTCGGCGTTTCTTAGAAATTTCTTTTCAGTGTGCCGGGCGACTCACTGCTTATTTATTTATTTATTTATTTTATTTAACACTTATTTATATACCGCATCTTCCAGCGATCAGTTGCGGTGTACATTTAACAACAATTAACAATGCAGAGCTTGTTTTACATAGAACAGTTATAACTTTTTACAATGAACATCTTAACTTGAAACAACAAAGTGTATGTAAAAACTATACGGAATATGGTTTTGAAAGCTGAATTTAGACAGCTACTGACTTCGGTAAGTGCGCTTTACTATATCGCTGGTTTCTGGTATATCCAGATTCTTTCATTTTAATATCAGTAGCTTACACTATTTTAGTTTCACTTTATTATTAAATCCTCTGGGGTCCTCTCCATATGCTCTGCCAACCACATTTGATTAAAAATATACATGTCCGGTCTAATAAGAACCACAATTAGAGCGAGTTGCTTTTACTTTCAGTTTTTTCCTATGCACTGGACTTCGTACCGCATAGTTTGGAAAGAGAGAATTTGAGTTAGCTACTGAATTTGGTAAGCACGATCAGATTTACTACACTTTGTTTCTCTCGATGAGTTCTATTGGTAATCCACACTTTTGTGGATTTTCTTTTAAAGACAATTTTCACGCAGTTTCTTTCCACCTTTTTAGTTTTACCAATTTTAAATGTTAGTGTCCGGTTCAATATTAGTTTTAACTCAGTTTCAGTTGGTATAATTTTTACATTTAAATTATTGTAGTTCATCCAAGGTTTCTTAACAAAAAGATACTTAATATTCACAATTGCCAACGGTCAAGATACGTTTATTTCTAAGTAGCTCTGCTGGTACCCACGGGTTGCAGTTTTGACCTCCTCCCTCCCTGGCTTCCGGATATGTACAGTGTACACGCTGCCTTTCTTAGGCGGTTCGTTTTCCAAGACATTTTAAATATTTTTAGCTATTTATTTATTTATTGTTTTAATGTTTGAGATGGTTTGGATTATTGTTTTCAATGTATACATGTGCCTAATCTCGTTTTCTTTGTTCCAGCTCTGTTATCTTCAACTGAGTGTTGTATGGTCATTAAACTAAGGTATCCTAGAGAAAGCTATGTTGCTTGTTACACCCCCTAATGTGTTTATAGTTTTAATTAATTTTATTTAATTTTATATTGTTCTAGTTATGAGTTATTGTTTGTTTGTAACTATTTTATTGGTATTGCGTATCCACACTTTTTAGTGTTTATAGAGTTACATTATAATTTTTGTTTTTATGTATTATTTATAAGATTAATCTCAATGGGTTTACATGTATTTTAATTAGCATTTTGTTCTTTCCCGTTTTGTTTCACTTAAAATTATTTATTTTGTATGTTTTTATGTTTCTAGTACCTACTTCAACAACCCCTGATGAAGGTTTTCGAAACACGGCCTGTGTCGGGTTGTATAATAGGTCTTAGAGTAATATATTAATAAATTGTTTTTCCACTCAAATCACGTTTTGGACTGTGTCAGGGTATCATGGCTGGCCAGGTAATTTATTCTACCTCTGAGGAAGACCCACTGCTTGACCCAATACAAGCATTGTGGAACCTGTGTCTTTTGGGGAAACTGCTAGGTACGTATAACCTTTATTGGCCACTGTTGGAAACAGGATACTGGGCTTGATGGACCTTGGTCTGACACAGTATGGCATATCTTATGTTCTTATTGCTATCCTGCTCTCAGTTGGTGTACCCCAAGGATCTGTCTAGGGTCCACTCCTTTTCTCTCTCTATACCCAGTCCCTTGGTGCGCTCATCTCTTCCCATGGTTGTCAGCTCTGATGACTCCCAGATCTACCTCTCTGTACCTGAAATCTCTCTGGCAGTCCAGGTCAGGATCTCTGCCTGCCTTTCGGACATTGCTGCTTGGAAGACTCACCGTTGCTGAGATTGAACATGGCCAAAACTCAGCTTCTTATTTTTCCCCGTAAACCCTCCTCTCACCTTCCTCCTTTCTCAGTCTCTGTGGATAACTCTTTACTCCTCCCTGTCTCCTCAGCTCGCAATATTAGGGTCATCTTTGACTGCTCTCTCTCCTCCACACATATCCAACTGATAGCTAAAACCTGCCATTTCTTTCTCTAGAACATCAGCAAAGTTTTTCCATTCCTTACTGAACACACTACTAAGAACTTATCCACTCCTTAGTCACCTTTCATCTAGACTATTGTAACCTACTGCTTGCTGGTGTCCCTCTGAATCATCTCTCTCCCCTTTAATCTGTTCAACACTCTACAGCATTGGCTAATTTTCTGCCAGCCTCATCAAGCTCATATTACTCTTCTTCTCAAGTCACTTCATTAGCTCCCTACCCGTTTCCACATCCAGTTCAAACTTCTCCTGCTGACCTATAAGTTCATTCACTCTGCAGCTACTCATTACCTTTCCTCTGTTATCTTTCCCTACACCCCTCCTCGGGAACTCCAGTCTTCTGGCAAATCGCTTTTATCTGTGCCCGTCTGTTCTATTGTTAACTCCAGACTTCACTCCTTTCACCTTGCTACTCTTTATGCCTGGAACAAACTATCTGAGTCTTTATGTCAGGTGCCTTCTCTGACCTTTTTCAAATCCAGGCTGAAATCTCACCTTTTTGCTGCTGCTTTCGGATCTTGACTCACCTGATCTCCTTTGTGTTTCCTTACCATTCCCCCTAAATGTATCCTATGTCTCAGCTATTGTGTTGTCTGTCTTGACTAGCTTGTAAGCTCTGATGAGCAGGGACCATCTTTTACATGTGTCTGTAGTGCTGCGTATGTCTTATAGTGCTATACAAATGTTCAGTAATAGTAGTAACAACTTTTGATATGAAAGGCTGCCAGTCCTATGTTCAATTTCAAGGAAAGATTATTTATTTGATAGGGTTTTGATACAGCTTTGTCATTTTAGTCAAAGTGGTTTGCATTGTAATTTAAACTTGGCAATATACATTAAATATGGACATTGATAACTTGGGTTCTTCTGAGGCAATTGAGGGTTGTGACTTACCCAAGCCAACAAGGAGTGCTAGTGGGAACTGAATCCTGCTTGCTTGGTTCCCAAGCCAGTGCTCTAACTATTAGGCTGCTCCTCCACCCCATTAATGGTCCAATTGCTAAGATCCTCAGTAGATGCATGCCACAGGAGCAGAAAAAGGTTGAATCTGGCCTATCGCACTTACCTTTTGTAATTCTCACTTCCCCACCTAAAGAGTCTCATGCATTCTTTGGGGCTGCAGCTGACACTGATTAAGTCGGAGATGTGAGAAAGCATGCAGTGCTGAAAGCTCCTTGCGTAGATGTTCAGAAGTCCCACTTCCTCGAGAGGCCTGTTGACCACTACACTCTTTAAGAGTACGCTTTTAAGGTCTTCCAAATGTTTCTCAATTTCCTTTCCATCCGATGTGTCCATAGCAGGAAACCGTGATATTTGCCTCCTAACTTCCTCCTTTATGTGATTCTCCAACTGTTCACTCAATTTTAAAGCAGGCTTGGTATCTTTATTGTTTTTAACAGTTTCCTGGGGGGGGGGGGTTTCTTCCCACTTCACTGCCGCCATTATGGAGCGTAGCTGCTGATAGACGTTCTCCTCTCCAAATAAAGCCTGACGGAGAACTGGCCGCATTCTGCAGGCCACTTGCTCATAAAACCTCTCTTTTTCCTTTTCCTCTTTATCCATTCTGTGAATGAGCTTACAAGCTTCAAGAAACTTCCCTTCTTCCACGAAATCATCAAGATTTTGGTCTGAAAGACAGAGAAAAAGCCTACTTATCAGAACTTCATGTGATGGAAATGGTTAATACTAAAAATCGGCAGGAATTTCTCAACCAAACACGAGGACGAGAATGGAACAAAACTGCAGCAGGTCCACCACCTCCTTCACAATCCTGATCCTATAGTCTACAACATTGTAGCTTAAAAGGCGGCTGAATCTTAGAGATGTGCACACAACTGAAGGCTGAAAAAGACATTAGCAGTAGCCCTCCCTCACTCTTCCTCCATGTCATTATCCTTTTTTTTTATTAAACATCTCATCACGCTTTGATTACCCTCATTACAGATTTTCCATTACATCCAATGGTGAAAGCTTTCACAAAAATGCAACCGCCGAATTCTCAGAAAATATTTTTTTAAGCAGGATGTTTCCTTTTTCACACATTCTTATTTAACACAGCGTCATCTGCCATAAGAGCGCAGACTGCTGCATTTAAAACCGTGACTGATCAGTCCTGAGTACATCTTCTCAACTTGGGGGGAGGAGGACTACCTGGAAACTGGAAAGTTTGCATATATAATATGTGAATTTCGCCGTAATGTTTTTTCCTCAGATCTGGAGCTTGAGAACCACCTGGTAGTTTTGACCTTCAAGCTGTTTATGAGGTACATTTGCAAGTAGTTTTTTTTGGGTTTTTTGGATGATGGCTGCCCTACCACATTACCTCACAATGTAATATGAACAATACAGAGTTAAAAAAGAGACATAGGGACAAAAGGAAAGCAAAAGGTAAGGGAGATATTCAAAGTAATTTAGCCGGATAGCGGACCTGCGAACTGGCTAAAACACAGTCACTATGATATTCAGTGACACCAAATGGTTAGTGCTGCCGAATATCTCCACAGACTGCCGACAAAATGCCCGGTTAGAACCAGGACCATCTGTGGGAGGCGTGACAGCGATGACCCAAGCTATCCGGTTAGCAGCAATTTTCAAGTTGCTAACCAGAGAGCTTAAGCGATTAAAATTAGGACAGGTGACTGGCCGTCCTAACTTCTAATCTCCAGGAACAAGCAGGAATGAGTCTTCACATATGGGTACGTCGGTACCGACGGAGCCTGCGCGGGAACGCTCCCCAGCTTCCCAAAAAGGAAAGCTTTTGGGAGCATCCCACAGCGCCTGCGTGCTGCCTTCCCGCCTTTCCTAACCGCCTCTCTTCAGTTCTTCTTTTCCGCGGAGCCAGCAGGTCGTGTTCCTGTCACCGCTGAAGAAGTTCTTTATTTTATTTCTTTGGTCGCGCGTCTGCCTTCTTCGACGTCGGACCAGTACCGCCGGTCTTTTCTTTCTTTTTTCTCAAAAAAAAAAAAAAAAGAATATTTTCCGTTCCACTTCAGTGTATTTTTCTTCGTTGGGCCTTAGGCCTAACAGAAAATTCCTCATGGAAAAGCCCGCCTCCGGGTTTAAAAAATGCACTAAGTGCAGCGGTACCATCTCTGTTACCGACACCCATGACTGGTGTCTTAAGTGTTTGGGTCCTGACCATTCCATCATGGATTGTCCGTCCTGCACCATGATGTCTAAAAGAGGTTTACAGAACCGAGCTGCCAAGCTCAGTACACTGTTTCCCTCTGATGCAGCTTCGGTGGCATCAATGTCTTCCAGGGCTTCTTCTTCCTCCTATGGATCTCAGGTAACCAAACATAAGTCCAGCCGGTCCTCGAAGGGTAGATCTCCCTCTAAGCATCGAGATGCCTCCGGGCTTGCCCTCGAGGATCCTGCAACGGCAAAAGTACCCCGGCGGGAAGCTCCGGCTTCCAAAGCTCCTCCTATGGGGTCACAGGTTGACATCGATGGCACGGCCTCGACCGATCACCTGTTGCAATGTTCTGGGGTACCGGTGGAATCTGCCGGTACCGACCTCCAGACGTTCATGGCGTCGATGGAACAGAATATTCTGACCATGCAGCGTGCCATTACGGCATTCATACAAGCTGTGACGCCGCTGGTACCGCAACAAGCTTCGTTGTCGGTACCGGCTCCGACACCGGCTCCGATATCGGTTCCGGTGCCGGTACCGGTTGCATCGACATCGGCTTCGGTGTCGACTGCAGCGGTACCCTGTCTGATGATGCCTATTGGTACCGATCCGGTACCGATGACTCCCGATGTCGATACCACCCGGTATGCGTATCGGGCTTTACAAGAGCATCCAGACAGGCGATACTTCGATTCCTCCGAAGACTCTGATGCATCGGAGGCCTCTGTCGAAGCATCGGTACTTCTTCCTCAGGAGCCTTCTTCTCCAAAAAGAAGAATGTCCCCTCCAGAAGACTTGTCTTTTCAAGACTTCATAAGGGAAGTGGCCAAAGGGCTTTCTATCTCAGTAGCCCCTGAGACAGAGCCTAGAGCCAAAAAATTTGATATTTTGCAATATCCTAAGGCTCCTAAAGAAGCAGCCACTTTGCCAGTTCATGAGATCCTTTATGACCACATGATAGGCATATGGGAGACTCCTCTCACCATCTCTTCTCATTCTCGTAGGTTGGATACCATGTATCGTGTCCCTCCTTGTCCTGGATTTCATAAAACTCAGCTTCCTCACCATTCTATTGTGGTGGAGTCTGCTATGAAAAAGTTAGAGTGCAAAGAGGCACTCATCTGCTCCTCCAGGAAGAGAATGTAGAACCTTGGATGCTTTTGGCAGGAAAGTTTTTCAAGCCTGTATGCTTGTTGCCAGAATCAACTCCTATAGTCTCTATATGGGGATGTTTCTGAAGGAAGTTACAGATCATCTTCCAGAAGATAAAAGGGAAGACTTTCTTACCTGGCTTAAGCATGCCCAGGATGTTTCCAAATTTTCTAACCGTGCAGCCTTTGACTCTTTTGAGGGGGCC
Source organism: Ichthyophis bannanicus (assembly GCA_033557465.1). Classification (NCBI taxonomy): domain Eukaryota; kingdom Metazoa; phylum Chordata; class Amphibia; order Gymnophiona; family Ichthyophiidae; genus Ichthyophis; species Ichthyophis bannanicus. The sequence continues at coordinate 94,860,144 of CM066037.1, forward strand.
AGCAGAGCCTCGGCTACTGCCATAGGTGCACGCAGAATTGCTTGGTTACAAGCTTCTGATTTGGAACCCTGGGTCCAAGATGGATTAGGAAATCTTCCTTGTACAGGTGAAAACCTGTTTGGCAAAGATTGGCAAGCAAAGGCTACTCAGATGGATGCAGAAAATTCTGCTTTTGGATAGGCTTTCAAAGTCTACCTCTAATCCTGTCCAGAAGAGGTTGTTCAAAAAGACATATTTTCCCAAGAAGGAAAGATATTATCCTGCTTATGGTCAGCAGACATCTTCTGCAGGTCGTTTTGCTGCGAAGCGTCAACAACCTAAACAGGCCAAGTCTAAGGCTGCAAGGCCTACTGTAGCCCAACAGCCTCAGCCTCCTCAGGGCCTTTGACTTGCCACTAGAGAACTTAGCCTTTCTGGCTCTAAAAGAACCAGAGCCTCTCACCATTCCAGGAAGGTTGGCTCACTTTGCTCCCAGATGGGAGCAAATTACAGCAGAGCAGTGGACCCTTTCCATCATAAGGGAAGGGTACAAACATCATTTCTTAAACCTTCCTCCTCACACCATGGTGAGACAGTTCAATTCTCCAACATCTCTCCTCGATCTTCTGGGTCAAGAGATCTCTACCCTTCTTGCCCAAGGGGCAATAGAAGAAGTGCCTCTTCTTCAACAGGGCTCAGGGTTCTACTCCCCCTACTTTCTCATCCCAAAGAAAACAGGGGGTTACAGACCCATCTTAGATCTCAGAGAATTGAACAAATTCCTATGCAAGGAGAAATTCAAGATGATTTCTCTAGGTACTCTCCTTCCATTCCTTCAGAGTCAGGATTGGCTTTGTTCTCTAGATCTCAAGGATGCGTATACCCATATACTCATCCATCCAGCACACAGAAGGTTCCTTCGGTTCCTTTATCAGGGAAAGCACTATCAATACAAGGTGCTTCCCTTTGGTCTGGCCTCTGCTCCAAGAGTGTTCACAAAATGCATGGCAGTAATAGCTGCATTTCTACGCACTCTAGGAATATTCGTATTCCCATATCTGGACGACTGGCTCATCCGAGCTCCATCTTAGTCAGAGGCCCAGACTTCCCTAGCCTGCACAATGCGTGTCCTGCAGGATCTGGGACTGGTTATAAACATTCCAAAGTCCCAACTCACCCGTACTCAATCTCTAGAGTTCATAGGGGCCTTGCTGGATACCACAACTGCAAGGGCCTATCTTCCCCAGGCCCGTTGCCTACGCTTAGTGCAGTTAGCCTCTCAGATTCAGTTAAAAACCCACCTAACTGCTCGAGAGATGTTACAACTGTTAGGCCACATGGCATCCACTGTGCATGTGGTCCCTTATGCTCGCCTTCACATGAGGGCAGCTCAATGGACTTTGTCCACCCAGTGGACCCAGGCATCTGGAAGTCTGTCAGACAAAATAGCAACCTCCAGGCGCCTCTTTTGGTCTCTCCAGTGGTGGAAGTCCACTCAAAATCTGTTGCTGGGGTCCCCCTTCCAACAGTTGTTACCCCAAGCAGTCCTTACAACAGATGCCTCTCCAAAGGGTTGGGGAGCTCATCTTCAAGACCTCTCCACCCAGGGCATTTGGTCCCCACAGGAGACCTCCCTACATATCAACTTCTTAGAGCTCAGAGCAATCTTCTTGGCTCTCAGAGTCTTCCATACCCTGCTCAGCTACAAGACAGTCCTCATTCACACGGACAACCAAGTAGCCATGTTCTATGTGAACAAGCAGGGAGGAACTGGCTCTCTGTCGCTTTGCAACGAAGCTCTGAGATTGTGGGCCTTCGCCAGAGAGCATCAAATTCATCTTCTGGCAGTATACCTTCCAGGAGTTCAAATCTCTTGGACAGACAGACTCAGTCAAGTTCTGCTTCCACACGAATGGTCCCTTCATATGGACCAGATAGTCAGAATCTTTCTAATTTGGGGAACCCCGGACATAGACCTCTTCGCAAGTCCGTGGAATGCCAAACTTCCCCGATTCTGTTCCAGAATTCCGTGTCAGGGAGTTCAGGCCAGGGATGCCTTCCTCCTTCATTGGGGTCAAGACTTCCTGTACGCCTTTCCACCCACCCATTCCCCTAATTCCCAAGACCCTGTTCAAGCTTCAGAGAGATCGAGGGACTATGATCCTCATAGCTCCACGTTGGCTACGCCAAGTGTGGTACCCTCTACTTCTGCATCTTTCCCAAGCTCCCTCCCTGGACTTAGGGTCTGCTCCAGATCTCCTGTCTCAGGAGGGGGGAACGTTGTGGCACCCAAACCCCCAATCTCTCCATCTCAGGGCTTGGTTGCTGAAGGCTTAGACCTTCAAGATTTGCATCTTTCTCAGCAAGTAAGGGATATCCTTCATGCTTCCAGAAAGCCTTCTACCAGACGTTCCTATGCTTTTAAATGGAAAAGGTTTACCATTTGGTGTGCTGAGAAGGGTATTATCCCTCTAGCAATACCTTTGAATTCCTTACTGGAGTATCTCCTGCATCTTTCCCATGCAGGCCTCAAGACAAATTCAGTAAGGGTCCATTTGAGTGCTATTGCAGCATCTCTCAAGCCTCTCAATGGACAACCTGTTTCCTCTCATCCTCTTATTGCAAGATTCATGAGAGGCCTTCTTTTAACTAAACCTCCCATTAGACCACCTCCAGTGGCATGGGACTTGAATCTGGTTCTTGGTCAGCTCATGAAGCCACCCTTTGAACCCTTAGCCACTACCTCCTTGAAATTTCTTTCCTGGAAGGTTATCTTTCTTATTGCAGTCACCTCAGCTCGCCGCATCAGTGAACTGCAGGCCTTAGTGGCTAATCCACCTTATACAAGGTTCCATCATGATAAGGTAGTCCTTAGGATCAATCCACACTTTATGCCTAAAGTGGTCTCACCTTTTCATCTTAACCAAGAGGTGTATTTACCTGTCTTTTTTCCAGGTCCTCATGCATTGAGTGCAGAGAGGAATCTTCATACCCTGGATTGTAAGAGAGCTCTTGCTTTTTACTTACAAAGGACACAGCAACATAGAAAGTCATCTCAACTCTTTGTTGCTTTTGATCCCTCTCATTTGGGACTTCCAGTCTCTAAGAGGACACTGTCCAATTGGATTGCTCAGTGTATTTCTTTCGCCTACCAGAGTAAGAACCTTTCTCTGGAGGGCCATGTCACAGCTCATAATGTGAGGGCCATGGCCACCTCTATGGCTCATCTAAATTCTGTGTCTATCGACCAGATCTATCGAGCAGCCACCTGGGCCTCGGTTCATACCTTCACAGCCCATTACTGTTTGGACAAGGACTCCCGCCGGGATGCCTTGTTTGGTCAGGCTGTTCTCAAACACCTGTTCCATGCTTAATCAACTCCTACCCTCCATCCCTGGTTGGATGCCTGAGATCCATGGGAGGAGGTAGAGCCCTTCTCAGGGTCTCACAACCTTGGGGATCTCCCGGGCATCTCTAGCTGGGGAGTCCCCATATGTGAAGACTCATTCCTGCTTGTTCCTGGAGATAGCACAGTTACTTACCTGTAACAGGTGATCTCTGGGAACAGCAGGAATAAGTCTTCACAACCCACCCACCTCCCCTAGGAGTTGTATCTCTCTATCTATCTTTCCTTTCCCCTCTCTCTTTGTCTCAGCTTTAAAACTCAAACTGAAGAGAGGCGGTTAGGAAAGGCGGGAAGGCAGCGCGCAGGCGCTGTGGGATGCTCCCAAAAGCTTTCCTTTTTGGGAAGCTGGGGAGCGTTCCCGCGCAGGCTCCGTCGGTACCGACGTACCCATATGTGAAGACTTATTCCTGCTGTTCCCAGTGATCACCTGTTACAGGTAAGTAACTGTGCTCTACTGAGCATTTGTATAGTGTTACAAGACGTGTGCAGCGCTACACAGACACATGTAAGAGACAGTTCCTGCTTATCAGAGCTTCAATCTAGCCAAGGCAAACAAAACAGTAGCTGTAGGCATGGGATACATCTATGGGGAATAGTAAGGAAACACAAACGAGATCAGGTAAGTCAAGATCCGAAAGCGGAAGAGGTGAGTTTTCAGCCTAGATTTGAAAAGGGCCAGAGAAGGCGCCTGACATACAAACTCAGGTACTTTGTTCCAGGCATAAGGAGTAGCAAGGTGAAAGGAGCAAAGTCTGGAGTTAGCAATAGAAAAGAGCCAGAAGAGCGGAGTTCCCGAGGAGAGGTGTAGGGAGAGATAAGAGAAGAAAGGTAGTGAGGAGCAGCAGAGTGAATGCATTTATAGGTCAGCAGGAGAATTTTGAACTGGATACGGAAATGGATAAGGAGCCAATGGAGTGACTTGAGAAGAGGGGTAATATGAGCATGACAAGGCTGGAGGAAGATTAGCCACGCAGCAGAATGTTGAACAGATTAAAGGGGAGAGAGATGATTCAGAAGGAGACCAGCAAGGAGTAGGTTACAATAGTTTAGGTGGGAGGTGAGTAAGGAATAGATAAGTGTCTTAGTAGTGTGTTCAGAAAGGAATGGGCAGATTTTGTTGATGTTGTAGAGAAAGAAACGGTAGGTTTTAGCTATCAGATGGATGTGTGTGGAGGAGAGAAAGTTGCGAGCCGAGGAAACAGGGAGGAGTAAAGAGTTATCCACACAGACAAAGAAAGGAGGAGAGTTTAGGGGGAAAAATAAGAAGCTTAGTTTGGCCATGTTCAATGTCAAGCAGCGGTGAGACATCCAAGCAGCAATGTCAGAAAGGCAGGCAGAGATCCGGGTCTGGATTGCCGGTTAGCACTTTCTGGATAGTGGCTGAATATCACTGCTAACCAGTTAGCATTTCTGATGCATGGCTAGCCCAGGTAGTCAGCGGTGAAAACCAGGGGCCTGATACTGAAAGGGAGTAACATGCCTAGAAAGCCTGCTAATCATTTTAATTACACTAGCTGAGATATTCATAGGCTTTAACATGGTTATTACTGCTGAATATCCGCAGCTGTCGCCGCTGCGCACTCCAATGCTAACCAGTTAGCAATGGAGCAGCACCAGGAATAACTGGGCAACGGCGATATTGAGCTGCTTCCCGGTTATCGCAACGCAGCAAAAGCCAGGCCCAGTAAAGCCTGGCCTAACGTTCACCACTGAAACTTCATGGTTATCCGGGCAACCCAGAAATTCAATTCTGGGGCCTAGATATGGCCTGGGGATTGCACATCTGAGTCTAATGTTCAGCGGCAGTGGCAGCACTAGCCGTTGCCGCTGAATATCAGGTCCCAGATGTGCTCCGCTGCCGAACATCTGGCTTTTACTTAAAGCAGTGGTGGCTTGGCTCTTTATTTAGCCTAGACGCTGCGATTGAGTACCCCCCCCCCCCCCATAAGTAGTCAGGCGCTGTAGGTAGATTAAAATGGGAAATGTTTAACCTAAACTAGAAGAGGCTTAACAAGGAAGCATTTCAGGGAAAAGGCGTGAGAAAGGAGAAGTCACAGAAAGGTGATGATACCTGCTTGGCGTGAGGAACACTGAGGAAATTACTGAGAGAACAAGAAGCAGAAAAGAGGTGAATAAGAGCAGAGCGACAGAGAACAGCCAAACCATCAGTGCACTTATAGGTAACATTCAAAAGACTGAACACTACGCAGAAACTTGAGCAGGCCCAAATTTAAGCATAAGCAACATAGGCAACTGCCTAAAATGCCAATTGTTTAACCTGGCTATGATCCTTTTAGGGCAGAAACTTCCTCTCTCCTTTGCTTTCTGGCCCTGCCGATAGGTACAACATCTTAAATCTGGCCCTGAACTTGCAAGAAGCCACAAGGGGTGGTTAGAGCAGCAGCCTGGTAACCAGAGACCAGCATTCAGATCCCGCTGGCACTCCTGCGGCCTTGAGCAAGTCACTTAACCCTCCCTCCATTGCCTACAATATGTACCTGAGCCTAGCTCACCTTGAACTACCATTGGAAAGGTGGTTAATAATCAGAGAGATGGGAGAAGACCCAGTCTGGTACCATAGCATTTGGAGAAGTTAACAGGCAGAAGAGCGCAGCCTGATTTCCAGGACAGCTCCTACACTCCTTGGATCAGCTTGGACTGAGGAAGCTGTGTAGATAAGGTCTGCAATTTTTGTGCAGCAATATCCTGTATCTGAATTGAAAGCCAATAATTACAGGATGCATGGCCCCCCTCAACGAGGACTGATGTAGCAATAACTGGGATAAGTGAGCTGAGCGGGCATGTTAAACAGGGGAAGGTCCAAGGACTTGTGATACTTCGCTTAAAAGAGCAGGGAGGAAATTACTGGCTCCAAAAAAGGTAGGAAGGGACACGTGGTACAGAACAGAAAAGTATAGTGAAGAAATGAATAAACAGTTCAATTTCTTTGCTTATTTTGACTAAAATCTGAAAGTCAGGTTGATTTTGAGGACTAGAATTAAGAACCACTACATTTTAAACAATTTAAAGAATTCTTCTGGACCTTCTTGCTCTACAGCTGGAATTGCTCTATCACAGTGTTTAGAGGAAGAGTTTTAGCCTATCTATCAGGCTTCAAAAGAAGACAGATGGTCAGTTGCCACTTCCAATACAGAGACACAAAAATGTCAAATTGCCATCAAAAAGAAAATATCCAAACTGCAGGGGGGCGAGAGCAAGAAAACCTAAACATTTGCAGTTTATTGTGACCACATTTTTCCAGTGACTTTGCACATGGCTGGATTTCCGGGTGTTTCAGAAAGAATCCTCTGAATATGTCCTCCCTCCCCACCCCCCAACAAATTCACAGATGACATTCTTCTGTGTGAAGTGCCACTGTGGTCTTTATCTTACAAAAATGCAGAGAAAAACCTATGGGCCTGAATTTCAGTTGGGTGGTGGTATGCGCCCCGTCGGCGCATAGCCCACCTACCTCCTGCCTAACCAAGGGGTCATATGCAGCCCTGGCATCGAAACACCAGGTGTCAACGCACAGTCAGGAAGCCGCAGGAGCTACCTATGTAGCACTGATTTTCGTTGCTACACGGTTAGCCCCAGCGCCTTAAAGATAGGTGAGGTTTTCCCATGCCTATTTTTAAGGCGCAGAGCACTAACCATGTAGCATCGAAAATCGATGCTACATGGGTAGCATCATGGCCCTCCTCTACTCTGCCCCAGAACACCCCTAACATGCTCGATGCTATGTGGATAGCATCTGGGCTCGTTAGGGACATATCCGGGATTTTCGAAGGGCACTACCCGTGTAGGTGCCCTTCGAAAATCCCAGATAAGACCTTTACATGGGTAACTAGGGAAGTTACCCATGTAAAGGTCTTCGAAAACCGGGCCCTATATGCATAGGACATGGCTGAACACCCCCTGAGCCAGCTCAAAATAACTTTTTGCCATAGCAGAAGAAATGCCCTCAGCCAAATATCTGCAGAAAGTCAGGCATTTATGCGTGTTCAGAAATTTTGCAGAATTGAGACAAGTATGTTATGGTTTCTAGATCCATTATCATGGCAAAGGAATTAAAGAATCCACCTATTGATATGCAAGTAAAAAAAATAATAATCCCTTCTGAAGAATTTAGGTGAGCTTTGCTCCACATAGCTGCATATGGAAGTCATCCATTGTACTGGTTTCAGGAAATTAAAGGGCCAATGTTTCATGGACCTCTAGTTAGATAAAGATATCCAAGTACATTATCTGGATAACTTTAACCAGATTCTCGCAGATTTAGATGATAAACCAACCATATTCATCAGTCAAACGTATTGTCAGGAGAACTATTTCAGCAGCCTGACTTGCCTAGTTTTATAGCATTATTCGGCTGAACTAAAGCCACACCCTCGGAATGTTCCAAGCATAGCCTCAAGATAATTAGATAAATGTTGTTCGTCCAACTTGCTGTTGAAACATTTAACCAGTCTGCTGGGCAGGATTATTAAAGTGAAAGTGGCCATATTCCAAAAGGCTGCTATTCAAACACTACAGCGGTCCACCAAATATCAGCAGGATATTTACTAGCAGGATCCAGACAGGAGCTGCCACTGAATATTGGGGCTGAGAGGCACTGTCCAGATAAGTGCCGACCCTTATCCAGTTAAGATTTTCAGTCTGCATTTATCTGGCTTGCAACTTAGGACAGCTTTCATGCTGGATAAACACTGACTGAAAATGCTGCTGGCCCGATAATGTCAGCACCAAAACGGCCCTTGCTCTGCCTCCAGCCCGTTCCTGCCCTCACTGGATAGTGCCGGGAAAGCTTGTAGAGATATTCAGCAGCAGTAGTCAGAGAGCTGGATGACCAGCTAAGGGTTCTGAATATCGGGTCCAAAGATTTATCCTAGTAAGGTCGGAGGTCACCTGAACAAATCTTTTGAATATCAACCTCTAATTGATCTTTAGTATTTTGGGAGAAGTATGGAGGCAATTACCAATAGACAGTATAACCACAAAGCACATGGGCGCTTTGCTTTTTATATACATATGTTCTAGCTGGCTGGAGAGTTTCCGTTTGAAAATTAGGTGCAAGTACACATGGTAAAAATGGCCATGAACTTTGCATTAACTATTTCTGCGGGTGGGCACAAATTGCATTTTAAGGTGAGAATTTGTTTTTCTTCCCCTCCCCCACCCCCACCGTCCCACTGAACACACACACATACATACAAACCCCAAGAATGCTTCTTTTCCATCCACATAAGTGTGTGTGCAATGGAAGATATGCAAGAATTTATTTTTTTGTTTCATGTTTAGGGGGGGTCATTAGAGAGGATTTATAGTCCATTTAATTGTATTAAGCTACTAATTTTAGATTCCATTTATTTGTAGTTTAGGGGGTTAATGCACGATTTAGCACGTGGTAACCAAACAGGCATGACCATTACTGCATGCTAATTCCCAGAGTAACCGCAAATTGTGCGATGAAATGAGGGTTGGGCGTGGCGAGCATACTGCAGTTAGCACAGGGGTGCATATCGCATGCTGTCAATGTTGCATGTAACGATCCCCTGTGTGAATTGCTGCTGCCGCTTCTGCATGTCAGGATACGGTTCAGTGCAGTAACTGCCGAAACACACCGGAGACGCTGACAGTTAGTGCATAAAACAGAGTTACTTACCTGTAACAGAGTTCTCCGTGGACAGCAGGATAAGTCAGCCACACCTGGTGTCGTCCCCCGACGGCGCAGTGACGGAAGTGCTCTATAGCTCAGAGGTTTCTGAGCATGTGTGAGGTGGTCCCACCTCCCCAGCCCGCCCCTAGCCGGTCAGTTAGTGACTAGCTATGCCCTTGCGGCTAGGTGCGGAGCAGTGCGTAGGCCACCCTCATACAGGGGAGGCGGGTGGGATGGTGTGGCTGACTTATCCTGCTGTCCACGGAGAACTCTGTTACAGGTAAGTAACTCTGTTTTCTCCTAGGACAAGCAGGATGTGTCAGCCACACCTGGTGTCTCCTAAGCTATGATTCACGCTGTGGAGAATGAGGGAGGCATGCGTAGAATTGCAAACGTTTATTGTGAATAAAACAGGTTTAAGAATAAAGTGCAACTACACCATATCCATAGAGGGTGCAGGAGGTAGGCATTAAATGTGCAAACCATTAACTGTGAATCCAGTGAATAGTGCAAAACAACAACTGTGCAATCCAGTGAATAGTGCAACACAACAACAGTGCAAAGAACAAAGTGCATCAACAATTTAACTAGTGCAATAACAATTCAGAGCATTAGTGTCAGTGTATCTGAGTCCTTCGGTTTAGTCTGGCACAGCGCCCGCACCCACGGGAGCCGTGGCTGCAGATAGGACTGCTCGGCCAAACGAGCCGTCGGTCGCAGAGTGGATGTCGAGGCAGTAGTGTTTCTGGAAGGTGAGGTGAGAGGACCAGGTGGCGGCTTTGCAGATCTCGCTCACCGGAATTTCCTGCGCGCAGGCCAGAGAAGCGGCTATCGCGCGGAGCTGGTGTGCACTCGCCCTGTTTGCTGGGAGTGCGCCTGCCTTCTGTAGACAATATGCAACGCAGGCTGAAATCCAAAGCTTGGTGACAGGTCTCCCTGGTTTGTTCGGGTCGAAGGAGACAAATAGCTGGGTCCCTTGGCGAATGGTGGATGTCCTGTCGATGTAGATGCGTAGGGCACGTACGCAATCTAGGGAGTGAAGACGTTGCTCTTCGGGGGATGAGTGTGGAGCTGGAAAGAAGGATGGTAGCTCCACTGCCTGGTTGATGTGAAAGGCGGAGGCAACCTTTGGCACAAACTTGGGATGAGTCCGCAGGGATGCCCGGTCATGGTAGAGTTTCGTGTATGGCGGGTGTGCCACGAGAGCTTGCAACTCGCTAACCCTCCGGGCAGAGGTGATGGCGACGAGGAAAAGGGTCTTCCATGAGAGATATTTTCCTTCAGCTGTGGCCAACGGTTCGAATGGCTCCTGCGTGAGTTGTTGTAGGACGATGTTAAGGTCCCAGGAGGGTACCGGTTTCTGTACCGGGGGTTGCAGATTTCGGAGCCCTCTCATGAAACGCGTCACAATAGGAAGGGCGGCAATAGAGCCTGACGTTGTGCCATTTGTGCGCTCGTGGAGAGAGGCCATGGCAGCAAGGTGTACCTTGATGGATTGGGGCTTCAAACCCGAGCTGAAGAGGAGAGCAAGATACTGCAGGATCGTGGGTATCGGGCAAGACGCTGGGTCGACTCCTTGGTCCTTGCACCAGATACTGAAGCGTTTCCACTTGAGGCCGTACGCCCTTCTAGTAGATGGTCTCCGGGAAGCCAGAACAATTTGTTGTACCTCCGATGAAAGGTGTGAGCCGTTGAAGGTTATCCTTTCAGTCTCCAGGCTGACAAAGCTAGCGTCTGGAGATTGGGGTGCCAGGTTAGGCCCCCGTTCTGGGTTAACAGGTCTGGTCTCAGAGGTAGTCGGATTGGAGAGTGAGCTGCAGTAGCAGGGAGAGCCACATCTGTCGTGGCCAATAGGGGGCGATCAGAATCACGTGTGCTTTCTCCTTGATGATACGTTGTATCGTGGTAGTCAAGAGAGGTGTTGGAGGGAAGGCGTATGCCAACTCCCATGTTCTCCACGGGATGGCGAACGCGTCCGAGGCCACCCTCTGCTGTGATGGGTGCTTGGAGCAGAACAAGGGACATCTGGCGTTCTCTTCGGTCGCAAAGAGGTCGATCTGGGGGGTTCCCCAGCGCTGGAAGAGGTTGCGTACCACTTCCATGTGGAGCATCCACTCGTGAGGTTGAAGCTGTCTGCTGAGCCTGTCTGCCAAGGCGTTCTGATCCCCGGGAAGGTAAGTCGCCTGAAGTGCGCAGTTGTTTTTCAGCGCCAAGGCCCATGTCTTGAGGGCTTCCTTGCATAGCGAACGGGAGCCAGTGCCCCCTTGCTTGTTTATATAGAACATGGTTACCTGGTTGTCTGTCTGCACCAAGACTGCTTTCCCTGCCAGGTGGGGCATGAAAGTCTGTAGGGCATACCTGACAGCCCGGAGTTCTAGAAGATTGATGTGGAAGGCTTGTTCCGCTCTGGTCCATGCTCCTTGTGTGCTGAGGTGCAGTAGGTGGGCCCCCCATCCCGTGGTGGAAGCATCCGTGGTGAGGATGAGTTGATGAATGTGCGGTTGTAGACACTTGCCCACCGAGAGGTTGGCTGGTTGTGTCCACCAACGTAGGCCCTGGACAACACGGGCAGATATCGGTATGCGGGTGCTGAGTGGTTGGGAGAGTTGCTTCCAGTGCGTCCGTAGGTGCCACTGCAGGGTACGCATATATAGCCTCGCCAGTGGGAGGACTGACGTTGTCGCAGCCATGTGGCCTAGCAGGCGCAGGATCTCGCGGGCTGAGGTCAGTTTCACCGCCGACATTATTTGGGCAAGGTGAATGATGGTGTTGATCCGGAGCTCGGGTAGAAAAGCCTTGCAGGCCTTGGTATCGATTATCGCCCCGATGAATTCCGTGCGTTGCAACGGTTCCAATCTGGACTTTTCTTTGTTGAGAAGGAATCCCAATCTGGCCAGCAGGTGCGTAGTCTGGTGCACTGCCCTGCGGAGGTCGGGTGCAGACTTCGCCGACAGGAGCCAGTCGTCCAGGTAGGGAAAGATGGCGATTCCTTGTTTGCGGAGATGTGCAGCGGCCACTGCCACACACTTTGTGAAAACTCTGGGTGCTGGGGATAGGCCGAATGGCAGGACCCGGTACTGGTAATGACATCCCAGTGCTGTGAATCTCAGGAATTTCCTGTGTGAAGCGTGGACTGAGATGTGGGAGTAAGCGTCCTGAAGATCCAGCGTCGCCAGCCAGTCCCCCGCTCTGATGAGGGGAAGGATGGAGTTGAGCGAATACATTCTGAACTTTTCCTTTTTGATGAAGTAGTTCAGTTTCCTGAGATCGAGGATGGGACGTAGGCCCCCTGACTTCTTGGGAATAAGGAAGTACCGGGAGTAGAAGCCAGTGTTGACCTCGTCCGGCGGTACCCGCTCTATCGTCCGGTCCTGGAGAAGCTGCTGTATGAGTTCCAGAAGTGGCTGTTCCAAGTGTTGAGGGGGCTGACTGGTGGGTCGCTTGTGCTGCCGTGGAAGGGAGGAGAAGGGCAAGCGGTAGCCCGACTGGACTATCTGAAGGACCCACTTGTCTGTGGTGATCTCCTGCCAGGCAGAGAGGAATAGGGACAGGCGACCCCCAACCGGGGGATAGTCAGAAGGAAGAGGTGTCTTTCCCTGAATGGGTAGGGTTGGACTGCTTCTGTTTGCATTGTCGCGGTTGCTGTCGCTGAAAGGGCGACTTATGATAGGTCTGCTTGAATTTGGGCGCCTGCCACTGTCGGTTGGATCCATAGTATTGCTTTGAAGTGGAAAAGGGCTTGCGGAAATAGCTCCCTTTCTGTGACCAAGAGGGGCGTTCGAGTCCGTCCGCTGCCAGTGTTTTTAGGGTGGTGCAATCCTCTTTTAGGCCCTTCACGCTGTCGGAGACTTTGTCCCCGAAAAGAGAGTCACCTGAGCAAGGTGCATCCGCAATTCGGTCATGGGTGTTGTCCGAGAGCCCCGAGGCCCTAAGCCATGCCCAGCGACGGGCCGAGATAGCCGTGCCCGCTGTCCGGACAGCCGTATCAAAGGCATCAAAGGCTGTACTCATCAGGTGCTTGCTGCATTCAGCTAGTTCCTGCATGGAGCTTGAAGCAGATGTACGTGAGTCCTTGGGGAGGTCCTGTAGTTGTTTTTTAAGGTCGGCCAGGAGAGCGTCCTGGAATAGGACATGCTGAAATTGATGGGCAGCTATCTTGGCGTTGAGCATGGCCCCTTGAAACACCTTCCTCCCCACGTCGTCTAGGCGCTTGGGGGTCCCGACCTGGCGGGTGGTTTGCTTGGGTACGCGTCGACTTGGATCTCTTGAGAGCTGATGCCACCACGATAGACTGGTGGGGTAACTGTGTCTTGTCGAAACCCGGGGCCGTGTGGATGATGTATTTGCTGTCCAAGCGTCTGGAGAAAGCGTGTCCAGACGCTGGGGATTGCCAGAGTGTCAGCTGCTTGTCCTTCAATCTGCGGTGGAGGGGAAGAGCCATGGCTGGCTTAGGACCGTTGAGGTATTTCATGACCTCAGGTTCCTTCTCATCTGATGTCACCTCCGTGGCCAGCCCCAGCTTGGAGACCACCTTACGAAGGAATTTGGGGTACGTGAGGTCCTCAGGCACTGTTGTCGGTGGCTCCTCTGTCTCATCCGTTGGGTTCTTGAAGGTGTTGGAGCCTGGACCTGAATCCTCCACCTCCGAGGCTGATCCCAGCTCCTCTGCATTGCTTCCTCCGGAGTCCAGCTGCGCTGGGGAAGGAGATCGCTCTCTGGAAGGTGCAGGGGAGGGTGTTCGCGCTCTGTGTGAGAGCCTGGGGGATCGGGGGGAGGGCGCCCGCTCCGAAAAGGTCCGTTGTGGACTGTGTGTCATATGTTCCTGGTCCGTCCGCAGAGGGGCAGTCTGCTCTACAAGGCGAGACAGCAGGTTTAGGATGGCAGAAGAGGTGGATTCAGAAGATCTGCTGCTTCTGTGCCTCTTGCTGTGGTGAGAGTGGGATCTCCTGCTCCTCTTGTGGCTACTGGAGGACTCACCATGAGAATCCCTTGACTCTGAGGGGGATTGATGTCTGCGTTGCTTGGAAGACCTCTTCCTGCCTGTCTCACCACCACCGCGCTGTCTGTGGGATTCCCTGTTGTCAGCGCGGTGATCGCGGTTCTCCCGTTGGCGCTGTGGCTCAGAGCAGCCTTCTGATCCTGGGCGGTGCTGGCTGCCACCGCACTGATGAGAAGCTGCCCGGTCTTGATGAGAAGCTGCCCGGTCTTGCTGCTCCCGCGCCGAAGAAGCAGAGGCTGTGTCGGTGCGGTCTCCCTTCATGGAGCTGCTCCGTGGCTCCCCTTCAGCACGGCGAGACGTGCTGGGCAGGGGGGAGGGCGGTCTGAGTCGGGCGCTGGAGGGGGCGGGGCAGGAGCCACTGCGGCCAATCAGGAGAGAGCAGGCGTGTCCGGAGGCGGGGCCAGGCGGGGCCACGAGGGCAGCGCCATCTTGGCCCGATGAAGAACCGCATGGCAGGGAGGCAAGGCTCGCGTTGCTGCAAACCGGAGAGGGGCTTACCGGGAAGGAAGAGGCCTCTCCGGGGGCAGGAAGATCAGCGGGATGATCCCCGTGAGGATTTTTGGCCTTTTTGAGTGGCGCTTTTCCCGAGGCAGTATTGGGACGCTTCTGAGGACCGGAACGCTTATCAGATTGATCAACAGACCTGGGGAGTTCATCAGTCCTGAGGTGCTCCGGGTCCCGGGTCGTGGAGGCTGCAGAGGAGGAGAGCAAGTCCCGCAGGGAGTGCTCGCGGTGCTTCCTTGCCCTGGGGGACATCCGGCCGCAGCTTGCACAGTTCTCCACTTGGTGAGACGTCCCCAGGCATTTGATGCAGTGTTGGTGAGTGTCGGTGATGTTCATCTTTCTGTTGCAGCATAGACACTTTTTAAAACCTGGTTTAGGCATTGAAGATGTTAAAAGTGTAGGAGAGCTAGGAAGTCCGTCTTGAGGCAAAGGCGGAAGGAAAAAAACTGACCGGCTAGGGGCGGGCTGGGGACTATAGAGCACCTCCGTCACGGCGCCGTCGGGGGACGACACCAGGTGTGGCTGACACATCCTGCTTGTCCTAGGAGAACCGTTGTACTTCCCACACACTAGTTATAGTTTTAAATGCACAGTAACTGCAAAATCCTGCTGCACTTCAGTAAAAGGGTCTCTTGGTTTTGGTCTTATGCTTTAGCTGTATGTTAAGTGATATTAAAACATACTTAAAGAATTTAACACTTGTAAATGTGTTTAGCAGGTACTAGAACAGAAAACTAAAACAAAACAAAATTGGGGGGGGCATTTCATTGTGAAATTTAAACAAAATGAAACCATAAATTTGGCTGCTGTTTCTGTTTCATTTTCAAAGACATACACATTGCTATTTTTAACCACTCTGAAGAACACAGTGCTGAAGCAGGTAAGTCTAACAGATCAAAACTAAGCCCCAGATACTTGCCATTTTCATCACAAACAAACCATGTTTGTTGTTTTCGTAGTAATTGTGTACCTGCTGTGCATGCAGATTGTTTGTGCGCGGAAATCTCTCTGAAGTTACATGCGTGCAATCAATGTTCATGCACGCAATCAATATACATGTATGTATGCGTAATTTTTAAGCATGAAAACAAATGCCCAAACAAACTCAACATTCACAAGCCTAATAAAAACCTACTGAACCAGGGTAAATGGCTTGAAAACTCGTCCTCTATGAGATTCTGATAGGTATTATTAAGCATAGAAATGCATTCGGGGATAATCTAATACGGCATATTTGAAGAAAACGTTTTCTACACTCTGCAGTTCTGCACCTTGTTTGGTTTGGCTCTTAACTTCCCCAAGAGGAAAGCCGCTTCAGAATCTCACATTTCATTATTCAGACTTTAAATGCATTTTGTTACCTGCATGTTCTTGTAGCAGAGAGAACTGTTCCTCTGTGGGATGTGAGTTTCTCTTTGTGAATAGACCACAAACTTGTCCCCCGATATCCTTCAGTGCCTGTTTCACCTTCCACTCCTCTCCTTTCCTACCTAGGTTTTCATTCGTCTCCTTGGGCAAAATTTGTGTGGTTTCATTAGCAGTGGCAGGCGCTTTTCGTCTGCCCCTCCGCGTCATCATTGTCTTTAGGAATCCGTGGGACGTGACTTTTCATCAAGTCAAATATGACAAACAACAGATGTAGACACTGGTCACTGAAGAACATACTGTTTGTAGTCTGAGCCTGTGTTCTGGGTTTTCGCTTTTACAGAAGAAACTCTACAGCATCCAGTGGCAGTCACTAAACCATCTCCTCATTGAAATGCTTCTCCAGAGGAATTACAGTCACAATTAAACACCCAAAAGCAGCATTCTGGGAAAGTACCAAGGTACTTTCCCTGTTGCTATGGCTGCCAAGTCCGTGGATATCCTAGTATTCAAAATTCCCTTGAACCTCTGCCAGCATAGTTATGAACTGAACTTACCTGAATTCATACCATAACATGTTGTTCCTCATGTCTGTAAAACATATCGGGTTCCACTGACAATGGTACATGCTCAAAGGAACTATTGAGGTGAACTCTTTGAAGGTCATTTTATAAAATCCTTCCAACGCATATGAATGTACATGACCAACCTGCGTAAAGATACGTTGGACTCTGGCATGAAAGGGCATAGTTCCTGGTAGGCATTGCCAGGGACATGATGTGGGTGGGCTGTGGGTGTACTTCATACGTATGCACCTAGTCTGTAAAATAATCTAATCTACAAACGTATGTGTGTAAAGTACACATTTCATTTACACTTGCTTGTGAGCAGATAAAACTGATTGTGCCTACATTGAAGGCGTATTCTCTGTCACATTTGCTAGTTTTTTATAAAGACAACTAGATGCCTACCCATGGCACCCTGTTATGAAATTACCCTAATTTTGTGCAAAGTGCACTAGACACAAATGAACCTTCAGTATTTCTATGAAGAGTGCAGTGTGGCGCTTCTCAGATATCCCATGATCCCTGGTGGCCAAAGTGGGCCCTCCACAAAAACTATCATTGGTGACTCAAGTGGGGCCCCTCCCGTACCCTTTGTACCCAAGCACTATCCCATGCACACCTCCAAGATTGGGAGGTGCCCTGGACCAAATAGCCCTGGGGGGAGCATCTGGAAAGTTAGGGAGAGGTGGTGGGAGTGTTGGAGGCTTATGGGGATATTCGGGAGCATTAAGGAGGTCTGGAAAGTTAGGGAGAGGTAGTGGGCGTGTTGGAGGCTTATGGGGATATTCGGGAGCATTAAGGAGGTCTGGAAAGTTAGAGAGAGGTGGTGGGCGTGTTGGAGGCTTATGGGGATATTCGGGAGCATTAAGGAGGTCTGGAAAGTTAGGGAGAGGTGGTGGGCGTGTTGGAGGCTTATGGGGATATTCGGGAGCATTAAGGAGGTCTGGAAAGTTAGGAACGTGCAATCAGGAGCATCAGTAGAAGGGTCAGGGAGTTAAGGGTATGCAGGGACGACCCCAGCGTTGGTTCAAGGTGTCGGCACCCTAGGCAGAACTTAAACCTTCCATCCCCTTTGGCTGTCAAAAGCCATTGTTTAGCTTTCAATGTCCTTCTCTTTGTCACTCCCCATATGTTGCCACCCTAGGTGACCACGTAATTTGCCTAATGGTTGGGTTGGGCTTGGGTGTATGATCAGGAGTGTCAAGGGATATCCAATATGGGAGTCTGAGCCATAAAGGCAATTTTTCATGGTGGGGGCAGGGGACAGGAATCGGGGAATCGAGTGTGGTGGGGTTTTTTTAATATGCCTCCTTTTATGTCAGTGCTTGTCTGCTAATCCCCACTCATGCGCAGACAGGAAGGAAGACATTTTTCTCACAATGCAGCAAAAGGCTGCATATTGTTGCATGTCATTAGCTTATTGCAGGGGTGGTCATCTCTGGTCCTAGTGCACCACAATCCAGCCTGGTTTTCAGGATGTCCCTAATCATTATTAATGACATATATTTGCATACACTGCCTCCCATTGCATGCAAATATGTCTCATGAATATTCATTAGGGACATCCTGAAACCAGGCTGGATCGGGTTGCACTAGGACTGGAGTTGGCTGCCCCTGGATTATTGCATCAGGAGTAAATACATTTTTAGCACATGCTTTAGAATGCTATGCACTAAAGTTTAGCACAGCATTCTAACGCAGCGTTTACTGCATTGAGGCTTTGCCCAGACATTAGCTCAACGTGTGGCATAAGAATAAAGAACAACAGAGGAACATGACTACATGGACCATACTGGTCCTTATCTGCCATCATATCCTATGTTACATCTTAATGGCAATATTCAGAACCGCAGTCACCACCCCACTTAATATCTTATCCAGATATCTTCAAGCAATGACCACCCTGCTGAATATCTTCAGTGTCCTCCTCCAGGGCTGGCCCAACCATTAGGCAAGCTAGACGGCTGCCTAGGATGGCAGCTTCTTTTGGGGGAGGGGGGTACAAGCCTTCTAATATGACCTTCATTGTGTACTAACTTTGAAAATTGTACAACAGCTGGTTCAATATTATTAAAGTAGATTTTAGTTTAGTTCATTCATGCCATGTCTCCGGAGAATGAATATTATGTTGATGTTTAGCTGAGCCCTTCCACTGTAAAGGGGGGTAATGGATTGTAAAGGAGGATATTTAACTAGTAACACTTGATGGAGTGACTGCAATTGGTTGCACCCCAGTGAGAAGCTGTGGCTTCTTATTTATTTATTTAACAGTTTTTTTTATTTATTTTAACTGTTTTTTTATACTACTTTATCATTTCAAAGTGGTTTACATTAAACTTGGTAATGCACATTAAACAGGCACATTGATAACGTGGATTTTCTGAGGCAATGGAGGGTTAAGTGACTTGCCCAAGGCCACAACGAGTGCTAGTGGGAACCTAACCCTGGTTGCTTGGTTCCCAAGCTTCTGGGTTTGAAGTTGTTCTTTTTTAGGGGGAGGGAGGTGTGGACTAGCAGTTTCCTCCTGGTTTCTTAGGCTTCCAGTTTAATCAGAACCTTGGCTTGACCTGGCACCATGAACCTTGATTTGCATTTATCTGGGGATTTTTCCTGTATTTTATAGGCCTTCCCTCCAACATATCTATTCTGGTCATTATACCAGTGGTCCAGAACCATGGGCATGGCTCTCTGCTACTTACAATTAGTTCCTTCCGTATCTTTTTTATTCTAATAGACTTAATGTAAATCACCTTGATGCTATGATTAGTGAGAGGCAGTCAAAAAAATCTGGAATAGACAGTAAACAATATTCTTCTCCAGCACCATAATTTGAAGGCATCAATTTTCTTCCTGTCTCTTCTTCATTTTCCAACTTTTGCATCTAGATAATTTTATTGAAAATATCATACACTGTAACTTGGACAAGTCAAATCTTTGTATGGAGAGAGACATCTCTGCGCTTGAGAATCTTGTCTAGGTCCTTCATATCTGTTCTGCCAAGAGCAATCCCTCACATTTTTTGACTGCTGTCAATATTTTATTGATTATTGATCCAAGCAGGTTAAAAGTTGTCTTCTATTTTTATTTCTTCTCCATCAAGGTTGAATTATTGATTTTGCCAGTTGTCGGGATCTTTGTCTTCGTCATGTTAAGATGCAGGCACATTTTATGACGATATGATAGAGGACTATAAAATCATGAGTAGGGTGGAACAGATGAATAGAAAGTGGTTTGTCTACCCTTTCAAATTGTATTAAGAATAGGGGATACTCCGTGAAACCAACAGTTGGCAGATTTTTTAAAAACTTGGAGAAAGTATTCTTTTCACTCGGCGCATATCAAACTTTGAAATTTGTTTGGAGGTGAATGTGATCAAGCAGGGCTGGTGCTGACATTAGGCAGTGATCGCCTAGAGCACCAAACTTTGGAAGGTAGCAGAAAGGGTCCTGAGACAGCCTCCGATCTCCTGCCCCTGCTACATCTCTCCAGTACCAGCAGGGGCACCAGTGAGAACAAAACAAAACAGAAGCACAGAGCAGAGAGAAATACTCTGAAATCCCAGACAATCCCGCCGCAGATTTCCTGTTTGTGTCGGAGTGGGTTCAGCTGCGCTTTTAGAGGTTCAGCAGTGCACTACACTTCTATTCTGTTTTTTTTTTTTGTGCCGACATCTAGCATAGCTGGCTTTAAAAGTGTTTAGGCAGGTTCCTGGAGGAAAAATGCATTAACTGTTAGATGGTAGACTTGAGAAAGCCACAGCATATCTTTGGCAGTGAGCAACACCAAACGGAGCTACTTTTTGGATCCTGCTGAGTATTTGTGACCTGGACTGGCAACTGTTGGCGATAGGATGGTGGTCTCGATGGACCTGTGGTCTGACCCAGCATGGCACATCTTATGTTTTGCTCATGTTACATCAGGATAAACTGGAAGATTTTGGATGTCTGGGACACAAAACCAAGATCTAAACAAGCAGTTAACTGAGCCTTACATATGACTTACAACAGGTGTATATGCCAGAGGGGAACATTTTTGAGGTATACGTGGGACTAGATTGTAAGCTCTGATGAGCAGGGATACGAAATAAATATCCATGTTTACATTCTGCCACTTCCTTGAAATCTGTGCATGCTGCAGGTATACACATGTACATTGCAACTTTTCTAAAATTGCTACTTATGTATGTGTGGCCCTTTTACAAGCCTAAACTAGCTTTTCGTTCATGTACATGGCACCTAATCCTTTTAACATGACCTCCTAAACATTCTGGTAGGGAGGGGGAGATACTAAAATGCATTGCAACAATAATACATGTTATTTGGCCCTTCGCACACATTAAAAGGCAATAAGAACATAAGAACATAAGATATGCCATTCTGGGTCAGACCAAGGTCCATCAAGCCCAGTATCCTGTTTCCAACAGTGGCCAATCTAGGTCATACGTACCTAGCAGTTCCCCAAAAGACACATGTTCCACAATGCTTAATAAAATGCATTATTTGACTATAATGCACAAAATGCCACCACAATGCATGCTGCATACTAAAAAGATGCAAATGTATGCAAAATACCTCATTATTATTCGAGTGAATATTGCAGCTTATGGAAAATCACCACAAGAGTTCCAGCAGATCAGTAACTCCTGTGGTTAACTAAGCCTCCCTCCCTAATGTATAAGCCTGCATATTGCTTTACTGAAAGGCTTTTATGTTTAAATTAAATTTACAGATTTAAAAAAATATGCTGCCTAAATGATGATTAAATCAGTGGTTCTCAACCCAGTCCTCGGGGCACACCCATCCTATCAGGTTTTCAGGATAGCCGCAATGAATATGCACGAGACATATTAAGGAGGCACTGCGTGCAAATCTGTCTCATCATATTTGTTGTGGATATCCTGAAAACTTGACAGGATGGGTGTGCCAGGCAGGATGCTGTCCATGCAATTGCTTTACACCTGCAGGATAAGCAAATAATAAACTGGAGAGAAATACTGTGTAATATTGTAAGTCTGTTTTACAGAGTGTGGGGGTGGGAGCCAAACATTCACCATGTAATTATTAGAGAACATCTCGCTAGAAAAAAAAAAACCCCTTTTTCTTCCTTGTGGTTTTCAGGATTTCTAAACTATCCTGAGAAAGTCACCCAGCACACTATGAATCGATTGTGCAAGCCTGGGGAGCCTGTCACAAGTTCCTGCAAGCGACAGAGTCACTGCTCCTACTGGGCGGTACCATGAGGCCTAGCGTCAGAGCTGCATTCTGCTTTTCTGAAAAGGATGCTCACAGGCAAGAAAAGTCTGGTTCTGTTTCATTTTGGGAAGGTAATATAGCCCACTTTTCAGGTGTTATTTATTTTTTCTAACTCAATGGAAGTTGGAGAGGATTATAACAAAGAGGTCAAAAATGTCTGTCTGGTTCTCTCACTGGGAACAAACTAACTTAAAAATGTATAGAATGGGGTGAAACTTGGTTTGTAAGAAAAGATGGTGAAAAGACATATCAAGTTCGAAAATGGGCCATATTAGACCAGGGATTCCAGAGAAATAAGCCCCCCCCCCCCCCCCCAATAAAATGTCTCAATGTATTTCTACAGGAGAAGGGGTTTCAGCTTCTGTAGCTGAAAGTTAGATACAGTAAAACATATCTAAGGAATTCCTCCTTTCAAAATCCCTCTTGCTGTTCTCGACTCTCCCAATCCCCTAACTCCCCCACCCTCACAAACTGCCCCTACCCCCAAAAACTACTTCCTTGCAGTTTCTCTGTCAATCCACATAATGCGCCTACCCTGAAAAAAATCCTACAACTACTTCACTATCCTGCCAGCTGTCCCACCGCGAAAAAATACACCCCCACACAACTTCCCCAACACACTGCAAACTGCTCCACTCTCAAAAAAACTATTTTCTGCAACTGCCCTACCCTCAAAGAGTACCACCACACACAAATGACCAACACCCCACATACAGCCCCGCCTCCAAAACTTATCCCCCCTGCAACTGCCTCCCTACAAAACTGCCTACATTCCCAAAACCGAGCCTGCCACAATTGTTCCACTGTCCTGCAAATTGCCCCAGCCCAAAAATTAACCCCTGCAATGGTCGCACCGCCTTGTCAACCGCCCCGATAATTTCCCCGCCACCCCACAACTGTCCCACCCTCAAAACATCTCCCCACACGACTACTCCCATCCCCAGATCCTGGTTTCCAATTAGTGATCTGGAATAGGCTTCATAAATATCTCCAATTATATACTTAAACATGGCAAAAGAAAAGTCTTTGTTGTAAGCCTCTAGACCAGTAGCTTAGTGCAAGTGTGTGCCAGTAGAAATCAGGGCATATGCAAAGGCCAGGATTTAGGCACAGGCAACATAGCCAACTGTCTAGGCACTGCTTCCACTGTATACAGATCTATCTCATGCATATTCATTGTGGATACCCTGAAAACCTGACTGTCCTGGGGGTACTCAAGGACTGGGTTGGGATCCACTAGTCTAGGGCATCAAATATTGAAAGCACCAAGTACTCAGGCCATAAAGGAGCCTTCTTCCATAAACCTTAGGGCTGTCCACGGCTGATAAAAACCAGCGGTCCATCTAGTCTTCCCAGCAAGATGGCAAGAGTAGGTGCACCTGCCGCTTCGTGCAGGACAACACTCCCCATACCTTTGTTTAGGGGTATCCCACTACTCCGTGCAGGTCACCCCTATTTGTGAAATATAAGAGATAGTTAAGTTTATTTGATTTTATCCTGTTGCTATAAAGGGATCCACTGTGTCTGTCCCATGCCATTTTGAATTCTGCTACTGTATTTGCCCCCACCACTTCCATCGGGAGGACATTCCAAGCATCCACCACCCTTTCAGTGAAAAAGTATTTCCTGATGTTGCCCGTCAGTTTACCCCCTTGCAGCTTCATGTTATGCCCTCTAGTTTTACAGCTTCCCTGTCTTTGAAAAAGGTTTGTTTGTTCATTAATACTTTTTAATCATAGCTCCAGTTTTTTGGACTTTCCATATGTCCATGACCTATAAAAAAATAGAAAATGTCAGTTCCCATTTTCCTGTTGTAAACTGAAGGGGACTTTCAATGACAACTCTGAATTAGCCAAAAATATACAAAATGTAGGAACTTATAGGAGCCAGTAGGAAGAATGATCCTAAATGATACAGAATGATGTCAGTTGTCTATCTAAATTAGACAGTGGGTCCAGTCATCAAATGTGGAAGTGTGGACTGAGCCAAACCAAGACAATAACCGGTTATCCAAGTTAATGTTCCTGTTATATGTAATAACCAGATAAATGTAACTTGTCTGAAGTTGTCTTGTTCCATGTAAACCGCGCTGATAATGAATAGTGCGGTATATAAAAAATGTTAATAAATAAAATAAATTAATAAATATTAATGGTGCATGAATGCTGTATATATGATTGTAGAATAATGGATAGAGTAGTGTGGTTGTCATGTTAGTCCGTCTGAATGCACAGAAATAAAGTTTCATAGGAACAAAACAATGTTGAAGGTGACATCTTTTCATTAGACTAACAATACATTTCTTGACTAGCTTTCAGAAGCTAGAGTACGGCTCATTTACTAACAGTTAGCATGCACCATCTGCCGCAGAGCCTAGAGGAATAAAGTGAGCCCTGTAGCAGAGAGCACGCTGATTGCTAGTAAATGGCCCCCATAGGTGGGCGCTACGTATCTTTTCTATGAAATTAAGAACAATGATTATCATTTATTTATTAAGTTTTATTAACCACCTTTATGAAGAGCTTCGCCCATGGTAGTGTACAACAGATGTAGCTTGATATATTTATTTTATTCACATTTTTATACTGCGATTTCTTACAAATCAATTGCGGTTTACAATGAACAACAATGAATTGTACAGAAAATACAAATTCAGTTTACATGGAACAGTATCAACTATATACAATAACAATTAAAACAAGATATTTTAACTACCTTGCAGACAGATCGCAGCACGTGAGGACAGGATCCAAAACATCCAAAGCTTTCCAGCAAACACAAGGTGTTCCACAGGGATCATCCCTCTCAGCATTGTTTTTTAACATATACATGCAGCCCATCTGCACTCTCGCTCAAGCCTTCGGCATCTCATGCCTTGCATATGCCGACGACGTATTACTATATACGCCGTTCACCACAGACCAGCCAGATTTTTCAACACTAACCTCCTGTTTCAACGCCATAGCAGACTGGCTCTGCACCCAAAACCTAAGGATAAATTTAAAGAAAACCGAAGCACTATTCATTACCAGGGACCAAGCCTTCACACCACCGGCGGTACTAAAAGTAAGAGATGCTGAACTTCAAAGCAAGCCAATCATCCGATACCTAGGGATAACACTTGATCAGCAACTGAACATGAAAGCCCATATAAAAAACACTGTCAAGGCAGTATATCTTAAGATTCGCACAATTCGCCACCTACGACCTCTGCTAGACCCGGATGACTTTAGGACAGTCTACCAGGCACTAATCATGCCCCACTTTGATTATGCCAAATATCATCCTACAGGGGCTACCAAAAAATGCATTGATTCCACTGCAACTAGCCATGAATGCCGCAGCCAGAATTCTACATGGTGCATCCAGGAGGGACCACATAACACCAATCCTGAAGCAACTCCACTGGCTACCAGTTCATTTTAGAATCACCTTCAAGACCCTACTGATGACATTCAAAGCCATCAATAGAATCACTTCCGCCTCTATCTCAGACCTCATCATCCCCACTCCCACAAACAGAGTCAGAAGATCATTTACAGTAAACACCCTGAGTATCCCCACCAAGATCACAAAATGCTCGCAGTCCACAAAAAAGAGAGCTTTTGAGTACTACGCACCCTTGTGCTGGAACACCCTCCCACCTAACATCCGATCCATTACAGACCTCACTACCTTCAGAAAGGCCCTGAAACATCACCTCTTCATGCAACACTTCGGCACCACACAACAACCAGTCATCTCCAATCAACTAAACAGCCATCCCACGCCACCCATTATACATGACACCAGCACAACATGTTAGCCCTACCAGAACCTGACTAGGACCATGTACATAGTATCTAAGAATGTTTGTAATAACCTAGAATGTAAATATCTAGCTTAAACCTGGATATAGTTTACCCAGTTCAACCCAAGTTTACCAACCCTGTTCTCTGTAAGTCCAGTACGGGCCTCTCGACTGGGCAAAGTTAATGTTTATTGTAAACCGAGCTGAATTTGAAAAGCGCGGTATAGAAAAAATTTTAAATAAAAATAAATAAATAAATAACTATATACATGGAGATCTTGTCTTTGTGTTGAAGTATTCTGCTGGAGGATCATGATTGGGTGTGAGGCACGCCTAGGTAGTGTTTGGATGTTATGTTATGGAACCAAAGTGTTGTGAGAATAGGTATGTTTTAAGTTTTTCCATGGATCCACCACTCTTTCCGTAAAGAAATATTTCTTCATATCACTCCTGAATCTATCCTCCTTCGCCGTCATCCCATGTCCCCTCATAGCAGAACTTGCTTTCAATTGAAAGAGGCTCTCCCCCTGTGCATTTATGCCACTGAGGTATTTATTTATTTATTTATTACAAGTTCTTATATACCGCACTATTCGGCATCAGCGCGGTTTACATTATAACATAAAGACCATAACAACAAGCTGTTTGGTTTACATCGAACAGGAGTACAAACTTGGAGAACCGGGGTAAACTATATACATGAGATAATTACATAGAACAGAATAGAGTCTTAATAATATAAAGAACGGCATGGTGTGTTCATGAGTGGGTCACTTCCTCTGGTTCAATTGCTGGTAGGGTAGTATTGAAGGAAGAGGTGGTATTTAAGTGCCTTCCTGAACTGGAGTAGGTCAGTAATGGCCCTTATGTCGGAGGGTAGAGCGTTCCAGCATTTGAGGACATAGAAACTGAAGGCTCTGTTACAGTCGCTCGGCACTCGTGTTATAGCTACCTAAGGAGAGAGTTCAAAGTGCCTATACTGCTCATCCAGTGCGCGAGTGGTCTTCAAAGAAGATAAGTGTTTCATTGATTGAGCGCATTACAGTCTGTTGCACTCAGTTGCAACATTTTCGAGTGTTATGTGAGCGACTTTTTGCACATGTTCTGTATTTTGTATTTTGAAGAATATATTTTTATAAGAAAAGAAGAAAAGTATGGAAAAAATACTTCATTTGAGCATTAACTGATCATGAAACAATGAATACGGCGCTGTTTAAGGGTCATTGATGTGAACAGCAGCTAAGAGTCTGATTATGAGTTTTCAAAATCTAACGAAGTGCTGCAAAGTTTTATACTGAGACCTTGGTGCCGGACACTCTGTTTCATTTTTTCCAGAGGTTATAGTTTGAGCATATACTTGGTGTATCGTTTTCAGTGGAAATAGACTCAACAGAGATTGCCCACGTTTAATGGTTTCTAAATGGGCAGTGTTTGTAGTAATTCCTAATGTGCCTGGCGGTTGGCACTGGATTATAGTAATGTAGAAATCTTTTAGTCTGTCTTTAGCCATACACTCATTAAGAGGCATGTTTACTAAAAGTTTGTGTATTGTAACATTATGCAAATATTTATGCAAATGAGGCCCATTATGCAAATGAGGCCCCCACACCGAGTCTCCGCACATGGCCCCACACCCCCTTTGGGCCGCCCCTGACAGTGGCATTAGTATCTCTTCCTTTTTGCTGGTAATTCCTCTTTGTATGCAACCCAGCATAGAGAGGAGTGGCCTAGTGGTTGGGGCAAGTTACCTCAGGCCAGAAGGTTGGGGGTTCAAATCCCACTAAAGGACAGCAACCTTGGGCCAGAAGGACTGGGGTTTTTAGTCTCACAGGTGTTCCTTGTGGTCTTGGGCAAGCTACTTAACCCTCCATTGCCCATGTTCCCTGTAAGTATTAGTGAATGTGTCATGTATGAAATGAAATGTATGTATGAAATGTTCTATGTAAACCGTCTTGATTTGCAGAAAGACGGTATATAAAACCTGTTAAATAAATAAATAAAATGTATCCCCCAATTGTGTTGTGACCACTTTGATTGAAGGATAAGGTGGTATACAAAACTGTCTAAATAAATCCTCCTGGCTTTTGCCATCGCCTTGTCGCATTGTTTTGCCACCTTGACAGCCTCAGAAATAATCACACCAGGGTCCTTCTCCTGGTCCGTGCAACAAAAATGATCCCTTCTTGGACAAAGTGAAGGAGTTTGCTCACTCGTGGGGGTGCTCATGTAACTGGCCTTTTTCACATGTGTAAATGGCCCTTAAAACTGCCTACTTTGTACTTGTGTTAATTGTTTTCCTTTTCATTTGCATGTCATTCAGACATATGCAATTATATACATACATTCTTGTGATAACTTTAATTCTACTATCATACTTCATCAGACATCATAATATAGCCCATTTATACAGAAACATATTTTATTTTGTTAAATAAAAGGAAATACATGTCTGTAATGCATCATTTTCAGGGTTATTGTGTACCATGGGCACTGTTCCCTCTAAGCTGTGCACGTGTGCGCGCGCACACACCTCGCTGTGCAAGCGCACATACTTTACAACAGAGCGCACAAAAATTACAGTTCTGATAGAAAACAACACAGACATCTTAAAATTTAAAAGTTGTGATTGTAATTGCTAGAAATTTTTTCACTTCATTTAGTAATCGTCTATTTTTATTTAATTTGATTAAAATCTTTGTGGTGTACATACTGTATTCTGACATATAGTCAAATTTTAAAGTATATAACTCCAAGTGGTGTTATGTGGCACACAAAAATTTAACCTTCCTTCAAAAGCTGCACAGCTGATATTTTATGCGCACACAGCCTACAGAAAATTAGAGGGAACATTGACCATGGGTACCTGGGCCAAACTGGGGCCCTCAGAATGGCTAAGCTGAATAGTATATGATCCTCTGGATCACCCTACCTGTGAGGAACCACAAGTCAAAGATGTAAAGAAGACTACCATGGTTGGACCAGAGTATCTATCCCTTAGGCTCAAGGCTCCCTTCTTCAACTGAAGAACGGCTGCATCTTGGCAGTCCACCAGATGGCCATAAGGTCCATCTGAGGCCTGTCCACACACTTACTATACTGGAAATAGCTGCGTTGGCAGCTCCTACTCCCCTGAATATGGAGTGTCTGCTCAAATAATCCACCTGTACATTGTGGGAAGTCAGTAGGGCAGTTAGATGTCCTTTTGCCCAGTTCAGCAGCAGAACTGTTTCCTCCACTATCTGAAGGCTCCTGGTGCCCCCTAACTGTTGACATATGCTATGGCTATGGCATTGTTCAACATGATCTAGACAACCATCCCTTAGATGACCAGCAAACACTGCTACAAGGCCAAGCATAGAGCTCTAGTCTTCAGTCAATTTATTGACTACTTTGCATTTGATTGGGTCTAAAGCCCCTCAGTTACTTGGTCTCTAGACAACGCACCTCCCCCCAACCTACCAGACTTGTGTTAGTGGTAAGGAGTACCTAGAAAGGTGATTACTGGACAGATTGGCTCCTTTCTAGAGGTCCACCTTGGACAGCTACGAGGCCAGGCTGTCCCTAACCATCTATGGAAATATGAGAGGATGATTGGCAGCCATCACAGCATTGAGGATTGGATGCACAGAACAGGGCCAGTAAGCTCTGTCCCAGATAGATCAGCTCTATTACTCCTGATGCTGAAGTGAATCATCTGAGTCACGTGCAGGAAGCACCAACTGGAAGTCCCAGCACACGATCAGCAGCCATCACAGCATTGGAGATTGGATGCACAGAACAAGGCCGGTAAGCTCCAACACGGTATTACTCAACCAACTAAAATAGATGACTATAAGCTATTTAATCACCCAAGATCCAACAGAAGAGGAGGAGGAGTACTAATCCTAGCCAAATCATACCTAGATCTCCAAAGCATACACAACATGAGCACAAACAAAATGGATATTATAACTATATCAAACAAACTTCTCCCAATATGTCTACTATACAGAGCTCCAACAGCCAGCCCCAATGAACTGACCAAGGTACTTGAGATAGTATGCAAGACAGATACTTAATCATACTAAGCGACTTCATCCTCAGCGCTTTCTCCAGAAACCATACAAACATGTTCCTAGAAGCCATGAATGTACTAGATTACCAACAGATAGTAAATGAACCAACTCATGTGAAAGGGAACACAATAGACCTTATTTTTGCACCTAAGGACATATTGGATATTAAATATTCAGCTCTTCAAATTTTTCTGGTACCATGGTCAGACCACAAAGTGATCAGCTTTACAGCACCTCACAACTGCAACACTAACAATACAAAATACATCCATACCACTAAGCAAAGATTCCAGAAGTTTAATAAACAATCATTCCTAACAGAAATTATCCTTCAACTACAGACCAACACAAACAACTTAGACTCACTCATTAACAAATGGTATGAGACCATAAACAAAGCAGCAGCTGTGCCACCAAGAAATCCAACCAGAAGACACAAACAAAACACAACTTGGTTCACAAGGGAGCTAAGAAATGTAAAAAGAGAATGAAGAAGAATCAAGTGAAGATGGAGGAACTCTAAACAAGCAGAAACCCAAAATAACTACATGAATAAACTAAAGGAATACTGTACCATGGTCAACACAACAAAAAAGGAATATCATACAAAAATCATAATGAACTCACTTAACCGTCCAAGAGAGCTGTTCGAAATCATTTGATCTCTAATTAGAGACCCCAATCAAGAAAATACAGATACCATGCCCTGCCCACAAACACTTGTCATCTTCCAAACCAAAACAGCACCCAGTTCTATCATACTACAAACACCACAGAATGATAACTCCAGTAGCAAACAATAGAAACATAGAAACATAGAAATATGACGACAGAAAAAGACCACATGGCCTATCTAGTCTGTCCTTCCATAACAACTACAACAGTCCACTTTTTGCCTTTAGAGATCCTCTGTGTTGGTCCCATGCTTTCTTGAATTCAGTTACTGTCCTCATCTCTACCACCTCCACTGGGAGACTATTCCACGGATCCACTACTCTTTCCGTAAAGAAATATTTCCGCATATCACTCCTGAATCTATCTCCCTTCACCCTCATCCCATGTCCCCTCGTAGCAGAACTTGCTTTCAATTGAAAGAGGCTCTCTCCCTGAACATTTATGCCACGGAGGTATTTAAACATCTCAATCATATCACCTCTATCCCGCCTTTCCTCTAAGGTGTACATATTAAGATCCTTAAGTCTGTCCTCATATGCTTTATAATGAAGCCCATTAATCATTTTGGTAGCAACCCTCTGCACCGACTCCATCCTGTTCACATCCTTTTGAAGGTGCGGTCTCCAGAATTGCACACCATACTCCAAATGAGGTCGCACCAAAGACTTATACAGAGGCATTATCACCTCCTTTTTTCTGCTAGCCATTCCTCTCCGTATGCACCCAAGCATCCTTCTAGCTTTTGCTGTCGCCTTTTCCACCTGTTTAGCTACTTTAAGATCATCAGACACAACCACGCCTAGGTCCCGCTCTTCTTTAGTGGACAAAAGTACTTCACCTCCTATACTGTATTGCTCCCTTGGATTGCTGCAGCCCAAATGCATGACCTTACATTTTTTAACATTAAATCCCAGCTGCCAAATTCTAGACCATTCTTCAAGCTTAGCTAGATCCCTCCTCATGTTATCTACCCCTTCCTGGGTGTCTACTCTATTGCAGATTTTGGTATCATCCGCAAAGAGGCAAACCTTACCCGACAGCCCTTCCGCTATATCACTAACAAAGATGTTAAAAAGAATTGGACCAAGGACAGATCCCTGGGGCACACCACTGGTAACATCCTTCTCCTCAGAGTGAGCTCCATTTACTTGTACTCTTTGTCGCCTCCCACCCAACCAATTTCTAACCCAAGCAGTAACTTTAGGGTCCATCCCTAGGGTGCTCAGTTTGTTTATAAGTCGCCTGTGAGGAACAGTGTCAAAGGCTTTACGGAAATCTAAATACACCACATCTAGAGCTCTCCCTCGGTCCAACTCCCTGGTCACCCAGTCAAAAAAATCAATCAGATTTGTCTGACAAGACCTGCCTCTGGTGAATCCATGCTGCCTCGGATCCTGTAATCCGCTGGACTCCAGAAACCTCACTATTTTCTCTTTCAGCAGCGTTTCCAATAATTTACTCACCACCGAAGTTAAACTAACCGGCCTGTAGTTTTCAACCACATCCTTACTTCCGCTTTTGTGTAAAGGCACCACATGAGCCTCTCTCCAGTCCTTTGGCACCACTCCTGACTCCAACGAGGCATTGAAAAGGTCAGTCAGTGGAGCTGCTAGAACGTCCCCAAGTTCCCTCAGTATTCTAGGGTGTATCCCATCCGGTCCCATCGCTTTGTCTACTTTAAGTTGAGCTAGTTTCTCACGAACACAGTCTTCTGAAAATAGTTCAAGATGTCCCTCGCTTCTGTTCTTATTTGTGGGTGTTTTCTGAGGTCCTGCTCCTGGTTCTTCATCTGTGAACACAGAACAAAAATATTTGTTAAGCAATTCCGCTTTATCCTTATCAGCTTCTACATATTCCCCCCCTGCACCCTTGAGTCTGACAATACCACTTTTGCTCTTCCTCTTCTCACTAATATATCTGAAAAATGTCTTATCCCCCCATTTTAATGCATTGGCTATTTCCTCCTCCTTTTGAATCTTTGCCTTCTTGACTACTTTGCTAGCTTCTCTAAGTTTTTCCAAATACAGATGCTTGTCTTCTGCTCTCTGTGATCTCTTGTATTTCATGAAGGCCTCCCTCTTTTTCTTCACTTTTTCAGCTACTTCCTTCGAAAACCATAGCGGTCTCCTGTTCCTTTTGCCTTTATTTACCATTTTAACAAAAAGGTTGGTTGCCCTTAAAATACCCCCTTTCAGTTTTGCCCACTGTTTTTCTACATCCCCCAGCTGTTCCCATCCCACTAACGACTCCCTGAGGTATTGGCCCATCTTCGCAAAGTTAGTCTTCCTAAAGTCTAAGATCCTCACCTTGGAATGGATTCTAACAGCCCTAGTCCTAATACTGAACCACACCATCTGGTGATCACTGGAAGCAAAATGATCTCCCACTACAACATCAGAAACACTTTCACCATTGGTAAGCACCAAGTCCAGTATGGCCCCTTCACGTGTGGGGTCTGTTACCAATTGCCTGAATAGTTCTCCCTGTAGAGAATCCAGGATCTCCTTACTTCTAGATGATACTGCAGCAGGAATGTGCCACTCAACATCTGGCATATTGAAATCACCTATCAGTAGCACTTCCCCTTTCTTAGCAATGCTGCGTATGTCTTCAATTAACTCTCTGTCCACCTCTTCCTCTTGTGAGGGAGGTCTGTATATCACTCCAATGCAAATAGATTTCTCTTTCCCTCTTTCTAGTTTAACCCACAATGCCTCCTCTCTCCCTTTTAAGCTCTGTAATTCCAAAGCTTTAATAGTAGTTTTTACATATAGTGCCACTCCTCCTCCTCTTCTTCCTACCCTGTCCTTCCTGAATAAAGTATAGCCAGGTATAGTTACATCCCAGTCATTGTTTTCTGTGAACCATGTTTCTGTAACTGCCACTAAATCCAAGTCAGCCACTCCCACCAAAGCTTCAACCTCAGGGATCTTATTTCCCATGCTACGGGCATTAATACACACTGCTTTCCATATGTTACCCCTGTTACCCATTTCCATAAAGGTATTTAATGTATCACCTACCTGGGGGCTTTCACTTACCTGGGGGCTTTCTTCACCCATCCCCAAGGAATCTAGTTTAAAGCCCTCTTCAGTAGATTAGCCAGTCTACTACCAAAGATGCGTTGACCTCTCTTGGACAGATGGATGCCATCTCTGCTTTGCAACCCTTGGAAAAGCATCCCATGGTCTAGGAAACCAAAACGCTCTCGATGACACCATCCACGCAGCCATGCATTTGTCTCCAGGATGCGAGCCTCTCTGCCTTGGCCTTTACCCTCAACAGGGAGGATTGAAGAGAACACCACCTGTGCACCTAACTGCTTCACCCTCTGTCCCAGAGCCATGAAGTCACTTTTGATACGTTCCGAGGTATACCTGGCAGTATCATTTGTTCCAACATGGATTAGCAACATTGGGTAATAGTCTGTGGGCTTGATGAGTCTCGGCAAACTCTCCGTAACATCTTGGATTTTGGCACCAGGCAGACAGCATACCTCTCTGGACATCAAAACATTTGAGTCTATTTCAAAAGAAAAGCTGACTCCCTCCATGATATATCTATCAAATTCACTCACATCCAAGTGGCTGAAGGACAGTAGACTCCCCCTAAACATTGGTAAGACAGAAGCCTTAATTTTCTCCAGGCATGATATATCTGCCCACCCTACCACCATTAATCTTGCAAATCAGTTAATCCCCATTGTATCTTCAATCAGCATCCTAAGAGTGATCCTAGATAATGAATTACATTTTCAAGCTCATATTTCCAACATAGTGAAGATTTGTTTATTTGCTTTGAGATTGATTCATTCTCTTAGATTCATACTTGATATTAAGGATATACCGTAGTAATAAGTTGCTTAGATTACTGTAACTCTCTTGTCCAAGGGCTAAATTTTTCCTCACTTCAACATCTTCAACTGCTGTCAAATTGATCACAGCTTTGATCATGTTGTCCCACTTCTAGGATCTGAATACTAGTTGCCTATTACTTACAGAATTCCATATAAGCTTCTCAATCTGGTCATCAGATCTTTTACTCAGAATTCCCA
Organism: Ichthyophis bannanicus; assembly: GCA_033557465.1. Taxonomy (NCBI): domain Eukaryota; kingdom Metazoa; phylum Chordata; class Amphibia; order Gymnophiona; family Ichthyophiidae; genus Ichthyophis; species Ichthyophis bannanicus. Next base: position 94,894,448 of record CM066037.1, read on the forward strand.
CATTTTCTCTCCAGTCTGCTTATCTCCTATATCCCAGGATGAGCACTACATTCTACTCAGTAAAATGTATTTGTAGTCCTACCACATCACAGGGTGCATCTAGATATAACAAGATGTCTATCTTTGGGATAAAAGCTCTTCATTTATGGAATAAGTTGCTCCCAGGTATTTGTCTAGAATCTTCTTATATCAAATTCAAAACAACCCTTAAAATGTATTATCGCTTTCTTGCTTTTTCTCCTTAACAAACTACTATCGGCCCGTGTTTACAGCTGACTGGCACCGAATAGTCAGGCAGTGGGAATCCCCCTGCACCCCTGACCGCCTTTTTCTGGCCCCTGCTTCTGCATCAGCCCCTGTCCAGTGGGGCTTATTCCACCTCTGAGGTGGAATAAGTCCCCCATATACATAGCCAGCCACCCTTCATACAGGGCCAACCTCGGAATCAGCCCTGAATGTCCAAGGTCAGATGCTGCCTACTGCCTACCTTCGCTCCTTCCTCGGCCCATCCCCTCCCGCCCACAAACCGAGCTCCCCGTAGAAACCAGCAATACATGCTGGGAGTTCTGTCGTCGGCACACAATCTGGGCATTTAGCGGATCTGGATCGGACGTCCAGACTCATTAAACGTGATCAGAATGACCCCCAAAGCCAATATCAAACTGTAGAGGACTATTTCTTCCATTGTCAAGTGAGCTCATTTGCCGGGGGTTGGTACAGGAGTTGCTGGGCTCAGCGGAGCACAGCTCTCACTACTAGACTATCACAGAGGCCTGGAGTACAAAACTAGTGGGCTCAAGGAACTATATTAATAGTCATTCCAATTTGCATCCTGTGTGTGCCGCTGAGTCAATGCTGACTCTTTGCAAACCAGCCCTTGGGTTTTCTTGCAAGGTGCAACCGGAAGTAGATTGCCCAGTCTTTCTTCCACACAGTAAGTCTACAGCACCTGGTATTCCAAAGTGGTCTCCCACCCAGATACTAGCTAGGACCTGACCCTGTTTAGCTCCTGAGGTCTCGAGAGATCAGGCTCATTCAGAGTGTCCCAAATGGCTTTTCCCCTTGTCATGAGGATTGTGGTCTTATGAGGCAATACAATGATCAGTACACACAGTGACTAAGCACTACATCACCTTTTATTCCTCCTTAGGGAACAGATACATTTTAGCCATTCCTCTAGCTACCTGAAGATTTGAATTGTTTCCCAATTAGCCCAGTGTTTTGGGGAAATGGTGAGGCTCTCAAAGATTTGTGTATCCCTGTCAAAATGGGATCACCTTTAAGCCTTGTTTCAACCTGCTCTTCTGTGATTCCTAGGGAACAGAGCACTTGTGCAATTAAAAAAGGCAGTGCCTCTTTGAGGAAGATCTTTGCCATCGATGCCTCTACTTCTGTCATGGGGGCAATCTCCCCTTCCTTTGGTTTTCTGGAACCTGCTTCACTGGGCTCTCGCTCTTCTTCTCTGGGGTTGCATCCTGAGCTCAAGTAAACTCAGCGAAAATTCTAATGAGTCTTCCAGGTCTTTTGACAATCTGAGCTTCGTGGGAGATAGTCACTGGTCCGAGGATCTGCCACTCCCAGAAAGAGTCATGCCTCAGGACAGGAGGAAAAGGAATTAAGTTGCTGCTGCAAGGAGTAGTTACCCGATGCATCATTTGTATAAATTCTAAAGAAAAATACCCCCCTCCCCCATGGGAGGCTTATTTGAGGAGAGACCCAAGAACAAGAACTTACAAGGCTTTCCCTGCCCTGATTTCATAGGCAGTAAGAGTAGGGTTAAGGCTCCTTAGCCTAACTGTTCAACCCCTTAGTGGCATAGCAAAACATTCAACTTTCCTGCCAGTCCACTGGAGCCCATCAAGAATCCATTCAGGGTCCCTTAGCTGTGATCCTATATGGGTACACCAAAACAAAGATTTAGGAATTCCTCCTGCACTCACTATGAGCTCATTTTCTGCCCCTTACACCCTCCGAAGCGGCCATTTCTCACTCTCTCCTGCATACAGGCCCCTGCCATGGCTGTTAGCCCACTGGCTTGACAGACCACACCCCCCTGGCCTTCTCATATACCATCTCTAGAAGGAAAGGAAGAGTTGATGCTTATCACACTTCAGCCAGGTCCTGCCTCATCATGGCTCTTGGAGAGTTTCTGGCACAATATTTGCATAAGGAGGGAAGTGTTGCCATCCTTATTCTCTGTTGGTGGTTGTTTTTTTTTTTTTTACTTGATTCACAAATCTATTTTAAATATACAGGGTCCCTCTTATCCAATGGCCTCACAGACCAAAAAGGAGCACACTCATCTGTGTAAGGATCTAACCCCGGTCAGGGACTAGTTCCTCAGGGGAAAGGTCACTTGACCTCAGGACATGCCTCTTACCCCCAGATCTGTCCTCTAATGCTATATCAGTCCAGATGTTTGCACCATCTGCTGGATACAAAAATCCTGGCTGAATCCCCTGCTGCACGAACCTTTATGGGGAACAGAGTCAGCAAAGAATGTTTTTCTCAATATCCATCTACTGGCAGTGGGAGGTAACCTATTTGCCTGAAATGGTGTGGTAGACGCTTAAAGAAAAGCCCTGTTTCATTACTTTCTTTTCAAGCTTCTGTTTAGTGCAACTATTTAGCTTCATGATAAGATCATCACTCTTCAACACCCTCATTCGCAGGTTTGAGGACACTGTTCCCATTGTTTTGATTTCTATTTTTCATTCTTAATCCTTGTTTTTCATCTTTTATTTCTCTTTCCATATTACATGTTCACCTTCCTCATTCACCCTGTCCAATAACCTGCTGCATTCTCATTTCCTTTTAAGCAGACAATCCATCTTCAATGTTTTTTAACGCTTTGAAGGCCTACTTTAAAATTTATATCCATATTCTGCAGCCGGGTTAATGTTTGCATATTTCAGGGAAATTGTACCCGTTTTATTCAATATGTTCTAATAGTGATTTGCCTTCTGCTATGGTCATGTATTACATACCATTTGATAGGAATATTTTGTCAGACCTTTGATCCCAAGAGTTTTGGGCTTGGCCTGGAAAGGGTTAAATGTCATTTCATCTGTGTAAGCTGTTTGGGAATAATCTATTAATATATATGAAAGGGTAAGGAAAGTCGGCAGCTGTCTGTTGCTAAAAGGTGGAGCATGCATACACAATTCATCCTGGTCATTCTGTCTTCCAAGCAGACAGCAGAGGACCCAGGTACAGCAAGTCAATTGCATGCAGATTCATACTTCAGCACACATCCGTACCCTGCTACTCAAAGCCTCTACTTTCCCATCATAAGAACATAAGATATGCCATACTGGGTCAGACCAAGGTCCATCAAGCCCAGTATCCTGTTTCCAGTAGTGGCCAATCTAAGTCACAAGTACCTAGCAGTTTCCCCAAAAGACACAGACTCCACAATGCTTGTATTGGGGCAAACAGTGGATATTCTGGGTCCACTTATGGTTTATGGACCTTTCCTCCAGGAACTTGTTCAAACCATTTTTAAACCCAGCTACACTAACAGCTTTTACTACATCCTCAGGTAGCAAATTCCAGAGTTTGATTACACGTTGAATGAAAAAATATTTTCTCTTATTAGTCTTAAATAGGTTATCCTGTAGATTCATTGCATGCCCCCTAGTCTTTCTACATTTTGATGGCATAAACAATTGATCTACGTTTATCCATTCTACTCCATTCATTAATTTATAGACCTCTATCATATGTCCCCTCAGCCGTTCTTTTCAAGGTTGAAGAGCCCTAGCCTTTTTAGCCTCTCTTCTTAGGGGGATCCTTCCATCCCCTTTACCATTTTGGTGGCTCTTCTCCGTACCTTTTCTAATAACACTATATCCTTTTTTAAGATAAGGTGACCAGAATTGCACACAATATTCAAGGTACCATGGAACGATACAGAGGCATTATAATATCCTTTGTTTTATTCTCCATTCCTTTCCTTATGATATCTATCATTCTATTTGCTCTCTTGGCCGCTGCTGCACACTGGGCGGAGGGTTTTAACATGTTATCCACGATGATGCCTAAATCTTTTTCCTGGGTGGGGGTTCCCAATGTGGAACCCTGCATCGTGTAACCATAGTTTGGGTTGTTCTTTCCTAGATGCATAACTTTGCACTTGTCCACATTAAATTTCATCTGCCTTTTGGATGCCCAATCTTCCAATTTATCAAGATCCTTTTGCAATTTTCCACAATCCGTCAATGCTTCCTGTAAGATATACAGCACAGCCATGGGCTAAGAAGAGAATGCAGCTCCTGGATATAAAGAAGCAGCCACACGGCCCCATAAGCAAGAAGACCATACAGCCTGGACATCATGCAGGCAGAGCACCAGGAAAGAGATGCAGGGAAAAGGAAATAGAGGAAGAGCAGAGCCAAGGGAAGAGACCCAAATGGAACAGAGCCTCAGAAGGGATGTAAAGAGGTAGGGAGATGATCTGGATACGGTTGGGGTGCTGAGGGAGTGGCAGATCCCTTTTATCTATGCCCTTCTCTGCCACTGCCAACTCCAGACTTCATTCATTCCACCTTGCTGCTTCATATGCCTGGAACAAACTTCCTAAGTCAGTATGTTGGGCTCTTTCTCTAGCCCTATTCAAATCCAAGCTAAAAAGCCACCTCTTCAAGGCTGCTTTTGGATCCTGATATTCCTTACTCTGTTGTTCACTACATATTAATACCATACTCTATTCCCCATTTTTGTGATGTTCTTCACCTTGACTAGATTGTAAGCTCTGATGAGCAAGGACTGTGTCTTACATCTATATGTATAGTGCTGCATTCACTTTGTAGTGCTACACAAATGATAAGTAGTAGCAGTAATTTTGCCTGGATTGAGGCAATGAGTGAGAGAGGAGAAATTTTAAATAGCTGATCATTTTATTTCCTTAAATCCTGCTAGACCAGTCCAGTGAGTTATGTTTCCCAGTCAGCAGTTGGAGGCAGACTTGAGCAACCTTCAATGATGTCATCACTTGACTTACATAGCACTGAGAGAAGCCAGTATGACGCTTTCCAAGTAGTAAACAAGACTGAAAAAATCATTAAAAACTCAAACTACGAAAGTTATTAACCAACAACATTAACTTAGAACAGTCATATGGAACAAGTATTTGGCTCGTTACCACAAATGACTCTGTGTCAAGAACTGAAACTGACAATGCAATGAAGAGGCAGCATTGCTCACATACCTGTAGGAACAGTCTTCCAGGGCAGGTCCTGGACTGGTCTAGCAGGATTCAAAGAAAGAAAATTAACAGCCCAGTCCGGACAAATGGGATGTGCCCAAGCAGTCAGGACCCAGGGTGGGAGAAAGATGATGTTCTGGACAGACTTGCCCTGCCAAAGAGACTATGCAATCTGTAGTGCTTCACAAACGAGCTCCGAGCTGTCCAGGTAGCTGCCTTACAGATATCCTCCAGAGATACCAAGGCAAGCTCCACCCAAGAGGAGGCCTGTGTCCTAGTGGAGTGAGCTCTGACTCCTTCGAGCATGTGCTTTCCAGCCAGAAGGGATGCTGTACCAATCCAGCAGGCAATGAAGGACTGGGCCACTGTCTATCCTTTGCTCGGAGCATTGAAGAGGAGAAGAGATGATGCAGCCAATGGAAGGCATAGTAATCTCCAGCTATCAGACTTACGCCCTCTGCATGTCTACCAGACACAGAGAAGAGTCCATCCAAAGGTCATCCTCCAGGAAAGAGGGCAGGATAACATTTGATTAAGGTGAAAGGGAGATAGCATCTTTGGAAGAAAGGACGGCACAGTCCGCAAGGAGACAGAAGTCATCAGGAAGATCAAAAAAAGGTTCCATGCAGGACAAGGTCTGTAGCTCAGACACCCACCTGGTGGACACTATAGCCACCAGAAAAACCACCTTAAGGGTCAAATCCTTGAGAGAAGCCTTAGGAATGGGCTCAAAATAGGCCCCTCTCAGTGGCTTTAGCACCAGAAACGTCACTGAAGATCAACCAGATGCATTGATGGTCAGATCTACTCCACTCCCTTGAAGAAGTGGGAGGCATCAAGGTGCATTGCCAAGGACATCCCTTGAATGCACCCCTGATAGTGTTCCAGTACTGCAACCTGAACTTTGACAGAGTAAGGGCTGACCCATGGTCCAGAGCAGACTGTGAGAAGGACAAAACAGTGATTATGTCTGCCTTTCTAACCTCCAGAGCCCAAGAGGAACACTATCTCTTAGAAGCCCTCTAGTCCCCTGGAAGCAGATAAATACTGGCTTCTCTCAGTGCTGCACCAGTAGATATACCAGGTCTGCCTTTACCTGCTGGCTGGGGAGCATAACCCATTTTTCTGGACTTGTCTAGCAGGATGATAAGAACGCATGTCTAGATTGGCTTGGAAGGTGGGGGGGGGGAGACTGTCTGCTTTGGGTTGGAATAGAAGATAGGTGGAGGGAAAGAGCCTGGTTTATGTTGAGTTGGATTGGAGAACAGAAAGGAGAAAGTTCATCTGGATCATAGAAGAAAAGAGTGGATGGGGAGAGAGAGAGTGCTTGGGTCAGGGAGGGAAGAGAGAGTCAGCATGAGTGGTGGATGAAGATCGAAGCAGGAGGACAATGGTGATATGGCTAGGAGGGAGAGAACTAGAGAAAGTGAGAGAGCACAAGAACTGAAGAGGAGAGACTGGGGAATGGAGGTGGAGGTGGGAACATAGAAGTGGGGTTGGGGTGTTCGGCCTGGAAGGAGGGGCAGCTAGGAGGGATCATGATTGGGAGCAAGGGTTTCTGGCTGGGAAGAAAGATAGAGTCTGCTGGTGGGAATGGGGGTGGGGGGGAATTAGAAGTTAAAATGAGAGATTGTGAGCAATTTTGAAGTGTTAAGAGACTACTATCACTACTACTCAGCATTTATATAGCGCTACCAGTCATACGCAGCGCTGTACAGTATAGACATGCAAGAGACAGTCCCTGCTCATTAGAGCTTACAATCTAATCAAGACAAAATGCACAAACACACACACAGAGGGTGTAGGCCTGGGGTCACCAACCTCCAGAGGGCCGCGGGCCGCACAGCCGACTACCGGGAGCCTCGCGGGCCGCACCCCCCTTCTCCCCGCCCCCGCGAAAAAAAACAACAAACGCAAAATTATGAAAACAATGGCTGATCACCTTTATTGAATTTAATGAGATGGCTGATGATTCATGCTAGCAGACAAACGCTTAAAGTCCGGCTTCACAGATGACACTGACAGGAGAAGGGACGCTTGCAGGTGGTCGTCGGTGAGCTGCGAGCGCGTGGATACAATGGCGGGAATCCTTGGCGGGCCGCACGTAATGTTAACCGGGGTAGAGCCTTGCGGGCCGCACGAAGGGACCTCGTGGGCCGCATGCGGCCCGCGGGCCGCAGGTTGGTGACCCCTGGTGTAGGCAGTGGTGGGAACTGGGCAGAGAAAGGAGGACAGGTGGGTCAAGGACAGGAGAGTCAAGATCCAAAAGCAACATCAAAGAGGTGAGCTTTTAATCTGGTTGGCCTGGGCTGAGGGTGACAGAGCAACTGATCTGGGGAGGTGGCAAGCAAACTGAAAGACTGCTTCTGTGGTTGGAGTTGGGAGCAGAGGACTTTGCAAGCCACCAATGAATTTCCATGGGTGTCAGCTAGTCTCTCTCTCTCTCTCTCTCTCTCTCTCTCTCTCTATCTATCTATATGAAATAGTGATAAGGGGCTTTAACCTTTTTTCACCAGTAGGGGCGTGCAGGCCAAACATTCTTGTTTTGTTTAGCTTTCCTTGTCATTTATGGGATTTTTCTTTTTGTTCAGGTGAGTTTTTTATATATTTTTTTTGTTTGGGGGAAATGCACTACTGCTGAATAGTGCAGCCTGTTGGGTAATAAGGTTCAATACTGATGGCACAGGAAAACCCCCAAATTTTAGGGGATGTTCATGTCAGTTTAGGCTAAAAACAACATTGAACGACATGGGAGAGAGAGGATTTTGGATTTCGCTCATGCCTTTTCTTAGACATAGCTCAAAATGAGTTACGTTATGTTACAGTAGGTATTCTCCTATTCCTTGGAATGCTTACAGTCTTAGGTTTGTACTTAAGGCAATGGAGGGTTAAGTGACTTCCCTAAGATCACAAGGAGCAGCGGTGGGATTTACACCAGACTTCCCTGGATCTCAGCCGCCGCTCTAGTCAGCAGGCTACTCTTCCATTGACATTTCCCATATAATTTCAAATGACTGTACATCCCAGTGTGCACATGCATGTACAGTATCAGCATGCATGTATCAGCCACCTCCACCTCAGCAGCGGAAATGAGAAGCTCATGCCAGCATGCCTCTGCACCCACCATCATAATCTCCCCCTCACCAGGCAATCAGCCCTACAGAGGAGTCCTCGTAAAGACAGAGAGTGACTGGACCCTGCCACAGAACTCCCAAACCTCTGCATTCACCTGCTGACTTCTTGGTGAGGTGAGGCCAGGAGCGCCCAGGAAGGCAGCATACGCCATCCCTGGCTGACCTCTGATATAAATCACAGAGGGGAGGAGGAGCCAGCATGGAGTCAGTGTCCTAAGTGGAGGGAAGGAGGTGGAGCCAATGGAGTGTGATCAGCCCACACAGTGAAGACTGAAAGAAGAGTAGAGAATGCACCATCATTGCCCCATGAAGAGAAAACAGCTGCTGCTTCCTGTCAGGACAAGGTATGAGATAGACAGAGAGAAGAATTTGAGAGAAAGAGTAAGAACTGGGGATTGAGGGACAGAAATGGAAACTGGTGGGGAAAGGATGGGAGGTTGAGACAGAGCGTGATGAGGACACATAGAAGATTGAGAGAGGGACTGATGGGGGACAGGGAAAGGGGAGAAAGAGAGAATGACTGACTGGTAAAGACAGAGAGGGGAAAGAGAGAGAATGAGTGACGAGGAAAGGGTGGGAGAGAGAATAGAGAGGATGCTAGGTTTGTGTATGGTTGGACTCAAATGTTCAGGACAGAAGTGATGGTGCCAAAATGGGGAGAGTGTCTTAGGGGCAAGGGAAATGAACAGGCTCCTCTGGTGACCTTCACGGGGTATCAGCTAGTGGAGAATGGACGTTTGCCCCCTAGTATTATGCATATTTGGTTCTCCTTCTTTAGATATCATGAGGCCAATTCTGCCTGGGGCACGTCTGGCCTGTCTGGATGTCCAAAATCTGGATGGGCTGAATTTGCACCTGATTCTGCACCCGTGGGAGCTCCCGTGGGAGCAGAATCAGGTGCAAAGGACCCGGACAGATAGGACATGCCTCGATTCTGTGCCACTGCGTGTCTTGCGTGCTCCCTGTCCAACACCCCTCCAGTGCTCCTGCAGGGAGCCTTGGCACTGTGGCATCCCATCGCTATGGCACCGGAAAGACATGTAAGTGCCCCGCTGCCCCACACCAGAATAACAATGCCATTCCCTGCCACCCGACCCTGGGAGGGGCCTGCCAAGGCCAGGGTCGGGTCACAGAGAACCTCCCACTGCCGCTTACCTGCCATGGGGTGTCCTCCGGTTCTGATTCCATACCTCAGGGAGACTTATTCCCCAGCCATCTCTGCTTTCCTTGACATACAGGGCCATGACCACAATTGGCTCTGTATTCCAGGGTCATGGGCCCGCATCCACCTCGCCCACACTCCACCTCCAGCCCTCCCCTTCCCGCCTCCGTCCAGAGCTCCCGCACATCTCTGTACGTGCGGGGAGCTCATGGGACAGAATCAGCCCCAAGCGAATAGCAGGGGCTGATTCTGCCCCACTATTCCAACATCAGAAAGACTCCCCCATTTGTTTATCATATAGCACATGGTACTGATTTGAGATCATAAACCCCTCATCCCCTGTTTTAAGTCTACAGTACATTCTCTATGAATTTCACCACATTTTCCTCTGAGTATTTCTTTATATGGCAATAATATCTCTCCTTTATAGTTAGCACACATGTGCTACTTAGAATGTCATATCATTATTATGAACTGCTAAAGGATACCCAGGACAAATTATCTTTCCTGCTAATAAAATGCTTGAACATTATGGGGGTCATTCTGTCCCACGAATCCCAACGGAATGCCCATTCCTGCTATTCACCTCCCTGCTGGCCCCGGCAAAAGCCTCCCCATACGAAGAGTGGGTTTGTACGGGGAGGCCTAGATAGGGGCGGGAGAGGGAATTCCGGAGGTGGAGTGAGGGTGGGGCACGGGTGGGCCACGACCCCGGACACACAGGGCCGATTCAGAGGTCGTCCCTGTATGTCTTGGGTCTGGGATCTAGACAAGGGACGTATTCCACCTCAGAGGTGGAATAAGTCCCCCTGGATGCAGTGTTTCGGCAGTGGCTGGTGGAGACAGGTGAGGCAGGGGTGCAAGAAATTCCCTGCAGCCGGATAAAGGATCCGGCTGTGGGGAAAGGAAGATTTTGGCAGCGGCTAGCATTTGTGGTTCCTGAATGGAGCCGCGATGCTATGGCAATGGGACGCCATGGCTCTGCAGCTCCATTCAGGAGCCTGACAGAACTAGTCGGGTTGTGGCTGGGCATGCAGTCGGTCAGAATCGGGTCCCGGCCTGTATGTTCAGGCGCTAGACCTGATTTTGATCCCATGGAGGCCACGGGATCAATATCAGGTCCAGCTTTGCACGGCCCAATTCTGCCTGGACGTACAGGGGCTGGACGGCCTGAATGGAATAGGCCTCTATGAGAGCAAGTCTATAATCTGCACAGTTAATGCACATTACCATGCACATGTGTGGGGCCTATTCTATAAAGTGAAGTATGCGTGCACTTTATAAAATGGGGGAGTACTGACGTGCCTTATTCTAGGCATGGCAATTATGCCTACCCTAAAGCAAGTATAAATGCCTGCACCTAGATTTGGAGAAAACACAAATTATAATGGTCTATAACTTACATGTGTATATTTAGTCCCCACCTACTCTCTGCCTAATCTTCACTTCTGTGAACACCCTAACCAAAAGTGTCTGCAATGGGACTTGCGTGCATGCTTACAGAATAGTACATGCCCATTCATGTGCGTAAGTCCTTTAAAATGGGGACTTGTGCACGTAAATAGCCTGTAACTTTCCAATTGCCCCTTATAGAATTATCTCCTAAATGCATTTTCTGAAGCAAATATAGTAACATAGTAACAAAGTAAATGACGGCCGATAAAGACCAGCATAGTCCATCTAATGTGCCCATCTAATGTACATGCCACTCTGGGCAGGTTGCCCCTCTCTATTTAGAAGATGTTTATATTTGTTTTGATTCCATCCTCTTGCTATTCAGTGGTCCTGTGTGTCTCTCCCATGGCTTTTTTAATTCCATTATTGCTTGTGCTCCCACCATCTGCTTCGGGAGGGCATTCCAGGCATCCATCACCCTTTCCATGAAAAAGCATTTCCTGATGTTGCTTTTAAGTTATCACCTTATAATTGCATTTCATGTCCTCTAATTCTACAGCTTCCCCATCTTTGAAAAAGATTTGTTTGTTCATTAATACCCTTTAAGTATTTAAATGTCTTTATCATATCTCCTCTGTCTCTTCTCTCCTTATATTGAGGTCTTCAAGTCTTTTCTCATATTCCTTATTTATTTTTATTTATTTACTTAATTCTCTTATATACCGCGCTATTCTGCATCAGTGCGGTTTACATTGAACAAACTGAAATTACATTGAACAGGGCATTATAACTTGGAGATAACTATTTTACAGGGAATATGGGCTATGGAGGCTACTCCAACTTGGAGTATTGTGTTCAGTTTTGGAGACCGTACCTTACAAAGGATATAAAAAGACTTGAAATGGTTCAGAGGAAGGTAACCAAGATGATTTGGGGCCTGTGCCAGAAGGAATATGAGAAAAGAAGACCTCAATCTGTATATCCTAGAAGTACCTTAGAAGAAAGGAGCTAAAGAGGAGATATGATACTGACGTTTCAGTACTTAAAGAGTATTAATGATCAAACACATCTTTTTTCAAAGATGGGGAAGCTGTAGAACTAGAGAACAAGAAATGAAGTTTCAAGGACGTAAACATAAAAGCAGTATCAGGAAATAGTTTTTCAGAGAGAAGGTAGTGGATGAAAAATACTAGCACAGCCAATCAGTTATCTGTGTCAAGCTTCCTAAACTTACATCATAAATGTAGATTAAGTGAAACAATAGTGCCTCCTCGTGGCAAATTTCTAATTTGCGGCAAGACAGAAGATATAATTTAGAGAATGAACATTACCAGAACTAATTCTTCTAAAATGGTCCTTTGTAGAATAAATACTATTTCAGGCAAAACAATTGAAAAAGACAAAAATGGCCCCTTTAAGATCATGACCTGGGGCTGTGATTAAGCACTGTCCTGGAATGATACGGTACCTTATTTGTTACAGTTTAGGTAAGCCCACATTATAAGGCAATTTTAGTTTTGATTTAACATATCTTAGTAAATACGGCCCTTAGAAAGAATTAATCACATGACATGGTGCTGTCTCTTGTAAGAATGTAACTACATTTCTCTCTCTAAAATAACAACTAGAGGTACATTGATGAAATGTTTCTAGAAACATCTAATATCTCCAGCAGAAGGGAAAATGACACTGTATAAAAAAAATGATCATCAGAGCCTTCAGAATTGACACCGTGATGCCACCTTCCCTAGAACTGAAGAACTGGTATAAAGCCCTGGAAGTGGAAGAGGCAGGGGCGGTTCTATGAGTTAGAGTGAGGCAGCAGCCTCAGGCAGCAAAGTTTTGGGGGCAGCAAAAAATCCCCCAAAACAGCCAAGTGGCTGCCACCTCACTCTGCCTTCTAAAGTTAAAACAAACAATAAAATAAAATGGATCAGCTGCTGCTGCCGCCTCCACTTCTCCTGGTCGGCAGCAGCAGAATCAAACACCAGCACCTCTGCCACCGCTGCCCCAGATCTAAGAACACTGGGGCAGCGGCGGTGGAAAAAAAAAGCGCAAAAGTGAAGCTCAAGAGTTGAGGGAAGGGTGGAGGATAAAATGGGGGAGGAAATAGGAAGGGTGGAGAGAGGGTGAGAAAGGGAAGAAGGTTAGGGAGGATCAGAAAAAAGAGCAAATAATAATGTGGAGCCATGAGAAATGGCAGAGAGGCAGGTAAAGTTAGAAGAAGGAGAGGGGTAATAGGTAGTAAGGGAATAAAGGCAAAATAAATGAAATAAAGTAGAATAAATAAAATAGAATAAGATACAGATAACTAAAAGTCTTAAAAGACACTGAGATTATCAGAGAGGGAAACTTATTAGCAGAGAGTGAAAATTATAGGCAGACAAGCCTTATCTCAAGCAGACTATAAGTCTATAAAGTGTAAAATATAAAATATAAAATATTAGAGACATCAGACATGGATCAACTGAAGTCATGTGAGCAATGGGAATAAGGGTCCCCAGCCCAAAATAAAGGAACCGACAGGTATGACCAGGCAGTGTCAAATAAACTATATCTTAGGAGTTTTATAGCAGGTAATGTAATTGCATCTTTGGGGGGGGGGGGTAGTAGCCTCTAGGCTTCATGGGTTCCCTCTTTTTTCGTCTGCTGGTGCTGCTTGTGCTCGTTTAGGTTAGTGTACTCTGTAAACCTCCATGTTCGTTCTAGGGGGACAAATTCTGAACCTTTCCACCAAAGTCAAGGAGTCCCACAAGGATCCTCCCTGTCTGCTCTCTTGTTCAATATTTATATGCAGCCAATTTGTAACATCATCCGGTCCTTCAATGTTGACTGCATGTTATACGCAGACGATGTCCTTCTCTACATTCCTTTCTCTACCGAGCATCTGGACCTCTCCCCACTGACGAATTGTTTCAATGCAATATCAGACTGGCTTCTTTCTCAAAACCTCAGAATACAACACAAGAAAACCGAAGTACTCTTCATTACAAGGAACCTCAACTTTACCCCACCACAATATCTTAAAGTAAATGAAGCCGAGCTACAATCTAAACCATCAATACGATACTTGGGAGTCATCCTAGATCAACGACTGGATATGAAGGCTCACATAGGAAACATAGTCAGATCAGTCTATGGCAAGATACGCTCACTTAGGCATTTACGCTCCATGCTTGAACCATCTGACTTTCGGACAATTTTCCAGGCATTGATCATCCCTCATTTCGACTATGCCAATGCCATATTACAAGGTCTCCCCCAGTCTACACTAAACCCGCTGCAGCTAGCCATGAACACGGCTGCAAGAATCCTACATGGAGCGTCCAGGAGAGACCACGTGACACCTCTGCTAATACAGTTGCACTGGCTACCCATCCAGGCTAGAATAGTTTTCAAGATCTTGATAATCACCTTTAAAACTCTTCACAATCTCTCCTCCACATCCTTAACCTCCCTCATCCATGCCACATCACCAAATAGAGCTAGAAGATCCACGGCTATAAACTCCTTAACCGTACCGAAGGCTCTTACTGTTTGCACTAAATCAACAGCCAACAGGGCTTTCAGTCTCATTGCCCCAAGATACTGGAATTCATTACCCCATGATATCCGGGCTATTAACAATCTACCACAGTTCAGGAAAGCCCTCAAAGGTCACCTCTTCAACAAGCACCTTATTGAGCCCAACTGCATCTCTGAGCTCCAAGACACCCCCATACCATCCACTTTCCCAGGCAAACTTATTGCATACCAACAACACAAGAAGTTGATACTCAAACCCATGACGTGATTGTGTTCTCCATGAATCTTTTGATTTTTACATGTAGTAAGTTTTGTAAATAGTCACCCCTGTTATCCAAGTTTTTTTTTGTTCCCTGTTATCTGTAAACTCATACATGTTTTTGTACTGAGCATTTTGTTCCATGTAAACCGCGCTGATGCCGAATAGTGCGGTATATAAGAGAATGTAAATAAATAAATCTGAATGAGCGCATTGGACTCTGAACAACCACTGGGCCAGTTTGACTACACTTATATATCATCAGCGTTACTGTAGGAGTCCAACAGCATCAGCTCCTCAGGGAGGGGGGGGGTTACAATCCTGTAGCTGCTTAATAGGAAAGACTCTCAGCAGATGATGTCACAAAGTGGGCAGAGCTATCTGCAAATCTCTCCAGCTCCCCCAAAGCCAAAGTCTCTAGTCCAGACAGCAACAGATGATGCTCATCCATTTTGATAAAAGTGATTTTGTGGCTCTGCGAGAGAAGATGAAGCAGTAAGGTGTGCAGGTAGGGTTCTACTCAAGCCCCTGTAAAAGGTCAAGGCCAAGGCTGAGAGGCTTACATTTTGGAGATGAATTCCTGACTGCATGGATGGTGTCATCAAGATTGTTTTAGCTTCTTGGACCATGGCACGATTTTCCAAGGGTTGCTAAGCAGAGATGGCACCCACCTATCCAAGAAGGTTTGAAGTGTCTTCCACAGTAGACTAGCTAATTTACTGAGGAGGGCTTTAAACTAGGATCATCAGGAATAGGTGAAGAAAGCCCCCTGGTTAGTAAAAGCTCTCAGGTAAGTAAAACATTATAAAATAGCAAAGGGAAACATTTGCAGAGCTACATATACCAATGCTCGTAGTATATGAAATAAAGTTCCAGATTTAGAAGCTGTAATGGGAGAGGCTGACTTAGATATAGTGGAGTCATGGAGACATGGTACACAGAAAACAATGACTGGAATATAGTTATACCAAGCTATAATCAATTCAGGAAAGACAGGGTAGGAAGAGAGGGAGGAGGAATTGTGCTATATATTAAAAATAATACATATTAAAGCCACAGAACTGCATGGTTTACATGGAAAATAAGAGGCACTATAGATTAGTTTAGACAGAAGGAATTGAAGATCAATATATAGATCTCCCTTGCAGTCAAAAGAAATAAAAAGAGATTTAATTGAAGACATTCATAATATTGCTATGAAAGGGGAAGTACTGTTGGTAGGAGATTTCAGTTTGCCAGATGTTGATTGGGATATCCCACTGCATTGTCATCTAAAAATAGGGAGATTCCAGATACTTAACAGTAAGAACTGTTCTTGCAGTGATAACGGAACCCATATGGGAGGGAGCAATCCTGGACATGGTGCTTACAAATGGATGAGCATTTCTGATATTGTAGTGGGTAGTCAACTGGAGTGCAGTGATCACCAAAGGTGAGTTTCAAAATTAGGACAGAGGTGGAGATGGTTCATTCAAAAGTGAGGGTTCTAGACTTCAGGAAAACTAACAATGCAAAGATAGGGCAATATATCAAGGAGTTGTTAACTAGATAGGAACATCTGGGGCAAACAGAGCAACAGTGGGCAAAGCTAAAAGAAGATATTTAAGGACAATGAACCCTTTTGTTGGGAAAAGTAAATAAAGTGAGAGGAAAAGGAGGTTACTATGGTTTTAAAAAGAAGTAGCTGAAAAGGTAAGGGAAAAAGAGGTTAGTCCTCACAAACTATAAGTGATCACAGACAGAGGAAGACAAACAGCAATATCCAGAGAAGCTAAGGGAAGCTGGAAAAGTAGTCAGAAAAGCCAAGATGCTAATGGAAGGAAAAAATGCCAATGCAGTAAAACAAGGGGTCAAGCAAATGTGGCATTGTGAGACTCAAGGATGAAGGGGAGGAATATGCAGAGGTTGATGAGGATAAGGCGGAATTTCTTAACAAATATTTCTGTTCTGTGTTCACAGATGAGCGGCTTCGAACTGGAGCTCAGAAAACAAACACAAATATGAATGAAAGTGAAGAAGAACTCAAACTTTTTTCAAAAGACTGGGTTCACGAGGAACTAGCTAAACTAAAAGTAGCCAAAATGATAAGGCCAGATTGGATTCATCTGAGGGTATTGAAGGAATTTAGGGAATTACTGGCGGTTCCACTGGCTGACCTCTTCAATGCTTCTTTGAGTCAGGCGTGATCCCAGAGGACTGAAGAAGGGCAAATATGTTTCCTGTCCACAAAAGTGGAAGTATGGAAGAGGTTGTTAACTATATACTGGTTAGTCTGACCTCTGTGTGGTAAGTAAATTAATAAGAATCCTGCTAAATAATAGAATGGTGTAGTTTCTGGAATCCAAGGGATTACAAGATCTGAAACAGCATGGTTTTACTAGAGGTAGGTTTTTTCAGACAAATCCGATTAATTTATTTGACTGGGAGAGCAAAGAATTGGATCCGGGAAGAGCACTAGATCTGGAATACTTAGATTTCAGCAAGGCCTTTGACAGTGTTCCATTTCAGTGACTTATAGATAAGCTGAGTGCTCTTGGGATGGACCTTAAAGCAACTGACTGGGTTGGAAACTGGTTGAGTGGGAGGCAATAGAAGGTAGTAGTAAATGGAGTTCAATCTGAAGATAGGGGTGTTACCTTGGCATGCCACAGGGATCAGTCCTTGGTCCTGTTCGTTTTTACATTTTTGTAAACAATATTAGAGAAGGAATGGCAGGAAAGGCATGCATCCTTGTGGATGATACCAAAATCTGCAACAGGATAGATGTGAATAACATAAGGAAGGGATCTAATGAAGCTTGAAGAATGGTCAAGAATTTGGCAGTTAAGATTTAATGCTAAAAAATGCAAGGTCATGTGTTTGAGCAACACAAATTCGAGAGTTGTATAGTATAGGGGGTGAAGTAATGTACCTCAGTGTATGAAAGAAGAGTGGGACCTGAAGGTAATCATATTGGATGATCTTAAAGTGGCTAAACAAGTACAATAGAAAAGGTGACCGAAAAAGCCAGAAGGATGCTTGGGTGTATAGGAAGAAGAATGGTCAGCAGCAAAAAGGAGGTGATTCTAGTGAGACCTCATTTGAAGTACTGTGTACAATTCTGGAGACCACACCTTCAAAAAACTGCCAGCATGGTTTAAAGGTGAGGTCAGAGAGGCTGTTGTTGCCAAAAAAGCATCTTTCAGGAAATGGAAAAAAGAGCCAAACGACGAAACCTGGAAACAGCACAAGCACTGGCAAGTCAAATGCAAGGCATTGATAAGGCAGGCAAAGGGAGAATTTGAGAGGAAGCTTGCTGCAGAAGCAAAAACACGAAATAAAGACCTTTTCAAGTACATTCATAGCAAAAAACCTGTGAGAGAGTCAGTTGGTCCATTAGATGATAAAGGGGTTAAAGGAGCACTGAGAGGCGATGAGGCGATAGCGGAGAAACTGAATGAATTCTTTACTTCGGTCTTTAGTGAGGAAGATGTAGGGATGTTACCCATGACTGAAGTGGTATTTAAAGGTGCGGAAGAATTGAAAGAAATATCGATACATCGGGAAGATGTATTACAACTATTAGATAAACTGAAGAGTAGCAAATCACCTGGGCCGGATGGTATACATCCAAGGGTGTTGAAAGAACTAAAATATGAGATTGCAGACCTGCTATTATTAATCTGTGAACTATCATTAAAATCATCTCTAATACCTGAAGATTGGAGGATCGCCAATGTAACACCAATTTTTAAAAAGGGTTCCAGGGGTGATCCGGGAAACTACAGACCGGTGAGCCTGACATTAGTACCGGGAAAAATGATAGAAACCATTATAAAGAATAAAATTACTCAGCATGTAGATAGTCATGACCTAATGGGAGATAGCCAACATGGCTTTAGACAAGGAAGATCTTGTCTTACTAATCTGTTATGTTTTTTTGAAGGAGTGAATAAACAGGTGGACAAAGGTGAGTCGGTTGATATTGTGTATCTGGACTTTCAGAAAGCCTTTGACAAGGTCCCTCATCAGAGACTTTTGGCAAAACTAAAGAGTCATGGGATAGGAGGCAGTGTACTATTGTGGATCAGGAACTGGTTAAAAGATAGAAAGCAGAGGGTAGGGCTAAATGGCCAATTTTCCCAATGGAGAAAGGTGAATAGTGGTGTACCCCAGGGATCTGTGCTGGGTCCGCTACTTTTTGACATATTCATAAATGACCTGGAAAGTGGAATAACGAGTGAGGTTATCAAATTTGCAGATGACACAAAACTATTTAAAGTTGTTAAAACCCAAGAGGATTGTGGAAAATTGCAAGAGGATCTTGATAAATTAGAAGACTGGGCATCAAAATGGCAGATGAAATTTAATGTGGACAAGTGCAAGGTTATGCACCTAGGGAAGAACAACCCAAACTATGGTTACACGATGCAAGGTTCCACATTAGGAACCACCACCCAGGAAAAAGATTTAGGCGTCATTGTGGATACCATGTTAAAACCCTCGGCCCAGTGTGCAGCGGCGGCCAAGAGAGCAAATAGAATGCTAGGTATGATACGGAAAGGAATGGAAAATAAAACATAAGATATTATAATGCCTCTATATCGTTCCATGGTGAGACCGCACCTTGAATATTGTGTGCAATTCTGGTCGCCGTATCTTAAAAAGGATATAGCGATTTTCGAAAAGGTTCAGAGAAGAGCCACCAAAATGGTAAAGGGGATGGAAGGATACTCCTATGAAGAAAGGCTAAAAAGATTAGGGCTCTTTAACCTGGAAAAGAGACGGCTGAGGGGAGATATGATAGAAGTCTATAAATTAATGAACGGAGTGGAACAGGTAAACGTAGATCGATGTTTACCTTATCAGAATATAGAAAGACTAGGGGACATGCAATGAAGCTACAGGGTAAACTATTTAAGACTAATAAAAGAAAATATTTTTTCACTCAACGTGTAATCAAACTCTGGAATTTGTTACCGGAGGATGTAGTAAAGGCTGTTAGTGTAGCTGGGTTTAAAAAAGGTTTGGACAAGTTCCTGGAGGAAAGGTCCATAAACCATTATTAAGAAGGGACCCAGGATATCAATGCTTGACCCAGTACAAGCATTGTGGAACCTATGTCTTTTGGGGAAACTGCTAGGTACTTGTGACCTAGATTGGCCACTGTTGGAAACAGGATACTGGGCTTGATGGACCTTGGTCTGACCCAGTTTGGCATATCTTATGTTCTTAAAAGGATATAAACAGGATGGAGTTGGACAAGAGGGCAGCTACTAAAATGATCAGTGGCCTTCATCATAAGGCACATGGGATAGACTTAAAAATCTCAATAGGTATACTTTGGAGGAAAGGCGTGAGAGAAGAAATAGGATACAGACATTTAAATACCTCTATGGTGTAAATGGCAGAGGAGGTGGCCCTCTTCCAGTTGAAAGGAACTTCTGGAACGAGGGGTAATTTATTCATTAAGTTATTTATTTAATTATTTATTGGGCACAAACAGGTGGTATGCTAGTTGCAATATACCTGTAGCTCCGAAAAGCGGCATTTAATACTTCCACTACCGCAAATGGCTGTGTGTATGGTTCAACAGCGCGGTGAATTAAGTGCAGGCTAATTAAGGTTTCACAAGCCTTGAAACCTCGATCACCCAGAGTTTCCTCTACAACGTGGCTTAAGAGTATTAAATGCCGTTTTTTCAGGAGCTGCAGGCAGGCAGAAGAATTGGTGAGTGAGTAAAAGACTGGATGAAAAGGGAGTACAGGAGAGAGATTGGGTGAAGCTGGGGATGGGCAAAAGAGAGAGAGAGAGATTGGTGGTCTTCGGGGGGTCATGAGAGAGAGAAAGATTGGGTGGAACTGGGGACGGCAATCAGAGAGAGAGATTGGGTGGTCTTTGGGAGGGTCATGAGAGAGAGACACACACACAGACACAGGATGAAGCCTGAGTAGGGATCATGAGAGAGATTCTGAGTGAAGTCTGAGGGGAGGTCATGAGAGAGAGAAACACACAAAGACACTATATGAAGTCTGGGTGGGGGTCATGGTAGAGGAGGGTTTATGAGAGAGACTGGGGGAAAACTGGGGATTAAGAGAGAGAGACACATACACACACAGAGTCCCCATCAAACACACACACACACACATGCATGCACACAGTCCCTGGCATTTCTCAAGAAAGATACACACCAACATACATATACACGCAGCCCCTGACATTCCCCATGACACACAGATATACACACATACATGCACCGTAGCCCCCAACATTCCCCATGACACAAACACGCATGCGCACACACAGCCCTTGACACCCTAATGCATGCACTTCTGATACCAACTGCAGCTCCCGACAGTCCCCATGATATACACACGCATCCCCCCAACACACACATACCTCCTGACACACCTGTATGCAACCCCAACATATACACACCTGCACGCACCCCTCAACACCTCTATGAGACACTCATATCAACCCCCAAATGCCTGATTCTGCAAATGAGGGAAATACGCTACTGTTCCAGGTTTGAGCAATAAGGTGTGGAAGAGAGGAGTCACTGCCCTACCTTCCCCCCCCCCCCCCCCCGATCTATCCCATGACAGCAGCAATACTACTTCATAGCAGACAAATTGACAGAGAAATAGAAACAGTGAAGCATTTCCCCTGTACGGTGCAAAATCTAAAGATAATAGATGTAAATTCTAAAAGCTGACGTATGCAAATTTCTAAATTTAAAATAAAATTATTTTTCTACCCCCCTCCCTCTGTCCCCATTGCTTAAATCGGAGACAGGCGGCTGCCAAGAAGGTGGGAGTCAAGGACACAGCTTTAAAATTGGAGACAATCCACGCAAAACGGGAGCATCGGGTAACCTTCATAAAAACGCACACGCTCCTGTCTGTCTTTGTAAAATACTTGCATAGTAGTAGAGATCAGAACTTGAAAGCAAGCACAGACCGCATGTAGATTATTGAAGTACGCACCTTACGTTTAAGCCAGTAAGTATTTTCTAAAAGGCCTTTTACTCATCTATGTAGCTGCATATGCATGAAAAAGACTTTCTAAAATTACCCCCTAATGTGGAAAATGCCATTTTGGGGTGGGGATGAATTGTGCTTTGCAGTGGGTCTTTACCGTTTGTTAACACCGCAGTTAACGCAGTGCGGCTAGCTACACCTCAAGAAGTGTAACTCGTGAACTATCAGCGACTCTGCTAACATGCAATAGCGACTTTTTCCCACGTTAATTACGCAGCTGCCTTCCCCAAAGTTATGGAACGTCCCCAACAGTTAACACAGGTGTTTTGCAATTACTGCACATTCATTTTAGAACACTTTAGTACATAGGCACCTAAAACATAACAAACTGAAACTAAGGGGCTTGTTTACAAAGCTGCGGTAGCGGTTCGCGATCGTTATCGGAGCCGCGACCCCATTAATTTCAATGGGGCCGCGGCTCCGATAACGACCGCGAACCGCTACCGCAGCTTTGTAAAGAAGCCCCTAAGTAATGTTGTATCCACAACCCATGCTTCATAATCATTTATGTATTTGGATTCGATTTTCTGCCCTCTTGATTTATCCACAGAGCAGATTACAAAACAATACAATAAATTAGACAAAGTATTATACTAAACATCATTATTAAATCCTTCCACTCCTCCCCACCCATCTTAAATGTACAACCTTAACTATTCATACTCTCATTTTTCATTCCTAAGGGGTAGTTCTGCCCAATGATCCAGCTCCAGAGTAAGCGGTGTTCTTGACAAAAAAAAAAAAAAATGATTTGGGCCATCTTCAGCAATGCCGATATTCAGTGGCTCTATCCAAGCAGTGGGTGCCGCTGAATATCCAGATGATTCGGCCACTATCCGAATAAGCTATCGGGATATTTAGGACAGCTTTTCACCTACCCAAAGTTATCCAGATAGTTACCCAGTCAGTGACCCTGAATGTAACCATTATCTGGCTAGCTGGTGTCTCCGCCCTGGCCCTGCCCCGCTGAATATCTGGCTTCACATTATCTATCTGGGTAGCAGCTGCTGCCACCCGATGACTGCTTTAAATATGTGGACCAACCTCAGTCTTGCTACAGAATTTGCTCATAGCTTCATGATCACCTTTCATATTCTAAAGCTAATGGTTAAGCACTGCAGGAATGCGTAACGGCGTCTGTCCTTCATTTACTAGTCGCACCAGTCCTAGTGATGCCACCACTAATGTTTGAGTGCACAGGTGATTCCTTCAGGGTTACATAATAATTACTGTTTATTCAACAACATTGCATATTTTCAGATTTACTAATTATTTTAAGCATGTGGCAATGAATTCATGTATATAACACAAAATCCAATGGGGTCTATTCCGAGCCATGAATAGCGGGGATGTACGCCCTTCCTGGAGGTACATCCCCGCTATTCATCCCCTTTGCCGCCCCCGTGCAAGGCTCCTTGTACAAACAGCAGAGTTGTACAAGGAGCCTTAGATGGGGGGTGGGAGGGGGCAGGCAGAAGGTGGAGCGAGGTCACTGCATGGGCAGGCCGTCACTCTGGATGTACAGGGCCGATTCTGAGGTCGGCCCTGTACGTTTAGGGTAGCTCGGTTAGATGGGGACTTACTCCACCTCAGAGGTAGAATGTCCCCCTGGACGTGGGGTAGCAGCAGCGGCCAGCAGGGACAAGACTGGGAGACATGCAGGGGGTTCCCTGCAGCCGGATCCTGGTCATGGGAAGCCAGATCAGGGGTCTGGCTGCGGGGAAAGGACAATCTCAGTGGCGGCCAGTGTTCTCGGCTCCATAATGGAGCTGCAGTGCAATGGCAACAAAACGCCATGGCACCATGGCTCCATTATGGAGCCAGGCTGAGTTATCCGGGGATCTGTTGGATGTGCGGCCCTTCGGAATTGAGGCCCGAACTACACATATAAGCCAGTAGACCCGATTGTGATCCTGCAGGGGCATCGGTTTACCACTGTATGTCCCAATTCTGTAGGACTGTACAGGGGCTGGATGTCCAGTAGGGAATAGGCCTCCACGTATTTATTCTGGGTATGCCATGGATAACCAGTGGCTAAACTGGCCTAGTTTTGAAATAGCCACTACAAAGTGCATGTCTTAAAGAACAGAACCTGAAATTCCCCAGGACATGCAACATTCTTATGCTGCTCCTCTCAGCCTCAGCCTTTACTGCTTTACATTCTACTTACTTTGCCAATCTGCTTGAAAGATTTCTAAAATGCATAAAATAATATTATTTATTTCTATACTAGAATTTATATTCTGTCCAGTCTGTGCACAGCACTATCTAGGCAGAGTACAATAAAAAATAAAATAACATAAACCAACAGGTTGCAAGACCCGAGGCAACATGGTTTTACCGAAGGACGATCTTGCCAAACAAATCAGATTGAGTTCTTTGACTGGGTGACCAGGGAACTAGATCAGGGGCATGCGATGGATGTCATCTACCTGGATTTCAGCAAAGCCTTTGATACTGTTCCTCATCGGAGGCTTGTCAACAAACTCAGTAGCTTGGGGATGGGTCCCAAGATAGTAAACTGGATTAGAAATTGGTTGACTGACAGACGACAGAAGGTGATTGTACATGGAGCTCACTCGGATGAGAGGAAGGTGATTAGCGGGGTGCCCCAGGGTTTGGTCCTGGGCCCGCACTGTTCAATGTATTTGTGAGTGATATTGCTGAAGGACTGAATGGAAAAGTCTGTCTTTTTGCAGACGACACGAAAATTTGCAACAGAGTGGACTCCCCCGAGGGAGTGGTTAACATGAAGAAAGATCTACAAAAGCTGGAAGACTGGTCTAATGCTTGGCAACTACGATTTAATGCAAAAAAGTGTAGTGTCATGCACTTGGGTAGCAGAAATCCAAGAGAAATGTACACGATAGGGGGCGAAAGGTTGGTATGCACGGTTCAGGAGAAAGACCTTGGTGTGATTATCTCTGATGATCTCAAGGTGGCAAAACAGTGCGACAAGGCGGTGGCAAAAGCCAGGAGGATGTTGGGTTGCATACAAAGAGGGATTACCAGCAGAAAAGAAGAGGTACTTATGCCACTGTATAGGTCACTGGTGAGGCCTCATTTGGAATACTGTGTTCAGTTTTGGAGACCATATCTTGCAAAGGATGTAAAAAGACTGGAGACTGTTCAGAGGAAGGCGACCAAAATGATTTGGAGCCTGCGTCAGAAGCCTTATGAGAAGAGACTTGAAGACCTAAATATGTACACTTTGGAGGAAAGGAGGGACAGGGGAGATATAATTCAGACCTTTAAATACTTAAAGAGAAATGATGAACAAACAAACCTCTTCCAAAGACGGGGAACCTGTAAAACTAGAGGGCATAACATGAAGCTGCAAGGGGGTAAATTGAAAGGCAATATCAGGAAATATTTTTTCACTGAAAGGGTGGTGGATGCTTGGAATGCCCTCCCGATGGAAGTGGTGGGGGTGAACACGGTGACGGAATTCAAAAAGGCATGGGACAAACACAGAGGATCCCTTTACAGCAATAGGATAAAAACAAAATAAACAGTACCATCTAACTTCTGAACCATATAACGTCTCAACAAATAGGGGTGTCCTACATGGAGTGGTAGGTTTACCCCTGAACAAGGATATGGGGAGGGGTGGCCTGCGCGGAGCAACAGGTGCACCTGCTCTTGCCATCTTGCTGGGCAGACTGGATGGACCATGCTGGTCTTTATCTGCCGTCAACTACTATGTTACTATAAAAGCAATGTAGAATGTAAAGAGAAATAAATGCAACAATAAACCGCAATAACTGACCGACAGTACCTAGTTCCCTTACAAACCTGACTAAATAAAAATGCTTTCAGCTTCTTTCTGAACATTAAATAATTGTGTTCCACGCGCGGGGAATCTGAGAGGATATTCCATATGGAGGGGCCAGCAATAGCAAACACTGAGTGCTGCAGACTAAGAGGCATGTTTACTACAGTGCATTAGCTGTTAACAGAGCAGACAGCGCAGCACTAAGCAGCTAATGTGGGGCAAATGCAGATAGCGCAGCGATTTTCTGTGCTATCTGCAGAATGTATGTCAGCTGCGCATGTGCTTGGACAGTGGGTGTGTCTGCGCCACATGTATACCGTATGCGGCAACTGTCAGATTTGCAGACAGCTCGGGTGCAAGTAACACCACCTCAATGGGTGCCGCTTGTTGCATCGCAGCTCCTGTGCAGTGCACTTTCGGTGCAGTATCTGCTGTGGAAATGTGGCACTATTTGCATTGACACACCGCGTTAGCTGCAAAATCCTGATGTGGTTTAGTACTGTAATCAGACCCCTAATTTTGCTTCTCCCCATTCGTGGCACCCAAAGTATATTCAACCCAGTCAACCTTAATGCACAAGAGTGCTGATGAACTCTCACACATTCGCTCAAATAAGTGGGGCATCAGCTCAAAGGGCACGAAAAACCAAGCAG
Organism: Ichthyophis bannanicus; assembly: GCA_033557465.1. Taxonomy (NCBI): domain Eukaryota; kingdom Metazoa; phylum Chordata; class Amphibia; order Gymnophiona; family Ichthyophiidae; genus Ichthyophis; species Ichthyophis bannanicus. The sequence continues at coordinate 94,920,579 of CM066037.1, forward strand.
CGGGTTTTAAATACGATTTCCCACCAGTCCTTCCTATCTAATCACTCTGTCGCTTACTCAGCTGATCTCACACACTTGTACCTATTATTCTGCATTTCAGATGGGGAGGCATGACATTACCAGCTGAATTACAATCATAAATCTCATCTTCCTGCAGTCACTGGACATATGCCTTCATAATTATCATATGCTCAGGATTATTTTTTATAAATTTTGGGGGCGGTGTGTAGAGCAAATAGTGCATAAAAGACAGCTTTGTCCTCTCTGTATTTTGCAGTATTTCAAAAAATGCTCAGAAGTTATAAATCTTACCTTTTATCAGTTCAAAATTTTACAAAGGTCATTATTGCAAAATGTTTAAAGTTGATCCTTTATAATTTCAAGAGCTAGACCTTTCTTCCAGCCTCAGCCACCCCTTCTTCTCTCAGTCATTGCATCAGCCCCTCCTTCTCTCACCTGCCCCCAGCATCAGCCCCCTTCTTCCCCCTACTATGCCAGCATAGCCCCTTCTACCATTGCCAGCCTTCTATCAGCCCCCAGCCCCCTTCTCCCAGATCCATTGTCAGACTCCAGCCCTGTTCTCCCATCCCCAGCATCAGACCCCTGCTCCCTCCCCCATCCCTAAGCAAATTGTGAGACAACTGTTTTAAAAAATAATGTCAGGGGGCGGGGTCAAGATGGCAGCACAGCAGGAAGTTGGCGTCTGAGTGATTTCCTTTTCCCTCATTTTCCTATCTGCTATGACTCCCAAACGCAAGGCGGAAGCCCAAGCCAAACCAGCCAAGGCAGCTTCGTTTGTGGTGGGACAGCAAAAGCTTGAGGTGCTCCTTCTGAAAGTCCTAGCAATTGAGAAAGCCGCGAAGGAGAGCTCGGCTGGAGGGGATGCTGATGGGGAGATCCCTGTGCTTGAGTGTGAGTCACTTGATGTTCTGCTGGTGCATCTGTTTGGATCTCCACCTGGCTCAGAACCTATCGACGCAAGCCTCATTTCCATTGGTATGCTGTCCCCTTCTCTTGTTGAGGGAGCCGGCGTTAATATTCAACACCGCTTGCCACTGATTCCAGGCGAGTTGAGGTGGTCGACTTGGGTCTGGAGAAATCTGGAGCCATGGTGGGACATGGTTTGCAGGTCCTGCTTAAGGAGAAAAGAAGTCAATCAGGAGCCCTCCCTGCAAAGTCGGTGAGTCAAGCTTCGTCAGAAATTCCACTGCAGTCTATTTGGACTATACTAATCAAGCTTGACGGAACAGTAGCTAAATGTTCTCAAGATATGTCAACTTTAGTACAAGCAGTGGGACACATCTCCTCTCAACATGAGACATTTGCTAAGGAGACACAGGAGAAGTTCACTGGATTGAGCAAGGAAGTCAGTGAGGCTAAAGATGTTATCGATCAAATGGTTAAGGATAAAACTTTGATTCATCAAAAACTGGAGCAATTCGAAAATAAACTACGAAGTCTGAAAGTGAGTGTCTTAAATTTTTCCCAGATTCCTAACATCTCTTCATTAGAGACGTTTAAGAAATATTTACGTGAGGTGCTCCAGATTCCAGAGGCTGCTATATCTCTGTTAAATAAGGTTTATTTCCTACCCCGTCTGAAGTCTTTACAAGAAAAATCTGTTGAATCTCGTGGTGCACACGATCTGAGTGACTTCCTGGAGACTTCACTGAGTGAAGTTATCAACAGGGTTACATTATTAATTAACTTTGTATTTGAATCTCATTTATCTAGAATTTTGTCTTTATTCTTTAAGAAAATTGATGTTCTGTTTTTGGGGCAAACTGTCAGGATATTTCCAGTTGTGACAGACCCAGTAAAAGACAAGGAAGGAACTATTTATATACCACCTTTATTTCATAAAGCCAGGCCCGACACAGGCCGTGTTTCGTTTATGCCTTCATCAGGGGCTTTGGCTATTAGAACATATAAAAACATCATTAAAAACCAATCATAAATCATAAAATAAATTATAGGTATAATCATATAAGGCACCTCTGAACATAATAATACATAAAAAACTAAAATATTAGTAAATAAATAAATATTGACTACTAAAGTACAGCGAATTGTCTTATGAACTAAAGAGCAGATTAAATAAATAACTGCGTACGTGTAATACATGTAAAATCACACATATAAGGAACCTATAACCATATTAACACATTAATAAATAATTAAAACATTAATAAATAAATAAATAAATGCTGACTAGTAAAGTACAGCAAATTATCTATTGACTAAAAATAAATAAATGAAGTAATAAATAACTACATACGTGTAATATGCTCATAATACATGTAAAATCACACAAATATAAGACTCAAATAAAATAAAATTAACCATACATAAACCTTAAAATAGATGTTTGAATAAGAAACAGCATAACCTATAACTTTGTGCACTAAAATTACTAATTTCATTCTTACCTATATGATTTTCCTGCCACACTGCAATGACTGGAGGAAAAAAGAAAAGACATAGAAGAGCCATTCCAAATGACTACATCCCACAAATTCAATTGTTGGTGCATTAGACAATTATAAATAAGAAATTGTTTTATTTAAAAAAATGTATTTTAAAATTATAAAAATTAAGTAAACGAAAAACACACACTTAGAGGAAAACACTAAAAACCAGGAAAGCGCAACAGGTCATTGAAATCTCTAGGTTATCTATAATTTGACATTAATTTTTAAAAAACCAAAGTCATATTAATATTATTATAATATTTTATAGATGGCTTTAAGTTGTAATGTAAATTCTTTGGATCCACCATAAACGTTCTTTGATTAGACGTTTTCTTGTTAATCTCTATTTATTTACCCAAGGGCATTTTAATTAGTTATAACATTTAGGCGATCCACTAATTCTCCTTAAACCCTCTACCAAACTGAACCATTACTTGAATCCATTCTACTAAGAGACTCTTAAAAACTACTATTTTCTATATAGTCAGCAGTTTAATAAATACTACATGTAATTACAGAGTGCCTTCTCTCATTTCTTGACAATCCCTACCTCAAATATCGCTCATAACTAATAGTCATTCCTTCGATTATATTATATTCTCAATAGAGCTCACTAAACTTTTAAAAATTGAAAATTAAAATAATTGACACTGGTATTAACCCCAATTCAAACTATGAAATTCTTTAAAAACACCTTATATTATTATCCTCATAATGCGTCTCTTCTCTCCACTATCAGAGCACTAGTATCATTTTAAAAAAATCAAAAAAATCAATCAAACCCTTATAGCTTACCGGGTTTTTTTGCCAGAACTAGCAGAGCATATATTTTGCCGTTGCTTTCTCGTTCGACTCTGCCCGCGGTTGCGTAATATATTAAAGTCTGTAGATGCGTGGGAAAAAGATGACATCAGTACCTAACAATCACTGCTCACCGGCCAAGCTTTTTTATTTTAAATATTAACTCCTACATCTTTAGGATCCAACTACCAAAACTATTCAGTCATTTAATCCACTATAATCCTTACACAAACAACATTTGCTGACACGCTGTCTTTCCCTAATAACATAGAGCCTTTTAAAAAAATTCTTGATGAATCGTAACTCCAGCGTGAATAAAATTCACTCCGTCGATAATGGCTGTGTTCGCACTCATACCCGTTACTCTAGAATAACTTCCCACTAACCACTGTCAACGCAAAATCCATATGCCTAAAAAGTAAGGAAATCGCCATGCAATATCCTTACATAAATCATCATATTGCAGCATATTCGGAGTCTTTTTTTTAAAAACCATGGCATCCATACCGAATCCACAACCATGCATCACTCACCAAAGTTTTGAAGCTGATTACCGCAATTGCACCGGAGCACCTACGCACTACTCCTTTCTTTCTGCAAAAGGATCTAAAGACGCCCGCGACTGCGTGATGATATAAAGTCTTGAGAAGCGCGAGAAAAACTAGTGACATCATCCAGCGTCATTCATTAGTCATCATCATTTACAATTCATGCTATTTTAAACGTCTAATAAACCAACCACCATTGATTACAGTTTATTTTATCAGCCATTATTTTGTCAGCCTTTCTAATTCTTCTGTAAGTATACATTTCTTAAAAACTTTTTTTTAATTATATATACACTATACTCTGTACCATCTCTCAATCCCTCAACATTAACTCGTTACATTTACACCTATTCTGTTCTGCAGAAAAAGGAAAAAAGGGGGGGGGGAGAGGGGGAAGGGAAAGAGGGGAAGGGAAAGAGGGGAAGGGAGAGGGAGGGAAGGAAGGGGGAGGGGGGAAGGGGAAGAGGAAAGGGAAAGGGAAAGGGGGAGTTAATGTTGAGGGATTGAGAGATGGTAGAGTATAGTGTATATATAATTTTAAAAAAGTTTTAAGCGACAAGTAACTCACAGAGTCTGGCAATTACAAGTTGCGCTGTACACTTTTCAAACCATATACACAATACATGAAGTATATGATTTCCTTTTACTGTGCATAACTGGTTCACTATAATCATGTATCCGTGATGCATCTCACCACAAAAGAGGAGCCATCTGTCCTTATCTGAAATGGCAAATTTCCATGTAGCCTATGGCCACAAGAGGGAGGCAGAATGAAACATTCCAGTAACAGAGCTAGAATTCTTATTTATTTATTTAATGTCTTTTCTATACCGCGCTCTTTAGAATCAGTGCGGTTTACAGTTAACAACTTGTGCAGTGCAGGCAGGACCTACACTGGACTTACAATAAACAGGGGTTTCTAAACGGGACTGACAGGGTAACTATGTACAGGCAAGCTAACTGTCACAGGTGACGTGACGTGCATTCAGCATGCAGTTTACAGGTTGGTGGTGTAATGATTGTTTAATCATGGTTTGACACCGTTGTTGTTGTTGTTGTTGTTTTTTAATATAAACCTGATAAAATGTATGATTAGCCTTTGCAGATGGCATGCATGCTTTGATTTAAAAAATTAAAAAAGCTATTCTCAAAAAAACAATACAAATGCATTTCTTCCTTGTCTTCAGTTGTAAATAGTTGATAAATGGCTAGAGTAGACAGTGCTGAAGCCTGAGCATGTAAACCCAACTGCACTGAGCGCACCCCCGCTTGTGATCTAGCAAGTACACACTTGTCTGACAATTGGCAACAATGCATTCAATACCGAGTCTCAAAGACTGACAGTCAGTGCCACACCTAGACCTGTGGTTGGACAGTGGGGAAGATAGACAGGAAGAAAATCGATGCCTTTGAATTATGGTGCTGGCGACGAATACTGCGTATACCATGGACTGCCCGAAGAACAAACCAGTTGGTACTAGAGGAGATCAAACCTAAGCTTTCCTTAGAAGCTCAGATGACAAGACTTCGACTTTCAGACTTTGGGCACAACGTGCAAAGAGAGAAGTCATTGGAGAAAGATATAATGCTTGGGAAGATAGAAGGTCACCGTAAAAGAGGAAGGCCGGTAATGAGATGGATAGATACAATAACAGCAGCTATGGACACCACTCTATCAACAATGAGCCACTTGGCTGAAAACCGAACAAAGTTTGGATCAACTATCCAGAGGGTCTCCAGGAGTCGACACTGACTCAATGGTACTTAACAACAATGTATCCAGCTGGTTCCCTTGCTTACTCCTGGATCACAATCCAGTATCATACATGTACAAGCTGAAAAATCTCAGATTTGATAAAGCCAATCATAAAAAGAAATAAAATATTTTTCTTTTTACTAGGTTGTTGTCTGTGCCAGTCATTTTGAGGTTGAGGTTTGCTTTACTGGCAGAATATCTGACATGGTACGCAGTCAGAAAATTATTGAAATAAACACTGAGGGGGGGGGGGATATTCCAAGGTGGACCTGCAGACTTGGGTGGCACCCATCGCTAACTGGGCAGGGGCAATATTTATTTACTTAGACAGTTTTGTATACCACCTTATCCTTCAATCAAAGTAGTCACAACACAATTGGGGGATACATTTAACACGAGGGGATATGAGACACATACACTATTACTTACAGGGAACATGGGCAATGGAGGGTTAAGTGGCTTGCCCAAGACCACAAGGAGCACCTGTGGGACTAGAAACCCCAGTCCTTCCGGCCCAAGGTTTGCTGTCCTCTAGTGGGATTTGAACCCCCGACCTTTTGACCTGAGGTAACTTGCCTCAATCACTAGGCCACTCCTCCTGAAAGCAAATGCCGGTTTCACTTTTGCTGCAGAAGCTAACCGGGCAGCAGCTGAATATTGCCGCTGCCCGGTTCGTTTCCAGGTTCTGCAGCCAAAGTGGATATTCCATGCCAGCGGCTAGATATGGCTTCAGCATTCAGCATCTGGGGTTAAATTCAGTGCCGGCAGCTAGCCGATTCAGCAGTGCTAGTTGTCAATGCTGAATATTGGGCCCTGAATGAATATCCTGCCCTAGGACTTGATGTGAATGGAAGTATTTCCTAATTTGGTGTATCCTTCCTGGTTTAATGCATAGAGATTATATATAGGGCTTCTGATTCTAGAGGTTTATTGTTTAGAATTTTAGGGATTTATTTCTAAGGCAATTAAGTGCTTTCCCAGGATCAGGAAAAATAGGGGTTTATCGATGTACTCCTGCAGCAAAAAAAAATTATTTTGTAGCTTTTTAGGTGGATTCCATGCGATAACCCAAAAAAACAATTCCAGAGCTAGACCTTTCTTCCAGTCCCAGCCCTGCCCCCCCCCCCCCCCCGTCTCACAGCCAAACTGCACTCTTCTAGCAAACTGCTTCTATCTGTGCCCTTCTCTTCTACTGCAAGCATCAGCCTCTCCTCTCACCTGACTCCAGCATCATCCCTCTTCCACCCCCCTACTGTCTGCCATCATAGCCCCCCCTCTACCATCGCCAGCTTTTGGTCAGCCCTCAGTCCCCTTCTCCTAGCTCCAGTGTCAGCCTCCAGCCCAGTTCTCCCATCTCCAGCATCAGACCCCTTCTCCGACCCCATCCCTTAGCATTTGCCCCTTCTCCCAGCTCCAGTGCCAACCTCCAGCCCAGTTCTCCCATCTCCAGCATCAGACCCCTTCTCCGACCCCATCCCTTAGCATTTGCCCCTTCTCCCAGCTCCAGTGTCAGCCTCCAGCCCAGTTCTCCCATCTCCAGCATCAGACCCCTTCTCCGACCCCATCCCTTAGCATTTGCCCCTTCTCCCAGCTCCAGTGTCAGCCTCCAGCCCAGTTCTCCCATCTCCAGCATCAGACCCCTTCTCCGACCCCATCCCTTAGCATTTGCCCCTTCTCCCATTCTTAGCCTCCATGTTGCTGCCCCCTTGTCTGTATCCCTAGACTGATATTCAAATTCATCATTATTAGAACATAACCAGTGAAGGTGTAAGAACTACCTGATAGGTAAATTTGTCTTTAAACTCCTATCATGTTAGCTCATAAAAAAGCACATTTTAGAAAGGCTGTCCAAGCCGTGGAGGGGACATGCAAAGCAAAAAGTGGGGAAAGTAATGACGATTTCATTAGGAAGAATTGACGATTAGGGGAGAATTTGAGAAAAGGCACCATGCACACACATGAACCTTCCAAAATCAGGACATCTCCATCTCCGAGGATACACATGCTCAGCTTTTGGGGACTTGCACATGCACGCATCAAAAAATGGCCCAACATATACATGCAAAAGCCCCATAGAAAAGAGTGGTCATGAAGACCTGCACCTGCATGCAGAAATCAACTTGCAGAGCCTTTGACTAGATTGTTTAATGCAAAGGAGAAAGAGGAGAGGTTACCAGATTCTATGAGGTGTCTTGCATCACTATAATCCCTAAGGAGGGGGAAGGATCCCACGAATTGTGGGTTATATAGACCCATCACATTATTAGTGTCTACTTGGAGGGGGAAGTGAATGTAGATGGTGGAGTTTGGCTGTGGTCTAGCAGGTGGAGTTACTGGATTTGTTGAAGAGGGCTAAGGTGACTACACGTGCCCAATAAATGCATTCACTCTGCAGCTCGTCACTACCTTTCTTCTCTTATGTCTCCTTACAACCCCCCTCGGGAACTCCGCTCTTCTAGCAAACTGCTTCTATCTGTGCCCTTCTCTTCTACTGCTAACTCCAGACTCCGCTCCTTTCACCTTGCTGCGCCTTACGCCTGGAACAAACTACCTGTGTCTGTACGCCAGGCACCTTCTCTGACCGTCTTCAAATCCAGGTTGAAAACTCACCTCTTCGCTGCTGCTTTTGGATCTTGATTCACCTGATCTCCTTTTTTCTTTCCCCTTGTTTTATCCCTGCCTACACCTTCTGTGTTTTGTCTTGACTAGATTGTAAGCTCTGATGAGCAAGGACTGTCTCTTACATGTCTCTGCAGCGCTGTGTATGACTGGTAGCACTATACAAATGCTCAGTAGTAGTAGTAGGTCTGATCCAGGTCCTTCAACCTTAGTTAGGATATGTGGTGAGGTATTACAATGGGAACTGACAGTCCTTGCAGGAGGGGTTTGTTCTTGCAGCTTTGAAATGTGCCATGATGACACTTGTGCTGAAAGCATGGGCTCATTAGGGGAAGAGTGGAGAACTATAGACTGGTATTGAATTTACCATTCTTAGGGAAGGTGATTGTAAGAGTGGTGTTTTGTACAGTTGTTGGACTTTATGCCAAAATGGGATTTATTTATTTAATAGGATTTAATACCACTTTATCATTTAGTCAAAGCGGTTTACATTGTAACTTAAACTTGGCAATGTACATTAAACAGGGACATTGATAATTTGGATTCTTCTGAGACAATGGAGGGTTAAGTGACTTGCCCAAGGCCACAAGGAGTGCTAGTGGGAAATGAACCCCCTGGTCTCTTGCTTACCAAGCCAGTGCTCTAGCCATTGTTTTGGTCACTAACAGCCAGGTTTTCAGTGTGATCATAGCACTAAAACAATTTTGATTTCAGCAATGGATGAGTTGATGAGATGGTTAAGTAAGAGTTTTAATGCTGTCATTGATTTTTTTGGATGTGCCCACAGCTTTTGACTCCGTTGATCACTAATTATTTTCAGGGATGTTAAAGGTCTTTAGATATAGGAGGTATACTGTACAAATGGTTCACGTCATTTTTGATGGGGCATCTGCCCCATGACCCTTGCATGTGCATAAAAGCCTCTATTTATGTATATCTTTTTAAAAATAGAGGTCCGTGTATACGAAAATGTGCTAGGTTAGCACACGTTAGACCTCAGAAATTAGCACAGAGGCCTATGTTAACTGTTAGGGACTTGCCTATATGTTCCTCTGCAGTTACTGTGTTGAAGTCGTGCCTCATTGCACTAACCAGCAAGCGCACGTACCGCAGGCACACTTACCACAACACCTTGAGCATGGGTATAGCTTGATGGCTTCATTTGAGGGGGCAAAGGGTGGGGTGGTATATCTGCATATTCATTTGCACATTTGCATATATTTCCATAGTTGCTATGGTTGTCTTAAATAAAACACTAGATGGATAGGAAGCCAGTATATCAAACAGGCAAGGGATGAGCTGGTGCCACCCAAAATACTCAAAGAGGGAGCAGAGGTTCCCATTCAGTGGCTTTGCCAGAAAGAGGAAAGCAACATAATCCCAGGCTATATAATTTAAATGCAGCAAAAACTGTAACACTTTAATTATTTAGCCTGGCACTCTTAAGATTAAAAAAATACTTACACCTGTAAATATATATTCTGCAAAAAAACAAAGGAGACGTAAAGTTCTCACATTCCAAAGGACAAAAAGAAAAAAAGAATCACAGCACAGTTTCTAACACCAAATTAAATTATAGTTGTGGTCAACATTATTGGCACCCTTGCATTTTAGGTATGTTGTGAACAGTATCTTGAGAAATAATTAGAAATATTCCAACTATATGTCATCATAATATCTTAATAGTATGTTCAAAGGTCTATAACAAAAAACAAGATGTCTGTGCAACTAAGACATAGTAATTTCTGAGAAAAAAAATATGACCTGGACAGGATTAATGGCACCCTTCACTAATATTTGGTTGCACCACTCTTGGCAGTAATGACAGCCTCCAAATGTTTCTTGTAGCATCTATAAGTTTTGTATATCTGTCTACTGGTAGTTTCTCCCATTCTTCAACTGCAATTTGTTCCAGCTCATGAATGTTTCCAGGATTCCTTTTACCAATGGCGGATTTCAGCTCTTTCCAAAGGTTCTCGATTGAATTAAGATCATGACTCACTGCTGGCCGGTTTAAAACAGTCCTTTTTTTTATTTTTTTCTTTTGTACTTTTGGAAGTACATTGTGGGTCATTGCCCTGCTGGAGCACCCATGACCTTTGACCCAGACCTAGCTTTCTGGTACTAGGTAGCACGTTTTGCTCCAAAATACCTTGATAGTCCTCTGACTTCATGATTCCTTTAATACATTTCATGCCTCCAGTTACTGAGTCATAGCCCCACAACGTTATTGAACCTCCACCATATTTAACTGTAGGAAGGGTGTTTCTTCCCTTATAAGCTTCATTTCTTCACCCGTAAAAGTATCGCTGGTCTGCAGTACCAAAGAGCTTAAATTTGTTTTCATCTGTCCACAGAACATTTTCCCAGAAGGATTGTGGTTTCTCAAGGTAGGTTTGGGCAAAGATTATGCGTGCCTTTTTATGTCTGAGCAGAGGGGTCCTCCTTGGCCTTCGCCCACGAAGTCCTTCTTTGTTTAATGTGCGGCATATGATATTGGTTGAAACCACAACTCCAGATTGCTCCAGATCAGTCTTAAGCTCTTTGGATGTTGTACGTGGTGTTTTTCCAACAGTTCGCACTAACCTTCGAAGACATCTTGGATTAATTTTCCTCTTGCCACCATGTCCTGGGAGGTTCGTGACAGTTCCATGAGCAGAAAATATCTTAATAACATTGTGAACTGTAGACACAGGAATCCCAAGGTCTTTGGAGATAGCCTTGTACTTCTTTGAAGTTTGATGTTTGGTGATAATGCTTTTCTGATGGTCTCTTGTCTTCACCATTGTAAAAATGGAACAGGGAGTGAATGTGGCCATGTTAAACATTAGAGCTATCTTTCATTGGTTGAATCAAGTCATGTGAGTATTGGCAATTGATCACAGGTGTGTCTAATTTTACTGCAATGGGAATGTGGTTCTTCTGTTCAAAGTGATTGGAATTGTTTATAAGGGTGCCAATAATCATGTCCTAAATTGAAACCTAAATTAAACCCCTAGAAATCACCAATATGTATTCCTATATCAAGATGACTTCATACCCTAAAGCTCTAAATCCCTTAACAAACAGACCGGTGTATCTAACATATATATGAGTTTTTTGTCGAATTAGCCACCATGAGAGGGATTCCTCTCCTGTAGTGGGTCCTCCTTTTAATCAATTTAATTAAGAACCAAAGACCTAAAAACTCTTATATATGTTAGGTAGTCTGTTTGTTAAATAATTTAGAGATTTAGGGTATGAAGTCATCTTAATATAGGAATAATCATGTCCTAGCAATGTCAGTTTTTATACTATTTCCTATTTCCTTTTTTAATTGTCCTTTTTTTATTTAATTCTTTTATGTGGCAAATATGTGTGCATATATAGTCCAAAGCCATTTCATTGAACCTTTTTTTTTTTTTAGGAGATAGAAACATAGAAATATGATGACAGAAAAAGACCACATGGCCTATCTAGTCTGTCCTTACATAAACAACAACTACAACAGTCCCTTTTTTTCCTTTAGAGATCCTCTGTGCTTGTCCCATGCTTTTTTGAATTCAGTTACTGTCCTCATCTCCACCACCTCCACTGGGAGACTATTTCACGGATCCACCACTCTTTCCGTAAAGAAATATTTCCGCATATCACTCCTGAATCTATCCCCCTTCATCCTCATCCCATGTCCGCTGCAGCCAGCACAACAAACAAGACTAAATCCAGACACACCTCTGCAAAAGCTCGATGGTTCACACCCAATCTCCGGAAGCTGAAGACCAAACTCAGAAGAGCAGAAAGAAAATGGAGAAAAACCAAAAAAGAGGATGACAAAAAGAATTACTTATACGAATTGGATGCATACCACACAGAAACGGACAAAGCAAAAAGGGCCTTCCATACAAAGATCATAAAACGTCAATAAACAAACCACGAGAACTCTTCAATGTTGTCAAACAACTGACAAAAGCACCCAACCACTCCGACCAACTACCAAACATCCCACCTGAACTACTAGCACAACATTACAAGCAGCTTCAACAACCACAGAATCCACAACTGAACGCAGAGACAACAACAGCAAACCACCCCATCACCACAGACAGAGACTGGAACACATTCGAAACAGTCACAAAAGAAGAAATATCATCCACCATCTCTCGACTAAATACCACCACCTCCCCACTAGACCCCTGTCCTACAGAATGGATAAAGAAAACAAAAGATGACCTGAGCACACCATTAACCCACATTGTTAACGAATCCCTCAGCCAAGGACGCATGCCGGATCTCCTTAAAACTTCAATCATCCGACCAACCCTAAAGAAACACAACCTGGATCCCCTCGAACCCACCTCCTACAGACCTATAGCAAGCCTCCTGTTTACCGCCAAACTCATTGAGAAGGTAGTCCAGAGACAACTCCAAGAACATTTAGATGCTAACAACATATTGGACCCACAACAACATGGCTTTCGTCCACTCCACGGAGTCGAGACCCTCATGACGTCGCTAATGAACACCCTCCTCATGGGAACTCAAGCCAAGCACTCTGGATATGCCATGATCTTCCTGGACATATCAGCTGCCTTCGACACCATCTCCCACAACATCCTCATACACAGACTACAAGCAATCGGCATCAAAGATAATGTACTCCAATGGTTCCGTTCCTACCTGACCAATAGACAACAACTGATCCGCACAAACCTATCAACCTCCCCCCTGTTCCAGCAACACCAAGGAGTACCCCAAGGATCCACATTATCTGCCATGCTCTTCAACATCTACCTGCAACCACTCTGCTCAATCATACGCACATACAACATTAACTACCATATCTATGCGGACGACATAATGCTCTATGCTCCAATCACAACATCCAACCCAACCAATAAACACCTATCGGAATGCTTCACCGAGGTATCCAGCTGGCTACAAAAGAACAACCTATCCATCAACATAAAGAAAACTGAAGCCCTCATAGTAACAAAGGACCCAGACTTCACACCACCTACACACCTCAACATTGGAACCACAAAAATACAAATACAACCACAAATAAGATACCTGGGAATCATCATAGACCAAGCACTCACACTCAATCAACAGATCAAAAAAACCACCGCAACAATCTACCACAAGGCTAAAACAATAGAACGTCTCAGACCTCTTCTTGAACCACAGGACTTCAGAACAGTGATGCAAGCCTTAACACTCCCCCACCTGGACTACTGCAATATAATATACCATGGACTTCCAGCCACTCATACCAACCCACTTCGAATTGCCTTAAACACCACAGTAAGAATTATCAAGAATGCAAAAAAACAGGACCATATCACCCCAGTCCTGAGGGAGCTACACATACTCCCTCTAGAAGCAAGAATCAAATACAAATCCGCCCTACTCACCCACAAAGCTCTCTACCAAACTCAAACCTCCCAGCTCCGCACTCTACTGCCTCAGCCAGCCCACAACAGAACAACCAGACAAACCACCAATAACTCCCTCACCATCCCACACAAAAGAATGAAATACAATCAACCGACCTGCAACAGAGCCTTCGAACTATATGCACCATCCCTCTGGAACTCTCTACCAAATCACATCAGAAGCAACACAGACCTCTTATCCTTCAGGAAACAACTTAAAACTGCACTATTCCAAGAATTCCTCAGACCAGAGACAAGCACCCACCACTGACTCCCTCCCAACCACCATATTTCATCCCCTTGAACATATGTCATATGTAACCATAACACAATGTCTATGTCTACGTCCCAATTAATTGTTAACAATCATTATTGTTGGCCACCAGGCGACTGCCCCAAACCCTTGTAATTGATTATTGTATGTTCCACCGCTTTGACCCGGTGAAAAGCGGGATATAAATACAGCTAAATAAATAAATAAAATAAATGTCCCCTCGTAGCAGAACTTGCTTTCAATTGAAAGAGGCTCTCCCCCTGAACATTTATGCCACGGAGGTATTTAAACATCTCATTCATATCACCTCTATCCCGCCTTCCCTCTAAGGTGTACATATTAAGATCCTTCAGTCTGTCCTCATATACTTTATAATGAAGACCACTAACCATTTTAGTAGCCGACTCCATCCTGTTCACATCCTTTTGAAGGTGCAGTCTCCAAAATTGCGCACTATACTCCAAATGAGGTCACACCAAAGACTTATACAGAGGCACTATCACCTCCTTTTTTCTGCTAGCCATTCCTCTCCGTAAGCACCCAAGCATCCTTTTAGCTTTTGCCATTGCCTTTTCTACCTGTTTAGCTACTTTAAGATCATCAGACAAACCATGCCTAGGTCCCGCTCTTCTTTAGTGGACAAAAGTACTTCACCCCCTATACTATTTTGATCCCTTGGATTTCTGCAGCCCAAATGCATGACCTTACATTTTTTAACATTAAATCCCAGCTGCCAAATTCTAGACCATTCTTAAAGCTTAGCTAGATCCCTCCTCATGTTATCTACACCTTCCTGGGCGTCTACTCTATTGCAGGTTTTAGTATCATCCGCAAAGAGGCAAACCTTATCCGACAGCCGTTCCGCTATATCACTAACAAAGATGTTAAAAAGAATCGGACCAAGGACAGATCCCTGGAGCACACTACTGGCAATGTCCTTCTCCTCAAAGTGAGCTCCATTTACCTGTACGCTTTGTCACCTCCCACCCAACCAATTTCTAACACAAGCAGTATCTTTAGGGTCCATCCCTAGGGTGCTCAGTTTCTTCATAAGTCGCCTGTGAGGAACCGTGTCAAAGGCTTTACTGAAATCTAAATACACCACATCTAGGGCTCTCCCTCGGTCCAACTTCCTGGTCACCCAGTCAAAGAAATCAATCAGGTTTGTCTAACAAGACCTGCCTCTGGTGAATCCATGCTGCCTCGGATCCTGTAATCTGCTGGACTCCAGAAACCTCACTATTTTCTCTTTCAGCAGCATTTCCAATAATTTACTCACCACCGAAGTTAAACTAACCGGCCTGAAGTTTTCAACCACATCCTTACTTCTGCTTTATGTAAAGGCACCACATGAGCCTCTCTCCAGTCCTTTGGCACCACTCCCGACTCTAACGAGGCATTGAAAAGGTCAGTCAGTGGAGCTGCTAGAACGTCCCCAAGTTCCCTCAGTATTCTAGGGTGTATCCCATCCGGTCCCATTGCTTTGTCTACTTTAAGTTGAGCTAGTTTCTCATGAACTCAGTCTTCTGAAAACTGTTCAAGATGTCCCTCACTTCTGTTCCTGTTTGTGGGTGTTTACTGAGGTCCTGCTCCTGGTTCTTCATCTGTGAACACAGAACAGAAATATTTGTTAAGCAATTCCGCTTTATCCTCATCAGCTTCTACATACTCCTCCCCTTCACCCTTGAGCCTGACAATACTACTTTTGCCCTTCCTCTTCTCACTAACATATCTGAAAAATGTCTATCCCCCCATTATATTGCATTGGCTATTTCCTCATCTTTTTGAATCTTTGCTTTCCTGACCACTTTGCTAGCTTCTCTAAGTTTTTCTAAATATAGATGCCTGTCTTCCTCTTTCTGTGATCTCTTGTACTTCATGAAGGCCTCCCTCTTTTTCTTTACTTTTTACACAATTAACAAAATAAGGAGCCTATCCAAAAAAAAGCAGCACCATAAATTTTGCAGTGGGCCTTAGAACATCCTTACACCTATTCAGAAAACCTAACAAGCCAGATTACTACAGATTCTACATAGATACTTCACATACCCTGGCTTAGAAGTGAGGTTCATGACTTCATGGTATGCGCAAAACTAATTCATTTGAAGAAATTGCTCCAAAACACCATGCCTACAGAACACTTGGACAAGTCACACAGGCAAAACACAGTTAGACCCTCATCAAGTACATAACAAATTAGAATAAACTCAAAGTAAGAATATGCAGAAACCCCAACAAGCTAGGCTTTGTAGGCAGTGCAACCCAAGAAATAGAGGAGGCAAGAGACACTTTACTTCAACTTTACTGAGCAGTTGCATGAGATGCACAGGCCTCTTTGATCCCACATGCAGACAACGTAGCCTCTTCCCATTGTCTTCCTCCTCCATCAATCTTAGTGGCTCTTGCTCGGAAGCGGCCATATCTGCATTTGGAATCAGAGAGAACTGTGCCTCATGTTACTGCCCAGCAAACAAAAAGCAGCAGCTAGCAGATTGCGGCCTGCCTGGACCTACTGATGGCATATTTGCAGCATATATGTGACAGAGAAAGGGACAGATGGTGTCCTAATATGTTAATGAGTCCCCCAGGCTAAACCAAGATAGTTCTCGCTGTGGATACTCACCCATCACTTCCACAATTTATGTGGGGGACACTTTGATCAGTTCCATGATTGTGAAGTATCCCCTATGTCCCAAAATTATACTGCTGGTCCCACGTTTAGAAAACTGCCGCGCTGAGCGCAGGAAACAGGAAGTCCCCTTTGACCTCAGTGCGGCAGCATTCTAAACTTCAGTACAGCTGCCAAAGTGCAGGAAATAGACGCGCTTCACTTTGGCAGCTGTAGAGGTGAGCCAGGGCCTCTCCGGCTCCCTCTAAAGCATCTTAAACAGCCATGGGGCTCTTCGGGAGGGGAGGGGTGGCTTGGACTGGAAATGGGCTGTGGGGGGAGCTAGGACTGGAAATGGGCTGAGTGGAGGGGGGCTTGAACTGGAAATGGGCTGAGTGGGGTGGGGCTTGGACTGCAAATTCTTTGGGGGGAGCTAGGACTGGAAATAGGCTGAGTGGAGAGGGGGCTTGGACTGGAAATAGCTGATGGGGGGGGCCTTGGTCTGGAAATGGGCTGAGTGGGGGGGCTTGGACTGGAAATGGGCTGAGTGGGGGAGGTTTGCACTGGAAATAACTGATGGGGAGGGGGGCTTGAACTGGAAATGGGCTGAGTGGGGGGAGCTAGGACTGGATATGGGCTGATGGAGGGGCTAGGATAAGACTGGAAATGGGCTGATGGGGGGCTAGGATTGGAAATGGGCTGTTTGGGGGGGCATGGATTGGAAATGGGCTGAATGGGGAGAGATAGGACTGGAAATAGCTGATGGGGAGGGGGGCTTGGACTGGAAATGGCTGAGTGGGGGGGCTTGGACTGGAAATGGACTGATGGAGAGGTTAGGATAGGACTGATGGGGGGCTAGGATTGGAAATGGGCTGATGGAGGGCTAGGATAGGACTGGAAATGGATGGGGGAGCTAGGACTGGAAATGGGCTCATGGAGGGGCTTGGATTGGAAATGGGCTGAATGTGGGGGGAGCTAGGACTGGAAATGGGCTGATGGAGGGGCTAGGATAGGATTGGAAATGGGCTGATGCGAGGCTAGGATTGGAAATGGGCTGATGGGGGCAGACTTGTATTGGAAATGCACTGATGGAGGAGCTAGTATAGGACTGGAAATGGGCTGATGGGGGAGCTAGGACTGGAAATGGACTGATGGGGAGCTAGGACTGGAAATAGACTGATGCGGGGACTAGAAGGGAGCTGATGTTGTGGAGGACTAGAATGGGATGGGGCTGGGAGAGTGAAATGGAGAGGGGAAAAATATTTTGTGTGGGAGGGAAGAAAAATCTACGATTGGCCAGGTATTGGGAGAGTAAGTGGGGATTGAGGATGGAGGGGTAAAATTTGAGTGGATGAAAAAGGAATAAAGAGATGGAGGAAAGAGCAAAAGGGGAAAGATCAGTATGTTAAAGCAGATGTAGAGAGAGAATGGAAAAAATACTAGAAGAAAGGACAAATAGCAGACATTGGAGAGTTAGCAGAAGTCAAGAAGAAACCAGAAGAAAGTGACTGGAGCAATTGCAACTTGTCATGATGCGGGCACTAATAAAGTTGGTTTTAAGAAAAGAAATCCTGTTTTAGAAGAACTAGATGTGCAGTTACCTCCAGGCACAGCTAGAGGGAGCAGGAACAGACATACTGGTCTTAATGGACCTAAGCTCACTGATCACCTGCAGCTGAAAGGGAACCAGGAAGTCAGCAGTAACGGTTCACTTTATAAGCCAGAGCAGAATGCTTCTGGACAGCAGTGGCATAAGCAGAGGAGGCAGTGGAATGAGCATGTGAAGCAGCAGGAGCTGAGGAAGGAGGAGAAAGAGGAAGAAGGAACTGGAGCTGGATTAGAAGGAGAAACAGCAGAGAACCCTGGAGGCTATCAAGGACATAAGCCTGATTGCTGTGAAAGAAGCCAAGCTGGAAGCTGGAGGAGAAACAGACCTCACAAGGTGGGAAGCCAGAAAGCCCAAACTGGACCTGTTCTGCAAGGGGAGTTTGGTGGAAGTTGCTCCAAGGTGAGAGGCTCTGCCACGCCTAGTTCCTATACTCTGCCTGTTTGTAACATAGAGAGAAGAAAGCTAAGAACCAGAGAGGGAGGTTCTGACAGAAGCTTATCTCTAGAGGATCATTGCCCAGTTTCACCTATTCAGAGGGAAAAGCAGTTTTATAAGCAACGGAAGTTTTTACTCAGTGAGCCAGGGTATGAGGCATTGAAGATTAACTGTAATGATTGTACTGCTAAAAGTTATGCTAAAAGAAGGATTCCTCCTAAGGGAAACAAGAGTCAAGACTGGTTCACTAAACTACCGCCAGCCTTAAGAGTCCCTGGTTATGGGAAGCCAAACTCCCAAGTAGTAGATTACCATGCTGAAATAGACAGGGACAGTGGAAGCCCTTTGAATCAGTATAGGGGAGAGGATTTGATGGAAGTGGATTCTCCCAGCACTATTCCCTCACCTTTGCCTGAGGAAATGGAATGTGATTGGTGCACTGCCTATGCTCCAAAGTGTGTATGCTCCACAGAAGAATAAATGAAGTATAATTTGATGTTTATTATACTGAATATTACTTTGAAGAAAACCTGCTTTAAACTGTGAAGTAACAGTTAACTAGCCAGTGAATATTGGTACCTTTTTAAAACAAAGGACTGTTTCTGTTATCTAAAATATCTCTTAGTTGAACCTTGCTTTAAACGGGGAATAAAAGCCTTTATTACCCTACACTTGGACTCTTTGTTCTTTAACAGCGCTACCTAGTGGCGTATAATCTTTGTGTCACCGGCAACCGAGTGACAAACTGAAAAATAAAATGCACAAACAAGAAAAGGTAGAAAAATACTTTATTTTGAATTTATTACCTGGAATATGTCAGCTCTGGGAAATGTGCGTCTTTAACGTCTGCATTTTGTTTAGTACAAGAGGAAATTAATTTATAGTTTTATTTCTGCAGTGTTATTGTACATTCCAAGTTTGGCTTTTGGGGTTCTCAGTTTAAGTATTGTCTTCCTATTTCTAAATTGTGATCCCTTGTTCTTTGTTTGGTGATGGTCTATGTTCCGATGGTGTAACCGAGCTGAGGTATTCTATTTATGTAGTTTCTGTTTGATAGTGCCACTTGTTCTCTTTCCCCAGTAGGAGATGTATTGGTTTAATATTTGCAATGTTGCCCTTTGATAGGTAGGGTATGGTGCTTTGAGTCCTGGTAGCGCAGTTATGACATGGTGGGTTTGCTATGGGTTCTAAATGGGCAGTGTTTGTAGTACTTCCTAATGTGCTTGGCAGTTGGCACTGGAATATCGTAATGTAGAAATCTGGTAGTCGTTCTTTATCCATACACTCATTAAAAGGCATGTTTTCTAAATGTTAGTGCATGTTAACATTATGCAAATGATGCCTCCACCAAGTCTCCGCACATGGCCCCGCGCCCCCCTTGGGCCGCCCCTGCTTCTTTCTGTCCACGGGGATCTGATCTCCTGTGGGCAGACAGAAGGAATCTTTGCTACGATCGCAGTCATTCCCTTCCCTTCTGCCCACAGGAGATCAGATCCCTGCAGGCAGAACAGGAGGGGAAGGCTGCAGAACTAGAACTTGAGTTGGGGCAGAGCTTTGGGCAGAGTCAGGGTGGAGCTTGGGCCCCCTCAGTCATATGGCCATTGCCTCTGTCACAGGGTAAATGGGAGATTGAGAGAAGATGCTTGACAAGGGGAGGGGTCATAGAGAGGTAGAGAGGAGATGCTAGATGTGGGGAAGGCTGCTAGTTAAGGGGCACGCAAAGATGGAGGGGAGCTGCTGGACAAAGGGGGGGTGCATAGAGCTACAGAGGGGAGAAACTGGACTTGACAGGAAATAGAGAGATGGAGCAGAGGTGCTAGACATGGAAGTTAATAAGGAGCAGGGTGGGAATGCTGGACACCAGAACAAGGGAGCTAGGGTGGAGAAATTTTGGATACAATGGGGGATATTGGGTGAAAGAGAAGTGAAGATGCTGGATGGGGAGATGCTGGATAGGGGGGAAAGAGCGAGGGGAGAGATAATGGACAGCAGGGAAGAGAGAAAGGGGAGAATTAGTGATAGACTGGGGAATAAGAGGCTGGGGAGAGAGATATGAAAATAGAAAGGTTGGGATTAAAGGTTGAAGTGCAGTAGATCGAAGACAAGATGATAAGGAGGAGAGAAATTTGAGTCGATAGAGAAATTTAAAAAATGGTCAGTATCAGAGATGGATATAGACGAGAGACAAAGCAGATGGATTTGAGACCCTGGAAAGACAAAAGAATATGCAGGAAAGCAGAAAGCAGAGATTGAAACCAACACAATTAGAAAAAAAGAAGGCCGGACAACAAAGGTAGAAAAAAAGGGGGGGGGGTTCTATTTAGTGGGTGCAATATATCCGTTTTTGTAATTTACATGTGTTTTCTTTATATGCATCTTTCTAATTTTCTGGTGCTGCGCTACGTGCAGAGTGTGGATTCGTTGGATTTGTTTAATTTTTGTCAACATATTTCTATTTTTAATTTGTGGTCACTTATTCTGTACTTGGTGATGGTCTATCAACATCTAAGGGGCATGTTTACTAAAGGTTAATGCATGTTAATGAAAGTTAAACGCGATAGGTGCTGCCATGGCCCATAGACATGAACGGGCCATGGTGGCACTTAATGAGCATTCACTTTCATTAGCACGCACTAACCTTTAGTAAACAGGCCCCTAAGTGTGTGAAGTCAGATATTCTGTTAGCATGGAGTTTCTGAGTAGGAATCTGGCTTCTTCAGTTTTCCCAGTAAGTGTACGAGATATGGATGTTCTAGGTTCTATGGTGTTACCCTTTTTTGGGTAGGCTCTTTGTTGTGGGAGTTTTGGAAGTTAGTGCTGTTTTGAAATGGTAGATTTGCTCTAGGTTAGAGCCTAGTAGCAGCAAAGAGCTATAATTTAAATCAAATCAGAATATAGTTTTCCTCAGCAGCACAGGACAAGGTACTGTGTAGCAGCCCTTTTTTAATAAGTGTTTAATGTGGAGAAGTGCAAGGTTATGCACCTAGGGAAGAACAACCCAAACTATGGTTACACGATGCAAGGTTCCACATTAGGAACCACCACCCAAGAAAAAGATTTAGGCGTCCTTGTGGATACCATGTTAAAACCCTCGGCCCAGTGTGCAGCGGCGGCCAAGAGAGCAAATAGAATGCTAGGTATGATAAGGAAAGGAATGGAAAATAAAACAAAAGATATTATAATGCCTCTATATCGTTCCATGGTGAGACCGCACCTTGAATATTGTGTGCAATTCTGGTCGCCATATCTTAAAAAGGATATAGCAATTTTAGAAAAGGTTCAGAGAAGAGCCACCAAAATGGTAAAGGGGATGGAAGGCTACTCCTATGAAGAAAGGCTAAAAAGGTTGGGGCTCTTCAACCTGGAAAAGAGACGGCTGAGGGGAGATATGATAGAAGTCTATAAATTAATGAACGGAGTGGAACGGGTAAACGTAGATCGATTGTTTACCTTATCAGAATATAGAAAGACTAGGAGACATGCAATGAAGCTACAGGGTAAACTATTTAAGACTAATAAAAGAAAATATTTTTTCACTCAACGTGTAATCAAACTCTGGAATTTGTTACCGGAGGATGTAGTAAAGGCTGTTAGTGTAGCTGGGTTTAAAAAAGGTTTGGACAAGTTCCTGGAGGAAAGGTCCATAAACCATTATTAAGAAGGGACCCAGGATATCAATGCTTGAACCAATACAAGCATTGTGGAACCTGTGTCCCTTGGGGAAACTGCTAGGTACGTATGACCTAGATTGGCCACTGTTGGAAACAGAATACTGGGCTTGATGGACCCTGGTCTGACCCAGTATGGCATATCTTATGTTCTTATGTTCTCTATGGGCCCTGTACTGTTGGCTCTTGCTTTTCTTTTTATTCCTTGTGTGGAGTCAACAGTAGGGTGTTGGTGGTTGGTAGCGCAATATGGATTGTCATTGAGATTAGCGGTTTTGAGTTCTTAATGCTGCCAGTCTGAAATTTTTAAATATTTTGTCACTTGCGATTCGAGGAAATTTCAGATTTTAAGAGAACGTCTCTTAATTGTTTTAGTAGCCCGATAGCTTCACTGCTGCTGATTTCTGGGTTTTTCCAGCTCTGGCACGATCCAATCCAGCCTGGGCACTATGATCTTGAATTTATGGCTACAAGGATTCATTTTTCACATTTTATAGCTTCCTACATCAATAAGCTGGTCATACCACTGACCAAATAAATCTAATATACAGATATTTATAATGGAAAATTAATTTTGATTCATGATATTTGTTATGAGTATTCTGTTGTAACAGCTGTTTAATAAATTGTGTATGCATGTATTTATTTATTTATTTGCATTCTCATATATACCGCGCTATTCTGCATCAGTGCGGTTTACATTGAACAAACTGAAATTACATTGAACAGGGCATTATAACTTGGAGATAACTATTTTACAGGGAACATGCATGTTTCGAAGCCACCTAGGTTTTTAGATGGACAGCATATAAATATTAAAATTAATTAAATTTCTGCAAATGAGATCCAATGACTGTAAATATTTATGCAAATGAGGCCCTGCAGTAAGTCTCCACACATGACCCAGCGTGACCCTCGCACCGCCCCTGCACAGATCATTAAAAATCGACCCTTTTTTCCTTTTTTATTATATATACAAACTTGAAAATGTCCTCAATTGCTTTTTCTCCCCTTCAAATAACCACAAAGGGATACTTCCCTAAAATCTTAATGTCCAATATTCCACAACCTTCTCTTTATCTCCACATCTTTTAGGGCTGCCAAGTTGGGACCCAAGGAAAGGCCAAAGGTCTTGGCTCAGAGGATCTATGATTTGGCCTACAGGTGGCTATAACATGAGGGGAAGACTGGGGCCCAAATTATCTCTGAGATAGTACTGGAGCAATACCTCCATGCAATACCCCAGGAACTGTTATTTGAATATGTTAAGGTCTATTGACCATAGTTACCAAATGTAAAACAGTTACAGGGTCATTCCGAGACAAGTATAGCGGGAATGGATGGCCTGTTAGGATATCCATCTCCACTATTCGGGCCCTTTCCTGATCCCATCTACCTTCCCTGTGCGTTGTATGGGGAAGGTAGATGGGGGCGGAAAAGGGACAGATCGGGGGCGGCATTAGGGTGGGCAGTGCGCGGTCATTGGCCCCTGACATACAGGGTCAATTCCAATGTCAGCCCTGTATGTCCAGGGCCAGCAGCTTGAAGGGGGAACTTATTCCACCTTGGAGGTGAAATAATTTCCTCTAGTCGGTGGGGGATGGTGGGCCCGGGGCACAGAAAGGGCAGAGGGAACAGTGTACATTCCCCACAGTCCGACCTCGGCCTTAGGAGGCCAGATCAGGGGTTAGGCTGCAGGCAAAGCACCTTTTGCAGCCGGCAGCCGGGGATCACGGCTTTTCAATGGAGCCATGGTGCCATGGCAACCAGACACCATGGCGCCGCGGCTCCATTGAACAGCCCTGACTGAGTTATCTGGGCAAGGCCTGTAGGTGCAGGCCAGACTGAATCGGGGTCCCGGCCTGCAAGTACAGGCCTCATTGCGATTCTGGCCCCACAGGACTAGTCTTGCTCCATGGGATCAGAATCGTAGCTCCCTCTTGTGTCCGATTCTGACTGGGCGCACAGAGGGCCGACATGTCAATGTTGGAATCGCGCCTTAATGTTCTGTTCCCTGTAAACCGCTTTAGTTCAAGAATAAGGCAATATTAAAAAAAAACCAGAAACATAAATAAACTGTTGGAGTGGTTAATTAAGCAAGGGATTGTCTCAGTTCAGGTAGCCATACAGCGCTCAGAGCACTATCCTGAAGCCTTAGTGGCTAGGCTTTCTCTTTAGTGGAGGGAAGAGGACCCCTAGGAAAGGTCAGATGGCCCACAATTCCTGACAGGAAGTGAGGCTAAACCCATTCAAGTAAGACCATTAAGGGAAAGGGGCCAAGACCTGTAAGACAAAAAGACTTCTTAGGGAAGGGGAGTTTAGCAGGCAAATCTCACACCCTCAAGAGCCTCAGTGTTTTAGGTGTTGCAAGCCTGGGCACATGAAGAAGGAATTGTTTAGTAAGGGTAGCCCTGGCAGCTAAAGGAAAAATTGAGAATCCCTATCAGCTAGGGTACGTGCAGGAGGTAGAAGGTATAGAAGGTATACCCCTGAAAGTGTTGTTAGACTCTGGCGTCAATCAATCAGTGATGATGACTAGTTTATGACAGAGGTTAAAAGAAGGTTTCTGGGAAACAAAGTCCAGATATGTGGGCATGGTCAATATTCATTGTATTTATGAGGCATCCACCCCTTCCCCTGCAGAGGTTCAAGTTGGAGTGTGAGGGCCACAGGTATGTCCTAAGGATGGCAGTTCTAACTCAAATGCCATATGAGTTAGTATTTGGTAGCTATTGGAAAGGTTTTCAATTATGTCTTAATAAAGCCATTACTTTAGTGGCCATTCGCTGCCAGATAGCTCAAGGAAATCATGAGTGACCACCACCAGATTCCTTAGGAGTGATTTTCCCATTTGAAGAGGGGGAAGTGGTAGGCAACCCAGGCAAAGTAAGAAAGAGCAGGGCTGACCAGAAAAAGGATGACATGCAGAGAGCCTGCGCCATGGAGTAAGCTAGGGAAAGCCAGCGGATGCCATGGGTCCCAGAGGACATGATAGAGAAAAAGGATTCCTTCCTTCCCTCCCTTGACCTCTGACAATATATATGCCCCCATGACATGGTAGTCACTGGTATTATTTTGGGTCAAAAGCTTTGTATATTTGCTGAGGATGCTATGCTGAAAGATGGAGTTAAATGGAAGAACAAAGGTGATCAGGGATGTCTGCTTCCTCCTCTACCCCAGTAATTTAAAAAGACCCCATGATAAACATCTGGTTAAAGGGCCACAGGACGTGATTCATCCATCAGTAAGTTCTTTGGTTTCCTCCTCACCCGATTAATTAGGGGGCGACTTTAAGCCTCATTATCAGGACTCTACCCCCCTGCTCCTACAAAACAGATGGAAGAATCGATAAATACTCCCCCTCGGGTAGCATTACCTGATGAAGGGAATGGATTATTGCAGGTTGTCGCTCAAGTAGACTTGCCCAAGATGTTGCTTTCAGAATCTGATGTAGTTCAACAGTCGGCTGAGACAATGCCTGCAGGATATTTGGAAAACATATTCTCTATCTAATTCCTTTATTAAAGGAGTGACGGTGCAAATGGCTACTTTTTCTAAAGAAGCAATTTTAAAGCTGCAATGTCTGGAGGTTAATATTTAACAGATGGAACTGAAAATCTGGAAGACTGATTCTCATGTAGTGTCTTTGCAAGCCTCAGCTCTCTCAATATTAAATGATAGTGTTTTAGTACACAATTAGAGTGATTAGTAAATTGTTTAAGAAGTAGAAATCTAAGGGGTATTTTTACTAAACCGTCTTAATGTTACTGGCGCTAGTTGCAGCGTTAATGTGAAGAATGCCATATAAGGTAGTGGGCGTTCGGGCGGCAAGGTAGCAAGAATCTGTATCGCGCGATAGAGGGTGCCTTTGCTCATTAACGTGCGGTAACCTTAAGTCCATGCCAGCGGTGCGCTAGAAACTGTAGAGATGTAGCCCACTGGTTATGACAATGACTGTGGAGGCAGAGGTCATGAGCTCAATCCCATGGTGGTATTACTTAATAAGGATGTCTGAGGGATTTCCTTTTAATTTGAATCAGTGTTGCCAGCAAAAACACCCTCACAGTGCCGAAACCTAAGGTGCCTCATAAGGCGCCCTATAAGGTGCCCCATAGGGCACATTATAAAGTGCCCTGTCTGCCAAAGGCACCTTATAATGTGCCCTATAGGTTACGGCACTGTGAGGGTGGTTTTGCTGGCAGCACTGATGTAAATTAAAAGGAAACCACTCAGAGAGCCTTAATAAAGAACACCATGGTGGGATTAAACCCATGACCTCTGCCTCCACAGTCATTGTAGTAACCAGTCGGCTACAGCTCTATAGCTTCCAACACAGCGCTGGCTGGCTACAGAAAGACTGCAGGTCACTGCTGTGGTTACCAGGATAGGGTATACTCACCCGTACCCATGATGCACTGCACATGCAGATCAGCAGTCTACATCTGATCACAAGATGGGATATGCGCCTCCACAGCACCTCGGCCTGGTAGGGGGAACTGACCATGTGTGTTACTGGCACAGAGTAGCAACACACCGTGACATTGTGCGATTTCTGTGCTCACCCTGAGGGTGAGGTGAGGCACCCAGCACCAGGTCCGCAGCACCTGGCTTAGCTGAGATAGGCTGTGCTGCAGGTC
Source organism: Ichthyophis bannanicus (assembly GCA_033557465.1). Classification (NCBI taxonomy): domain Eukaryota; kingdom Metazoa; phylum Chordata; class Amphibia; order Gymnophiona; family Ichthyophiidae; genus Ichthyophis; species Ichthyophis bannanicus. The sequence continues at coordinate 94,947,419 of CM066037.1, forward strand.
CCCATCAGTGCCAGTCTGTGACAGGTAGTCCTTGCAGACACCCCTAGGATACACCTGTGTCTATCTGTCTTTCCCAGTCACGTCTAGCCCTTGTGGACTATGATGCACCTAGAATAGTGCATAGCCTGTATGGCTGCCATGGTCACATGTTATAGGAGAAGGGTGTTGTGGGGACCCAAAAGCAGATTATGTAGCCCTCTGTGTGTCAGGGTGGGGGACAGGATTTCTCATCAACAGACCCACACTCTATATCGGAGGCAGTAGAGGGGACCACCACCCCCGTCCTGCTGAGGAATAGGCACCCTCCAGGGCAGTCAAAGCAGATCTGTACGCATTTCATAGGGCACTGGCAGACAGGCAGTAGGCCTGGAAAAGCTCAGCTGCCCCCCACCACAATCCAACATTCACCAGCAGAGGGCACAGTCAGTCTCCACCCACTGCACCCCGCAAGGTGTTCCAGCCACACACATGCTAACTGCAGACAGTCTGCTAACTAGTACATGGTGCATGTTCCTGGAGGAACTGTGTACCCCCAAAAGTGGGATGTAAATACACACACATCAAGCATGTCAGTGATTGGGCCCCAAAAAAAGGAGACTCATAGATATCACTTGAGAAAAAGGAAACAATACCATACAGATACACTTAAGCGATCGATAAACAAGCCCCATGACTTATTCAATATCGTAAAGACCCTAACAGGAGACCCAGAAGTAGCTCAACCACACATGCCACAGCCACAGGACTACTCCAACTATCTGCAATCAAAAATTATCAGGACCAACAAGCACACAACCGACACCAACCACACCACCCCACATAAAATGTCACAACCAGCACCACTGCTCAAATTCAGTGAGATATCCAGCAAAGAGATCGAAGACACTATTGCCGCCATAAACCTCACCACTGCACCCAATGACCCCTGTCCAGCTTTCTGGATAAAAGAACTATGTTGCGACCTAAATCAATTCCTGAGCAAATTACTGAATCAATCACTCTCAATGGGATCCTTTCCACAGAGCTTAAAACACACATCAATCAGACCACTGTTGAAAAACAGCAAACTAGATCCATCCAAAGTTGAATCCTATAGACCAATTTCAAGCACCCCCCTGCTCGCAAAAATAATCGAAAAAGTGGTCCAGCGACAAATTCAAGAGCACGTCGACACCGAAGCCCCATTAGACCCTTCCCAACACGGCATCAGGGAAGTACACGGTGTGGACACCCTCCTCACGACCCTCTTCAACAACCTAGTCACAGGACTTGACAACATCCACCAAGGATTTGGGCATGGACATTGCAGCGGCTTTCGACTCGGTGAGCCATGAGATTCTAATAGAACGCCTTGAAGAAAAAGGAATACAAGGATCAGCACTGAAATGGTGCAAATCATACCTGTCCGACAGATGGCAACAAGTGAGGACAGGCACCACGACTTCAGAACCTTTTCTACAAAAGCAGGGGGTGCCACAGGGTTCATCCCTCTCTGCATTAATGTTTAACATTTATATGCAGCCCATCTGCGCCTTGATCCGAGCTTTCAACGTCAATTGTCTTGCCTATGCAGATGATATCCTACTATACATACCATTTGACATTGACCAGCCGGATTTCTCCCCTATAATAAGATGTTTTGAAGCAGCGGCAGACTGGCTCCTTACACAAAATCTACGCATCAACCATAGCAAAACGGATGTTCTCTTCATTACAAGAAACCAGGATTTTACCCCACCACCATCATTACAAGTCAACAATGCTGAACTAAAAACCAAATCGTCAATTCGTTACTTGGGAATTACACTAGACCAGCGGCTGGACATGAAAACCCATATAGGAAACACTGCAAAAGCAGTATATCATAAGATACGAACACTGCGGCACCTACGACCACTGCTTGACCTCCCCGACTACAGAACGATCTTCCAAGCATTAGTGATCCCACACCTTGATTACGCTAATGTGATACATCACGGTCTCTCACAGGCATCGCTAAGTCCACTCCAGCTTGCGATGAACTCAGCTGTGAGAGTCCTAGTAGGGTTATCAAGGACAGACCACATAACGCCAGTTTTGAAGAACCTTCACTGGTTACCTATACAGGCCAGAATCCACTACAAGATACTAGTCCTGGCTTTCAAAGCACTAAATAGTCAGCCTCCCATGCCCATCAGCAAGATGGTTCATACCATACCAGACAATAGAAGCAGACGATCCACGACGATGAACACATTAGCGGTCCCTAAAGTAATGGTAAATTGTACTAAAGCAACAGCCAGTAGGGATTTCACAATATATGCACCTAGAGCCTGGAATGCCCTCCCTGCAACTATTCGATCTATCATGAACTTGGCCACATTCAGAAAAGCTTTGAAACATTATTTGTTCCAAACATACTACCCTGACACTAATCACAGAAAGCAGACAATGAGCACTCAGACCCTGCTAGAGAATGGTTAGGCAGCTCACCTCTCACTGACCCAAATCGCCAGAACCAAGGACTCATACAACTGTTAAACAAACTGTATATAGTTTCCCCTGTTATACCCAAGTTACTACCCTGTTCATTGTAATTGCAATGTTACGTTATGCATTGTAGTATATGTTGTTCAATGTGAACCGCACTGATCTGAATAGTGCGATATAAAAGAAATGTTAAATAAATAAATAAAATAAATAAAAACACTGTATAGCACTATGGGGGAACCTAGCCATGCCATGATCACTGCTCAGTCAGGGTGAGAGTGACCTCCCAGCATGACATGCTGTGGCCACCCTGTCTGTGCAGGTGGTGGTCGGGCACTACAATGTCCCAGCCATTGCCCTATGCAGATGCATCCTGCCCAGACCGCCGTATCCGGGCCATACCCACAATACCTTGCTCCTCATTATGCACATTGGCAAGCTAACACTGGAAACAGTGCAAGCATTGGGGGCTCAGTAAGGTGTAGGCAGCCACAAAACACTGGATAGGCATACACACACTCACACACCTATTTCAGCATTGTGCAAAGATAGCGGTTGTTGGCAGCCCTGGCCACCACACCAGTCCTGGGCACAGTGCAGGCATTGCTAAGGTATGCAGGTGCTAGTATTGGTAGCTGCTGCTCTGCACAGGGCCCAACAGCCTGACTCTCCATGAGGCTTTGGATAGTGGAGCCTGTGGATGTGGGTGTTTGTGCCCCTGTTAGCCGATACTCTAGGGCAGTGGTTCCCAACTCTGGTCCTGGAGAGCCAAACACCATTCAGGTTTTCAGTCTGTCCCTAATGAATATGCATGGATACATTTGCATTCAATGGGGGCACTGCATAGCAATGCATCCCATGCATATTTATTAGGGACAATATGAATTCCTGAATGGTGTTTGGCCCTCCAGGACTGCAGTTGGTAACCTCTTCTCTAGGGACTGCACATGTTTATGGTGTATGTGCACTGTAGGGTAAAATATAGGGACATGGTCTGTGGGAGCCACAGTTGGGACTTGAACCTGTGACATCCTGCCCCTGAACACACTGGCTGTGTGTACTGCACCAAACTGTTGCCACAGAGGCAGGTCATTCCCTGGGGATACCATTACTGTTCATCAGACAGCCCTTGTCTGTTGCATTGCACGCCACCCACCTGAACAGGGCTTGGCCTTGGTGTGCTGTGGGCAGGTGCCACTGCCCCCTCCACCACCAGCATCCCTCCGCCACCATGCTGACATGCCCTTATGCTGGTGGTGCTGGTGGTGCATAGTCCCAGGCCATCTATGCGCCTTAACGCCGCCGGAGATGTTATCTCGCGATAAGTAATGTTATCGCATGGTAATTTAACATTATCGCACGATAATGTTGCTGTGCGACATTAGCACTGTTTAGTAAACATATCCCCAAGAGTCCTTAATTTTTCTAGAATGCTTTTCTTTTCTCCTATTACCATATTTAGAAAATACTTAAAAGAAAATGTGATGTTGGATATTGTCGATTTTATATCCATAGTTATTTGCTCTTATGTGCCTACGGATGTGGCATTGAGGAGGTGTAACTATTGCTGAATCGTAATCTTACTCAATTTTTGGAATCTCCTCATGAAGAGATTTTCTTTAGGGCCACTTTAGTGGTTACACTTGCAATGCTGCTTGACAAAGTTCTGCTTTTGAAAGTGTATTTTCAGAAAAAGCAGCTTTGCTTTGTGGCCAAAAAATAACTATTTTTTGGATGTTTTGCAGGCTACTCAGCTCCGTAGAAAGTCTTTCTGCAATTGAAAGCTGGATTTTTCGACACTGGGGGCTACTTTTTTTCCTATGCTCTCTACTACTATTAATCATTTGTATAGCACTGCTAGGTATGTGTGGTGCTGTACAAGTACACAAAACATGACCGTCCGTGCTCCACAGAGTTTACAGTCTGCTAAGACAGACAAACAGAACACAGGGAACTAGGGAATCCCCTATCTTGATAGTTTTTCAAGGTATTAAATATGTTTTTGCAGATTCTTTGCATTTGGAGACTTTTTGCATGAACTTCCTGCCTTTTTATTAATCAGAGAGGATTGTTCCTCCTATTTTATAGGAATGGTTTAAGCTGGTTTAAGGAGGTGTTATCTTCCTTCTTGTCCCCTTGACATGGGCTATGTATAGCGTTTCTTTTGCCTTATGATGTAGTATTCCCTTTACTGGAAGATTACTGCGATTGCTTGTTTTGTTTTATAGTGTAAATTATAAAAGTTTCAATTGCAAAAAAAAAAAGAATTTGCCTTATAACACCAGTGATGAGTCATGTTATCTCTAATCAGCAGAAAAATTAAAACATCATCTGCATAAATGCAATAACTCATTTTTAACCTTTTAGGTAAACAATATATCAGTTTTAAATAAAGATTAAACCGTGCTGAAACAGCAAGACCCCGAGGAACTCCTTATGGCAGCAGTGTCCAATCTGAAAAACAATCCATTAAATAAACCTACTGGCTTCTATCCTCTATGAAAGACGTGAACCATTCAAGAACGATACCATTGATGTTAAAATCCTTCAACCTTTCTAACAAAATCTGGTGACAAATCATAGTAAAAGGATGAAAATATACCTAAAGTGATTATAAGATAAAACATAATGGAATCCAACCCTCTCGGTAATTAATCATAAAGTATCAATAGAAGTGTTTCCATTCCATACTTAAGGTAGAATCCATTTTGATGTCCATCTAAAGGAGCAATATCTGAAATAAAATCTTGTAGTCATTGACGAACAACCCATTCTATCGCCTTGTCAAGAAAGGTGATATTAGAACTAGGTCTATATTTAGATATTTGCATGATTTTTCAAAATTGTCTGAACTAATGTTAATTGTTCATTAGAGCCTAGTGTGATGCCTCAAGCTTTCAAAAAAGCAAATTGAGTTAAAGAAGGATCATAATCGTTTTCGTTCATTTGGGATCAACTAGGGTAGCAACCAGACTACTTGTCAGTTTAATAAACCTGTTTTTGCAATATTGTACTGTATTTATTCATTTTTGTGGTGTTATGGTTGTAATATTTTATGTGTTTTGTTTTAAAGCATTATTTCCTATGTTCATTGCAATCCACTGAGGAATAAAATTGTTAAAAGCTTGTTTTATTCCTATTAAATTGTTACGTGTTGACTACTGTTACAAGATTCAAGTAACCGCAAGGCTTGCATAAATACGTGCTAGAAGGAGAGGAAAAGCTAAACGGAAAGGAAACATGTCTGTTACACCATGTTGAACCTTGCTGAAGATAAGAAAAAGAAGCACAAGAGGTTAAACATGGGTCAAGAAAGATAACAGTCCGCTTAATGTGGCAAAGGAAGTCTGCGTTACCAATATATTTCTAAAACAGACCCTTCTACACCAATAGGGCATAGCACCTGGTTTTCTGTTGCCTTTAATTATGCTTTCTCAGTTTCTGTACTTCTGTAATCTTCAGTTTTGATCTTCTAAAGTTCTGCTTTTGGCTTATAAAAGACGTGCCTGATCAGTACTGATTAGAGACTTGTATTTCACGCTAGAATCCCTGCACATCTGTCAGCTCTCTCAGTTGTACAATTTATATAATAAAAGCTCATTCCAATTATCCAAAGAGAACTTCTTTATTTAAAATTTTCACAACACTACCTAGGAATTATGATAGATGGAATATATTTTTTAATTAAATAAATCACATATACATGTAGAATTAGAGAGTAGTGAAAGACTCTTTAAAATCTCTCCCTTGCTTACATGAGCAAATGAATCCCACCTGGTAACTGAATTAAAAGCATCAAGACATGTTATAATTTGAAATTCTACACCAGAAATAGAGCCATTACAAAGGTTATTAAATCCAAAACACATGAGGTCAATCTTACCAAAATCACTGCAAAAACATCAAACCCAAAGTATGTCCCACCAACCAAAGCCACTCATATTATAATGTACAATTTTTTGTCGAACTTCAACTAGGGCGCCTCATACTTTTGCACCAGCCCTGGGCTCACCTGCAAATTCTTAAGTGCAATACTTCTTCTACTCATCCACGGTTTCTAACCCTGCTGGTCTCCTAATTACAAAGTGATTCTGCCTACCTTAACTTATGCCTGCTTCTTAACTAATCTTCTACCTGCTGCCTGGTTTAGTTCCTGATTTGCAAGACTGCTTGGCAGGGCCTGTCCTGCTGTTCCAGCACTCCAGCTCCTCTCTTGCCTCTTTCTATCATCTAATCAAAAAATGGTCAACTTCCAGAGTGATAATATGTCACAAAATTTAAAAACACTCCACCAAGAACAAGACTGGTATATAATAATGAAACAATGGAAAAAAACTCATATACCAAAGTTTCTCTACAAAAAACCAGTAAGGGGGTCTCAGAACTCCCAGGCTGTTGAATGATTTACATAAATCTCTGTAAAACAATCGCCATTTTGCATCAATGACCAACCCTTATGGTACAAACATAAGCAATGCACAGAAAAATTGCATCAACAGAAACTTAGCTTCAAAAATCTTTTTAAACTGTTGTGATCATTCTGGTACCCCGACGCCCCAATCAAGCGCTCATCAAGCGTTTCACAACAAGTTTCATCAGGGGAAATTGCCAACAGCAGCGCATCGCTTAACACAACCCTCACCGGCTTGACTTCAACATGGACGAATCATCTTCAAAAACGTCACGCGGTGTGGGTTGTGTTGTCCGTCTAACCTGGATTTTCAATGCTGGGGGACATATGCGGCTCCGACATTGAAAATCCGGTTTTCGTCGCACAACCCAGAAGCCGCAGGAGCTAGACTGGTAGCACTGATTTTCAATGCTACATGGTTAGCTCCATCGCCTTAAAGATAGGCAAGGATTTTCCACGCCTATCTTTAGGGCGCTGAGGGCTAAGTGGGTAGCATTGAAAATCGCTGCTACCCGGTTAGCTCTTGCCTCCATCCCCCCTCCATCCCGGAATGCCCCCAAATGCCCCGATGCTAAGCGGAAAGCATCTGGGAACATTAGGGACTTAACTAGGATTTTCCAACAGGCACTACCCCTGTAGGTGCCTTTGGACAATCCCGGTTAAGGCATTTACACAGGTAACATGGACTGTTACCCATGTGACTGCCTTCGAAAATCGGGCCCCTAGTAAATATGGAAAAGTGAAGAAAGAGAACCAGTATTAGACAAACATGACTGTGGGCTTACACAGACAATGTAGCATTTGTTACATTGTCCATTGTTGCTGGCCCCTTACACAGCTGCTGACTTGGTAATAGCTAATCGATCTGCCCGCACTGTACTGACCACACAGACATTTACTAAGATTTAACACAGACACAATATGATGATGATAATTATTACCCCAGACTAAATACCCCAAGCTAAATACCACAATAAATTTGTTCAGATCTTACTTTCACAACCGACAACTCCAGGTTAAAATAAGTGAAAAGATGTCAATTCAATACTTCCAACTCCAAGACGTTCTGCAAGGGTCAGCATTATCTTCTCTTTTGTTCAACATCTTTTTACAGCCACTATGTGCAATCACGAATAAACATAATATACAATACTACATCTACGCTGACGATGTCATGCTGTATGCACACATCAGTATATACAAGCCCATATTCACCAGCATGGAAAGCTGCTTTCCAGGTGTCTCCAACTGGTTATCTGTGCATAACCTCATGATAAATCACAACAAGACAGATGTACTTTTCGTCTCTAGGAATCCTAACTTTACTCCCCCAGAATTCATAACCATTGCTGGATCCAAGCTGCAAGGCAAGCATCAAGTTCATTACCTGGGAGTTATTTTTGACCAACACATTTTGCTCCCTTCCCAAGTCAGTACTGTTGCTAGGAACCTGTATTACAAACTCAGGACTGTTTCTCATCTTAGAGCTCTTCTGGATTATGATTTTCGTACTGTATTACAGGCCCTTACCCTTCCTTCTATTGATTACTACAACATTGTTTTGCAAGGCCTCCCAACATCTACAACTCATCCATTACAGATAGCTTTAAACACACCTGCCCTTATCCTCTGTGACAAATCAAAAGCTGATCACATATCACCCATTCTCAAGAAACTGCATTGGTTTCTAATCCAAGAAAGAGTAAAATTCAAATCTCTACTAACAATATTCAAAGTGCTTCACAACCTCTCAGCTGTTCACCTGAAGACTCTTATTCAAAAGACGCCTAACAACAGAATCAGAAGATCTAACTCTGCCAACACATTATGCCTACCCACACTAAACGTCAAGACCACTGTTTCAACTTCAAAGAGGACTTTCTCCCTCTTTGCTCCAACATTATTGAACGCAATACCTCACGTCCTTCGTACCTCTAATGACTTGCTGTCTTTTAGAAAGCAGCTAAAGACACTCCTTTTCATCAGTTGCTTTGAGGCTGATGAATCTACTCAAGCATAATATTACTAAGCCTTGACTTAGAAGAACTTTTCATGCTCTCATACTGTTTAATCTTTTATTCTCCCTTTTTTTTAATTTGTTGTTCTCCCTTTATTCAAGTCCTTGCTCTATGTAAAGCCATGTTGGCTCCTTTTTTTTTCATTGTAAACGCTTAGACTAAGCTGTATATAAGCCTAGCTAAATAAATAAATCATCATCATCGTCATTTCGTGTCTCTGTCAAATTAGCTCAGTATATGCCAGTGTGGTCAGTAGGGCAGACTGACCAGCCATTGCCAAGTTAGTAATACTTGGCAGTGGAGGAGTGGCCTAGTGGTTAGGACGGCAGCCTAGAGCCAGAAAGATCAAGGTTCAGATTCCACTCGCACTCGTGGCCTTGGACAAGCCACTCAACCCTCTATTGTCTCAGGTACAAACTTATGGGCCGATGCAGAAAAGCTTAGCGTGGCATTTTCTTGTCCTTTCCCCACGCTAGGCTTGCTCTCCAATGCAGAGAGGAAGCTAGCACCAGAAAAAAGGAAAAAAAACAACTGCGATAAACTGCAGCACACTTGGCATGCAAATTGCTGCATAAGTAATTGTGCCTGATGTAAAAAACTGAACTGAAACTTAGCACAGTTTTTTGCACTGTTTTCTAACAATGGAGTTTCATACCAGCTTCAAGCAGGCATAAAGATCCAGCTGGGAGCAAAAGTGTCATCTGAGGTAAAGTTTGGCACCTCATGTCAGATGATCCAGGCACTGGGGAAAGCCCCCTATGCCATCAGAATACTGTCGGGGGGCTGGTGTTCCCCCCAACCCCCCAAAAGAAACCAAATCTCCAGTGGCCCAGCAGCCCCGATCTCACCCACCCAATAACAAAAATTCCTGGGGCCTGGTGGCCCCCGAACCCCCCACCCCCTCCTGGTACCTTTAATCTGGAGCTGAAGCATTGCCCGCATGCTCCTGCCCCTGCATTGCCATCTTGAAAAATGGCAGCGTCTGGCCCCACACGATGCTTCCACTCCAGAATAAAAGGTACCAGGAGAGGGCCACCATGAATTTTTGTTATTAGTGAGTGGATGGGATTGGGGCCACTGGGCCACCAAAGGTTTTTTTAATTAGGTGAGTGGGGGATTGGGGCTCCCGGGCCACCAGGGATTTTTTTTTATTGGGTGGGTGGGTGGGGAATCAGGGCCGCTGGGCCACCAGGGAGTTTTTTTGGGGGGGAGTGGGGGATCAGGGCTGCTCAGCCACCAGGGATTTTGTTTCTGTTGGGGGGAGGGGCACCAGACCCCTGACAGTATGCTGATGGCATCGGGGGCTTTTCTCGATGTCTAGGTCATCTGAGGTGAAGGGTTTTGTGCATCAGTGATGCTGAGGGCTAAGCTATTGGTAGTTTAACTACTGGTAGGATCTCAGCTGAGGTGCCAGACTAAGACAAATCACACATCTGGGCAGCAGCAGAATGGGATAGTGGTGGCAGCAGAGGATCACATTTCTGTGACAATGGCAACAACACTAAACTTAAACTGCGTGGAAGAAAGGCCTTGCAATCTACTTCCGTATCTTGCCACGAAAACCCAATGGACAATCACAACAAAACAAATTGCACTATAGTGCTGGAAGATGAGACTCCCCAGGTCAGAAGGCACTCAATTGGCTACTGGGGAGGAGCTGAAGACTTTTCAGAGTAAAGCCAGCATTTATGATGTGGTTGGATCAAAGCCCTCGAGACGTCTGACTGCTGATGTAGTTGCGTATGAAATGAGAGTCAGAAGCCACAAAGATGTCTTCATATTGGGACATGGAATGTACGAAGCATGAAATAAGGGAAGTTGGAAGTGGTCAAGAATGAAATGGAATGTGTACAACTTGATCTGTTGAGTGTCAGTGAACTGAAAGAGACTGGCATCGGGCACTTTGCATCAGATGATCACATGGTCTACTATGCTGGAAATGAAAGACAAAGAAGAAATGATGTTGCATTTATAATTAAGAAGAAACTTGAAAGAACTGTAATGAAATACAATGCAGTTAATGAATGCTTAATTTCTATTCATCTACGAGGAATGCCTATCAACACAACTATAATTCAAGTATATGCCCCAACAACAACTGCAGAAGAGGATGAAATTGATGAGTTCTATGAATAAGTACAAGCTGAAATTGACAGAACATGCAAACAGGATATCCTGATAGTCATGGGTGACTGGAACACAAACGTTGGAAACAAAGAAGGCAAAATGGTTGGAAAATATGGACTTGGCACAGAAATGAAGCTGGAGAAAGACTGAGAGAATTCTGCAAGACCAATGATCTATTCATCTCTTCCAGCAACACAAGTAGCGACTGTACATATGGACGTCACTTAATGGATTGTACAAAAATCAAATTGACTACATCTGTGGAAGTCAACAATGGAAAAGCTCTATAACATCAACAAAGACAAAATCTGGAGCTGACTGTGGTACAGATCACCAACTACTAGTATGCCAACTCAAGCTAAAGTTGAAAAAGAGTAAGCCACTCATGAATGTAGCAAAATATGACCTTGAGAATATACCACCGGAATTTAAAGACTGCATACAAAATTGATTTGCTGCTTTAGATACAAATGATAGAGCTCCAGAAGAGTTATGGGACGACATCAAGAAGGTTGTGTAGAAACAAAGCGAAAAGTCTCTACGAAATGTGAAAAATGGCCAAAATGGATGACCAAAGAAACTCTGAAAAGTGCCCAGAAATGCAGAGAAGCTAAAGCCAGAGGAGAAAGAGAGGCAATCACAGAACTCAACAGAGATTTCCAATGTGCAGACAAGAAAAGAAGTACTACAATGACACATGCAAGGAAATAAAAGCAGAAACTCTTAGAGGAAAAACAAGATCGGCTTTCCTAAAGCTACGAGAGTTAAAGAAATAATTCCAGCCTTGAATGTTACAAGATGCTCAAGGATCTATGCTGAATGATGCTGAGAAGATCAAAAAAGGTGGAAAGAATATACAGAGTTTTTATATGATAAAGATCAAGTGGACCAACAGACATTTCAACCTCTACCTTATGATCAGGAACCACTGGTGATGAAAGAAGGAGTTGAAGCAGCGTTGAAAGAGATAAGGGTGTTGGGGCCACTTGGCAATAGTGATCATAGCATGATCGCGTTTGATTTAATAAATGAAGGAAGGACGGCAAGGAAATCCACAGTACTACCTTTTATCTTTCAAAAAGGAGATTATGATAAAATGAGGAAAATGGTTAAGAAAAAAACTAAAAGGAGCAGTTGCAAAGGTTAAATATTTACATCATGCTTGGGTGTTGTTTAAAAATACTATCATGGAAGCCAAGACCAGCTGTATTCCATATTTTAAGAAAAGTGGAAGGAAGTCCAAAATACTGCCAGCATGGTTTAAAGGTCAGAGAGGCTGTTGCCATAAAGGCATCTTTCAGGAAATGGAAAAAGGAGCCAAATGACGAAAACTGAAAACACAAGCACTGGCAAGTTAGATACAAGGCATTGATAAGGCAGGCAAAGAGAGAATTTGAGAGGAAGCTTGCTGTGGAAGCAAAAATGCATAATAACGACTTTTTCAAGTACATTTGTTGCAAAAAATCTGTGAGAGAGTCAGTTGGACCATTAGATAATAGAGGTGTAAAAGGGGCACTAAGAGAGGACAAGGCAATAGCAGAGAGGCTGAATAAATTCTTTCCTTCGGTCTTTACTGAGGAAGATGTAGGAATGTTACCCATAACTGAAATGGTATTTAAAGAAGATGCTGGGGAAGAATTGAAAGAAATATCGATACACTGGGAAGATGTATTAAAACTACTTGATAAACTGAAGAGTAGCAAATCACCTGGTCCAGATGGTATACATCCAAGGGTATTGAAAGAACTGAAATATGAGATAGTTGACAGATTGCTAATAGTAGGTCTGCAATCATTAAAATCAACAGTAATACCTGAAGATTGGAGGATAGCCAATGTAATGCCAATTTTTAAAAAAGGTTCCAGGGGTGATCTGGGAAATTACAGACCGGTGAGCCTGATACCATCATAAAGAAAAAAATTACTGAGCATGTAGATAGTCATGGCTTAATGGGAGACAGCCAACATGGCTTTAGCCAAGGAAGGTCATGTCTTACTAATCTGTTACGTTTTTTTGAAGGTGTGAATAAACAGGCAGGTAGACAAAGGTAAGTCAGTTGATAGAGTGTATCTGGACTTTCAGAAAGCCTTTGACAAGGTCCCTCATGAGAAACATTTGGCAAAATTAAAAAGTCATGGGATAGGAGGCAGTGTACTATTGTGGATCAGGAACTGGTTAAAAGATAGAAAGCAGAGGGTAGGGCTAAATGGCCAATTTTCCCAATGGAGAAAGGGGAATAATGGAGTACCCCAGGGATCTGTGCTGGGTCAGCTGCTTTTTAACATATTCATAAATGACCTGGAAATGGGAATAACGAGAGAGGTTATTAAATTTGGAGATGACACAAAACTATTTAAAGTTGTTAAAACCCATGAGGATTGTGGAAAATTGCAAGAAGATCTTGATAAACTGGAAGACTGGGCATCAAAATGGCAGATGAAATTTAATGTGGACAAGTGCAAAGTTATGCACCTAGGGAAGAACAACCCAAACTATGGTTCCACGATGCAAGGTTCCACATTAGGAACCAGCACCCAGGAAAAAGATTTAGGCGACATTGTGGATAATATGTTAAAACCCTCCATCCAGTGTGCAGTGGCGGCCAAGAGGGAAAATAGAATGCTAGGTATCATAAGGAAAGGAATGGAAAATAAAACAAAGGATATTATAATGCCTCTGTATCGTTCCATGGTGCTACCGCACCTTGAATATTGTGTGCAATTCTGTTCACCGTATCTTAAAAAGGATATAGCGATATTAAAAAAGGTACAGAGAAGAGCCATGAAAATGGTATAGGGGATGGAAGGATACCCCTATGAAGAGAGGCTAAAAAGGTTAGGGCTCTTCAACCTTGAAAAGAGATGGCTGAGGGGAGATATGATAGAGGTCAATAAATTAATGAATGGAGTGGAATGGGTAAATGTATATCGATTGTTTACACCATCAACATATAGAAAGACTAGGGGGCATGCAATGAAGCTACAGGTTAATCTATTTAAGACTAATAAGAGAATATTTTTTCACTCAATGTGTAATCAAACTCTGGAATTTGCTTCCGGAGGATGTAGTAAAATCTTTTAGTGTAGCCAGGTTTAAAAAAGGTTTGGACAAGTTCCTGGAGGAAAGGTCCATAAACCATTATTAAAGTGGATGCAGAATATCCACTGCTTACCCCAATATAAGTATTGTGGAACCTGTATCTTTTGGGGAAACTGCTAGGTACTTGTCACCTAGATTGGCCATTGTTGGAAACAGGATACTGGGCTTGATGGACCTTGGTCTTACCCAGTATGACATATCTTATGTTGTTATGTTCTTATGAAAGCCTTATTAAAGAACAAAGCACCAGGCATTGATGGCATTCTCATAGAAGTATTGAACGGACTTGTGGAAAGTGACACTGAAAAAGTGAAATTGCTAAACAAATACTTCTGCTCTGTTTTTACTAAAGAAAATCCTGGAGACGGACCACCTGTGACTCCCAAATATAAAAATGGGAATGAAGTAGATACCACACCATTCACAGAAGATGATGTGTTGGAACAACTTGAAAAACTGAAAGTGAACAAGGCCATGGGACCAGATGGGATACATCCCAGGATACTGAAGGAGCTCAGAGAGGTTCTTGCAGGGCCATTAAAGGATGTTTTCAACAGATCCTTGGAGACAGGAGAAGTTCCTCAGGATTAGAGAATGGCTGATGTGGTACCTCTTCACAAAAGTGGTGACAGGGAATATGTGACAAACTACAGACCTGTGAGCCTTACCTCGGTGGCGGGAAACGTAATGGAGGCGCTCCTGAAAGAGCGAATAGTGGACTTTCTCAAAACCAACAGCTTGCATGATCCGAGGCAAAATGGTTTTACCAAAGGACGATCTTGCCAAACAAACCTGATTGAGTTCTTTGACTGGGTGACCAGGGAACTAGACCAGGGGCATGCGATGGATATCATCTACCTGGATTTCAGCAAAGCCTTTGATACTGTTCCTCATAGGAGGCTTATCAATAAACTCAGTAATATGGGGATGAGTCCCAAGGTGGTGAACTGGATCAGAAATTGGTTGACTGACAGACAACAAAAGGTGATGGTAAATGGAGCTCACTCAGATGAAAGGAGGGTGATTAGCGGGGTGCCCCAGGGTTCGGTCCTGGGCCCAGCACTGTTCTATGTATTTGTGAGTGATATTGCTGAAGAACTGATTGGAAAAGTCTGTCTTTTTGCAGATGACATGAAAATTTGCAACAGAGTGGACTCACCTGAGGGAGTGGATAACATGAGAAAAGATCTACAAAAGCTGGAAGAATGGTCTAATGCTTGGCAATTAAGATTTCATGTGAAGAAGTGCAGTGCCATGCACTTGGGAAGCAGACATACAAGGGAAATGTACGCAACAGGGGGCAAGAGGTTGGTGTGCACGGACCAGGAGAAGGACCTTGTTGTGATTATTTCTGAGGATCTCAAGGTGGCAAAACAGTGCGACAAGGTGGTGGCAAAAGCCAGGAGGATGTTGGGCTGCATACAAAGAGGAATTACCAGCAGAAAGGAAGAGGTACTAATGCCACTGTATAAGTCACTGCTGAGGCCTCACTTGGAATACTGTGTTCCGTTTTGGAGACCATATCTTGCAAAGGATGTAAAAAGACTGGAAACTGTTCAGAGGAAGGCGACCAAAATGATTTCGAGCCTGCGTCAGAAGCCTTATGAGAAGAGACTTGAAGACCTAAATATGTACACTCTGGAGGAGAGGAGGGATAGGGGAGATTTGATTCATACCTTTAAATACTTAAAGAGAAATAATGAACAAACAAACCTCTTCCAAAGACGGGGAAGCTGTAAAACTAGAGTGCATAACATGAAGCTGCAAGTGGGTAAATTGAAAGGCAATGTCAGGAAATACTTTTTCACTGAAAGGTTGGTGGATGCTTGGAATGCCCTCCTGATGGAAGTGGTGGGGGCAAATACAATGACAGAATTCAAAATGGCAAGGGACAGACACAGTGGATCCCTTTACAGCAACAGGATAAAATCAAAATAAACGTAACTATCTAATTTCTCAACAAATAGGGGTGTCCTACATTGAGCGGTGGGTTCACCCCTAAACAAAGACATGGGAAGGGGTGGCCTGCACAAAGCAGCAGGTGCACCTTCTCTTGCCATCTTACTGGGCAGACTAGATGAACCATACTGGTCTTTATCTGCCGTCATTTACTATGTTACTGTGATGCAACTGTTACCTTACTTACAAGGATCTACCAGGACATTTGAAAGACAACATCATGGCCAGCTGACTGGAAAAGATCTGTGTTTATACCAATACTAAAGAAAGGTAATCCAACTGACTGTGGAAATTATTGCGCAATCGCTCTGATCCCACATGCCAGCAAGATTCTATTTAAGATTAGTCAGCAGAGACTACAAACATACCTGGAACGAGAACTGTCTGAAGTGCAAGCAGGGTTTAGAAAAGGGCAAGGAACGAGAGACATCATAGCGGATGTGAGATGAATTCTTGAAAAGACTAAAGAATATTAAAAGATATCTATTAGTGCTTTATTAACTACAGCAAGGCTTTTGACTGTGTAAACCATGAGAAACTCTGGGCCACATTAAGAAGCATGGGTATCCCAGAACACCTGTTTGTTCTCTTGCACAACCTTTACATTGATCAAGAAGCAACAGTTAAAATGGAACAAGGAGAAACAGAATGGTTTAAAATCAGCAAAGGTGTATGTCAAGGCTGCATAATTTCCCCCTACCTGTTTAATTTATATGCAGAACAAATCATCAGAGAAGCAAGACTGTTTAAATACAACAGAGGTGTGAAGATTGGTGGAAGACTCATCAACAACCTTCACTATGCTGATGATACCACATTACTGGCTAAAAGTGAAGACGATCTGAAACAGTTGCTTCTCAAGATCAAGGAAGTCTTAAAATGGGCCTGCACTTTAATGTAAAGAAGACAAAAATCATGACAACTGGCAAAATCAATAAGTTCATTGTTGATGGAGAAGAAATTGAAATAGTGGACAACTTTAATCTACTTGGATCAACTATCAATAAAGAAGCAACAAGCAGTCAAGAAATCTGACAACGCATTGCTCTTGGCAGAATGGCTATGAAGGACCTAGACAAGATTTTCAAGAGCAGAGATGTCTCTCACCATACAAAGATTTGACTTGTTCAAGTCATGACATTTTCAATAACGTCATATGGATGCGAAACTTGGAAAGTGAAAAAGACAGACAGGAAGAAAATTGATGCCTTTGAATTATGGTGCTGGCGACAAATACTGTGTATACCATGGACTACCCGAAGAACAAACCAGTCAGTACTAGAGGATATCAATCCTAAGCTTTCTTTAGAAGCTCAGATGACAAGATTTCGACTTGTATACTTTGGACACATCATGCAAAGAGAGAGATCATTAGAGAAAGACATCATGCTTGGCAAGGTAGAACGCAAAAGAGGAAGGCCAGCAATGAGATGGATCAATACAATAACAGCAGCTACAGGTGCCAGTCTGTCAACAATGAGCCGCCTGATTGAAGATCGAACATGATTTAGGAGAACTATCCAGAGGGTCACCATAAATCAACACAACTTGACGGCACTTAACAACATTTATCCCAAGAGGATTACTTTAATTATCTTTGGGGAATTACCCCAGGAAATTGCCCTAATCACTCCAGGGGTAATTCCCTAAGGAACTTTCCCCAAATCACCAGCTAAATAGCTTTGGTAATTATCCTGGGCTAAACATTCTCAACTAAATACCCAGGACTAGATACCCAGGTTAATGACCCTAGTCTAAATACCCCCAGATCATTATTTAAAGTATTTAGCTCAAAGTAATGAGCCAGGATTATTTAGCCCAGAGCTAATTTACCTAAATAACCCAGGGCTAAAACATTCCCTGAGCAACATTCAGCATTCCAAAGTCATTATAGTTCCAGGGGACTCAGAAATGTTCCCCTACTTAAAATTTATGTGGTTCCTTGAGTCTTTGACCCACTAGACTCTTCCCCTCCAGCAGTAGCATCTGGCAAACTCAGACACTTGCCTCCCATGGGAATTCCTTCCTTGTGTCCCTCTGCTCTACACAGAAGTTCTGAGAATGTCTCTTTCCTAAGTAGGACCCTAGCTGGATTAGCTCTAGTCAACTCGCCTACAGGTTCCCAGTCTCTGACAATTACAGAGTTCTTCTCTAGGAAAAACCTCCAGACTCTCTTCAGCCTCCTCTACTCCATTTCATTTGTCCTAGGCCTGTGCCTGGGACCCACTAAATCTAGAGTCTAGATCAGCTGGCAGAAAGGAGTAGTCAAGATTAAGGCCTGAACAGCAACTAGCAGTCAAGACTAGGGTTGCCAACCGGTCGGTTTTCAGCCGGCCTGGCCGGTTTTTCAAAGGCCAGGCCAGCTGCTGGCACAGATGTAAAACCGGCCCTTAAAAAGCCGTTTTTTTGCTCTGGCCGCGAGATCGGGAGCGGCCAGAGCAAAAAAACGGCTTTTCTCACGACTCCCGTGGCGCGAACGCAAATGCGATTGATCCTCCGTGCAGCCGCTGCTTCTGCTTTTCACAGAGCAGTGGCTGCAAATTGCAATAAAGTTAATTTCAAAAGGAAGAAACCTGTGAGAAGCCCGCCCCCTTCTGACATCACTTCTCTGGGGCTGCAGAAGGACGACCGGAGGGCTGGGCTCCACACAGGTTGTCTTTTCTTTTCAAATTAAGTTTATTGCAGCCGCTGCTCTGTAAAAAGCAGAAGCAGTTGCTGCATGGGGGGAGGGGGAATTGAAGCAGCACTAGGAGGGAGGGAGGGGGGTTGAAGCAGCAGTAGGGAGGGGTTGAAGCAGAACTAAGGGGGGGTTGAAGCAGCACTATGAGGGGGTTGAAGCAGTACTAGGGGGTTAAAGAAGCACTAGGGGGGTTAAAGCAGCAATAAGAGGGGGTGGTGAAGCAACACTAAAGGGTGAAGCAGCACTAAGGGGGGTGGTGAAGCAGCACTAAGGGGGGGTGAAGCAACACAAAGGGGAGAAGCAGCACTAAGGGCGGGTGAAGCAGCACTAAGGGGGGGGGGGGTGAACCAGCACAAGGGAAGCAGCACTAAGGGGGGGGGTGAAGCAGCACTAAGGGGGGGTGAAGCAGCACAAGGGAAGCAGCACTAAGGGGGGGGGGTGAAGCAGCACAAGGGAAGCAGCACTAAGGGGGGAAAGCAGCACTAAGGGGTGAAGCAGCACTAAGGGGCCGATGAAGCAGCACTAAAGGGGGGTGAAGCAGCACTAAGGGGTGAAGCAGCACTAAGGGGGGTAAAGCAGCACTAAGTGGGGGGTGAAGCAGCACAAGGGAAGCAGCACTAAGGGGGGAAGCAGCACTAAGGGGGGGTGAAGCAGCACTAAGGGGGGGGTGAAGCAGCAGCGGCAGCGGCTGCAAGGGGAAGGAGGTGGCAGAAGGAACTGACAGGTGGAAGGTGAGGGCTGGAAGAGAGCTGAAAGAGGGGGGAAGGAGGTGGCAGGAAGGAACTGATAGGGTGAAGGAGGTGGCTGGAAGAGAGCTGAAAGGGGGGGAGGAGGTGCTGGAAAGGGGCTGACAGAGGAGGTAAGGAGGGGGTTCAAAGGGAGCTGACACCTGGGAATGGTACTGGTAAGTGACTGGGTAATGGGGAGGGGGCACTGGGACTGGAAATAGGCTGATGGAAGGAAGTGAAGAAAAGAAAAGAAGAGACAAGAAATGGCAGATGAATTATAGACCATAGAAAACGAGCTAAGAGAAGATGGGAAAACGGAAGCCTCAGATTGGAACCAGCATGATCAGAGAATAAAATGGTCAGACAACAAAGGTAGAAAAAATAATTTTATTTTCAATTGAATGATTGGACCTTGTATTACCTTTCTATTTTACACAGTATGGGGAACTGCATCTCTTATTTATCTGATACTGCACTGCACGCAGAGTCTGTCTTCTTGGGGTTTCAGTTTAATTTTTGTCTATATATTTCTCTTTTTCTTTTGTGCTCATTTATTGATGAAGACCTGTCTGTTCTGTGTGTGTGTGTGTGTACAACCAATGCTGCGTTTCTGTCAGTATAGAATATCTGCTTAATAATTTGTAGAAGTCTTGCTTGTTCAGTTTGCACATTGCCCTCTCTGCAATTTTTTTGGGGACAGGAGGTGGAGTAGGGGTGGGGGCGGGACGGGGGCGGGGCAGGGGTGGGGCAGGGGCAGGGCAGGGGCAGAGCGTGACTAGCCACAGGTGGCGGGTTTTTCTCTTTCAAAAAGTTGGCAACCCTAAAGACTAAGAAATAGGCAAATCCCTCTTTCCTTCTAAAATATGGCCTTTTTTAACCTAGGGAACCCTTAGCTCCTCCCCTGTGTCCTTCCTTTGACAGGGGGCCCAGATAGGGAATTATAGCCCTAGAAAATGTCTATGCTGCTTCCAGGGCAGTTCTACTCCTGAGAGAGTATCTCAACGAAAAATTTACTTCCTCTTGCAAGGGCTTAGTATCGCCTGGGTCACAATGGGGGTTATTCTGAGCCATGAATAGCAGAGATGGATGTCCCCCATTGTGTGGGAAAGTTAGGCGGGGCGGGGAAGAGGGGGCCTGGGGGCCAAAAGTGGGCGGTTGCCGGCCCTGGATGTACAGGGTCGATTCTAATGTTGGCCCTGAACATCCAGGGCTGGCAAAATGTCTGGGAAAGTTCTTCCCTGGATGTTTCCTTTTAGCGATGCTGGGGCGCGGATGGGAATGGGGGGAACAGGGATTATTCCCTGCAGCCCGACCCTGGCCTTAGGAGGCCGGATCGAGGGTCGGGCTGCAGGGAATAATCACTTTAACCCAACGGCCAGCATCACAGCTTTTAAACCTGACTGATTTAGCCGGGCTGTGGCTGTACGTGCAGGCCGGGACTGAATCACAGTCCCAGCCTGCACGTACATGCTTAGTTGCGATTCTGATCCCATGGGGCTAGATGTGCCCCACAAGATCAGAATTGTGATCCCCTTTGTACGTCCAGCTCAGACCGGACGTACAAAGGGGATAGCCATGCGGGACAGAATCAGGCCCAGTCTGTTTAATAGAATTGCACACACTGGGATCCTTAGCTAGCTAACCCTATTCAGATCGGTCTATAACACATCCCCTGATGGACAGAAGGCCCAGGAATTATTGCACATAGACACTTTTACAACATAGCTGTTAAGAAAGAGCTATCTATTGGGTTCCTTTTTACTGTGAAACACTGCTTTGGTGACAAGATCTGACTAATTCATGAAACAACATTGAGTTAAATAGAAATAAATAAGGGCAGTTTACTATTCATTGACCATGTTGCATGTGTTCTACGCTCATCTGATGCAGGAGTTTCCATAGTAACTATGAAAAAGGAATGCTGTCTAGAGAACTATAAAATGCTTTGCCACACTGAAACTGTAGCAGCAAAGCGCAGACAAACCAATGATACCAGGAGTCTGTTCAGAAGGTCCAAATCATTTATTTGTGCACAAGTCTCAAGCAAGGCAATTTCAAAATGGCTGAGCAAAGTTTTCAAGCATTACAACAACTTTTATAGACTTCTGTTCCATTCTAGGTATAGAAAAACATTTCATTGGTCCCGGTACTCTCCCGTACCTCCCGTAGCCCATCTATTGGTCCCGGTACTGATAAGTTTCTCCAATTATGTTCTTTCTGTGGGCATGACACCTGCCTGCCCCCCTTCTAGTCCCAATTACAATGATCAGTTCATCAACTTGTTACTTTCACACTCTCAAGGTTATGGGACCATTTGTGCGTGCAGAAGAGCAAGGTTCTGTAACTCATCTGTCAGCACTCCTCATTATTTCTCTGCAAATGTACTTTTTCTTATCAGTAACTTTTAAACATGTATTTTCTGTATTTTTCCATTTCTTAATTCTGCAGTTCTGCTTACCTAAGCTAATTCAATATTTCTACTGAGTTCTTTCTTGCAATAGCAGCATATTGGGGGATGTGCAATCCTATATGCCTCTCCACAGGCCTCATTTACAGGTCAAGCTAGCCATGCTGGCCTGCCTATGTCAGACACCGTGGGTCACAGGCCTGCACCTGCCACATTCCCCCCTTTGATTAATCTCACCCTATTACTCAATAAGGTGTGAGAATTAAATCACCTTTTTAGAAGATTCACATCCTGATCAAAGGATTCCTACTAGTTCCACTAGGGCTAGCTTTGTATAAAGCCATTATTTTAGTTGCGGTCTTCCGCTCTACGGTACTATCAATAGCACTATGAAGGGAACGCATACAACATGGGATTAAACATGGTAAGCAGAGGACAACAGCAACAAGGATTAGTACTAAGATAACGAAAGTCTTGAATCCTCCTAGCCAAGAGAAAAGGTTAGCAAACCAATTAGGAAATTTCAAGGCGTGCCAAGTCTGTACCGGCACATAAGCATGTCTTTGCATATCTTTAGCAATTTCTTCAACTACTTGACCTTTATCATCTATTTTCAAACAGCAATTAGTTAAATTCAGTTTACCACATACTCCTCCTTCAGCTGCTAGCAAATAATCAAGTGCTAAGCGATTCTGGTATATGGCAGTGCGCATCTGAGTACTTTGTCTAGCTAAAAGCGTGAGAGCATGACTAGTTTCATTGGTTATTATTTCAACTACTGCTTGTAAGCGAATAATACGATTGATCATATAGATTGGGGTACGATAACCATACATACCATCATCATTCCAAGTGGCAGGTCCATAATACTCAATAATTCTTTCTGGTGGCCAATCATCACCTCGCCACTTCTCCCACTTGCCTATCTGTAAGGCCTCTCTTTTCTGTCTTGATGCTCCTTTGTGTTTGTGGGTAGTGTATACAGGGTATCCTAATTGTTCTCCGTGTTCGGTGTTTAACAGGAAGAAAGAAGGTCTGATGGTTCCTAAGACACATGCTCCTCCCCATTGTGGCGGGAGTTGCGCATATGCTCGGTTTCCACAGATCCAATATAGGCCAGGTGGGGCTTGCCAGGCTTGGACTTTGGCAAGGTTAGTCCATAGACCTGCAAGTTCAGGAAATCTAGCTAATGGGTTAGGAGGTTCAGGATGTCTGATTCCTGACCACCATGCTGTCTTTTTGGTCGTGGCATTATAGTATTTCTGGCTAAGACAGACCAGCTGTCCTACCTTTTGGGTGAACTGGGGTCCAGTTCTGGCAAAGCAAAGACGCCCAACGATTGAGTGCGCTAACACCCACTCACTGGTTGTCTTGTGTAATTCAGTCTGATTGTAAATCATGGAATAATTCAATTCTTGGGCTTCCCAGGGCCATTGATCTCCCATTTGGGTTCCGCCACAGAAATAACAATCTGTGATCTTAAGACTAGATACTACTGCTCCGGCTAATTCTAGAAATAAATTCTGTGAAGGGTGAGGGATCTCAAACTTATTTACATGCATAGCTTCATAAAAGGTATTATGAATATGATATTTAGATGACTTGTGGGCTTGAGTATTCAATCTAATATACACAATGGTCCCTGGATCTGTTCCCCCTCCAGCAATTCGTAAACCAAACTTATATCCTTGTTTCCATGCATGGGGATTATGTATACGTAAGTGTAAGGGGTTGCAAGCATCTTTCTGACATTTATCATTTGTGGTTGGCTTGGTTAGAGTAGCCATCCGTTTATCTATTTTCTCATCAGTTATACCAGTGTTCCAGGTAGCATAGAAAACACATTCCCAATATGGGCAATAGTAATCTGCCGCTGTAGCAGTACTATAGCCTGGTTCCTTTTTTCCTGTACACTTTCTCCATCCTGTGGCACCCTCTGGACACATATACTTATGGTCATTTCGATACGCTTTCTCCCATGTACCACAGGTGGACTGACTATCTCTATTAATAGCATTACATGCATCAAAATTCAAAACAGCAGGTTTAGTAATGTCCTTGAGTGGTGGCGTTGCAGCTAATATAGGTCCATCTGCATCCTTCCATCTTATTTCCAACGTGTAATAGGATGGATTCTGATGCGGATTATAGCATGCTTTGATTTTGCCATGAGTGCAAACATTTAGTTCAGTGGTGTTATAGATACACCGAGTTATTGTTCCCTTGCAGGTATAGTAAGAATGGTAAAGCAAAGTCTGAGTTACTTTCAGTCCAGTTCTAGTAGAAGTAATGCAAGCAGTGCATGGAGGTAAAGCATAAGTCTGTTCAAAACCTCCAAAGAAGGCAACCAAGGTAAAGCAAAAACAAAGATACATGTTGATGTTGATTGGAGTTCTTCTGAATCCTCAGCTTGCTGATCTTGATCACGACGGTCTATTATTCTTCGTCCCGTTTGCTAATGAAGCAATTTAACGGTTGCTGAGTGTTGATTGAAGATCCTCAAGATGTCCAGTACACATTAACCAACTTAGCAATTCAGTTAGTTGGCTTGTGAAGTCTGGCTTAGTCAATGTAGTCTCAAAGTAGTGTGTCAAATCACACACAAATCGGGTTCGTTGAAACAAAACTGTTGCTGCATGGAAAACAGCAATCCTCTTCGAAAGACTTGGCTACTGCAAAGCACTTGTGATGAAGTGTCTATGCTGCTGGTTGCCGTCTCAGAGTAACTCGCAAGGGTACATCAGGATGCTGTTCTGCTGTCCACTGCTCTGGTTCAGGATCGGCGGCGGGCTTGACTCTGCTGTGGTGGATCCAGGCGTCGATCTCGGCTACCTTTACTGCAGTTGGGGTAGACAGGATGACGGTGTACGGTCCCTTCCAATGGGGTTCCAACGGTATCTTCTTCCAATCTTTGATCCACACCGAAGTTCCAGGCTGGTAGGGATGCAAGGGTTCCGTCAAGTTGATAGGCAACTGGTCTTGGATCCACGTATGGAGAGTCTGCAGAACAAAACTAAGAGCTAGGAGTTCTTGCTTGGTTACTTCTGAACCAATCTGGGCTAAACTTCCTTTGACTCCCTGTACTATTGGTGGGGGTTTACCATACAAAACTTCAAAAGGGGAAAATCCTGTTGACTTTACAGGGGCTGAGCGTATTCTGAGTAAAGCTATGGGGAGCACTTGGGGCCATTTCAAGTGTGTCTCCTGACACAGCTTAGACATTTGGGCTTTCAAGGTACGATTCATTCGCTCAACTTTCCCTGAACTCTGGGGTCTGTATGCAGTGTGGAGTTTCCACTGTATCTGCAAAGCTTTTGCTAACTGCTGAGTAACTTGGGAGACAAATGAGGGTCCATTGTCTGACCCTATTACTGCTGGGATTCCAAATCTGGGGACAATCTCTCTCATTAAGGCTTTGGTAACTTCTCGGGCTTTCTCAGTTCTGGTTGGGAATGCTTCTACCCACCCAGAGAAAGTACAAACTAATACTAGTAGGTAATGGTATCCATTGGCTTTTGGCATTTCGGTGAAATCAACTTGGAGGTTGTGCATGGGGGTGACACCTCCTGACTGAACTCGGGGTGCTGTAATAAGGCCTTGCTTGGCATTATTTTTGGCACAAGTTACACATTGTCGTGCTACTGAGGCTGATATGGTT
Organism: Ichthyophis bannanicus; assembly: GCA_033557465.1. NCBI lineage: Eukaryota > Metazoa > Chordata > Amphibia > Gymnophiona > Ichthyophiidae > Ichthyophis > Ichthyophis bannanicus. Next base: position 94,972,975 of record CM066037.1, read on the forward strand.
GTCATCAAAGGAATGTAGAAATGTGGTCTGAGTGCTTTTTCCATAGCACTCTTCCCATAGTGGGTGGCTTCGTGGAAAGCTTTGACAAAGGATGGTCCTAACAGTTCAGGAATTACTATTCGTCCTGGAGGTTGACTGCCCTCTTCTGGTGGCAGCTCAATCCATCCATCTTTCAGTACTCCATTTTCTTTGTCACAATAGTAATCCAGTTCTTTGGTGGTATATCGTGGGGTCCATAGATTCAAGGGCACTGGAAACAATGCTGCTTGCATTGGCATAGCTTGTGGGGCAATCTGTCCTGTCATAGCTGCTTGTCGTGCTGAGGCATCTGCAAATCTATTTCCTCGGGCAACTTCTCCTTTTCCTGCTTGATGTCCTCTACAATGCATGACAGCTACACGTGTTGGGGCCCAGACTGCATCAAGTAACATCAATATCTCGGGACCATATTTGACTGATTTTCCTCCGGATGTGATGAGTCCTCTTTCTTTATAGAGAGCTCCATGGGCATGCAAGGTAGTGAAGGCATATTTGGAATCTGTATATACATTTAGCACAAGTTTTTCTCCTAACAACAATGCTCTGGTGAGTGCTATCAATTCGGCTTTCTGGGCTGATGTGCCTGAGGCTAGAGCTGATGATTCAACTACTTCGTGTTGAGTGACGACTGCATATCCGGCACAGCGTCGTCCGTCAAGGATGAGACTGCTCCCATCAACATAATAGATCTGGTCAGGATTGTCTATGGGCACATCTGTTAAGTCAGGTCGACTAGAGAACACAGTTTCCATGACTTCGATACAGTCATGTTCTGGGAGTTCTTCACTGATGGGTATCAAGGTAGCTGGATTCAAGGCATGGCTCACTTCAAGTTGTATTTGTGGGTTTTCACATAACATGCTCTGGTACTTCAACATTCGGGAATTGGTGAGCCAATAATTTGCTTTCTGTTCCATAAGGGCAAGGACTGCATGTGGCACAGTGACTCGTATGTTCTGTCCTAATGTGAGTTTGTCTGCTTCACTCACTAGTAGCGCTGTAGCTGCAACTGCTCTCAAGCAAGGTGGCCATCCCTTGGCCACAGGGTCTAATTGTTTCGATAGGTAGGCTACAGGTCGCTCCCAATTTCCCAATTTCTGAGTCAACATGCCTAAGGCATTTCCCTGTGCTTCATGTACAAACAAGTGGAAAGGTTTGTGGACATCTGGTAGTCCAAGTGCTGGTGATGACATCAATTCTTCTTTTAACTTCTGGAAGGCTGTATCCTGCTCAAGTCCCCACTCCAGTGGTGACTTCTCTTCTCCTTTTGTGGCTTCATACAGTGGTTTGGCAATTTGGGCAAAGTTGGGTATCCAGATTCGGCAATATCCTGCTGCTCCCAGAAAGGCTCTGACTTGCTTTCTGGTTGTTGGAGTTGGAATTCTGCATACTGCTTCTTTTCTTTCTCTGCCTAATCTTCTGCTTCCTTGGGTAATACGAAAACCCAAGTATTTCACTTCTTTTTGACATAGCTGTGCTTTGGCTCTGGAAACTTTGTATCCAGCTTCATCTAGTAACTGCAAGAGATCTTTGGTGGCTAATATACATTCACTTTCTGATATGGCAGCTATCAACAGATCATCCACGTACTGGAGAAGCACTCTCTTTCCCGGGGCTACTGGATAGCTTGAAAGGTCTTGATTTAGTGCAGCACTAAAGATGGTAGGTGAATTCTTGAATCCTTGGGGTAATCTTGTCCAAGTGAGTTGGCCCCCTCTTCCAGAGATGGGGTCTTGCCATTCAAATGCAAACAATATTTGGCTTACAGGGGCTAATCTTATGCAAAAGAATGCATCTTTTAAATCCAGTACAGTGAAATGGGTAGCTTCAGCAGGTATCAGTCCTAGAAGAGTGTAAGGATTGGGCACAACTGGATGTATAGTTTCAACTGCATCATTTACTCTTCTCAAATCTTGCACTGGGCGATAATCATCTGTCCCAGGTTTCTTTACTGGCAAAAGTGGGGTGTTCCATGGGGATTGACATACTTTCAGTAGGCCATACTCGAGCAATCTCTGTAGGTGGCGATGAATGCCTTCAATTGCGGCTCTTGGGAGAGGGTATTGTTTGACGTGCACTGGTGTAGCACTAGGCTTGAGGGTTACAATCACTGGAGCTATATGTTTGGCTAGGCCTGGGGGACTGCCTTCTGCCCATACTCCAGGTGGTGCATGAATGTTCTTCAAAGTTTGTTCAAAATAGGTATCTTGAATCGAATCGTCAATGTAGTATCTCCATTCTTCTTCTCGGGGAACTGTCAGCAGCATCACTCCTGCTGGTTTGGCTTGAGAATTCACTGTCATTTGCATTTCTCCTTGCTCAGAGAAAGATATTTGTGCTTGAAGCTTGGCTAGCATGTCTCGTCCCAGTAGTGGTACTGGACATTCGGGCATGTAAAGGAATTGATGAGTTACTTGCTGTCCTCCTAGACTGCATATTCGGTTTTGAAGAAAAGACTTTGTGGCTTTGGCACCAGTTGCTCCTATAATGGTGACTGCTTTTTTTGGTGAATGGGGCTATCTTTTTGTCTATTACTGAATGCTCTGCTCCAGTATCAACCATAAAGTTCATAATTTGGTCTCCTATTTGTATTTCGACCATAGGCTCCTGGAGACCTAAAGCAAACTTGGAGCCCGGTCTGTCCTAATCCACGTCATCCTCGTCATGGGCTTGTGTGGCCAATGCTTGGATGGCTCCTCCTCCCCTCTCTCTCTGGAATTGTTCTCGATTGGCTCCTCCTCGGCCTCGGGGACGGCCTCGTCTTTCTTCTCGCCACTGATGATCGTTGTCGTCATCTTGCTGGGTGTCTTCGAGTTGCGGGCACGTATCTCTCCAATGTCCTTCTTCTCTGCAATAGGCGCATTGGTTCACGCCTAGTCTCTGGGTCCGGCCTCCGCCTTGACCCCGCCCTCTTCCTCTGCTCCTTCGACTAGGGACACCTCCCCTTTTCTTTTCAACTATGGCCGCAGCCAAAAAATCAGCTTTCTTCTTCATCTTTCTATCACATTCTCTCTGTCTTTCAGTATCACGATTCACATACACTTTATGAGCGACTTCCAATAACTGTGTTGCATTCATGCCCGCAAACCCTTCTAATTTCTGTAATTTACGTCTAATGTCTGGTTGAGACTGGTTTACAAAAGCAGAATTCACCATACATAAACTTCCTGGTGCCTCGGGATCATAGGGAGTATACATTCTGTAGGCTTCAGTTAATCTTTCATAATAATCTGCTGGGCTCTCATCTATTCCTTGGATAACTCCTGCGACTTTAGAAAGGTTCATAGCTTTTTGGCCCCCCTTCTCAGGCCTTGTAAAAAGCCTTGGCGAAAGCGGGCTAGGGCTGTGGATCCTTCATCTGTATTTGGATCCCATTGGGGGTCTTCATTCGGGAATTCTCTCTGAGCTGCTTCCCTACGATCTATTATATTCTGCCCCTGCGCTGGAGCTGCAGGGTTTTCTGCCATCCATTCAATAGCTGCTTTTCTAATTCTCGCTCGTTCTTCTGTAGTGAATAGGGTGGTCAGGAGCTGACGGCAATCTGGCCAAGTGGGTTGGTGAGTTTCCATAATACTAGTTACTAATTCTGTCAGCTCCTGGGGCTTGCTAGTATAGGAGGCATAGTGCGACCTCCAATTTAATAAATCAGTTGTAGAAAAAGGGATATACACATAAGTTAAGGGTCCCGCTACCACTTCATCATTATCATTCTTTACGGGCACTCCCGGGACTTGCCTTAAGGGAAACAGTTTGGCTGTCCCAGGCGTTGTTTGGGATATAAGGGTTATTGTCGTTGCTTTTGCAGGAGTCGCTTTCTTTTTCTCAACTGGTTTTGCTTTGGGTTTTCCTTTCACTGGCTTGCTAGTGCTAGCGCTGGCTTTCTCAATTATTTGTACACAGTGCTCTTCTTCTTCTTCTGGGGAATTCCCTCCTTCTTCTTCTTCTAGCTCCGCTTCTGACTCACTTTTTACGTCCTCCACTTCTTTTCCCGCTAATTCTTTCTCTTTCTCTCCTCCAGGAGGAGGATCAGGGGTTGGGTCCCGTCTCGGCTCTGGCGGTCTCTGGGGTTCTGGGGCAGGACGCCGCCGGGCTATTCTTACTGGACCTGGGGTTCGGGGCTGCCTGAGGACTACTTCTGGGGAATCAGGATCTGCCAGGATGGGTTTCTTCTTGGCTTTCTTATCCTGCTCTTTCATTCTAGGCTGTTCCGTTTTCTGTCTAGAATCTGTTTTAGCTAACATTATTCTGCACTGTTCCTCATAACAGCGCTGCGCCCAGGAGGGCAGATCTTCACAAATACTTAACCAGGAATCTATATAGGGGTACTGATCGGGGTGCGCTACCCGCACTCTACGATGTACTGACTGAATAATCTCTACGGTGAACGTTCCCTCTCGGGGCCAGATGGGGTCTAGATCGGGCCACTCCCTAGTACACAAAATCTGCAAACGGGCTGCTGTCATTTTAATACCATAATCTCCTGAATATCCCTCTTTAAAATGTGCGATCATACATTCTAGTGGAGTGTTTCTAGTAGACTCCGCCCCTCCCATTTCGATATGTGCGCGCAACAACAGACAGAAGGGAAAAGGAGGGCGGACCGTGGGTAAGGGGTCCTCACGGCCCTGGAAACGTATAGGGAATACAAATAACAAGACAAGACGACAATCGCTTCCCCCTTTTCGCGACCTGAACGCGGTCGCCCGGTCAGGAAATGCGCTAATCAGGGGTCCGCCTTCACTTGGTCCGTGCTGCCAGACCTCTCATTCACACTTCGTTCACACAATCATGCTAGCAACGTATCCCAGAATGCATTCGTTTCTATCTGTTCTGACTAGTCTTTTCCCAATTACAAAAAGGATGAGGGTTTCACCTAGCGAATTCCCATGCGAGGCTACTCGGCTCTTCCTTGAGAGTTGATCATGCTCTCTTACCAATTCCCAATATCTCGAGATTACAAATTCCAAATTCCAATGGCAGTACTGCTCTTTCTATTTCTGTCTAGACCCAAAATCAAAACTATACTCACCGGATCCGGTCCTCAAACTTCCCAAGCAGGCGCATGAGTTGGACCTCGGACTCCCCTCACTCGGGTTCGAGGCGTTGACTCCAGCCGGGCCCGACACCCGCCGAGGTCCGACCAGCTCCCTCCGATACAAGGGACCGGTGGCGCCAGGGAGCGGCCCTCGTCGGAAGGGCGCGATCCCGGCAGGACCAAGCCTATAGAGGCGGAAAGTCGTGGTATATTGCCCTATATACACTTTGATTCCACAACTTCCCGGCCAACGCACCAAGGAATATGTAGCAGCAAAGCGCAGACAAACCAATGATACCAGGAGTCTGTTCAGAAGGTCCAAATCATTTATTTGTGCACAAGTCTCAAGCAAGGCAATTTCAAAATGGCTGAGCAAAGTTTTCAAGCATTACAACAACTTTTATAGACTTCTGTTCCATTCTAGGTATAGAAAAACATTTCATTGGTCCCGGTACTCTCCCGTACCTCCCGTAGCCCATCTATTGGTCCCGGTACTGATAAGTTTCTCCAATTATGTTCTTTCTGTGGGCTTCTGTGGGCATGACACCTGCCTGCCCCCCTTCTAGTCCCAATTACAATGATCAGTTCATCAACTTGTTACTTTCACACTCTCAAGGTTATGGGACCATTTGTGCGTGCAGAAGAGCAAGGTTCTGTAACTCATCTGTCAGCACTCCTCATTATTTCTCTGCAAATGTACTTTTTCTTATCAGTAACTTTTAAACATGTATTTTCTGTATTTTTCCATTTCTTAATTCTGCAGTTCTGCTTACCTAAGCTAATTCAATATTTCTACTGAGTTCTTTCTTGCAATAGCAGCATATTGGGGGATGTGCAATCCTATATGCCTCTCCACAGGCCTCATTTACAGGTCAAGCTAGCCATGCTGGCCTGCCTATGTCAGACACCGTGGGTCACAGGCCTGCACCTGCCACAAAACTACATTATACTAACAGGTTTCAAGCGTTATTTTAAACAGTCTTTTTTATTTATTTATTTAGACAGTTTTATATACCGCCTTATCCTTCAATCAAAGCGGTCACAACACAATTGGGGGATACATTTAACACACAGGGATATGAGACACATACACTAATACTTACAGGGAACATGGGCAATGGAGGGTTAAGTGGCTTGCCCAAGACCACAAGGAGCACCTGTGGGACTAGAAACCCCAGTCCTTCCAGCCCAAGGTTGCTGTCCTCTAGTGGGATTTGAACCCCTGACCTTCCGGCCTGAAGTACCTTGCCCCAACCACTAGGCAGTACCTTCCAGACACTTAAGATTTTTTTAAAAATCCGTTTGATAGCAGCTTAAAAATTTTCCCAAAAGCTCTCGTTATTTACACCTCCACTTAATCCTACATGTCTTGACTACACTGCAAGCTCCACAGAGAAGGAACTGTCCCTTAGGTGCACCTGCAATGTATAATGTTGCACATATGTAGTGTCGCGCCCTTGCCCCGCCTAGGCGGTTGCCTGATGAGGAAAGGGGGCGAATGTTCCTTTCAATTATGAACTCCTGGGCAAAGGCCTCTGGGAGTTGTAGTTCCTTAAGCATTTAATTGTAGTTGTAATGAAGTGCTGAGCCGAGGGTTGAAAGCAACACAGGAAATTTTATTCGCCTCCCTTGATAACAGGAACTTCTAAGGAAGCTTGGTATATCACATGTACAGACTTTCCACAAGAAATAAAAGGTTTGAAAACTTCTCAAAGATATCAATTGCTCTTGCTTACTTCAACAAGGCAAAGGCTGTTTCTTCAAAAGTAAAGGCTTCAATTCACAGTGCTTAACTGAAACTAAATGTCCATTGAAAACTTTCAATGCAGCAAAACTCAGGTAATAAACTTTTCTTCTTAGCTTTAATTCCTTAAGGGTTTTAATTAGTTATTCCAGAGACTCTAAGCATTCCTTCTTAACAAGTCTCTTAAAACAGCAGCCATACTAATTAAAACTTCCTTCCTTCTTAGAACAATATGCACATCAAACAAATGGGAATCTCTTCAAGCTTATAATTCCAAAATATTCTTATTTTACTGCTATGGATAAATCACATTCCATTTCTTGCTCAGGGTCACTCAAGACATTATCACTTTCTCCAATGTCCATTGATTCACACTCAGAACACCCTGGTTCTGTAGCGTCGTTGAAAAACAGCTGTTCCCCTCGAGACCTCTCTCGGGACTCAGAACTGTTATCAAAACAAGTCACTTCCTGGTCTTTTATCAAACGTTTTAAAAGCTTTAAAACATTCAGGCTTTCTTTGTTAAGAGGTTTTCTTACCAGCCCTTCCTGGGTTTTTAAACCTCCTGCAGGCTTCCTGTAACCCCGGTACCGGTTTAAACACTGGAGCTGGCTTTGGGGATATTCTTCCCTCAAACTGCTGTCTGGGAACCTTTCTTGAGACCCTTGGCTAAAATCCTTACGAGCAATACCTTTTGGGATTCTCCTCAGCAGTGCTTCACTGCCACTTCCCTGGCCATACTGGTTCCTGGATAAATTAGCCCTTCCGTCTCTCTTCCTCCTGTAAGAGTGAGACTCCTGCTCAGACTGAGGTTCCTTCCCAGACTCCGCCTCTGAATCAGACTCAGCTCTTGATTCAGTTCCTTGCCTTGTGGCACCTGTAGCTTGCCTTCTTGCTCCTCCTTCTCCTCTCTTTCTCTCGTCTCTCTTGCTCCCTGTTCTCTGGGGCTTATATGAGTGGGTCTGACCTGTATCTTTCCACCCCACCCCCAGCTGTCTTAGATTACCACCCTCAGTTACCATGGAGCTTGGGCGTGGCCTTAGGACAGCAGCTTTGGACAGGTTTTTTTCAATGTTAGCTGCACTTTTAAAGTGACCATTTCCTGCACTTTCCTTCTGACTAGGGGAAACTGCTTGTGTTTTCTCTATTTCCATAGGCACCTGGCTGGCTTCGCCACCACAATAGAGATGATAAATATTAGCAGCAATAATATCAGGACTTAATTTCTAGGAGAACATCACTCTTTTATCAGGGCCTTTGGGAAAGTAAAGCTGCTTATTTGCAATGGATGTTCTCAATAGACAGCAGGATTAATCAGACACACGAGTAACATCATCCGACAGGAGCCACGACAGAAAAGCTCTCCCAGAACAAAGTGTAAAGTTCTGAACATGTGTGACCCATCCCACATGCAGCAGTCCCTCAGTTACATAGCTTGAGTAGTCATACAACGTTTCAGAAGGAGGAAAGGATTTTGTATCTAATTAATCCTGCTGACTACGAAGCTCAAGGTTGCTTCAGCATCTGAGAACACTGTCCCACTATTGTGGAATATCCCTTCTAAACGTTCAAGCTAAAGTTGAATCATTTATATGGACAGATTGTTCAGTATTGTTTGATTGATGGCACGGACCTGATTAAAGACTGGTCCAGAAAATTATGTGACGTACAAGTATGAAATAATGACTAGGGAGCTGCTTTACGGATGCTCTCTAGCGATGCAGATTTCAAAAGAGTTATCATAGATGCTATGACTCCGATTGATGACTTAACTCTTCTGGTCATTTTGTCCAAGGAATACCAACTTGACTGTGATAGGATTGAATACATGATGCTAGCTAATTTGTCAGTGTACGTTTTGCCACAGGGATAGCCAGCCATTTGAAATCAAAGGAGACAAATTGCTGTGTAGACTTTCTAATGCGCCCTGTCCTCTTCAGGTAGCGTGCAGGAGCTCATTTACTGTCCAGGGTGTGGACAGAGTTCTCACATTGATAAACTTCAAATTCAAATTTCCTGCCTCAAGCCCACTACTCTGGTTTGAGGATACTATATAAAAAGAACAGACATCCACTACTCAACCACTTCGTCCTGAAGAAAGCCACAGTATGGTGGCTGAAATGTCACTTTCAGTTACAAAGACGCAGCATGATCTAGAAAACTGCAAAGTTTTTCATACTAGCTGCAGAAGCCAAAAAGAATATTCTCACATTGATGTTTCTGTGGCTTATAATAAAAGGTAGGCAAAACTATCTCCTGATTGATGTGGAACGATGTGACTACCCTCAGTAAAAAGTTAGGATGCTCTCTAATACAGTAACATAGTATATGACGGCAGATAAAGACCATCACGGTCCATCTAGACTGCCCAGCAAGGTGGCAAGAGAAGGTGCACCTGCTGCTCCGTGCAGGTCACCCCTCTCCATGCCTTTGTTTAGGGGTATACCCACCGCTCCATGCAGGTCACCCCTGTTTATTGAGATAGCAGAGACAGTTAAGGTTATTTTGATTTTATCCTGTTGCTATAAAGGGATCCACTGTGTCTGTCCCATGCAATTTTGAATTCCGTCACTGTATTTGCCCCACCACTTCCATCGGGAAAGCATTCCAAGCATCCACCACCCTTTCAGTGAAAAAAGTATTTCCTGATGTTGCCTTTCAGTTTAATCCCTTGCAGCATATCTCCCCTGTCCCTCCTTTCCTCTAGACTGTACATATTTAAGTCTTCAAGTCTCTTCTGATATGTCTTCTGGTGTAGGCACTAAATAATTTTGGTCGCTTTCCTCTGAACCATCTCCAGTCTTTTCATATCTTTTGCAAGATATGGAGCCTGATTCAGAAAGGGACACGTCTAGATGGCCATTAGCAGGACGGGACTGTTAGGAACTGATTCTGTGTTGCAGGAGCAAAATGTTCCCACAGCATACAGAATCAGGCCTGAGGATGGCCTGGCATGCCCCTGCATGCCTGCGGGGACATCCTCCCCGCAGGCTCCCCTATCACCCGCAAAGCCGACCCTCTTCTTCCCCACTGCCTGACTTATGGCTGGGCAGCCGGGGCCTGGATTGGGCAGCGGGGACCTACCTACCCCAGCCCCAGCCTCTGGGGGGGATTTCGGTCCCCATCACCAGGTCCATGCTGCGTATTCCACCTTTAAGATGGAATAAGCAGCATGTTCCCCCAGACCCCACAGAATGTACAGGACCGTGACCTGAATCGGCCCTGTACATCCTACAGCCTCGGCCCACCCCCACTCTGTTGATATGGAAGGACAGACTAGATAGGCCATGTGGTCTTTTTCTGTCATCATATTTCTATGTTTCTATGTTTAAATACCTCAGTGGCATAAATGTTCAGGGAGAGAGCCTCTTTAAATTGAAAGCAAGTTCTGCTACGAGGGAACATGGGATGAGGGTGAAGGAAGATAGATTCAGGAGTGATATGCAGAAATATTTCTTTACGGAAAGAGTAGTGGATCCGTGGAATAGTCTCCCAGTGGAGGTGGTAGAGATGAGGACAGTAACTGAATTCAAAAAAGCATGGGACAAACACAGAGGATCTCTAAAGGTAAAAAGGGGACTGTTGTAGTTGTTGACATGGAAGGACAGACTAGATAGGCCATGTGGTCTTTTTCTGTCATGATATTTCTATGTTTCTACCCAGACTCTGCCCCCTCCTGCCCCTCACTGGCTCTCCCCGTACTGCTGCTTTAGCCATGTGGGGAGGGCCTGAGGGGGTATAGGGGCAAGACGGCTTGCAACCCCGCAAGTCGTCTCTCTGAATCGGGCCCACGATCTCCAAAACTGAACACAATATTCCAACTGAGGCCTCACCAGTGATTTGTACAGTGGCATTAGTACCTCCTCCTTTCTGCTGGTAATTCCTCTCTGTATGCAACCCAGCATCCTTCTGGCTTTGGCCTCCACATCGTCACACTGTTTTGCCAGCTTGAGATCCTCAGAAACATTCACTCTGAGGTCCGTCTCCTGGTCTGTTCACACCAACCTCTCACCTCCTATCGCATACAATTTCCTTGGATTTCTGCATCCCAAGTGCATGCACTTCTTCACATTAAATCTTAACTGTCAAGCATTAGACCATTCATCCAGCTTTTGTAGATCTTTCTTCATGTTAACCACTCCCTCAGGGGAGTCCACTCTGTTGCAAATATTCGTGTCATCTGCAAAAAGACAGACTTTTCCATTCAGTCCTTCAGCAATATCACTCACAAATACATTGAACAGTATTGGTCCAAGGACCGATCCCTGGGGCACACCGTTAATCACCTTCCTTTCATCCGAGTGAGTTCCATTTACCATCACCTTCTGTCTTCTGTCAATCAACCAAGTTCTGATCCAGTTCACCACCTTGGGACCCATCCCCAGGCTGTTCAGTTTATTGATAAGCCTCCTATGAGGAACAGTTATCAAAGGCTTTGCTGAAATCTAGGTAGATCACATCCATCGCATGCCCTTGATCTAGTTCTCTGGTCACCCAGTCAAAGAACTCAATCAGGTTTATTTGGCATGATCGTCCTTTGGTAAAACCATGTTGCCTCGGATCATGCAACCTAGTGGTTTCGAGAAAATCCACTATTCTCTCTTTCAGGAACACCTCCATTTCTTTTCCCGCTACTGAGGTAAGGCTTACTGGCCTATAGTTTGCCACATCTTCCTTATTACCACTTTTGTGAAGAGGTAGCATATCAGCCCTTCTCCAGTCCTGTGGAATTTCTCCTGTCTCCAAGGATATATCAAAAACATCCTTTAAAGGCCCTGCAAGAACTTCTCTGAGCTCTTTCAGTATCCTGGGATGTATCCCATCCGGTCCCATGGCCTTGTTCACTTTCAGTTTTGCAAACTGTTCAAATACATCATCTTCTGTGAATGGTGTGGTATCTACACCATTCCCATTTGTATATTTATCAATCACAGGTGGTCCTTCTCCAGGATTTTCTTTTGTAAACACAGAACAGAAGTATTTGTTTAGTATTTTAGGAGTGGAGGAGTGTTTAGGAGTGGAGGAGTGGCCTAGTGGTTGGGGCAAGGTACTTCAGGCCAGAAGGTCAGGGGTTCAAGTCCCACTAGAGGACAGCAACCTTGGGCTGGAAGGACTGGGGCTTCTAGTCCCACAGGTGCTCCTTGTGGTCTTGGGCAAGCCACTTAACCCTCCATAGCCCATGTTCCCTGTAAAATAGTTATCTCCAAGTTATAATGCCCTGTTCAATGTAAACCACACTGATGCAGAATAGCACAGTATATAAGAGAATGTAGATAAATAAATATTTTCATTTTTTTCAATGTCACTTTCCACAAATAGGTTCGTGGCACTTTTGAGTAGTGCAATTCCACCTCTGATCTTCCTCTTCTCCCGAATATACCTGAAAAAAGTTTTGTCATCACACTTTAGATCTTTAGCCATATTTTCTTCTGCCTTTGATTTTGCTATCCTTATTTCTCTTTTTGTCTCTTTTAACTTTATCATGTATTCTTTTCTGTGTTCCTCTGTGAACTTTTGAATTTTGTGAAAATTTTGTTTTTTGCCTTTATTTGTGCAGCCAATTCTTTGGAGAACCAAATAGGTTTCCTTTTCCTTTTATTTACTTTCCTTACATATGTATCTGTTGCCCTTTTATTGCCTCCTTTAGATTAGCCCACTGCAGTTCCACTTCCCCTACCTCCTCCCACCCTGCCAACTCCAACCATCAGGCACTTGGCCATTTTATTGAAGTTAGCATTTTTGAAGTCTAGGACTTTGAACTTGCTGTGATTAGACTCTGCTTTTATCTCAACCCACACTGTGTGATGATCGCTGCTGCTCACATGGGCACCCACCCGGACATTCGACACGCTATTTCCATTGGTGAGTACTACATCCAGCATTGAACTTTCCCTGGTCAGTTGCATCACCATTTGTCTAAGCAATACATTTTGGAAGGCATCCACAATTTGCTTACTTCTTTCCAGATTTGTAGAAAGAATATTCCAATCCACATAGGGTAGATTAAAGTCACCCAGTATGATCACTTCCCCCATCATGGCTACCTCTGTAATATCAATAATCAAGTCTCTGTCAGTTTCTTTGGTTTGAGTTGAAGGCCTGTAGACTACACCAGTATGGATGATAATGCCATCGTCTCTTTCCAACACAATCCACAGCACTTCTTCTTCTCCCTAAGTCCCCTGCATTTCATAAGAACATACGATATGCCATACTGGGTCAGACCAAGGTCCATCAAGCCCAGTATCCTGTTTCCAACAGTGGCCAGTCTAGGTCATGTGTATCTAGCAGTTTCCCCAAGAGACACAGGTTCCACAATGCTTGTATTGGGTCAAGCAGTGATATCCCGGGTCCCTTTTTAATAATGGTTTATGGACCTTGGAACTTGTCCAAACCTTTTTTAAACCTAGCTACACTAACAGCTTTTATTACATCCTCCAGTAACAAATTCCAGAGTTTGATTACTCGTTTTCAGCAGCTTTAATATTGCTTTTGACATATAGGGCTACTCCTCCTCCTTTTCTTCCTTCTCTATTTCTCCTAAATAAATGATAGCCAGCTACAGCTATATCCCCTTCATGTAGCATATTATCTCCAGAAACAAGCAGGAATGAGTCTTCACATATGGGTACGTCGGTACCGACGGAGCCTGCGCGGGAACGCTCTCCAGCTTCCCAAAAAGGAAAGCTTTTGGGAGCATCCCACAGAGCCTGTGCGCTGCCTTCCCGCTTTTCCTAACCATCTCTCCTCAGTTCTTCTTTGCCACGGAGCCAGCAGGTCGAGCCCTGTCACCGCTGAAGAAGTTCTTTATTTTATTTTATTTCTTTGGTCGCGTGTCTGCCTTCCCCGACTCCGGACTGGTACCGCCGGTCTTTTCCTCTTTCATTCTTTCAAAAAAAAAAAAAAATCTATATTTTCTTCACTTAGTGTATTTTTCCTCTTGGGCCTCAGGGCCTACAAGAAAATTTTCCTCGTGGAAAAACCAGCCTCCGGGTTCAAGAAATGCACTAAGTGTAGCGGTACTATTTCTGTTACAGATACCCATGAATGGTGCCTTAAATGGTTGGGTCCTGAACATTCCATTCCGGATTGTCCCTCCTGCTCTCTAATGTCTAAACGGGGTTTACAGAACCGAGCAGCTAAGCTCCATGTGCTGTTTCCCGCTGAGGCACCGGCAGTAGCATCGACATCTTCCCGGTCTTCTTCTCCTGATGGATCTCAGGTAACCAAACATAAATCTAGCAGGTCCTCGAAGGGTAGATCTCCCTCTAAGCATCGAGATGCCTCCGGGCTTGCCCTCGAGGATCCTGCACCAGGAAAACAACCCCGGCGGGAAGCTCCGGCTTCCAAAGCTCCTCCTATGGGGTTACAGGTTGACATCGATGGCACGGCCTCGACCGATCACCTGTTAGAATGCTCTGGGGTACCGGCACAATCTCCCGGTACCAAATTCCAGGCATTCATGGCGTCGATGGATCAGAATGTTCTGTCCATGCAGCGGGCTATTACGGCCTTCATTCAAGCTGCGACGCCGCTGGTACCGAAACAAACTCCGTTGTCGGTATCGGCTCCGGTACCGGCACCAGCGCCGATACCGGTACCGACTACATCGACATTGACCAGGATACCGGCTGCTGCAGTTCCTTGTCCTGGGCTACTTATCGGTACCGATCCGGTACCAGGGACGCCCGATGTCGATACTGCTCGATACGCGTATCAAGCGTTGGAAGAGCACCCTGACAGGCGATACTTTGATTCCTCTGATTCTGATACATCAGACGAGTCTCCTGAAGTATCCATAGCCCTTCCTGAAGAGCCTTCTTCTCCAAAAAGAAGAATGTCTCCTCCAGAGGACTTGTCCTTTCAAGACTTCATAAGAGAAGTAGCTAAAGGACTTTCTATTTGAGTAACCTCTGAATCAGAGCCTAGAGCAAAAAAATTGGATATTTTAGGCTATTCTAATGCTCCTAAAGAGGCAGTCACCTTACCAATTCATGAGATTCTTTATGAACACATGATTGATCTATGGGAGACTCCTCTCACTCTCTCTCCTCATTCTCGCAGATTGGACACTATGTATCGTGTTCCTCCCTGTCCTGGATTTCATAAAACTCAGCTTCCTCACCATTCCATTGTGGTGCAGTCAGCTATGAAAAGGATAAAGAGTACAAAGAGACACTCTTCTGCTCCTCCAGGAAGAGAATGCAGGACCTTGGATGCTTTTAGTAGGAAAATCTTCCAAGCCAGTATGCTTATTGCCAGAATCAACTCATATAGTCTTTACATGGGTATGTTTCTAAAAGAAGTTGCAGAAAGGCTGCACACTTTCCTCCCTTTTCTTCCAGAGGATAAAAGGGAGGAATTCCTCATTTGGCTTAAGCATACCCAAGACATTTCAAAGTTTTCCAACAGGGCAGCCTTTGACTCCTTTGAAGGTGCCAGCAGAGCTTCGGGCATTGCCATAGCTGCTCGCAGAATTGCTTGGCTCCAGGCTTCTGATTTAGAACCCTGGGTTCAAGATGGCTTAGGTTTTCACCTGTACAGGGAAGATTTCCTATTTGGCAAAGAATGGCAAAAAAAAGCCACTCAAATGGATGCAGAAAACTCTGCTCTGGATAGACTTTCAAAGTCAGCCTCCATTCCTGCCAAGAAAAAGCCTTTTAAAAAGTCTTTCTTTAAAAAGGGCAGATTTCCTTCTACTTCTGGCCAACAATCTTCTACAGGTCGCTTTACCACTAAGCGTCAGCAACCTAAACAGGCCAGGCCTAAGCCTACAGGGACTGCTGCAACTCAGCAGGCCCAACCTCCTCAGGGTTTTTGACTTGATGCTAGAGAACTTAGCCTTTCTGGCTCTAAAGCAGCCAGAACCTCTCGCCATTCCAGGAAGGTTGGCTCATTTTGCTCCCAGATGGGAGCAAATAACATCAGAGCAGTGGACCCTCTCCATCATAAGAGAGGGCTACAAGCTTCATTTCTCAGACCTTCCTCCCCACACCATGGTGAGACACTTCAATTCTCCCACATCTCTTCTCGACCTTCTAGGTCAAGAGGTAGCTACCCTTCTTGCCCAAGGGGCAATAGAAGAAGTTCCTCTTCTTCATCAAGAGTCAGGGTTCTACTCCCCCTATTTTCTCATTCCAAAGAAGACAGGGGGATACAGGCCCATCTTAGATCTCAGAGAATTGAACAAATTTCTATGCAAGGAGAAGTTCAAGCTGCTTTCTCTGGGCACTCTCCTTCCATACCTTCAAAGTCAGGATTGGCTTTGTTCTCTAGATCTCAAGGATGCGTACACACATGTCCTCATCCATCCCTCTCACAGAAGATTCCTATGGTTTCTTTTCCAAGGAAAACATTACCAATACAGAGTCCTTCCTTTCGGTCTGGCCTCTGCTCCAAGAGTGTTCACCAAATGCGTGGCAATAGTTGCTGCATTTCTACTCACTCTGGGAATATTTGTCTTCCCATACCTGGACGACTGGCTCATCCGAGCTCCATCCCAGTCAGAGGCCCAGATTTCCCTGGACCACACAAGGCGCATTCTGCAGTATCTGGGACTTGTGGTAAACCTCCCAAAGTCTCAGCTCACCCCTACTCAGTCCCTAGAATTCATAGGGGCCTGGTTGGATACCACTACTGCAAGGGCCTACCTTCCTCAGGCCCGTTGCCAACGTCTAGTGCAGTTAGCCTCCCAGATTCAGTCAAAGAGCCACTTAACTGCCCGGGAGATGCTACAACTGCTAGGCCACATGGCTTCCACAGTGCATGTGGTACCCTATGCTCGCCTACACATGAGAGCAGCTCAATGGACTTTGTCCACCCAGTGGACTCAAGCTTCAGGAGCTCTCTCAGACCAAATAGCGACCACCAAACGTCTCTTTTGGTCTCTCCAATGGTGGATATCCACTCAAAATTTGTTGCTGGGGTCCCCCTTCCAACAGTTGTTGCCCCAAGCAACCCTCACAACAGATGCCTCCCAAACAGGTTGGGGAGCCCATCTACAGGACCTCTCCACTCAAGGCACTTGGTCTCCACAGGAGACCTCTCTTCATATCAACCACTTGGAGCTTCGAGCAGTTTTTCTAGCTCTCAAGGTCTTTCATACCCTCCTCAGCTACAAGACAGTCCTCATTCATACGGACAATCAAGTAGCCATGTTTTACATAAACAAGGAGGAACTGGCTCTCTGTCGCTTTGCAACGAAGCTTTAAGATTGTGGGCCTTCGCCAGAGAGCATCAAATCCATCTCCTGGCAGTATACCTCCCAGGAGTCCAAAACTCTTGGGCAGACAGACTCAGTCGAGTTCTGCTTCCACACGAATGGTCCCTGCACATGGATCAGGTACTCAGAATCTTCCAAGAATGGGGAACCCCAGACATAGACCTCTTTGCAAGTCCGTGGATGCCAAACTTCCCCGGTTCTGTTCCAGAATTCCGTGTCAGGGAGTTCAGGCCAAGGATGCCTTCCTCCTTCATTGGGGTCAGGGCTTCCTGTATGCATTTCCACCCATTCCCTTGATTCCCAAGACTCTGTTCAAACTCCAGAGGGATCAAGGATCTATGATCCTCATAGCTCCACACTGGCCACGCCAAGTGTGGTACCCTCTACTTCTACATCTCTCCCAAGCCCCCTCCCTGGACTTGGAAGCTGCTCCAGACCTTCTGTCCCAGGAGGAAGGGACTTTGTGGCACCCAAACCCCAAGTCCCTACACCTCAGAGCTTGGTTACTGAAGGCCTAGACCTTCAAGACTGGAATCTTTCTCAACAAGTGAAGGATATCCTCCATGCTTCCAGAAAACCTTCCACCAGGCGTTCTTATGCTTTTAAATGGAAGAGGTTTTCCATTTGGTGTGCTGAAAAGGGTCTTGACCCTCTAGCACTACCTTTAAATTCTCTGTTAGACTATCTCCTGCATCTTTCCAATGCAGGCCTTAAAACGAATTCAGTAAGAGTCCATTTGAGTGCTATTGCAGCATCCCTTAAGCCCATCAATGGACAACCTATTTCCTCTCATCCTCTCATTGCAAGATTCATGAGAGGCCTAACTTTAACTAAACCTCCCATTAGGCCTCCTCCGGTGGCATGGGACTTAAATTTGGTTCTTGGTCAGCTTATGAAGCCACCTTTTGAACCCTTAGCCACTACCTCCTTGAGGTTTCTTTCCTGGAAGGTTATTTTCCTCATTGCAGTCACTTCAGCTCACCGCATCAGTGAACTGCAGGCATTAGTGGCTAATCCACCTTATACAAGGTTCCATCATGATAAGGTAGTCCTTAGGACAAATCCACACTTTATGCCTAAAGTGGTCTCACCTTTTCATCTTAATCAAGAGGTATATTTACCTGTCTTTTTTCCAGCTCCTCATGCATCCAGTGCAGAGAAGAATCTTCATACTCTGGATTGTAAAAGAGCTCTTGCTTTTTACTTACAAAGGACACAGCAACATAGAAAGTCTTCCCAGCTTTTTGTTGCTTTTGATCCTTCTCATTTGGGACTTCCAGTCTCTAAGAGAACACTGTCCAATTGGATTGCTCAGTGTATTTCTTTCACCTACCAGAGTAAGAACCTTTCTCTGGAGAGCCATGTCACAGCTCATAATGTGAGGGCCATGGCCACCTCTATGGCTCATCTAAATTCTGTGTCCATTGACCAGATCTGTCAAGCAGCCACCTGGGCCTCGGTTCATACCTTCACAGCCCATTACTGCTTGGACAAGGACTCCCGCCGGGATGCCTTGTTTGGTCAGGCTGTCCTCAAACACCTGTTCCATTCTTAAACAACTCCTACCCTCCTTCCCTGGATGGATGCCTGAGATCCATAGGAGGAAGTAGACCCCTTCCCAGGGTCTCATATCCTTGGGGTTCTCCCAGGCATCTTAGCTAGGGAGTCCCCATATGTGAAGACTCATTCCTGCTTGTTCTTGGAGATAGCACAGTTACTTACCTGTAACAGGTGATCTCTGGGAACAGCAGGAATAAGTCTTCACAACCCTCCCACCTCCCCTAGGAGTTGTATCTCTTTTTCTATCTTTCCTTTCCTCTCTCTCTCTAGTCTCAGCTTTAAACTCGAACTGAGGAGAGATGGTTAGGAAAGGCGGGAAGGCAGCGCGCAGGCGCTGTGGGATACTCCCAAAAGCTTTCCTTTTTGGGAAGCTGGGGAGCTTTCCCGCGCAGGCTCCGTCGGTACCGACGTACCCATATGTGAAGACTTATTCCTGCTGTTCCCAGAGATCACCTGTTACAGGTAAGTAACTGTGCTAAACCATGTTTCTGTAATGGCCACAATGTCCAAGTCCATTTCCACCATGAGGGCTTCCAGGTCAGGCTTTGAGCATTTGTGCTCATTGCTTTCCAGCATTTGTTGACTGGCTTGCCTGTATTTTGCGTGGATTTTGTTCTACATGCCTCTTCCCACTTGCCATTGATGTGTGGGTTAATAGTGTGGCTGTTTCCAATGTCATTATGTTTTTGCTGGGAGTGACGTCCTGAACTTGTTCTTCTCCATCCATCATCCTCTTTCCCTAGTTTAAATGCCTTAAATGCCTGTCCACAAAATGCCTGAATTTTTCACTTAGGATCTTTCTCCCTGCGACAGAGAGATGTAGTCCATCAACACAGTATAGCCTCTTGTTGTTCCATCTATTTCCCCAGTTGTCTATATATCTAAATCCTTCTTGTTTGCACCAGGTTTGGAGCCATGTATTAAAGTTGTTTTTGCAATGCAGCCTTTCTGCCCCCTTACCAAGAACAGGTAGAACTTCTGAAAATGCTATAGTGTTAAAAGTGGGATTAAGTTTCTCTCCCAGAATCTAGAAGTCCCTTTGAACTGCAGAGGCACTGTTTCTAGCTAGGTCATTTGTACCCAAGTGGATGATAACATTAATTTTGGAGTGCTCACTTTCTGCATTAACTATTCCAGCAATTTGGTTCATATTCCTGCTGACTGAAGAACCTGGGAGGCATTTGACCATCTTCTCTCCTTTGAACTGTGTTCCCAAATTGGTGCCTTTGATGATGGAATCTCCAAGTAGTAGTAGTTTCCTGTTTTGTGATTTTTTTCTTCATATTTGGTACATTATCAGTAGATTGGGCATTAGCCTTCTCATTTAAGGGTGCTTCAATTTCCACTAAATGGGCAGTCTCATTTTCCAAGGCAGAGAAGGCATTATGCAGGTGATATTTATTTATTTAGAGAGATTTGTATACCACTTTATCCTTCAATCAAAGTGGTCACATCACAATTGGAGGGTTACACTTAACATAAGGTCTCTTGATGGAGAGGGTGTCTCCGTGTTTCAGGTCACAATCTACCAGAGCCCACTGTGATCCATTTGTTCCTGGGCTGTTTGATTCTTTGTGGTAGCAGTGGTGGATTTTTTTTCAATTTGTACCCTAGAGGAGGTGTGTTTAATTGCAACTAATTCTTCCCTTAATAGAATCAATTCTTTATGAATAGCAGATAACTTGAGACATATAGGACAAGCTCTTCAGCTCCAAATGATTCTTCATAGAATGAAGGTACCATAAATATTGCATTGAATACATGACATGCTGATTAAGACTGTGATAAAGCAGTATGAGGACAAGGAGAAAAGAGGAAAAGGTGGGTGTTACACCTAATTGGAGGACAGAAATCAAGCTATATGATGACTATATAGGCAATGCAACCCCGGGGTGGGTGGGGTGAGAGGTAGGATGGGCAGGAATTTAAGTGCTCCTGGCCAGTAGGCATTATATGACAGAGGGCACACTCAGATGTCTGATTTAAAAAGACTATTTTATTTTATTTTTTAAAATTTATAATTACTTTTATACCGCCCCTTCCAAAGATCAAGGTAGGTTTACAATTAGCCAGCTAGAAACATTGAAACTTAAAACTTTTGAATTTAAACAAGGTGCTACAATAAAAGAATCATGGAGTATGTACATTCAAGGAATGTTCTATGCAAGGAATGTAGGCAAGCTAAACTTAGAATCAAAAGGTGGGTTGTTTGCCACTAGAACAGCGGTTCTCAACCTGTGGGTCGCGACCCCCATGGGGGTCGCCACAGGATTTAGCAGGGGTTGCCTCACTCCGCCGTTAAAAAAAAAAACAAACCACAAGTTGCTGCCAAGTCCACTTCTCAGCAGCGGCAATTCACCGCCTCCTTCTTCTGCAGCCGTGGCTCCCTGTCTCTTAGAGAACCGCGGCTGTGCCTGTGAAGCTGTTGCGGAGCCTTTCTGTCTCTCGACGGGCTCCGTGCAGCATTGTCCCGCCTCCAAAGGAGGTTGTTTACCACTTCCTTTGGAGGCAGGACAAAGATGCACGGAGCCAGTTTTGAGACCGAAAGGCTCTGCAATGGCTTCACAGGCATAGCCGCGGTTCCCTAAGAGACAGGGAGCCGCGGCTGCAGAAGGAGGCAGACATGGGGAGAGGGGAGCAGGGAACCTGCAACGGGGCTGACATGGACAGAGGGGGGGCTAACATGAAAGGAGGGAGGGAGGGCAGGCTGACATGGACAGAGGGGGGCTGACATGGAGGGAGGGAGGAGGGCTGATATGGATGGATGGAAGGAGGGGGGTTGATATGGATGGATGGAGGGGGGGCTGACATGGAGAGAGGGGGCTGACATGGATGGATGGATGGAGGGGGGCTGACATGGACGGAGGGGAGCTGACATGGACAAGGGGGGCTGACATGGATGGAGGGAAGGAGGGGAGGGCTGACATGGAGGGAGGGAGGGGGAGCTAACGATGGATTGGTGGAGAGAGGGATGGGGCTGACAGGGAGAGAGGGGGGCTGACATGGACAGGGGGGCTGACATGGAGGGAGGGAGGGAGGTGGGCAGACATGGATGGAGGGAGGGAGGGGGCTGACATGGACAGAGGGGAGTTGACATGGAGGGAGGGAGGGGGGCTGACATGGACAAAGGGAAGAGACAGGGGGACATACTGGACAGATGGGGGATAAATGCTGGACAGAGGGGAGAGACAGTGCGGGTTAGGATTATAATGGGCAGATGGGGGGCTAGGACTGGTAATGGGTTGATTAGGGATGGCTAGGACTGGGAATGGACTGATCAAGGGGGGGTTGGGACTGGTAATGTGCTGATAGGGGGGTAGGACTGGTAATGGACTGATGGAGTGCTAGCATTGGAAATGAGCTGATCGGGGAGGTTAGGACTGGAAATGTGTTGATTAGAGGAGGCTAGAACTGGTAATGGGCTGATGGGGGGGGTGGGACTGGTAATGGGCTGATTAGGGGAGCCTAGCACTGGTAATGGGGTGGAGGAGGGACTAGCACTGGAAATGAGCTGATTAGGGGAGGCTAGGACTGGTAATGGGGTTGAGGGGGGACTACCATTGGAAGAGAGCTGATTGGGGGGCTTTGACTGGGAATGGGCTGATTGTGGGGAGGGGAGGATAGAGCTGCTGGCCCTGGAAGAAAACTGGGGGCTAAGGCTACAAATGGGCTGAGACAAGGGGGTGGGGAGAATGGAACTGGAAGGGAGTGGATCTGAGAGGGGCTGCCATGGTATTTGTACTAGAAGGGACTGGTCAGTGGGAAAGGAGGTGGACTGGAAGGGAATGGACACCAGTGGAAGTCATGGGAATGCAAGTTGACACTGGAATGTACTGAGAGTGAGGACTGGAAAGGGGCTGAAACTGAGGAGGGTTACTGGGACTGGAAATAGGCTGATGGAAAGAAATGAAGAAAACGAAAGAAGAGATAAGAAATGGCAGATGGACCATAGACCACAGAAAGAGAGCTAAGAGAAGACAGGAAAGCAGAAGACTCAGATCGGGACCAGCATGATCAGAGAATAAATTGGCCAGACAACAAAGGTAGAAAAAATAATTTTATTTCATATTAGTGATTTGACTACAAAATCATCATAATTTTGAAATCAAATATTGTTACTTGTTATTGTGATTAATTATTGTGGTTTAAATAAGTAAATTTTATAAATAAAAACATATTGCAAAGGCCTATAATATATTAATAATTAATTCAACAAATGATTACAGCGACAATGCGTTAACGGTAAAGGAGAGAGACGCTTTTGATTTTATCATTGGGGGTCACCACAAGTTGACCAATGGTAAAAGGGGTCACGGTACAAAAAAGGTTGAGAACCACTGCACTAGACTATAGATCAAGGTGGCTGTGAACAGAAAGAACTGGGATAGAGACAGAAAGATAAGGAGAGCAAGGGGGTTTGTTTGTTTGTTTTATTTTTTCTGTGTTTGTCCCCCTTCCTTGGTGCAGTTCCCCTAACATACCTCAGTGCTTAAGTAGTCTTATATGAGAATAAAACAGGTAATAGATAGGTAAGAAAAAGTTCTGAAAATATATATCAAAAACCAGCCAATTAGTAAAGTTTGAAAGCTTAGATTTGTAAAGTCTTGGAGTAAGCTTGCTCGGGCAGCAAAAGCTGATTGAATTAACCACACCCTGTAAGGCAGGCTTGTAACAATGGGAACTTTAAAAGGTCAAAATGAAATCTTACTTCTATGTATCAGCCCACTATGCAAAGAACCCTGTAACTTTCAAATTTATAGCTTTACTACTTTTTGAAACCTGAACAAGGCTTTGGACGTATTTGCATACACAGACAAACAGCTTAAAAAACTGCAGCAAGGACAGTCATTGTTTGATGATTCAACCGTTTCTAATCAAATTCCTCCTACTGTTCTAGGGTTAAAAGATTCCACAAGAGGCTGATTAGAGCACAGCTCCATGGCTTGGCTATGACTCAATATTTAAAATCTATGGTAATTCCTAGAGGTTTGAGAATGTTTAAAGCTCCATGCCAATTCACGGAAGATTTGGCTTTTTTGTCAAGGTGGAATGCAATTTTAAACAAATGCAGTTTTGATTTGATTGCACTTTTGGTAGAGCGATCTACTCAAGAACAAGTTAAACTAACATCTCAAACAGCTGAGTTAAAGTCCAAAATTTTGGAAACTCAGGAAAGCCAGTCTTTTCAAACTCAATGGGCTGATACAGAGAAACAACTGGAAGCGTTCCGTGATCATGTATGTAGTCTGAAGATAAAGAAATTTAAGCGAGATAAATCAGACTACGATAATAATTGTGTCTATAAATGGATGTCTTCTACTGAACAATCAACTGCCAAACATGTTACCTTTGCGGTTAGTTCAGATGACTCCACTGATACTGATTTGATAGACACAGGACATCAGGGTTCTTACCGCTCGCGGTCTGAACCGTTGGATAATCGTCAGGGCACCTCTCGTCGAGGCCGAAGATCCCGCCGATCATATCAGCAGGATTTTTGGGAGGGCCCAGACACCAGATCCAGAACGAAGAATCAGCAGTCATTAACTTATCAGGGCAATTATTAACTCCATCTCAATTGCAAGTTTTGGAGTTAGGCCTCTCTCTAAATATGATAGTTTTGAAGTTCGAGTGGCTCTCCATTGATTCTTTCGAAAATTACGGACAATCCATTATTTTTCACAGTTGGACATTTCATCTGATGGATCTTTGATAATCGGTCCTTCTAAATGGAACCCGCCTGGAGAAATTGATACAATACTGTCTACCTACCAAGACCTGGTTCTACAAGAAGTAAGTACTGTGGAAGAAATATCTTTTCACTCTTTTTCTAATCTAACCCGGAAGCACTTTGAAGCCATAAAGCAGCTGTCACAGGCTGATTTGGTTATTCGACATGCTGATAAGGGTGGGGCGGTGGTAGTTTTATCGTCAACTCAATACCAACATGAGGTGGATGTTCATTTGAGTAATCGGATGTATTACCAACCTATGGATATTGATCCCACACCGAGTTTGATGGACCGTGTTGTAGCCCTGATGTCAGAAGCCCTTGAGAAAAATTGGATCACTAATCATGAGTTTAATTTTTTGGTAAATAAACATCCTAAAATCCCTGTGTTTTATTTAGTTCCTAAGATCATAGGCGGCTCTATAATGAGGCCAAGTGAGGCGGTGGCCTCAGGCGGCAGCTTTTTGGGGGTGGCGCAATTGCCCCCAAAAAGACCGCTGTCACTGCCTCACTCAGCCTTCAAAATAAAAGAAAAAAACAAAACTCTGGCGCAAGAAGCAGCTGCTGCTGCTGCTCCAGCAGCAGCAGCGGCAGAATGAGGAGCCCCGTGGCTCCCCCGCCTGTCCCTCCCCCCAGAGAGCCTGCTGGTTTCCCCGGCTCCGCTTTGCAGAGCCACGGTGAAGGGACAGTGTTTCCCTTAACCGCGGCTCTCTTAAAGCTGAGCCTGAGGTGCTGTTAGGACTGGAAATCGACTGATGGGGGTTTAGAACTGGAAATGGACTGATCAGGAGGGGGGTTAGCACTGATAATGGGCTATCGGGGAGGTTAGAACTGGAAATGGGCTGATGGGGGCTTAGGACTGGAAATGGGCTGATCGGAGGGGGCTAGGACTGGTAATGGGCTATCGGGGGAGGGCTAGGACTGGAAATGGACTGATGGGGTTGCTAGGACTGAAAATGGACTTATTGGAGGGTTACGACTGGTAGTGGGGTGGGCTGATAAAGGAGATAGGACTAGAAATGGACTGGGACAGGAAATGGGCTAATAGGGGAGGGGAGGGGAGTGCTGCTGGCCCTGGAAGAAAACTAGGGACTAGGGCTACAAATGGGCTGATGCGGGGGGGGGGGGATGGTAGAACAGGACTGGAAGGGAGCGGATACTGAGAGGGTCTGCCAGGGGAAGGATGGGGCAGGAAGGGAAGGAGGGGGCCGGAAAGGAGCTGACACCTGGAATGTACCGAAGGGGGACTGGAAGGGGGCTGACACTTGGGGATGGGAATGGTAGGTAGCTGGGTAATAGGGAGGAGGCTGGAAGGGAGCTGACATGTGAATGGCACTGGAAGAGAGATGGACAGAGGGTAAGGTGGCTGGAAGGGAGCTGACTGGGGGGTGGCACTGAGAGTGAACCTGAGCTGATACCTGGGATGGTATTTGGACTAGAAGGGGCTGGACAGTGGGAAAGGAGGGGGACTGGAAGGGAATGGACACAAGTGGCAGTCATGGGAATGCAAGGTGGTTGACATTGGAAGGTACTGGGAGGGGAGAACTGGAAAGGGGACTGATACTGGGGAGGGTTACTGAAACTGGAAATGGGCTGATGGAAGGAAGTGAAGAAAACAAAAGAAGAGATAAGAAATGGCAGATGGACCATGGACCATAGACCACAGAAAGAGAGCTAAGAGAAGACAGGAAAGCAGAAGCCTCAGATCGGGACCAGCATGATCAGAGAATAAAATGGTCAGACAACAAAGGTAGAAAAAATAATTGTATTTAATTTTGGTGATTGGACTTTGTGCTATTATATTTTACACAGTATTGGGGAACTGCATCTCTTGTTTATCTGATGTTTTATTTATTTATTTATAGCTTTTATATACCGCGCTATTTAAAATCAGTGCGGTTTACATACAACAGATTTGTGCATAGCAGAAGCCTGCTATGCACTTACAGTAAAACGGGAAGGTCCAACTTGGGTTTCAACTGGGGAAACTATCTACACCTATATACATTTATCTACAATAATAACTTGGGATGATTGTGCTGTGGTTTATTAATTCATGGCCGAGTGTATGGTGGGTGTGGTTGTGATACTGGGTTGGGAGTAGTGTAGGAGAAAGAGGTGGTGTTTTAGTGCTCTTCTGAACTGGGCGATGTTGCACTGCATGTGGACTCTGGCTTCTTGGGGTTTCAGTTTAAATTTTGTCTACATATTTTTATTTTTACAGTCAAACCTCGGTTTTCGGTTGCCCCGGTTTTCGTCGGTTTCGGTTTTCGACGTCTTTTCCCGACTGAGATCTTGTCTCGGTTTTCGTCGATGCCTCGGTTTTCGTACACCCTGGTCTGCAGACAGTACACTGCCTGCCCAGTCCCGGCAGCACCCCCCCCCCCCCCCGGACTCACCGATCGCGTGTGCCTGCAATACTGTCACCTTCGCGCTGGTCTGCATACACTACACTGCCTGCCCAGTCCGGCAGCCATACCCCCCCCCCCCCCGGACTCACCGATCGCGTGTTGAGATCTGAAAGGCAGGTGAGCAACATCCTCGAGCCAGACATGCAAGGATTGCAGAGAGGAAGGCCCCGATCTCTCCACCGCCTGCCTGTTCTCTGGAGCGCCCCCTCAGGCTCGGAGGTAGCAGGGTAAGCAGGAGATGTTGAATGAATGTGGCAGGCAGTTCTTTCTCTTGCGGGGTTGAGACGGAGTCAGCGATCAGATTGGTGTCCTAAAGTCTCGTTGTGTTTGCTGTGCTGTGGACGATCGGGCAGCTGAGAGAAGTGCTGGCTGAGACTTCGGGAGCTCGTGCTGCTGCAGCAATTGCCACATGGCTCCCCTTCCAAACAATAACCTCTCCTCCTCCTCTCCCCTCAACAAGAGTCTTCAATAAAGTTAAATGTGATGTTAAATGTTCATTTATCCATTTCATTAGTCATTTATATGTATTTCTCATTGTTTTCTGTATGTAAAAATATAGTTATTCTCTATAAAATGTACTTTTTGTCAATATTTTTGGGTGTCTGGAACGGATTAATTGAATTTACATTATTTCCTATGGGAAATCTTGCTTCGGTTTTAGTCCGTTTCGGTTTTAGTCAGACTTTTTGGAACGGATTAATCATGAAAACCGAGGTTTGACTGTACTTTAATTGTGGTTACTTATTCTGTACTTGGTGAAGGTCGATGTTGTGCGTGTGTGACTGAGGTCAGGTGTTCTGTTAACATGCAGTTTGTATATAAAGATCTATACTATACTGTAGTAATTTGACTTGTTCAGCTTTTCAAATAGGTGTATGGATGTTCCAGGGCCCACTGTGTAGTATTTACAGTGACACTTTTTTTGGATGGGCTCCTTATGTGACTTTTGGAAGTTTCTGCTAATATGGTATGGTATGGTAGGTTTGCTTTTTGTTGTAAGGTTTTTTATTAGTTCACAATATGCCTGGTACTGGAGAATAGTGGTGGTTGTTAGTAAGATGATCAGAATCTGATTTTTTTTAAAATATTGAGTTCTATGGTTGAATGTCCTGGTTCTGCTCTGCCCCTACTGTGGATGCAAAATATTTGTTGAAAAAGAAAAAGGGAGAACCATAATGCAGTTTATAACAAAATAAAAATGGGTTATAATTTAGTTTTATAAACTGTGCTATTGATTCTTTCTGTCTTTTAGTTCCTTGGTGTGCAAAGAGGACCTTACCTAGCCCTGTGCAAGCAGTGCAGCTGCACAGGGCGTAAAGGCTTGGGGGGCGCATTTCGGCTCTCTGCTGTTGCCCTGCTGCCGCTGGCAGTACAATAGCAGGCAGTTAAAATGCACCCAAAGTCTTTGCGCAGCACTTTAAGCAGGTCTGGTCCCTCCCTCCTCCGACACGATGTCAGAGCAGGGAGGAACAGATCTGCTTAGAGTGCCGGCACCTTTCAGATTGGGTGCATGCCCCCCCTCC
Source organism: Ichthyophis bannanicus (assembly GCA_033557465.1). Lineage (NCBI taxonomy): Eukaryota > Metazoa > Chordata > Amphibia > Gymnophiona > Ichthyophiidae > Ichthyophis > Ichthyophis bannanicus. The sequence continues at coordinate 95,001,240 of CM066037.1, forward strand.
TCCCCATACCTCCATCCAGTGCTGCCTGCTGTTTCCCTGCTGCCGGCGCCGCCGTGAAAAAAACAGAGGGCGGCAGCAGCAGGGAAAGAGCAGGCAGTGCTGGATGGAGGTATAGGGGGAGAGGGGGGCGTGCGCCCGAGTTGCAAGTCGCATAAGGCGTGATTGCAGTTCGATACGGCCCTGTGTACAAACATCTTGCATTTCCTCCATATAATCTAATCCAGCTTTTTGATTTGGTTCAGTCTCTGATTAGATTTCTGAAAAAGCCCTGCCCCCTCTAAGGTGATGGGGGGGTGCCATCTCATTCTTCGCCTCAGGCAACAGACTGCTTTGAGCCACCCCTGCCTAAGATTCATAAATCTTTGGTGAATCCATGGGGCGGCCAATTGTGTCATGTCGTGACTCTTTATTAGAACTGTTATCCAAATACTGTGATATTTTTCTACAACCTGCAGCAGCAAAGGTGTCCTCTTATATTAGTGACACAGGAGATTTTTTGGTACAATTATCAGCTTGTACGGATTTCTCATCTTACAAATTCTTAGTTACTCTTGATGTACAAGCTTTGTACACGAATATAAATCAAACAGAAATACTGGCATGCCTGGCTACATTTCCATTGGATCTTCCCTCTCGCATTCCTCGTGCCTTTTTGCTGAATCTTTTAGATCTGGTACTTAATAACAATTATTTTTTATATCAACAACAATATTTTATACAAACCTTTGGGATTGCTATGGGAGCCACAGTGGCTCCTTCCATAGCCACAATTTAGATGGCTCAGTTTGAAGAGTTATATGTATATTCTGCACCTCTATTATGTCATGTTGCCTTTTGGCATCGCTTTTTGGACGAAATCTTTTTTCTTTGGACGGGTTCTGCAACTGAACTGGATTCTTTTTTGCTGTCATTAAACAACCATATGTGCAATATCCAGTTTACAGCTCCCATTGAACAAACTCACATTCAGTTTTTGGATATTACGATTAGTCTGACCCAGGAGGGTTTAACGACCTCTCTATCGCAAGCCGGTGCAACAAAACACTTCGTTAAGTTTTTCAAGTTATCATCCTACATCATTAAAACAAGGTTTGCCATATGGACAGTTTCTAAGACTTCGTCGTAACTGCTCGACATTACAGGAGTTTTGCCATCATGCAGATGACTTACAGCAACGTCTACTATTAAGAGGCTATCCTTACTCATTGATTAGAACAGCATACAAACGTGCTCAATTTTCTCATAGAGAATGGCTACTGTCATCCACTAGAATGGCTCAGCAGCCCCAGATGGTTGATGATAAAATAACTGGTGTGTTTCTGTATATAGAGGGGATATCTAGAGTTACAAAGATTTTGCATCGTTTTTGGCCAGTTTTCGATTTACATACTTGCTTCCGGGAAAAGCATTTAATAATGGCCTATTCAAGAGAGGTCAGTTTGAGAGATCTGATAGTTAAAACTATGTCCGTTGTAGATCGGCCGCTTTCTTCACATGTGGACCCCGGCCATTATGAATGTGGCTCATGTTGTTATTGCAAATTGGCCATCACGGGAATCGCCTGGACAGACATTCATACTGCTTGTATATACAATTCCAAATGGCACACTACATGTGAATCAACCCATGTGGTATATTTAATTCTCTGTCCCTGTTCTCTCTATTATATAGGACGTATTATTCGATCTGTTAAAACTCGCTTAGGTGAGCATGCGTCTCGTCTTCGTACGAAAACCCTTGTAGCGCCCATGGTGGAGCATTGCTTACAACGAGCGCATACTTTTGATCAGCTCCGTTGGCGAGTTTTAGATTGCATTCCTTCGGACCCTAGAGGAGGCGATCGCATTTCCAAACTACAGAAACTGGAAGAAAGATGGATTTTTAGACTGAGAACTGTTTCTCCTCATGGTTTGACTACCCATCTTGAATGGCATGGTATCATCTGATCTCCTGTTTTGAATCTTATGGAAGATTGCAATAGTTTTTATTGTAAAATCATTTGATGGGTGGGTTCACTCAGTTTATGTTCTGATTTGGCCAGTCGGAATTGGAGGTTCCCTTTGACTCATAGGGTCTTTCCCTATCCCTTTGGATTGGCAGTTTCTTTTGTTTCGTCAGCAATTACGTCAAACGCCAGTTCTTTAATAAGCTGAATGGCTCTGTTTTTTGGACATTGAAGCTTTCACTACTACAGGACCTGTTCAACCTGATGCAGGGTCATAATTTCCAGACCCGAAACGTGCCATGTCATTAATCATGGACTCTGGTGTTTCTAAGCTCGGGAAAAAGCTACAGCTAAATGTTAACTTGATACACTGTTTTTGAAATTATTAAAAGGAGGGATCACAGCGAGAGGAAGGATTTAATTCCTCCTACTTTTGTGCGATAACTCAGACAAAAAGATAAAGTTTTTTCACTTTTATATCAGGGTTTCTTTTTAGATTACTGCAAAATAAGCAGGAAACCAAGTCTCTGCAAATCTAAAAGCAAATGTATACTTCAATTCCAAGTAGATAAATATCAAGAATGTAGTGCCCCTGGCCAGTACAGATGTCTAATTTTAAAAGGCTATGCAAGGAATGTAGGCAAGCTAAATATTCTTCAACTTAGAATCAAAAGTTAGGTTGTTTGCCACTAGACTGTCGATCAAGGTGACTGTTAACACATAGAACTGGGATAGAGACAGAAAGATAGAGAGCAAGGTTTTGGGTTTTTTTTGTTTATCCCCCTTCCTTGGTGCAGTTCCCCTAACACAGCACAGTACCTATAGGACTATCCTATTGTCATAAGAATGAACACAGAGCAGAGAATGAACCAGGCCAGAAGATCCAAAATAGCAATGAGTTAACTTTATTAGTGACCCGACATGGCCGTGTTTCAGCTAATTGTCTACATAAATACATTGAAAAAGATCACACAAAGTTCTAGTGTAGTCTTTTCAATTAGAAAACAATCAGTATTTAAATATAATAAAGACAGCAAACTTCTCATTCACTTGAACATAGCTAACTCTAACAGGAATCAGCCCAGCTGAAGTCACGCCGGATTCTTCAGAAATTTGTAAATGGTAGTGCATGCGCATTGCAAAGCAGTGCAATGAGCCTAACAGCAGATACTCTAGGTCCTTCTACCACCAAGCAGGATTCCTTCCACCTGATCTTACTACTCCTGCACTGCCTCCACCTTCTTGTCAACTGCAGGCTCCAGGGCTTTTCTCAGATTATCCCAGGGATTCAGCATCAGAAGTTGGGGCCATTAAAAAAATGCAAGGTCATACATTTGGGCTGCAGAAACCTAAGGGTGTGGTACAAAACAGTGCATGAAAGAGCGGGACCTGATGGTAATCATATCTGATGATCGTAAGGTGGCCAAACAGATAGAAAAGGCGACAGTAGTAGAATGTGACTACTAAAATGGTCAGCGGCCTTAGTATTAAAGCTTATGCGGACAGAGTTAAAGATCTTAATATGTATACTTTGGAATAAAGAAGGGAGGGGAAAGCTATGTCTCTCACCAGGGTTGGCCAAACCATTAGGCAAGTCTAAGCAGTCATCTATGGCAGCAGCAGTCAAAGCAAAACAGTAGATCTTGACAGTTGCACCAACTCAAGGAGCCATCAGCACATTCATTTACCAGTAGGGAGAGCAGGCACACATACATACAAAGCAAAGTTTAATATTTAAAAGTATGATGTCCAATTATGCATTGTTACAGGATTGTTGTTGGAAGGGTTGTTTTTCAGATGATCATGGATTGTTGAATTCAATTATCAAAATCGCAGGGGGGGGGGGGGGAATAAGGCTGAATGTTTGTCTAGGGTGCCAAATACCTTGCACCGACCCTGGGGCCATCCCTGCCTCCCATCCTATTTCTGAAGTCCTTTCTTACCTTTGGTTCCTCTTGAGTTCAGGCCTCAAGACTACCTCAGTATCTCACAACAGGTCAAGGTCAAGGGCAAGCCCTTCTCCCTCCACCCCATGTCTAGATTTATGAAAGGCCTGATGAATGTGAAATCACCCATTAGAGATATGCCTTTAGCATGGAATCCCATCATCTTCCTTGCTCAACTGATGGAAGCCCCTCTGAACTAATGAGCCAGGTACCAAGTCAAGTATATGTCACAGAAATTATTCCTCATCGCCATAACACCAGCATGCAGTCAGTGATCTACAAGCACTGATGCACTACCCTGTTCTTCCCACAGTAGTATTCCACACATGCACAGGAATAAGCATTCTCAGTTTATTTAGAAAGATATGAACTACAACGGCTCCTATCTTAAATTCTAAGTCCATAGTGAGAAGTGCTCAAAAAGAGCTGGCAACTCTCTGTTTGGTATGACCAGTCTGCACAGGTTGAAAAAGAATGGATTGCCTTTGGATGGACAGAGAGCTTTATGTGGTTTTAGGGATGCAACAGTACCCCCCCTCCCCCTCCGGAGTCACAACATTGGCAATGATGATAAATGAACTTAAGGATATCAGGGACAAGGGGTGAGACAACCTATCCTAAGCCAGAAATGGAGTCTCCTTCTGACTATAATTCTAGTCCTCAAACATTCAGTGGAATTGCATCATGCATGACAGGGCTTGACAAAGCCCAGGCGCTAGGTCATCATGGCAACAAAAAATCAGATGTAGTGCCTGGGGCTTGGAATAGCTGTGCAGCAGCATGATGGTCACAAAGGCCGCGATCGCAGCAGGTACCAGCTCTGGCTGCTCTTGTGGATCCCGCAGGCAGAAGAGGAAAGCTAGTCAGGGTCTGCAATCAAAAACAAATTAAATGGGAGGGTGGGGGGAATGAACTTCAAAATTTTAAAGGGCTAATACTTGAAGAAAAAGAGGAAAGAGGATGGGGGAAATCAAGGGCAGGGTGTGGAAGTGCTAGGATGGAGAAGGAAGGGAAGAGAGCCTGGAAGGGGAACAAAGAATGGGGAGGAGTTGGAGGAGGAGTGCAAAGTTAAAGATTAAAGGGATGAATGGATGGGGACAAAAAGGCACAATGCTTATTAATTAAAGGTGCATTCCCCTCCCCCAAAAACACTCACACAAGAATCCCACACTACACGCTTATACACCCCATCTCCATTTGAGTGACACATACCCCAGCTCCATATTATATACAGATGCACAAACAGAAGCTCTGCAGCACACACAGACACATGCACCACAGCCAGCCCGCCCCCCCACCCCACCCCACCCCCCCCACCCCACCCCACCCAGACAAGAACACCCCCACACTTGCTATCTGAAGCTATAGCTGTTCTTATCTAAAGATGACGTATGATGTAGAAACTCTGGCACTGATCTCACAAAACTTGAGAACATGACACCAGCGCAAGAGAACCAAAGTGGGGGGGAGAGGGGTGGAGCAAGGAGGTCATGAGCACTGGCTCTTAAGATTTTGGCCCAGCTCCTAAATCCACACAACATTTGGCAAGGCCTGATGTATGGTATCTATGTAAACATTCCCTGGAGGTTCCATGTGTGCATATGGTCTTCTGATCTTTAGTGAAGATGTGACAGAAAAATTGTCAGAGAGTGTACTATTACTAATCATTTATAAAGTGCTACAAGGTGTACGCAGCACTGTACAAACACAGATAGACGATCACTGCTCATGAGAGCTTACAAACTAATTAAGACAGACAAGACAAAGGATAAGAATAAGGGGGAAAGGAGGGTAAGGAGACACAAGGACAAAAGGAGGTCAGGGTCCAAAAGCAAGTTTAAAGCGGTGAGCCTTTAACATGGACTTGAAAAGGGACAGGGATGAAGCCTGATGTACAGACTTAGGGAGTTTGTTCCGGGCAAAAGGAGCAGCAAGGTAAAAAGACCGAAGTCTGGAGTTGGCAGTGAAAGAAAAGAGCAAAGAGAAAAGCAAGCCAGAAGAAGAGCAGAGTTCACAAGGAGGGGTGTAGGGAGAGAGCAGAGGAAAGGCATAAAGCAGCAGCAGAAGAGTAAACGCACTTATAGGTCAGAAGGGGAAGCTTGAATTGGATATGTATATAGTTCTCCCAGTTACATTTCCATGTTACTTTCCCTCTTTTATGTAAATACAGGGCAGAACCTCCCCTGCCCTGTAGTCAAGTTGTTGTATGTAAACCGCACTGATAACAAATAGCGCGGTATAGAAAAGCTATAAATAAATAAATATGGAACTGGAAGGGAAGCCAATGAAGAGATTTGAGGAGTTATTTGAGAATATCAAGGCTGGCAAAAAATTTGTCACGCAGCAGAGTTCTGAACAGAACGAAGGGGAAAAAGGTGGCTAAGAGGGAGACTAGCAAGAAGGAAGTTGCAATAGTCAAGACGAGAAGTAATAAGAGAGTGGACAAGTGTTTTAGTAGTGTGTTCAGAAAGGAAGGGGCAAATGTTTTTAATGTTATAGAAAAAGAAACAACAGGTTTTAGCTATTTGTTGGATATGTAAGGAGAAGGAAAGGGAGGAGTCAACGATGACCCCAAGGTTGTAGGCTGAGGAAACAGGAAGTAGAAGATTGTTATCCACAGAAATAGAGAAAGGAGGAAGGGGGAAGGAAGGTTTAGGGGGAAAAATAAGAAGTTCAGTTTTGGCCATGTTTCATTTCAAATGGCGGCAAAATATCCAGGTGGTGATGTAAGACGGAGATGCGAGACTGGAGTGTCAAAGAGATATCAGGTGTAGAAAGATAAATCTGAGAATCATTAGCATAAAAATGATACTGAAATCCATGGGCAGAGATGAGAGCACCAAGGGGCTGGGTGTAAAGAGAGAAAAGAGGGCCAAGAACAGATCCCTGGCATACACTAACTGAGAGTGGGATAGCAGCAGAGGAGGAACCACCAGAACAAACACTGAAAGAGTGATGGGAGAGATAAGACGAGAACCAGGACAGGGCAGAGTCCCTAAAACCAAGGGAGGACAATGTGGTTAGGAGAAGGTGGTGGTCGACAGAGGTGGTGGTCGACAGTGTCAAAAGCAGCAGAAAGGTCAAGAAGGATGAGGATAGAATAAAGGCCTTTGGATTTAGATAGGAATAAGTCAATGGAGACTTTGGCAAGTGCCATTTCAGTTGAATGAAAGGGACAAAAGCCAGATTGAAGTGGAACCAAAAGGGCTCGAGAGGAAAGAAATTCAAGACAATGACAGAGGACTGCATGCTCTAGAAATGAAGGGAAGAAGGGAGATGGGTCGATAATTAGAAGGACATCTAGGATCAAGAGAAGGTTTCTTTAGGAGGGGTGTGATCACAGCATGCTTGAAGGCTGAAGGGACCGTGGCAGTGGAGAGAGATTGACAATATGTGAGATGGAAGGGATGATAGAGGAAATGGAAATGAGATGGGGGTTTAGGATCAGAAGAGCAAGTAGTTAGTTTAGAAGAGGAAAGTAGACGAGAGGTTTCCTCATCAGAGATCTTATAGAAGGAGAAAGGGTAACAGAGATTGAGGAGAAACATTGGTATTGATGTGGGGGAAGAAGGAATGAAGCTGATTTAGTGGGGAATTGGAGAGTGATTTGTGGATTTTGTCATGGAAATAGCTAAGATTTGGGTAGAAAGAGAAGGAGGGGTCAGAGGGGTTGTGCCTTGAGTAGAGAGTTAAGAGTTGAGAAGAGACAGCGAAGGTCAGTGGCAAGAGAGTTAGTCAGATGGACATAGTAGTTTGTTTGGCAAGAGCTAAGGCTGATTGGAAGGAGGTAAGCATAGATTTGAAGTGAAAAAAGTCAGAGAGGGAGCGGAATTTGAGCCAAGTACGCTCAGCTGAGTGGGCACAGGAGCGTAGATAGCAGGTAGTTGAAGATAACCAGGGCTGAGGTGTTGTGCATGTTACTCTTGCGCCACCTTTCCCAAATCCTGTATCTACAGCAGAAGGCAGTATTATAGGAAACTATAGCTTCATCAACAGATTTAGATAACAAGGAGGAGGAAAGAGATGATGAGACTATAATAGAGATAGCCAAAAGGGTCGATAGCATGAAGATTCCTAAAAATGTAGGAGGAGGCTGGGTGAGATTGAGGTGGGGAATGATAAAGGTTGAAGGTTAGGAGGTGATGATCAGATAGGGGTAGAACTGAGAATAGAAACTGGAGGATAGACAGAGAAGAAAACCAGGTCAAGGCAGTGACCATGCTGGTGAGTGAGAGCTAAAGAGCAAAGTTGGAGGTTGAACAAGGAGATAAAGGAAAAGAGTTTAGAAACATAGGGATCAGAAAGTTTATCGACATGAATATTAAAATCACCAAGAATAAAAAGGGGAAGAAGAATCAAATAATAGGGAAAACCAGGAGAAAGGTAGAGGTGGATTTATCAGGAAGTCTATAGATATCTCTCTGTATAGCTGTTAAGGGATTAAAAAAGCAGATGGAATGGACTTCAAAGGAGGAAAAGGAGTGAGATGGAGGTAGAAGGAGGGGTTGGAATTGACAGGAAGGAGAAAGCAAAAACCCAACACCATCACCACGGCCAGTGGCACGAGGAGTATGGGAAAATTGGTAGCCATCATGACAGAGGGCAGCATCTGAAGCAGAGTCATTAGGGTATAGCCAAATTTCAGTGAGAGCTAAGAGATGGAAAGAGTTAGAAGTAAAGAGATCTTCTCCAGGACCAAGCAGGAAGTCAGTCCTCACATATGGGTGACGTTGGCGCCGACGGAGCCCCCATGCGGAGCATTTCCCCAGCTTTCAAAGAAAGCCTTTGGGATGCAGCGTGCCTGTGCGGTCCCCTTCCCGCCCAAGGGTGCCATCTTGCTCAGTCTTTCTTTTTCCGTGGAGCCCGATGAACATGAGTTCGTGTCACCCGGAAAAAGTTGATTTTTTTTCTGAGAATTTTCACGGTTGTCTTATCCGGTTCGATGCCGGTTACCCTTCCCGCCTGGGCTCGGTACACCGGTATCGAGTCTGGAGTTGTGTTTTCGGTTTTTGTCCTTTGTGACTAGCGTTCGCGCTCTTTTTGTGTTTTCACTGGCAGCCCGGTCTTTTTCCCCCGATGGCTGCCAGCGGGTTTAAAAAGTGTGATCGGTGCAAGAAACTTATGTCTCTCACGACACACATGACTGCTGCCTCTGATGCTTCGGGCCCAACCATGACCCGCTGGCCTGTGGCCTGTGCGGCAAAATGTTATCGAAGGTGCTTTGGAGCCATCAGCATCAAGGTGAGAGAATTTTCTCTGACTCCGCGTCCGGCCGGGCCTGGACTTCGTCAGAGGCCTCGACATCTTGGGAGTCCGACCCTGAGTGCCGTCGGGGTTCCTCTGAAAGGGAGTCTCCCTCCCGGGAGCACAGAAGGAAGAAAAAGCTCGCGAGGGCGGCGTCAGTGGAAGCTCCTGGTTCCTTGAGGGCCAGGTCGCGTAGCCCTGACCGCCGCCCCGGGCTCTCGGAGTCGGAGAGGCCATCCAAGTTACCTCGTGTGGAGCCGGAGTCCCCGAGTCACGTAAGTGCAGTTGTCCTCGTGGACTCTCCTCCGGGGGAGCCGACGTCTGGCCCAATGCCATTGGGGCCCGAGTCGGGGGCTGCTGAGTCTCCTGAGCTTGGACTCAGGTTGACGGCTTTGGAGAGCAGCTTGGCTGCCTTCATGGAACAGCAGCGGGTGCTGATCGCCGGTCTACCGGTGCTTCTGCCCCAACCACCGGGACCTCGACGTCTAAGTCGACCCTAGAGACCGAGCTGATCCTCGAGTCGACGAAGTCTCAAGTCGATCCTCGGTCAAGGTCCCCCTCGACCTCCCGTGCGGGGCCGAGATCATGGACGCCGATACCCTCAGTGTCAGGGCAAGTGGCTGGAGCCGCTCGATTCCTCCTCGGAGGAGTCAGAGTGGGAGACAGAGGACGAGGAGTCCCCGGACACCTTCCAGACCCGGTGCGTCCCTTTGGACTCACTGGAGTCCGAGCCTCGGAGACAGTCCCCCTCCCGGAGGATACCCGGTTCTCGGACTTCGTGATGGATATGGCCAAGGCCTTGGCCTTCCCTGCGGATGTCAAGGAGGAGCCTCGAGCCGAGGAGCTCGATGCCCACCAGTATGATTTTCCTCCGAAGGAAACCTTTACTGTACCGGTTCCTCCGATGCTGGAACGACTGCTCTTCCGTATGTGGGAGGCACCGGCCTCGATGCCGGTTCTTAGCAAATGGGTCGATTCTATTTATCGAGTCCGTAAGAGCCCTGGGTTCCAAAAGGCGCAGCTACCGCACCACTCCATGGTTGTGGAATCGGCCATGCACCGTCTGAAGAGTCAGAAGATGCACTCCTCGGTGCCCCCGGCTGGGAGGCCCGGAACCTGGATGCCCTCGGTAGAAAGTGCTTCCAGGGCTCTATGCTACCTTTCCGTGTCCAGACCTACCAGCTGTACATGGGCATGTACCTCCGAGACCTGGAAAAGGAGATTACCGGGTTCTCAGCTGGCCTCTCTGAGGAACTTTTGCAGAGGTTCAAGGCTTTATCAACAGGGATTCGAGAGTGCTCGAAGTTTATCTCTCGAGCAGCCTATGATGGCTTCGTGGCTTCGGCCCGGGTAGCAGCAGCCGGCATCGGTCAAGGCTTTGTCAACAGGGATTCGAGAGTGCTCGAAGTTTATCTCTCGAGCAGCCTATGATGGCTTCGAGGCTTCGGCCCGGGTAGCAGCAGCCGGCATCGGTGCACGCCGTCAGGCCTGGCTACAGTCATCAGACCTAGAGCCTTGGGTACAGGACAAGTTGGTCGATGTCCCCTGCTGAGGTGAAAACCTTTTCGGTAAGCCCATGACGGAAAAGGCTGCAGAAATTGAGACAGAGACTCTCACCAGGACAAGGCTGTCCAGGAAGACTTCTGCCCCTTCTCAGAAAAAGAAGGGCTCGGGAAAGAAGCCCTTTTTCCCGAGGTAGGGTGCTGCCTACAAATCCTATCCTCAGTATCAGGCCTCTTCAGCTCCCCAACAGGGCCAGCAGGCCAAGGGGCAGGGACATGGGCCCTGTAGGCAGAAGACCCCCAAGCCGCCTGCTCCGGCTCCTGCACAGCAGGGAGCGGGGTTTTGACTCCCACAGCATAGCCTCTTCTCCACAGCTGGCTCCACTCAGCACAGGAGGTCGGCTGACCCTGTACGCCTACAGGTGGCCAGCAATCACAGGGGATACCTGGGTTCTCAGCATAGTCCAGAAGGGCTATTTGCTCCACTTCCACCAGATACCCCTCTCCTACTTTCCAGGGGAGCCTCCAAGACTCCCTCTGCACAGAAACCTCCTCCTTCAGGAGTTGACAAGTCTTCTAAAGGAACAGGCGGTGGAACTGGTGCCTCACCACCTGAAAGGGTAAGGCTTCTACTCCAGGTACTTTCTGGTACCAAAAAGGACAGGAGGCCTCAGACCTATCCTAGACTTGCGAAACCTAAACAAGTTTCTGGAGAGGGAAAAGTTCAAGATGCTTACCCTTGGAATACTGCTGCCTTACCTCCAGCAGGGAGATTGGCTATGCTCCTTAGACCTAAAGGATGCTTATACTCACATTCTTATCCATCCAGACCACAGACAATATCTCAGATTTGTGGTGGGAGGAAACCATTTCCAGTACAGAGTACTTCCCTTTGGCCTAACGTCCGCCCCCAGGGTTTTCACCAAATGCCTGGTGGTGGTGGCGGCCTGTCTCAGAAATTAGGGAATTTTTGTCTTCCCATACCTGGACGACTGGCTCATCAGGGGCCAATCTCTCCAGGAGGCCAGACAAGCCACTCTTCGCACTGTCTCTCTTCTTCAGCATCTGGGCTTTGTCATAAACTATGCAAAGTCCACTTTGCTCCCCTCAGAGAACCCAGAGTTTATAGGGGCAAGATTAGACACTCTGCAGGCAAGAGCTTACTTGCCCGAGGACAGGGCCCACAGATTGATGGACTTGGCCAATCAGTTCCAAAGCAATTCTCAGGTTTCCGCCAGGCAATTCCTGCGGCTCCTGGGCCACATGGCATCCACGGTGCATGTGACTCCGAATGCCCGTCTGCACATGCGGGCTGCTCAGTGGTGCCTCAGAGCTAAATGGGTGTAGGCCAAAGGCGACCTCCGGGACAGAGTAAAGGTGTCCAAACCACTTTTGGACTCCCTGCAGTGGTGGTTACATCTCCCAAACCTTCTCAGGAGGGTACCCTTTCAGGCCCCAGCACACACAAGGGTGCTGACGACCGATGCTTCCTTAAAGGGCTGGGGTGCACATTGCCAGGGCACGTGCACTCAAGGCCTCTGGTCTCCTCAGGAGGCCACACAGCAGATCAATCTTTTGGAGCTGCGAGCAATTCGCTTAGCTCTACAGACTTTTTCTCATGCCTTCTCTCACCAGTCTGTCTTAATTCAGACAGACAATCAGGTGGCAATGTTCTATGTGAACAAGCAAGGGGGCACAGGGTCCAGACTCTTATATCAGGAGGCGCAGGCCCTTTGCTCCTTTTCAATCAAACAAGGCATGTTTCTCAAAGCAGTGTATCTACCTGGTCAAGAGAACTTCTTGGCAGACAAACTAAGCAGAATTCTCCAGCCTCACGAAAGGCAGTTGAATCCATTGGTGGTCCAGCAGATCTTCCTCCACTGGGGACTTCCATCCATCAATCTCTTTGCAAGTCCACTGAACCGTCAGCTGCCCAGGTTTTGCTCGACAGTCGCATCCCCTGAGAATGGCAGCAGATGCATTTCTGATCTCTTGGTCTACGGGCCTCCTGTATGCGTTTCCTCCCACGCCCCTGGTGGCCGAACTCTGTTCAAGATTCTACAGGACAAGGCCTCGGTGATTCTGGTAGCCCCCAGATGGCCGAGGCAGCCGTGGTTTCCACTTCTTCTGCAGGTGGCAGTGGAAACTCCATTCCCTCTGGGGTTGCAACCCGATCTCCTGTCTCAGGATCAGGGTTCCCTTCTGCACCCCAATCTCAAATCCCTCAATCTGATGGCCTGGCTGCTGAAAGGATAGTGCTAGCTCCCTTGCTTCTACCTAGGGAAGTTGAGGAAGTGGTCTTGGCCTCTAGGAGGCAGTCCACCAGAAAGTCCTATGCCCTCAAGTGGCATAGGTTTTCATTATGGTGTGCTCAGCACAATGAAGATCCTTTCCCCTGCCTTGTGCCAGTAGTACTACAATACCTACTTCACCTGTCAGAACTGGGCCTTAAGTCCAACTCTGTTCGGATCCACCTCAGTGCTCTCTCAGCACACCACTCACCGGTGGATGGTCAGTCTCTGTCGGTTCACCCCTTGGTGTCCCGCTTCCTCAGAGGCCTGCTTTTGCTCAAGCCTCCGATTCGACCACCTGCCACTGAGTGGAATTTGAACGTGGTCTTGCAACAACTTACTCGCCCACCGTTTGAGCCAATGGCTACTTGCCATTTACGCTTCCTTTCTTGGAAGGCGCTCTTCCTGGTAGCTCTTACCTCGGCCAGACGTGTGAGTGAACTACAAGCTCTGGTTTCTGATAGACCGTACACACGGTTCTACAGGAACAGGGTGGTCCTATGCACTGCTCCCTCTAAGCTGTGCGTGTGTGCACGCGCACACACCTCGCCGAGCGAGCGCACATATTTTACAACGGAGCGCATGAAAATTACGGTTCTGATTCTGATAGAAAACACAGATGTCTTAAAATTTAAAAGTTGTGATTGTAATTACAAGAAATTTTCCGCTTCATTTAGTAATCGTCTATTTTCATTTCATTTGATTAAAATCAACGTGGTGTACATACTGTATTCTGACGTGTAGTCAAATTTTAAAGTATATAACTCCGAGTGTTGTTATGTGGCGCACAAAAATTTAACCTTCCTTCAAAAGCTGCACAGCTGATATTTTATGCGCACACAGCCTACAGAAAATTAGAGGGAACATTGGTCCTACGGACCCATCCCAAGTTCCTTCCAAAAGTGGTCTCCTCTTTCCACCTCAACAAGGAGGTGGTTCTTCCGACATTCTTTTCCAGGCTGCATACCAGCTGGGCTGAAACAGTCTTGCATACTCTGGGCTGTAAGAGGGCATTGTCCTTTTACATAGAACGTACGAGGGGGCATCGAAGGGCTAATCAGCTCTTCGTCTCTTATGACCCTAATAAATTGGGCTTACCTGTCTCCAAGCGTATGTTGTCCACTTGGGTAGCAGATTGTATCGCCTGGGCATACAAGGCAGCCGACCTCCCCTTGCAGGGTCGAGTCACGGCCCACCGTGTCAGGGCGAAAGCGGCATCAGTAGCTCATCTCCGCTCTGTTCCGTTGGCAGACATCTGCCGGGCTGCTACTTGGTCTTCAAGCCAGACTTTTGCAGCCCACTACTGCCTCGAGAGAGAGTCCCGAAGGGACAGTGCTTTCGGACAGGCGATACTCTGTAATCTCTTTGAGGTTTAGGCAACTCCTAACCTCCGGCCCTAGTGTTGGGCTACCGTACGGGGGCGTTCTCAGAGGATTTCTTATCACGAATGCTGATGCTCTTCAGAGGGAGCCATTTTTTCGCTTTGGGTTCCCGGTAGCCTAGAGCTGGGGAGTCCCATATGTGAGGACTGACTTCCTGCTTGGTCCTGGAGAAAGAGTAGTTACTCACCTGTAACAGGTGTTCTCCAGAAGCAGCAGGAATCAGTCCTCACGACCCTCACTCCTCCCCTGGAGTTGCAGTCATATACTTTATTTTGATTTTTGCTGTCTTTTAGCTATGTCATCAGACTGAGCAAGATGGCACTCTTGGGCGGGAAGGGGACCGTGCAGGCGCGCTGCATTCCCAAAGGCTTTCTTTGAAAGCTGGGAAAATGCTCTGCACGGGGGCTCTGTCGGCGCCGACGTCACCCATATGTGAGGACTGATTCCTGCTGCTCCTAGAGAACACTGTTACAGGTGAGTAACTACTCTTTACTGTAAGTAAAGAGAAGTTTATTGGATATGGAATGAGCATTCCATAATGCACAAGAGAAAGGGAGAGAGGAGGGGGAAAGGAGAGGAATATGGATGAGATTAGAGTGGTAGAGAGAGGAGTGGGAGAAAAATCTAGGGGGACCAGGGTTAGGATTAATGTCAAAGGAAAGAAGGAGAAGAAGGAGAGTACAAGGCAGAGAGGAGACAGAATGGAAGAAATGAGGATGAGGTTTTTTAAGAAAAGAGGGGAGAGGATTGAATGAGAGGAAGAAAAAAGTAACATAGTAAATGACGGCAGATAAAGACCAGCATGGTCCATCTAGTCTGCCCAGCACGATGGCAAGCGTAGGTGCACCTGCCGCTCTGTGCAGGACACCCCTCCCCACGTCCCGGTTTAGGGGTGAACCCACCACTCCATGCAGGACACCCCTATTTGTTGAGAAATTAGATGGTTCAGTTTACTTTGATTTTATCCTGTTGCTATAAAGGGATCCACTGTGTCTGTCCCATGCCATTTTGAATTCCGTCACCATGTTTGCCCCCACCACTTCCATCGGGAGGGCATTCCAAGCATCCACCACCCTTTCTGTGAAAAAGTATTTCCTGACATTGTCTTTCAATTTACCACCTTGCAGCTTCCTGTTATGCCCTCTAGTTTTACAGCTTCCCCGTCTTTGGAAAAGGTTTGTTTGTTCATTATTTCCCTTTAAGTATTTAAAGGTCTGAATCATATCTCCCCTGTCCCTCCTCTCCTCCAAAGTGTACATGTTTATGTCTTCAAGTCTCTTCTCATAAGGCTTCTGACGCAGGCTCCAAATCATTTTGATCGCCTTCCTCTGAACAGTTTCCAGTCTTTTTACATCCTTCGCAAGATACGGTCTCCAAAACTGAACGCAGTACTCCAAGTGAGGCCTCACCAGTGACTTGTACAGTGGCATAAGTACCTCTTCCTTTCTGCTGGTGATTCCTCTTTGTATGCAGCCCAACATTCTCCTGGCTTTTGCCACCGCCTTGTCGCACTGTTTTGCCACCTTGAGATCCTCAGAAATAATCACACCAAGGTCTTTATCCTGATCCGTGCACTTCAACCTCTTGCCCCCTATCACATACATTTCCCTTGGATTTCTGCTACCCAAGTGCATGACTCTGCACTTCTTTGCATTAAATCTTAATTGCCAAGCATTAGATCATTCTTCCAGCTTTTGTAGATCTTTCCTCATGTTAACCACTCCCTCAGGGGAGTCCACTCTGTTGCAAATTTTCGTGTCATTTGCAAAAAGACAGACATTTCCATTCAGTCCTTCAGCAATATCACTCACAAATACATTGAACAGGACCGACCCCTGGGGTACCCTGCTAATCACCTTCCCTTCATCCGAGTGAGCTCCATTTATCATCACCCTCTGTCGTCTGTCAGTCAACCAATTTCTGATCCAATTTACCATCTTATGATCCATCCCCAAGCTACTGAGTTTATTGATAAGCCTCCTATGAGGAACAGTATCAAAGGCTTTGCTGAAATCCAGGTAGATGACATCCATCGCATGCCCCTGATCTAGCTCCCTGGTCACCCGGTCAAAGAACTCAATCAGATTTGTTTGGCAAGATCGTCCTTCGGTAAAACTATGTTGCCTCGGGTCCTGCAACCTGTTGCTTTTGAGAAAGTTCACTATTCGCTCTTTCAGGAGCGCCTCCATTACTTTTCCCGCCACTGGAGGTAAGGCTCACAGGCCTGTAGTTTGACACATATTCCCTGTCACCACTTTTGTGTAGAGGTATGACATCAGCCGTTCTCCAATCCTGAGGAACCTCTCCTGTTTCCAAGGATCTGTTGAAAACATCCTTTAATGGCCCTGCAAGAACCTCTCTGAGCTCTTTCCATATCCTGGGATGTATCCTATCCAGTCCCATGGCCTTGTCCACGTTCAGTTTCACAAGTTGTTCTAACACATCATCTTCTGTGAATGGCGTGATATCTACTTCATTCCCATTTTTATATTTGGGAGTCACAGGTGGTCCTTCTCCAGGACTTTCTTTAGTAAAACAGAGCAGAAGTATTCGTTTAGCAATTTCGCTTTTCAATGTCACTTTCCATGAGTCCGTTTGCAGCACTTCTGAGTCCTGCAATTCCACCTCTGATCTTCTTCCTTTCCCGAATATACCTGAAGAAGGTTTTGTTGCCACACTTAACATCTTTAGCCATTTTTTCCTCTGCCTAAGATGGAAGACGAAATAGGAAAGGTAGAGAGAGGGTTAAAAGGCAGGGAGGTATGGAGATATTGGTGTAAGGGGAGAAGTTTAGGGAGTGTCAAAAAAGGAAGAAAAAGTTAGGTGAAACCATAAAGAAGAGAGGAATGGAGAGGAACATAAGATATGGCATACCGGGTCAGACCAAGGTCCATCAAGCCCAGTATCCCGTTTCCAACAGTGGCCAATCTAGGTCATACATACCTAGCAGTTTCCCCAAAAGACACAGGTTCTGCAATGCTTGTACTAGGTCAAGCATTGATATCCTGGGTCCCTTCTTAATAATGGTTTATAGACCTTTCCTCCAGGAACTTGTCCAGACCTTTTTTAAACCCAGCTACACTAACAGCCTTTACTACATCCTCCGGTAACAAATTCCAGAGTTTGATTACACGTTGAGTGAAAAAATATTTTCTTTTATTAGTCTTAAATAGTTTACCCTGTAGCTTCATTGCATGTCCCCTAGTCTTCCTATATTCTGATAACGTAAACAGTCGATCTACGTTTACCCGTTCCACTCCGTTCATTAATTTATAGACTTCTATCATATCTCCCCTCAGCCGTCTCTTTTCCAGGTTAAAGAGCCCTAACCTTTTTAGCCTTTCTTCATAGGAGTATCCTTCCATCCCCTTTACCATTTTGGTGGCTCTTCTCTGAACCTTTTCTAATAACGCTATATCCTTTTTAAGATATGACGACCAGAATTGCACACAATATTCAAGGTGCGGTCTCACCATGGAACGGTATAGAGGCATTATAATAGGAAGAGTTAGAAGAAGAGAGAACTTAACAGAATTATTAATTAAATTATTATTAATACTATTAGTGCTGTCAATTAATCATACAATGCAAAAAGGTTAAGTAGCACTGAGCAGATACATGAAAGGGATAGTCCTTGCTTGGGGTTGTAGCCAGCAGGATTTGGGAAGCTTCGCTGTCACAATTTGTGAAAGTTGCAGGTTGCACTGGCTTCACATGCACACCCAGCTGTCCCTCTGCATACTCAGGGTGTCTGACTGAAAGTTCCATGAGCTTCTCCGGGCAAAGGACACACTCTTTGGTAGGGCCGTAGCCTCAAGTTAGCCTTCTGTGTCCCTCTGGTGTTGCGATCCTCACAGACAGTAGCCAGCACAGAGAAATCCCAGGCGCATCGATGGCAACCACGTGATCAGGCATCCTCAGCCACGACACAGTACGGCCGATCAGGAGCCATTGCTGAAAGACACGGGTGAAGCACGACTCTTCCGAGCTATATTGAGTTTCCACTCCTTCATACTCCAGTAACATCGGCATCCTGGGAGGCCAGTAAGAGCTCACTTTCTCTCTCCTGTCTCGGCGGATTCTACAAAGAGTTGTGTCACGCTCTTCCTGCAGGGGAGCCACAAAAAGCAAGAAGCCAAAAGTCAGGACGATTCAAATCCAATTTATTGAAACAGACCCCGACGCGTTTCGGCAAGGGGTAGCAGCTACAATATAAATATAAGTAATACAAATCATAAAAAATAAAAACATAAAAAAGGGGAACTCAAAATGATAAGCCATAACATTTAAAATATATTATATATTATAATATAATATTATATAAACAAAAGAGGGGGACTGGTGAACCTATTATCAATGTAGTTAAACAAAAACAAGTGTATATAAACGCAGGACACAGAAATGTAAATAGTAATAATAAATAAATATTATTAAAAATTATAAAATAACAGCATAAACACTTTTGGACAAATATAATAAAAGGTATAAGGAAAAAATTATAAGAAAAAATTATTATGATAAAAAAGTAATAAACAATTCTTAAGACAATAACTTAAGTCTTATAAAGAAATTATAAAAGAATGTGGACATAAAGAGAATTGTTCAAAACTCTTGTACTTACATGTGACCCTGTTCATGGACCGATATGTAATCTTAAGTCCAGGGTTGGGCGTGTTCTGTCTCGCTATATTAAAGAGACTTGATATCGCCTAAATTAAACTATAAATATAACAGCTAGAGGTAGTTACAAGTGGTAACGTAAAACTGAGTTAAAATCAAACATGTTAAAAATGTAACAAAATAGATAAGAACATACATATAAATAAATAAACAATAATGGACTATATAATCTATGTATAAATGTATACAGCTATAAATTATACATATAAATCTTGTGGAAACTTCTGATTAAAAATTATAGAGACTAAATACATAAAAAATGAATAATAAAATAAAATACGATCAAATAAATATATATGTATAATACCTTATTATATTATTTTATAGGTGTATGCTAATTAGCAAACCAATTATCAAAACATATAGGTATGTAAGAACATTTTAAATTGATAATGGTAAAAAGGAGAAGCTACGCGGGGCGGAAAGTAAGATGGCGTCTTCTGCTCCGGATAGCCCGCTTAACAACCCTCTGGCAGGAGCTGTAGAGGACGTCACCAGTGCGGTGGTAGCAGCCTTGGAGGGGCGATTTCAAGCCCTATCAGAGCAGATGTCCCAGGTAGGGCAAGCAGTAGCAGACATTGGGCCAAGAGTAGCACAAGTGGAACAACGCATTGTGACGGTGGAAGAGGCCCAGCAATCACAGGCCCAAACTATAAAGAAAATGGAAGAACAACTAAAGAGTTACGCGGATAAAATTGATGACTTGGAGAATCGCGGTAGGCGGAAGAACTTGAGAATTGTGGGGATATCGGAGTCTGTTAAAGAGGGCGAACTCCGTGCCTACCTGGAAAAGTGGCTGGTCTCACAGCTTTCTCTGGAGGCGAGTGTGGGACCTCTAATCATAGAGAGAGCGCATAGACTGGGACAGAAGAGAGACGGAGCTACCCGACCACGGGTAGTGATTGTACGATTTCTGAATTTTGTCCAAAAGGAGGCAGTGTTGAGAGCAGCCAGAGCAAAGAGGAGTCAGACATCGGGAGGGCAGAAAGTATTGATCTTCCAAGACTACTCGAATCAAGTGAGTTTGCGCAGACGTGAATTTACAGGAATCTGTGCCACACTTATTAATAAGGGCATGCGGTTTGCCCTAATGTATCCTGCTAGATTGAGGCTGGAGTATAATGGCAAGCAACACATCTTTGAAACGGTGGCAGCAGCACAGACATTTCTAGCAACCCTCGGTGATGCCTAGAACAAGGCTGAGCCGGTACGGGATATGGACTGTAGTAGCTCTGAGAGAAATCCTGCAGCACCAAGCTTTGCTGAGGGAAGAGAAACTGGACTATGTACCTTTTTCTCCCTCTGGACAAACTGGACTATGTGATAAACTGGAATATGTACCTTTTTCTCCCTATGGCCATATATGAGGGGAGTGACATGGAGCACATGTATAATGAACTCAGCATCGCAGAATAATTGAGATGTATGACTGGAGGAGATCTGGAGTAGAGCCGACGATATGAAAAGGGGATGCCAGAATATAAATCGCCCGCCCTCCTCCATAACAAGGACGCTGACAGGCGAGCTTGAAGGCAGCTGGGAGATACGCTTACATGAGGAGGGGTGGCTCTGTTGTCTGCTCCTTCCTCCATGTGGCACTATTGAATTGTTGAACTGTTTTATTGAGGACCGGTCTCTGTCTGAGATTGGCTGCTGATGTTGTGATGGTTGACCATGTGATCTTGTTTGTTAAAAATGAAAGTATTGGTTGTTTAGAGAGTTCTGTGTTGATATATGGTCCATGTTTGCGGATTTTTGGGAACAGAAGGAGAGTAGGGGGAGGAGGTAGCTGGTTTGGGGGCTTGGGTTGTTACAAGGGGGGAGCTGGATGGGATAGCGGAGGGAGGCAGGAAGCTATAAGGAAATGCATGTAAGAGGGGTAAAGTGGAGGATTGTATGGGGGAAGGGGGAGGGACCCTAGGGTAGACTAATTATTGAGCGGAGGATGGAGGTTGATGGAGGTGGGTTCGGGATGCATTACTGATGGCCAAGGGTGGGGAGCCCCAGAGAGGAGGGCAAGGGGTAGAGATACAGGAAGGCGGGGAGGGAAGGTGGGAGATGCTAGGGAAGGAGGAAGGGGAGGGAGGGGAGGGGGAGGGGGGGAAGGCTTGGGAATCTTGGAGGGGAGGGGGGGGCAGGGAAAAATTAAAAATACGATGCAGACACAACGGGATTTGGGGGGAGGAGGGGAGGGATATTGCTAGTGGTCCTTGGAAGCTCAGACAGATTGAGAGGGACGAGAGGAAAAGGAGATGCCCTATGCTGGGGGGGCTGTCTCTTTGGCGGGAATACGCGTATAAATTCAGCAGGGGCTATGATTATGGATAAATCATGATGGGCACTAAAATACGATTTGCATCATGGAACGTATGCGGGATGGGGAATCCTCTCAAGCGCTACAAGGTCTTAAAGACTTTAAGGGATAATAAGGTGGAGGTCGCTTTCCTGCAGGAAACACATCTTACTGCTACAGAGCATGATAAGCTCCGGAGATGGTGGGTGGGCAGGGTATATGGAGCGTCCTCTGGGGGGAAAAAAGCAGGAGTGGCAATCCTTATTCATAAGAAGGTCGGCTTTGTGTTGACACGAACCATGGAAGACCCCGAGGGTAGATTTATTTTGATAATTGGAGAGATTAGAGGCCAGAGGGTAGCGTTAATGAATGTATATGCGCCAAACCTGTACGAAGCGAGCTTTTGTGTGAAGGTTAACAAATGTTTGAGTGATGTGGGACACACCCCGTTAATAATTGGGGGAGATTTTAATTGCGTAATGGACGAGAGTATGGATAGGTCGAAGAGGAGGGGTAACAGAGATCGGAGAGCGCAATGGGTGAAGGGACTCTGTGAAGGGTTTGAGCTGTTAGACTATTGGAGGGTTTTAAACCCGTTAGAAAGGGACTATACGCATGTGTCGCGGGCCCATGACACTGGATCTCGGATAGACTATTTTCTGGGGTCCTCTAGGTTATTTCCTAGAGTAACTGAAGCAAGAGTGGGGCCTATAATGGTCTCTGACCACGCATTGATCTGGATAGACATTCAGTGGGGGTTCAGTAAGGACAGGACCTTGTGGAGGTATCCATTGGAGGTGAACACTGATAAACACTTTGGTGAATTTCTGAAGTCTAAGTGGGAGGAATATGTTACACACAATGCTGAGCATAAGGCAAACCCCACATTGTTTTGGGAAACTGCTAAGGCAGTACTTCGGGGACACATTATTAGCTATATGGGTTATAGACAGAGACAGTATAATGGGAACTTGTTACGTTTGGAAAGGGAGGTGGGAGTAGCAAGGCGCAGATTTTGCCAATTTCCCACAAATCAGAATAAGGAGGCTCTGCTCTGTCTGCAGAAAGAGCTGTCCTCCGTAATACACGAAAGGGTGATTCGGTCCCAGTTGTATTTCAGACATAAGCTGTACAAATTCGGGAACAAACCCGGGAAGCTGCTGGCAGGGCTGCTCCGAACGGGAGGGGGGGGGAGGCCTTATGTGGGAGCAATGAGAGATGAGAGGGGGCAGATTAGGCGCACACAACAGCATATAGAAGAGATATTTCGGCAGTATTATACTGCACTGTATGAGGAAGGGCAGGAGGACCAGAGGAGCGAGCAGGTATTTTTGGATCGAATACAGGTGTCATGTTTATCAGAAGAACAGAGAGACTTGTTGAATGGTCCTATCACGCCTGCGGAGGTGGTGGCGGTGGTTAAGACCCTGCGTAGGGGACGGGCTCCTGGGCCGGATGGTTATCGGGGGGAATTTTACAAGCTCCTCCTACAGCAGGTGGCGGGACCCTTGTCAGCACACTATATGGATTTGGTCGGAAGACAGCTCTTTCCATATGAAGCAAATAGGGCAGTTATCACAGTACTCCCCAAGGAGGGTAGGGACCCTGAACAACCAGGATCTTACAGGCCTATCTCACTGATCAATGTTGATCTCAAGATCTTGGCTAAAATAATGGCAGAGCGCCTAGCACCGATGATACCGGACTTGGTGAATGGGGATCAAGTGGGCTTTGTGCGTAATAGGCACATCATTAAAAATATGCGGAGGATCTTCGCTGCCTTGTACATGACTCAAGTAGCAGGTGAGCCGGCACTCTTAGTGAGCTTTGACGCGGAGAAAGCCTTTGATCGGGTGGCATGGCCCTATATGTTCCGGATTTTAGAGCGTATGGGTCTGGGAGGTTTTTTTGGAAACGTGGTATGGTTGTTATATTCAAATCCGCAGGGACAAATTATAGTGAATGATTCATTGACGAATGCTTTCCCAATAAGGAGGGGTACTAGACAGGGGTGCCCGCTATCACCGCTCCTCTATGTTTTGACATTAGAGCCATTACTGGAGCGAATACGGACACACCCCCGGCTGGTGGGAGCGAGGATTGGACGGTCGGACTTCCGAGTCTCAGCTTTTGCTGATGATGTACTGGTGTATGTGGGGAGGCCTCAGGAGACTTTACCAACACTGTTAGATACGTTTGCTGATTTTGGAAGGTTTTCTGGCCTGAAACTTAATTTAGAGAAGTCGGAGGCACTGCCCTTGGATAAAGGACTCCCAGGGAACTGGAAGGGCGAGTTTCCCTTGAAGTGGAGTATGAATGAACTCAAGTACTTGGGGGTTAGATTGGCGGCGGAAACGGGGAAGTGTCATAGGTTGAACATACGGAGATTGCTGGAGGAGACCCGCACTCGGTTGGAGAGATGGAGGGATCTTCCTCTGTCGTTGGGGGGACGGATAGCGGTGTACAAGATGGTGATTTTTCCAAAGTGGTTGTATGTGCTGCAGGTCCTTCCCATTTTGTTGCTGCGTAAAGAAGTTAAAGCATTGGAGAGGATACTTACTCAATTTCTATGGCGAGGTAGGAAGCCAAGGATTAGGCTACGGTTATTACAACAGCCGTGGGAGAGGGGGGGCATGGGCGTACCAGACATTTATCGATATAACATTGCCTGCCAACTACGGAACTTGAGAGATTGGCTGAGTGAAACAGAGGACTATACGCCGCTGCCAGTTGAGGCAGAGATAGTGCATCCACTGACGTTGCGATATGTGTTACACTCCAAAAGACAGCTGTTACCCAAAATTATTGACCAATATGTTGGTTTCAAAGTTTTGCGACGTGTCTGGGGGATAGTGTGCAAGAGGTGTCATGGGAATCCTCATGCTACGCCACTGCTCCCCTTACATGGGAATGGTGAGTTTCGACCAGGAGTGGAGGGGGGGGCATTTAAGAGGTGGGAGGCGAAAGGGATATTAGCACTTGACCAAGTAGTGGATGGTGAAGGTAGGATGCTTCCGTTTGGAGAGCTGCAGGCGCGATATGGGTTACAGGCTGTGGATCAATTCAGATATATGCAAGTTCGCAGTTATGTCGGTAGCTTACGGGCTGAGGATTTGCAAGGAGCGATATGCTCGAAATTGGAGGAGCTACTGTATGCGGGTATGCCACGGCAGGCAAGTATATCGTTGCTGCAGAAGGAATATCTAGCCTTGGAGGCTCCTTTGGAAGAGACGGCTGTAGCGGAGCAGTGGGCAAGGGATTTGCAAGTACAGATTACGAGTGAGCATATAACAGAAGCGTTGGCACAGATCCCGCAAATGAGTGGCTATAGTAAATGGAGGGATATGCAGTATCAGATTATAAGAAGGAGTTACTTTGCTCCTAATAGAGCTTACCGAGCAGGGGCAGCCGCCTCGGCGGGATGTCCTAGATGTGCGGAGGGGGCGGCAACTCTAGGACATATGTGGTGGAGATGTCCTCGAATCTCTCAATTTTGGATGGAAGTATATGGCTTTCTAGGGGGGCTGTTTGCGGTTGATATAGGAGCAGAGCCTCAGTCAGCAGTGTTGGGGTTGACGGATACTGGAGGGAAGATACTAAGAAAATACACCCGGTGGATGCAACGTGCGATGTTGGTAGCACGACATCTTATTCTTAAGAGATGGTTGTCACGGAGCAGGCCCCGGCTGGCCGATTGGAGGCAGGAACTGTATGATTTAATGTTGGTAGAGAGGGCTGGCATACAAGGGAATGACAAATTGGGGGAACGATTCCTGATGGAATGGGGACCTTTTTTACAGACACTCTCTGCGCGGGAGAGGAGTAGGATACTCAATACATTGAGGTAGAGAACCGATTATGTATGGCATTGGGAGTATTTGGACCACTAGCAATGGGGATTTGGCAGAGGGGTGGGGGGATAGGGAGGGTAGGGAGTGGGGAAGGAGGGAGGTTGGAGGGAGGGGGGGGACAAACAAGTGCTTCATTGGGCGGTGGGATGGTCGTTGAGGTATAGTTGAATAGAGGAAGTGAATGGACCCCTGGGCGGAGTGTAAGAGTCATCACCCGCCGGGGGAGTGGGCATGGGGTAGGGGAGGAGGGCAGAGGTACACCGTCAGGTAGATATTGGGGGGGATTAGGGGGGGATAAAAGGGTGGAGGGGGGACTATTGAAAGGGGGTGGAGGGATAAAATAAATGATATAGGCTACAGAATGGTCTGTATATGTTTTTGCTGAATGGTTTACCATGTACATTTTGATATATGATAATGTTATTTGGATTTGGAGTCTGCCTAATAAAAGAAAATTGACATAAATTGATAATGGTAAACAGTGAATCACAGATTGAGAATCTATATAGCACCATGGAGTCAAGCCAGGGAAACTATAGTTACTATTCCAATAATTAAAAATGCACAAATAAAATGATACTATAAATTAGAATAAATTGAATTGTATACTTAACATGAGTATGAAGATAACATCGAATAGTCTGAATAGTGAACTAGTGAATGTATTTATTTGTTCATGAATATTCGTATTAAGAGGGGAAACCGATAACTGTGAAATGATGCTTCCTATTAAATTTAATATAAAGGACAAGATAACAGTTGTGTATAAACTGATAATATGTTTGATATAGCAAACTTTAATTCAAATATCAAAAAATGAGTTATGTATTAATGATTAAATAAATAAATGAATATGGTTTACCTTAACATACAAAAATGACTTAAAATCAATTATCTTAAATGGTCCTATATCCAGAACAAAAACAAAAATCTTATATTAAAACAGTACTGTTGAGTGAAAAACTGAGAATGGTTTAAATAAACGTAAACAAATTACTCGGTAAAATTATATTACTACCTAGATGTAGTGAACTGATAATGTAAAACTGTGCAGTGTATAAGTTTCTGTACCCTGATGTAATGCCACGCAATGTTATTGATGAAATAGAAAAAATCACATGGATTCAGTAAGTAGCAAACTTAAAAAGGAATGGGCCAGTTCTTGTTCAAAAACGGACGACATGATGGTTAGACTCGAAGGAGGGAGATGTGATGCCCCAAATACAAACATAGTAACCTAAGAGTGTAAAGGATAATGGTAAATAAAGGTAAAATACCTTAGAAAGGTCTCGGTACTTCCAAGATCGTTGCCTAAGTCATAAGAACATATAAGTAATGTTAAAATGTCGTGTAAACCAGGCTGTTACTTGGAAAGGATTTTTTAGGAGAAGATACTATGTTGTAAAGTTGACATGTATCAACAAATAAACGTGTGCATTATAGATAAAACAGATGTTGAATAGACATGAAACTACGTTTTAAAAAACTCTTTTCATTACTATTTTAAAACTTCAATAGAAGGTAACGTATAGGTCTAGAGAAGTAAATAGATGTGTGAACTAAAGTGGACACTAAAAATAATGACGTAAACCACGGAGCAGAATGAAAGTGTCGGTAAAGAACGGAACGAACTATTACCATGGTAAAACAATATATAATTGCCATCATGCTTAAATAACACCCCTGCTATCGTATAATATGCAAGTATTTACTCACAGAAACTTATACACTGTTATCTTCATACTCATGTTATGTTAAGTATACAATTCAATTTATTCTAATTTATAGTATCATTTTATTTGTGCATTTTTAATTATTGGAATAGTAACTATAGTTTCCCTGGCTTGACTCCATGGTGCTATATAGATTCTCAATCTGTGATTCACTGTTTACCATTATCAATTTAAAATGTTCTAACATACCTATATGTTTTGATAATTGGTTTGCTAATTAGCATACACCTATAAAATAATATAATAAGGTGTTATACATATATATTTATTTGATCGTATTTTATTTTATTATTCATTTTTTATGTATTTAGTCTCTATAATTTTTAATCAGAAGTTTCCACAAGTTTTATATGTATAATTTATAGCTGTATACATTCATATACATAGATTATATAGTCCATTATTGTTTATTTATATGTATGTTCTTATCTATTTTGTTACATTTTTAACATGTTTGATTTTAACTCAGTTTTACGTTACCACTTGTAACTACCTCTAGCTGTTATATTTATAGTTTAATTTAGGCGATATCAAGTCTCTTTAATATAGCGAGACAGAACACGCCCAACCCTGGACTTAAGATTACATATCGGTCCATGAACAGGGTCACATGTAAGTACAAGAGTTTTGAACAATTCTCTTTATGTCCACATTCTTTTATAATTTCTTTATAAGACTTAAGTTATTGTCTTAAGAATTGTTTATTACTTTTTTATCATAATTTTTTCTTATAATTTTTTCCTTATACCTTTTATTATATTTGTCCAAAAGTGTTTATGCTGTTATTTTATAATTTTTAATAATATTTATTTATTATTACTATTTACATTTCTGTGTCCTGCGTTTATATACACTTGTTTTTGTTTAACTACATTGATAATAGGTTCACCAGTCCCCTTTTTGGTTTATATAATATTATATTATAATATAATATATTTTAAATGTTATGGCTTATCATTTTGAGTTCCCCTTTTTTATGTTTTTATTTTTTATGATTTGTATTACTTATATTTATATTGTAGCTGCTACCCCCTGATGAAGGCATTTATTGCCGAAACGCGTCGGGGTCTGTTTCAATAAATTGGATTTGAATCGTCCTGACTTTTGGCTTCTTGCTTTTTGTGGCTCCCTTGGACTATTGCAAGAACAGCGCTCCTTGTTTCCCTTTTGCACGCTCTTCCTGCAGGCCACTGAAAGGAGATTTCCTTTTTCTCTATTTATGTATCTATTTATTGAGACAGACACTTCCAATAGCTGATATCCATGATATAATGAGGTTGGTATCTAGGATGACAGGTACTCTATCAGGCCCTCGAGTCAAACCAAATGTTATCAAACTATGGATGTGATGGATGAGCCATTTGGAATATGGATACTAGGATTGGTGGGGGGGGGGAGTGGTCTGAAGGGTCTTTGGTCCTTTCAGAACCATTCTTCAAAAGTATCAGTTTGCCAACTCTCTTTTTGTCTCTTTTTTTTGGCCTTTTGGAAGAGCCTACGGTCGAGGTAAGATTCCCATTTTAGTGGTCCAGCATCCCATGAACAGAAAAGGACTGCGTGAAACTCTGTCAGTTCCTGGAATGTGAAAAACATCTCCATACAGATTCTTCTACCAGCTTTCTGCCCTCATGAAGGAGGAGTGGGCCAAAGCAGGATGCTTGTCTTAATGGCCAAGCACCCCATGAAACGTAAATGTATTTTGCCGCCCTACCCAGCCAGCGGCAGCTCTCCCAGGCAGGAATAGAGCAGCCGGGGCTGCATCACACCGGATCGCACCAGTCCCGCTGCCTTCTTCGGTTGCCCAATCGGGGCAGAGGAGCCCAGGATAAAAGAAGCGCCATCCGGCGCTGAGGGTCCGTTTCGCCACCCTACCCAGCCAGCGGCAGCTCTCCCAGGCAGGGATAGAACAGCTGGGGCTGCATCATACCGGATCGCACCAGTCCTGCTGCCTTCTTCTGCTGCCCAATTGGGGCAGAGGAGCCCAGGATAAAAGCAGCACCATCTGGCGCTGAAGGTCCGTTTCGCCGCCCTACCCAGCCAGCGGCAGCTCTCCCAGGCAGGGATAGAGCAGCCGGGGCTGCATCACACCGGATCGCACCAGTCCCGCTGCCTTCTTCGGCTGCCCAATTGGGGCAGAGGAGCCCAGGATAAAAGAAGCACCATCTGGCGCTGAGGGTCCGTTTCGCTGCCCTACCCAGCCAGCGGCAGCTCTCCCAGGCAGGGATAGAGCAGCCGGGGCTGCATCACACCGGATCGCACCAGTCCCGCTGCCTTCTTCGGCTGCCCAATCGGGGCAGAGGAGCCCAGGATAAAAGAAGCACCGGCACAGCGGCAGCTCTCCCAGGCAGGGATAGAGCAGCCGGGGCTGCATCACATCGAATCGCACCAGTCCCGCTGCCTTCTTTGGCTGCCCAATCGGGGCAGAGGAGCCCAGGATAAAAGAAGCGCCATCCGGCGCACCCGCGCCTGGCGGGCCCGCGCCTCAGGGCCTCGCCAGAGGGCCCTTTGGTGCGGCCCTTAGGTGGTGGCCAAACCGGAGGCCACGTTACACTCAGGAGCCACGCGACAAACCTGGTGACGCTGCAGAGAAAGCCGAGACAAATCACAAGTACAAACTTCTTCCCGCTATCCAACGGCCTGCCAGAATATAGTTATCTGTACAAGACCTTACTCACTGCCCGCATGTTCACGACCAATATTACATATACTGCTAGTTGGAAACCTCACTGTACTACGAGTTTGCCATTAGTGCAATTATTATCGTACTGTTGGGCTTGCATCTATTGCGGTATTGTTTGGATAGCATTGATTGCTGTGCTGCTTGTACCACATTGACTGCCGTATTGCTCGAATTGCATTGACCGCTGATCTGCGCGAACTGCATTGCATGCTGTTTTGCTCATACCACACTGACCACTGTTTTGCTCGTACCACACTGACCGCTGTATTGCTCGAATTGCATTGACCGCTGTTCTGCAAGAACTGCTTTGTCTGTTGTATTGCTTGAATTGCATTGACTGTTATACCACAAGAACTGCTTTGTCTGTTGTATTGCTTGAATTGCATTGACCTCTCTACTGCTCGAACTGCTTCATCTGTTGTATTGCTCCAACCATATTGACCGCTGTATTGCCTGTAGTGCACTCACTGCTGTACTACACTTATCTGTTGCATTGTGGTATCACCATAGCCCTACCCGTCAAGTAGGATCCAGCGTTATCCAGCTCACAAGACAAAGACACAGGATGGCCCTTTCAGGCACCTCCATAGTTGCCATACATCTGCTCACCGGTTGGCTAAGCACCATTTCAGCGTTATCCTCAATCTATAATCAAATACCTACCCTTCAGAACCACAGAAGAAGGTGGACACACTCCCATCACCACTTACCGAAAGGGACAGACTTCCCTCGTCACCCCCACCTATTACATATAGAACTAAAACTCAATGAGGAGGTAGAGAAAGAAATCAACACCCACCACCAAAACCTAAGATGTGCCCTCAAACGCATGATCTATACGCAAGAAATGGCCAGTCATACCCGACCTGATTGCCCACAATGCACTTGACATGCTCCTAATTACTGAGACATGGCTTTCCAGCGAAGACAATGTCCTCCTAAACCAGCTACTACCTAGCAATGTTTCACTGCACACATGCTATAGAAACGGCAAGCGAGGGGGAGGAGTGCTTGCTATCACCAAAACAGACCTCCACTTCCAACTGAGCAACACATCCAACGTCGCATGCCTTGACTCAATCACCATAAAAAACACACACTGCTCTATCAGCCTGGTATACAGACCACCATCCACAGACACTGATTCCCTTGCAACGATAATAAACCTTGCAACCAACTCCCAGTGCCCAAGAACACCAAACTGGGTCCTAGGGGATTTCAACCTTCCATCCATGCAAAAAGCACAGGCCTCAGCCTTCCTTGAAGCCCTCGAAGAACTAGGATACAAACAAATGGTCAATGAACCCACCCATGTGAAAGGTGGCCAACTGGACCTTATTTTCGCCCCTCAGCCCATTTCAAATACGATCAAGACCACGGTACTGTCCACTACCGCAGTCCCTTGGTCTGACCACATGTTAATTGTATTCCAGATATCCATGCCCAACAATGCACAAAAGAACCCCAACAGACTCAACCCCAACATCAAATCAGCGCCATGCAGATTTCAAGCCTTTGACAAAGACCTGGTACTAGACAGAACCTGCCCACTCCTCGACGCAACATCACAGGATCCGGAAGAGCTGGTATCAGCCTGGAATAAAAATCTCAGCGCCATCGCGCTACTACCACCATCAAACAAACCATCAGGTAAGAGGGCCAATGCAGCTTGGTACTCCACTGAGCTCAGAGTCTCTCTCAAGTGCTTGAGGAAGCTGGAAAGACGCTGGCGCAGAACACATTCCTCCGACGCTTCTGCGGCCTACAACATACAACTGACTAAACACCGCCAAGCAATATCTGAGAGCATGAAAAGATTCCACACGGACACACTAAAGAGGTCCTTAAACAAACCACATGACCTGTTCGCCCTGGTAAAGAACCTAACAAAGGAACCAGTACCAGAAAACCTGAACCAGATCCATTCACAAGACTTCGCTAACTACATACAGTCAAAGATCTGCCAGACAAACAAGCCTACCACACCCATCATTGCTCGTGAACAGGGCTATTCAACCCCCTTGTCCAGGTTCTCCACACCATCCAAGAAAACCATTGAAGATACAATAGCAGCAATCAACACAACCACTGCACAAACAGACCCTTGCCCAGTGTTTTGGATAAAGGAGTTATGAACCGCCGTCAGCCCTTTCATAACTAGGCTAATTGACTGCTCCTTCACAACAGGCGCTTTTCCCCAATCCCTTAAATGCACCTCCATCAGGCCATTGCTAAAAAACAGCAAGCTGGACCCCAAGAAGCCTGACTCATATAGACCTATATCAAGTATACCGTTCCTGGCCAAAATCATCGAAAGAGATGTCCAAAGGCAAATTCAAGATCACATTGACTCCTCCGCTCCGCTCGACTCGTGCCAACACGGCTTTAGAGAAGCTCACGGTGTCGAGACCCTCCTCACCACCCTCTTTAGCACCTTAATAACTGGAATCGATAACATCCGGCAAGGATATGCACTCATCTTCATGGACATAGCAGCCGCTTTTGATTCAGTTTGCCACGAGATCCTCCTACAACGCCTCAAAGAGAAAGGGATACGGGATTCAGCACTAGAGTGGTGCAAGTCGTATCTCGCAGATAGATGGCAACATGTGCAAACAGGGGAGTCAATATCAGAGCCGTTCCACCAAAATCAAGGAGTCCCGCAAGGATCCTCTCTCTCCGCCTTGATGTTTAACATTTACATGCAGCCTATCTGTGACATCATTCGGTCATTCAAGGTGAATTGCCTATTATACGCCGATGATGTTCTCCTGTACATGCCTTTCTCAACAGACAACCCCGACCTCTCCCCACTATCCGACTGTTTTAATGCAGTATCAGGCTGGCTACAAACACAAAACCTACGAATCCAGCATAAGAAAACAGAGGTCCTATACATCACAAGAAATCCGAATTTCAACACCCCACCCTACCTGAAGGTCAAGGAAGCGGAACTTGTTACCAGACCCTCGATCAGATACCTTGGAGTAACCTTGGACCAACGTTTAGACATGAAAGCCCACATAAGTAATTTAGCAAGAGCAGTATACCATAAAATCCGGACACTCAGACACCTCCGCTCCCTACTTGAACCGGACGATTTCCGGACAGTTTACCAAGCTTTAATCTTACCACACTTTGACTACGCAAATGCCATACTCCATGGCCTCCCTAAAGCCACCCTGCATCCCCTGCAGCTGGCAATGAACTCAGCGGCAAGAGTTCTCCAAGGGGCATCCAGCCGTGACCACATGACACCTATCCTGAAACGGTTACACTGGCTTCCCATACAAGGCCGACTCACTTTCAAAAACCTGATACTGACTTTCAAAATCATAAATGGCTTCTCCCCGCTATCACTATCGGAACTCATACAACTCAACCCCTCCAACAGATCTAGAAGGTCAACAGCAGTCAATAAGCTAGTAGTCCCAATAGAAATAACTAACTGTACCCAGGCAACAACGAACAGGGCTTTCAGACTCTCTGCGCCTAGATGCTGGAACTCCCTCCCACCCAGCATCCGGGCAGTCACTGATCTTGTACAGTTTAGAAAGGTGTTGAAACACCACCTCTTCCTACTGCATTACCCCGATGACTGCTCCTCCAGAACCGACGCATCGAGCTGACCAAAGTAGCACAAATGGACACCCTAATTACTAAGGCACAGATGTAAATAGTTACCCTCATTCCTAATCCAAGTTGTACCACCTGTTTATTGTAAACGCGGATCATCCTTATGAAATGCGTATGTTAAATGTTCTATGTGAACGGCACTGATGTGGAATAGCGCGGTATATAAACTGTAAATAAAAAAATAAATAAAATAATAATATTCTGGAACTTGAAGAGGAAGGGCTCAAAGAAACAGTTATATTATTCGGTATGGCTGCAGGTGGGAGGAACAACGAGTTTACATAGTTAATGTTACACTTGACAGAATGGCTATAGGCGGGAGGACCAAATGATCCAGGTTTACATAGATGATGCTGTACTTGACATCCTGTGCTGATTAATGGCCATGGTTGCCACAGTGGAGCTAGGTCTTAATTGCACCGTGCTGAGCAGTACCAACCTTCTGTGCCATCTAGCTACCTCTCAGACTTTTGGAGAGTGCATGGTGGAAGGCAATAGATGAACATGCACTCCTTATGGCATTACCCTCCTCAAGAGCCTGTTACTACAGTATGTTTGATGCTAGGGTGCATGCTGCAAGGCAATGGGATGGCCTGATTTTTATAGCATCCCTTCTAAAAAAAAAGACCCCCCCCAAAAAAATCCACTAAACCTCTTAGGTATTAAAGAATTCAATGAATCTATTTTCATATCCTAGTCTGATTTTGGAGAACAGAGAGCCAGAGTTCACACAGCTCTGATGCTCCTTAGCATGTGTACCCTCAATTGCCTCAAAGCGCATTGGAAATTCAGTCCTTTTGGTTTATGGAACAGGGATGCAGTGATTCATATCCCTTGCCATAGTCAGTGCACTACAAGAGAGGGGAATGAATACTTGGTCCTTTCCTTCACTAGAATAGAATTCAGGCAACATGGACTGGAAGGTTTTTTAGGCAGGTGCATACATAAGAACATGAGAAATGCCATACTGGGTCAGACCAAGGTTCTTCAAGTCCAGTATCCTATTTCCAACAGTGGTCAATCCTGGTCACAAGTACCTGGCAGGTTCCCAAAATAGCACACAGATTCTACAATGCTCGTCCCAGGATATGCAGTGGGATTTTGAATCCTGGAAGACATTGTATTCTTAATACATCTACAAATCAGAACCCATCAAGAGCATTTTGGTTTCCTGGACCATGGGATGATGTTCCAAGGGCTGCAGAACAGAGTTGGCGTCCATCTGTCTAAGAAGGGTTGACATGTTTTCAGTAGCAGACTAGCTAACCTACTGAAGAGAGCTTTAAACTAGATTCATTGGGGATGGGTGAAGAAAGCCCCCAGGTAAGTAAAACATTAAATACCTTTATAGAAATAGGTAAAAGGGTCAACATTTGGAAAGCGGTGTCTATAAATGCCCCCAGCATGGGAAGTAAGATCCCAGATGTTAAGGCTTTAATGGGAGAGGCTGGCTTGGATTTGGTGGCAGTTAGAGACATGGTTCATGGACAGCCATGACTGGGATATAACTATACCAGGCTATACATTATTCAGAAAGGACAGGGTAGGAAGAAGGGGAGGAGGAGTGGCACTGTATGTAAAAAATAATATTAAAGCTATGGAAATACAGGGCTTAAAAGGGAAAGAGGAGGCAGTGTGGGTTAAACTAGAAAGAGGGAAAGAGAAATCCATTTGCATTGGCATGCTATACAGACCTCCATCACAGGGAGAAGACATGGACAGAGATTGAATAGAAGACATACGCAGCATTACCAGGAAAGGGGAAGTGTTACTGATAGGGGATTTCAATATGCCGGATGTTGATTTGAACATCCCTGCTGCAGTGTCATCTAGAAGCAAGGAGATCCTGGATTCTTTACAGGAAAAAGTATTCAGGCAACTGGTAATACAACCCACACGTGGAGGGGCCATACTAGACTTGGTGCTTACCAATAGGGAAAGTGTTTCTGATGTTATAGTGGGAGATCATCTTGAATCCAGTGATCACCAGATAGTATGGTTCAGTATTAGGACTAGGGCTGATAAAATCCATTCAAAAGCGAGGGTCTTAGACTTTAGGACAATTAACTTTGCCAAGATGGACCAATACTTCAAGGAGTCGTTAGTGGGATAGGAACAGCTGGGGAATGTAGAAAAATAGTGGGCAAAACTGAAAGGGGATATTTTAAGGGCAACCAACATTTTTGTTAGAATGGTAAATAAAGGGAAAAGGAAAAGGAGGCTGCTATGGTTCTCAAAAGAGGTAGCTGAAAAAGTGAAGAAAAAGAGGGAGACCTTCATGAAATACAAGAGATCACAGAGAGAGGAAGACAGGCATCTATATTTGGAAAAATTGAGAGAGGCTGGCAAAGTAATCAGGAAAGCAAAGATACAAAAAGAAGAAGAAATAGCCAATGCAATAAAATGGGGGTATAAGATATTTTTCAGATAAGTTAGTGAGAGGAGGAAGGGCAAAAGTGGCATTGTCAGAATCAAGGGTGAAGAGGGTGAAATATGTAGAAGCTGATGAGGATAAAGCAGAATTGCTTAACAAATATTTCTGTTCTGTGTTTACAGATGAAGGGCCAGGAGCAGGACCTCAGAAAACACCCAGAAAAAGGAACAAAGGTGAGGGGCATCTCAAATAATTTTCACAGACTGTGTTAGTGAGGAACTAGCTAAACAAACTGGGACAAAGCGATGGGACCAGAAGGGATACATCCAAGAACACTGAAGGAACTTGGGGACCTTCTAGCAGCTCCACTGACTGACCTTTTCAATGCCTCTTTGGAGTCGGGGGTGGAGCCAGAGGACTGGAGAGAGGCACATGTAGTCCTTTTACACAAAAGCGGAAGTAAGGATGTGGTTGAAAACTACAGGCCGGTTAGTTAACCTCAGTGGTGAGTAAATTATTGGAAACGCTGCTGAAAGAGAAAATAGTTAGGTTTCTGGAGTCCAACAGATTGCAGGATCCAAGGCAGCATGGATTCACCAGGGGCAGGTCTTGTCATACAAATCTGATTGATTTCTTTGACTGGGTGACCAAGTAGTTGGACCGAGGGAGAGTCCTAGATGTGGTGTATATAGATTTCAGTAAAGCATTTGACATTGTTCCATACAGGCGACTTATAAACAAACTAATCACCTTAGGGATGGACCCTAAAGTTACTGCTTGGCTTAGAAATTGGTTAAGTGGGAGGTAACAAAGGGTACAGGTAAATGGCGTTCACTCTGAGGAGGAGGAGGTTACCAGTGGAGTGCCACAGGCAGGACCGTACCTAGCCCTGTACGAGCGGTGCGACCGCACAGGGCGCAAAGGCTTAAGGGGCGCATTTCAGCTGTCTGCTCTTGCCTGCCGCCGCCACTTTTTCTTTTCTCAGCGGCAGCAGGCAACGGCAGATAGCTGAAATGCGCCCCTTAAGCCTTCTCACGGCATGCTAAGCAGGTCTGGTCCCTCCCTCCTCTGACACGGTGTCAGAGGAGGGAGGGACAGATCTGCTTAGAGCGCCAGTGACATCCACATCGAGCACGCTTCCTCTCCCGTCAGCCTCCAGAAAGAAGCTAGATGGAGGTGCGAGGGAGGGGGGGGCGCACCCGATGTGCAAGTCGCACAGGGCACGATTTGCGCTCAGTGCGGCCCTGGCCACAGGGATCTGTCCTTGGTCCTATTCTTTTTAACATCTTTGTTAGTGATATTGCAGAAGGGATGTCAGGTAAGGTTTGCCTCTTTGCGGATGATACCAAAATCTGCAACAGAGTAGACACCCAGGATGGAGCAGATAACATGAGGAGGGAGCTAGCTAAGCTTGAAGAATGGTCTAGAGTTTGGCAGCTGAGATTTAATGCTAAAAAATGTAGGGTCATGCATTTGGGCTGCAACAATCCAAGGGAGTGGTACAGTATACGGGGTGACGTACTTTTGTCCACAAAAGAATTAGGTGTGATTGTGTCTGACGATCTCTAAGTAGCTAAATAGATAGAAAAAGCGATGGCGAAAGCTAGAGGGTTGCTTGGTTGTATAGGGAGAGGAATGGCCAGCAGAAGAAAGGAGGTGATAGTGCCTCTGTATAGTCTTTGGTGTGACCTCATTTGGAGTATTGCGTGCAATTCTGCAGACCGCACCTTCCAAAGGATATAAACAGGTTGGAGTTGGTGCAGAGGATGGCTACTAAAATGGTTAATGGTCTTCTTTATAAAGCATATGAGGACAGACCTAAGGACCTTAATATATATACCTTAGAGGAAAGGCAGGACATAGGTGATATGATTGAGATGTTTAAATACTCCATGGCATAAATGCACAGTTGCCTCTTTCGAATGAAAACAAGCTCTGCTATGAGGGGACATAGGATGAGGGTGAAAGGGGATAGATTCAGGAGTAATATGCAGAAATATTTCTTTACGGAAAGAGTGGTAGATGCATGGAATAGTCTCCCAGTGGAGGTGATAGAGATGAGGACAGTATCTATATTCAAAAAAGCATGGAAGAAACACAGAGGCTCTCTAAAGGAAAAAAGGGGACTCTTGTAGTGGGTGATATGAAAGGACAGACTAGATAGGCCATGTGGTCTTTCTGCCATCATGTTTCTATAACCATTGATGGGTTAAAAAAATTGATCAAATGATTTTCCCAGACCTTTAACACTCAGAATTTATTCTCTAAATTGTTGGGAAATGCAGTCTACTGCTGTTTTCCCTCAGGAGGGCTATATAAATAAGTAATATAGGTAGTTGGTGACTCAGCTGTTTGGGGAGGTAAAAGTGAGGCGGGACTAAGGTGTAGCAGGGCATAGTGCAACTAGTTAAAATCCTTGGGGTGGATGGCAACTGCTATGTCAGCAGTAAAGGGATTAGTAAATGTACTTTTGAACACAGCAGGGAAGAGCCCCTTCACTGTGTAGCTCTGGTGCAATTGCAACAGCTGCCTCCCCTCTAGTACTGATGGTAATATGCATACTGAATACACTCCAGGAAATAATGGACCAGAATAACACAACATATTAACCAGAACAGTATTTGCAGTATTCTGGAAATATAGGAA
This sequence comes from Ichthyophis bannanicus, assembly GCA_033557465.1. NCBI lineage: Eukaryota > Metazoa > Chordata > Amphibia > Gymnophiona > Ichthyophiidae > Ichthyophis > Ichthyophis bannanicus. The sequence continues at coordinate 95,039,443 of CM066037.1, forward strand.
GGTATTTTAACATTTGGCTCCCAGCCAGTCCTAGCCCCAAAATCCAGCATTTTTTGTTGGCTATTATTAGGGTCATTCCAGAAGCCAAAAAGACTGTATGGACGCACCGGAGAATGTGTATAAAGCAAAAACATGAACGGATGTGCCCCTGCTTGTGCACGGCTCTTGCACAGGGATGGCCACATGCAAATATAGATTTGTGAACCCCAATTCAATGTACAAAGTATCTAATCACTATTTCTTGTGTTATGTAAATCATTGCACAATCAAAATGTGTATATTAAAAATCACTGTATTGTACGATACATTATGATTCTGTAAAGTAAACCGCTGCTGATCGTAGGAAGCAGCGGTATACAAATGTTTACTAAATAAATGTTTACTAAATAAATCCACGAGGGGGTGGAAGGGGACATGGCTTTTGCTGGAGACGTGCACGCTGTATTCCGGTAACCCACGTAGCTATTTCCGGTCTCTGCCGCAGTTGTGCCTGCTAGTCGTATCAGATATGTGGAACAAAGCTAGGACTTTGCCAATTCTCTGCTGTCTTCCAGGATTCACTGTTGAAACGTGTGCTGTTGTATCCTGTGAGTTGTGTCTGTAGTTCCCCTGGCTCTGGGTCTCCCCCTGTGCTAGGCTGTGCTGCAGCTGCTGTACTGTTCAACCCCTTCTGTCTCTGTGGGTGTGTATGTGCGAGTGTGAGTGTCCCTGCAAGTGAGATTGGCACGGTGTGTGTGTACAGTAAGGTTGGAGGGTTGCATGGGAGGAGCTGGTGTTCGAATCTGCAAAGCGTGGAGGAAAGGAATGCATGGTTTGCAATGGCCATGCTGCATGAGGTAGACAGAGAAAGGAGGAGGGCAGCAAGGGGGTTACCCTATCAGAGGGTACCTGGGCTGAGAAGCCAGTACATGGACCTCACAGATGAACTAGATCTCAGCAGGTTCTGGTTTGATTGGGCAGCCATACATCAGTTGTGCCAGGAGCTGGAGTCCCAACTCAGTGCAATAACACACAGGGGACAGGCCCTGCCTGTGCATCTAAAGCTGACAACAGCACTCGCCTTCCTAGCAACAGGCACCTTTCAATCTGTGCTAGCAGCTACTGCAGGTCTGAGCCAAGCGGCAGTGTCAAAGTGCATCATACAGTGCTGTCCTGGCCCACGCCTCAGATTATATTGCATTCCCTCAGACAGTGCAACAGAGGCAACAGACAATGCTTCAATTTCACAAAGTGGCTGGGTTCCCTTCCGTGCTGGGGTTGATAGATTGCACCCATATGGCCCCCTCAATAGAGGGAGGCCGCATTCTTCAACAGAAAATCATTCCACTTTCTCAATATGCAAGTTGCGTGCAGTGCACTGGGAGAAATCACTGATGTTGTCCCAAGATTCCCAGGATCCAGCCACGATGTACACGTATTCACCCAGTCTAGGATCTATGCAAGATTTGAGGGTGGTGAAATCGCCAAAGGCTGGCTACTAGGTAAGATGATACAGAGATCCCTCGTCCCATGCCCACACAAGCCTGACCAGGGCAGCATTGCCACAAAGCAGACTGTGACAAGGCAAAGGGCATGCTTGGTCGCCTCACAGATAGCAGATGTGTACAGACCGAAATAAGCCAAGACGGGGAGCGGCATTGTATTGACAGGTGTAGCCACATGTAGGGAGCTCCTGTGAGAAATGTCAGTACACAGATATGTGGTAAAAGGAAGCCATAGCCATGGAGCAAGAGCGCAATACAGACAGCTAGCCATAGTTGCTCGTGATGTCCAGATGTACTACTACTACAACTACTGATCATTTGTATAGTGCTACAAGGCTGTACAGACACATGTAAAAGACAGTTCCTGCTCATCGGGGCCTACAATCTAGTCAAGACAGATAGTACAACAGCTGAGGACATCTAGGGGAATGGTAAGGAAACACATAGGAGACTAAGCAGATCAGGATCCAAAAGCGGCCTCGAAGAGGTGAGCTTTCAGCCTGGATTTGAAAAGGGCCAGAGATGAAGTTTGTTCCAGGCATAAGGAGCAGCAAGGTGAAAGGATCGGAGTCTGGAGATAGAAGCGACCTGCCAGAAGAGTGGAGTTTCCGCGGATGGGTGTAGGGAGAGGTAAGAGAGGAAAGGTAGTGAGGAGCAGCAGGATAAGTGCACTTATAGGTCAGTAGGAGAATTTTGAATGGGATATGGAAATGAATAGGGAGCCAGTGAAGCGACTTAAGAGGGGTTATATGAGCATACCGAAGCTGGCAGATTGAACAGATATAAGAAAAATGATAAAGAAAAATGACAGCACCCAGCCTGTTAGAATATTTCTTGATGTGGCACGGTCCACACAGGAAAAAAAGAGAGCCTTTTTGGCTATGAGATCTGAAACATTATCCCTGGGTGCTTCCTTTATGCTTCGATATCCTTGTAAATGTATAGTCAGCTATCTGAATGTGAAGTATGTGTTCTTATTACTTGATCAGTTAAGAGCTTTTTTGGATCTCAAGAAAATTGCGACTCCTGCCAGTTCTACTCCTTAAGCTTGAGTTTTGAATAGATGATCAATGGATACTCGCTTATGGCCTTGTTTCCATATTATATCTTATTTCTTTGTTTATTCCACTATATTTCTCTTCGCCCCCATTTTTTTTCTTTTTGTAGGCTAATGGGTGCTGGTGGTTTTGATTTGTGAGGTCTTCTATGTCAGATCTCGGTTACCTTGATGTATTTTCCTTGTATGATTTAGTAATCCACTGGTATTCATATTTCTTTTTACGAGTGTATGCTTGTTACATCTTTTTTTCAAAATAAAAAAATTAAAAATAATAATAAAATAAAATGACAGCACCCAAGGGTTATCTGTGATCTGTCATCTATAAAGGGCCCAGCAAAATGTTGCCAGCTAACAGACACCACACAGAACTTGACTGTATCCTTCCCCAGCAATGAAATACACCTGACCCCCAAGCAGTAACCCTGTGGCGAGAAGGGAAAGGTAAAGCACAGGATGCACCAGATCTACTGTCCATAAAACAATCCATACTGGCCAGCCTCAGTACCTCGCTGATCTCACCCAGGTTCACCTCCCTGCACGTACCCTCCCGTGCTATCCACAATGACCGCTTGGCCCTTCCATCCCCAGCCCGGGACTGACGAGATTACACTCGTCACTCTGCTTTTTTCTTTCTTGGGCCTGCCCTGTGGAATTCTTTTCCTTTCCTGCCTCCCCACCAAAAACTCCTACCCCTGGTTTAAATTCCTCCTAAAAACCCACCTCTTCTGCAAGGCCTTTGACCTTCCTCTCTCTCCTACCTAGTTGTGCGATGATAGTCCACTTTGTACTTTCGCTGTCTCTTATCTTGTCTCTCCTGTCACAAATTGGCGTTCCTTTCTCTTTTTTAACGCAGCTTATGAGTTTTTATTACTCTGTAAACCGCTCTGACACTTCAGCCTGGGCGGTCTAACAAGCAATGTAATAAAGATAAAGTATTTCATAGGCCCTGTAACAACCAATCCTTCTCTGTTCGTCAAAGAGCTGAGTCCCCTGCTGGGGTGATGGATGCCAAAAATTATACTCAGTCCAAGGAGACACGTATTTCTCTCTAGTGATATGGCTCATCAAGGATCTAAGTGCCACCATCTCACTGGGTGTGATCCTGCTTCTCCTACATGTTGTGTTCACACCGTTTCTCAATTGGCCTTGCCACACATCTGTGGTGTAAGAGAGGTGTGGAAAGGCCAATTGAGACACAGTGTGAATACCACATGTAGGAGAAGCAGGATCATGATGTGTGCGAGTGTGGTCAGCAATAGAACCCAGTAAGATGTTGGCACTTAGACCCTTGATGAGCCACATCACTAGAGAGAAATACGTGTCGTACATCGCCATACAAGTAGCCAGGACTGGCAAAAGGGAGACACCTCCAGTAAGTAGCTGACAGTGAGATAGAAACCATGACCCAGGATGTAAGGACTGCAGCAAGGCAAATGTAGAGGCAGCATGTTAAGGATGAAAGCAACATGAAATGGCAGACTACAGGTTGCTGTATAGTTCAGCACCAGAGACAAAAAGTATACATCTTGGTCATGATAGCAAAGGCGGGACAGCAGTGACATCTGTGTGTTCTCCCTCATGTCTATTCAGGTGACAGAGGATACCCCCTGAGGCATTGGCTACTGACCCCCATAGTGCATCTCGGCTCGCAAGCAGAGGAGTGGTACAACAGAGCACACAGGAGCACCAGGGGATAACAGAGAGGACATTTGGGCAACTGAAGAGCCGCTTCAGATATCTTGATAGCTCAGGAGGGGAACTCTTGTTCCCCTCCTGAGCAAATGTGTGCAAACTATTCTTGACATGCTTTACAACTATGCCCCTACAGTGAAGGCAACCCCTGCCAGATGCACCAGACATACCCATTGATGATGCAGATATCGATATGGAGGTAGTTCCACAAGTGGACATTGGGCAAGCATATTGAAGGAGAGCAGCAGCAAGAGAAAACCTCATACAGAGATATTTCACATGAAAGTGCATTTATTAAAGTGTGTGAATTACATAAGACATTTGATTCCTTGGATTCCAGCACCTAGCCCTTCCATAGAAGTCTTACTCCTTCCCCTGCACCCCCACCCTTGCCCACCCACTCCCCCTCACCTCTTATACCCCCACAGCCAAATCCCTGTTTACCCATCATACTCCTCACTCACCCCAACTCCAAAAAACCTTAGCTCCCACCACATATCCCACCGTCTCTCACACTCACCAAACACCATACCCCTTCCCTCATACAACAAACATTGGCACAGCAATCCCATTGCAGGGCACACACACTTAGCCCTCCTGTTACTGGCCTATGAGTTGGCCTGTCTACGGCCCCTCCCCCTGACAGAGGGTAATGCACAAGGGCTTGGGTAACAATAGTGGTTGAGGTGGAGGGTGGCATGCTACTGGAATCCAAGGAGCTGTCACTCTGGCTACCCACCTCCTGAATAGCTTCATAGAACAGTTGGAAGGTCTTGACAGGCCCCCTGCCCTGAGGAACAGGCCCCAGAATATGGGAGGGCTGTAAAGTGGCAAAGACTAATATAGAGGCATGCCTTATGGTTGCATTGATTGTGATGGTGTGTGTGGTGCCATTGGTAGATTTGGGCACAGCCATAGTTGTAACAGTGGTAGGGATGCATGAGGCGTCAGCTGGAGAAGAATCACCACAGCCATAGGTCCTGGTTGTGGGCACTGGCTGGTATGTGCATGATGAGGCTGCCCCAGGGACATGGACTGGGCATGTGTGGGTCTGGCAGAGCTCTGTAAGACACTCCATCAAAGTTTCTCTCAGGAGGCAAATAGATTCATTCAGGAACTGTATGGCTGCAAGCTGGCCCCCATGCAAGGAAATGGTTTGCTGTAAGAGCTCCAGCATCGCCCTCCCCTGTGCCTGATGTGCCCCATTCGGGGTCAGTAGCTTCTCGGCACACAGGATCGGCTTCCTGGAGGACCCCCTAACTGCTGTGTGGCTCCTGGTTATCAACCGTCTGCCTTGCCTGATGAGATGGTGATGGAATGAGCAACTCTAAATCTCCACCTCCTGTCTCCACAGCTTCCTGCAGCTGCCTGCTGTGGTCCAAAGCATCCTGGTGGTCCCCCTCCTGGGCACTGGCCTGCACACTCCCCACAACAGAGAGCTCTCCAGCAGAGGTGGCTGTATCCTGGCAATTGTTTGACGTCAATGCATCTACAGGGGTTGTGCTTGGATCTGGGTCACAGCTCAGAGCAGCAGCATCATCAGCCCTTGTGAATGCACAGAGCACTTATGTTAGGCACAAGGTATGATCGACCTATCAGCCACAGAGGGATGTCAGTGTATTAGTTATCAAGATGACACAGTTGACCCCCATAGGAACAGACCGAAATTGCTAGATGGGGGCTGCTGTCCCATTGTGCAATACTGCTCTCCAAAAAAAGAGGCAGATCACAACAGTTTCTCACAGACCACACAATTTGCAATCAAATCTCCATATGTATATTCTACACCACAGCATCTATATGCCCTAAGCAGGGCTCAAACCCCCAAATCTCAGATGGTATGGCAGGCACTCTGACAACTGAGCCATGGCAGATTCCCACTGCTGTACTCCCCAAACATCTGTGACTGAGCACCCTTGCTGTGCCCACATTGGTAGCTCTATACTGCAGAGGAGTGGAGAGCACTGCGTGCGTGGCAAGCCCAGAATGGCACTGCCACCTGGTTTTGAGATTTACTCACAACAGTAACATTTTACCATGAAATGCAATCAAGCATTGGCTAATTGGAAGTATAGGTATGCCCTTACAGCCACAAAACCATAGCCTCATCCTGTTTGTTCTGTCACTGATGAACGAAGCGGATATGTAGTGGGGCCATTACATTTCTCATATCATTCCCTGTAACATGCTGCCTCTGCACTGCAATGAAAAGAATGTTGGGAAGGGATATAGAAATGTATCCGAAACACACAGCAGGAAGCAGCAGTACTAGGCCCAAGGCCTCACTGCTCGTCTGATATCACTCTGAAGGGCAGACCACACAAACCCTGTGCGACCCAGGACACAAGAATGTAACTCAACGGCACAGAGAGGTTATGTGGATCAGTCAAAATGGTGCGTTGGGGACAGTGGCTCTGCTGCCAACTTAGTGGCTGTAGTACTGCAACGGATAAGGTCTGAGACCATGCTTTGACACACGACTGTAATGACAGGTTAATAGTTTCAGATGATGCAGGACATCTTCTTTTGTACCCCCAAAACACACCTCTGTCTGGGTCAGCAGACATCTCCCCCCTCACTTCCTATGTGAAATGTCAACTCCAATATACCATATCAGGGACCTTCATTCTACTGCATCGTTGGTATAACATAACCAGAAACATAATACGGGCCCAAAAAGAACATGATGTGTTTGCACAAAAGCCTTGTCCTGCACACCTGAACAGTAGCAGAGAGGCTATGTGGAGGTACCATGCCCAAGGGTAGCAATACTGTAATCATGTGACAACCTCCCATCACTCTTTCCTCAGAGCCCTGCAAGGACAAGTCATGTGTCGGAAGGTATAGGGCTGTAAGTGGAACAGGAGTGTGGTGATTGAACATAAGAAATGCCATACTGAGTCAGACCAAGGTCCATCAAGCCCAGTACCCTGTTTCCAAACGTGACCAATCCAGGTCACACGTACCTGGCAGGTTCCACAAAGCTTGTCCAGGGGTAAACAGTGGATTTCCTGGGTCCTCTTTAATAATGGTTTATAGACCTTTCCTCCAGGAACTTGCCTAAACTTTTTTAAACCCAGTAACACTAACGGTTTTTACTACATCCTCCAGTAACAAATTCCAGAGTTTGATTATTGAGTGAAAATATATTTTCTCTTAAATGGATTGCATTGTAGTTTCATTGTGCGTCCTCTAGTTTTTCTACTTTTTGATAAACAACCTATCTATGTTTACCTATTCTACTCCATTCATTAATTTATAGACCTCTATCATATCTCCCCTCAGCCATTTCTTTTCCAAGTTGAAAAAACCCTAACCTTTTAAGCCTTTCCTCATAGGGACATCCTTCCATCCCCTCCCAGCCAGTCAGGTTTTTAGGATATCCACAATGAATATGCACAAAAGAGATTTGCATACAATGGAAGCATATTCATTGTGGATATCTGAAAAAAGACAGCTGGCTAGAGAGGCCCCAGGACAGGTTTGGGAATCCCTGCCTTGGGGGGGGGGGGGGTGTCAGAGGTGCATGGTGTGAGATGGCATTGTAGCAGACTCAGTAAACTATTTCATTCCACAGTTACCTAGTAAAGCACAACTGTGTGTGATACGTCTGCATGTGATATCATTTGAACACTGTTGTAATGTGATCTTATTCTTTTCTAGCTAGAGATCACACTGTATCTGCGGCCGATATAAATCATGTCTTGCAACTACAGTGCATTTCATTAGATGACAGCAGTTCATGGTGCCATGAGTTGGTGGAGTGTCAGGCACTGTGACTAGAATCCACCCGCAACTCCACTTTCTATTTCCTTCGTCCATCACTATGGAATGAACTACCCCTGACCTCTACCTCAAATCCTCCTACAGTAAGTTCAAATCCCTGCTCAAAACTCACCTCTTTCAGTTAGCTTTTGAGCTACCGCTCTCATGTCCTTAGCCTTCCTGACCTCTCTCTCCTCTGACCCTGCCCTCCCTTGGTATGACTGCAATTTCTTTCCCATCAAGCTATGGCACTGCTTTTTCTGTTTTCCATTTCCAAGTTTTGCTTTTAATTGTACACCACCCTGATGCAACTAGTGAAGGCTGATATATCAAAACTATAACTATTGAGACCTTCTTCCACCTAACACTGATCTCCTCACATGGGCTGGGGGCCTGTGCAGCTCTTCGATAGGGTACTGGTACATTGTGGGCCAGATGTGGCAGCTCAGGCACATGGCATGTTTGCAGGGGTGGCTGAATTTCCATGACTGGACATGTTGCGAGATGTGCAGTACTCCTGTAGATCACACAACATGTGACCGTAATAGGCACCAGACTTGCAGATCATCTGCATGATAATGGACGGTGTGGCAGGGCTGGATTGCATGGTGTCTTGATGGCTCATGTGTTTGATGTGTGTGCTGTACTGCAGAGGTCAGGGATTTCGGTACAGGATGACTTGGAAAAGGCAGGGGAGGACATATGTGAGTTAAATACCATTTGCTTTTGCACATTTCAACAGTGCCTCTGTAGTTTGGTCACATACCTATTCACACAAGTGACCATCGTGATGTTCATTCCAATGGGGGCACATCTTGGATACCATAGGCAGACCTGGTGATCGTTACTTCCTGCCTCTACCTGGTCAAAGTAAAAAGTGCTGGCATCTGTCTGTCAGGGACCAGATGTTAAGGGATTTTCATTGCCCTCATGGGCTGCCTTCTCCTCACATCCCCATGTGTCTTGCCATCTGGCCTGTGTCCACAGCACTGTATATGTCCCCTGGATCTCCGTGGTTCTGCTTTGAATCAGTGACCTTGTTCACGGCATCCGTCTCTTTCTCCCTCCCCTCTATTGCCCCCATGAGCATGTCTCCCCCTGCATATCTCTAGTAGTGCAGTGACACTACATGGACAATGTGGGCGGTTGCATAGGGCGGACACTTCGGGGGGGGGGGGGTGACACAGGCTAGGCACTAAAGCTAACTGGTATATGGTGAGTGCCAGAAGGGTTGGACAGGTTAAGGTCTACCTAGGAAGCCTACATCTTGGACAAGCAACAAGCTCTAGGACCAGCCCTGCTCCTGTGACCTCTCTTCTCATGTCACTTCAGTGGCTCCCTATCATTTTCTACATCCTGTTCATACTTCAACTGACCAACAAGTGCAGAGTTGATGCTGGCATTGGGAAAAAGCATGCATGTATGGGGGGTCACCGATGGGGAGAAAGCATGTCTGGGGGAGGGGGGGCTGACTCTCCCATTGAGAAGAAGAGGGCAATGATGCCTGACTGAAGACCGAACACAATTTAGGACAACTATCAAGAGGATCACCATGAGTTGTCACCGACTCAACGGCACTTAACAACATACACGGTCTACATATATTGCACACATCCCGTGAACCTCAACATTTATAATATCATTTCTCACAAGGTGTCACTGGGTCCCACTTATCTCAGCACTTGTAATATCATCAACTGATCCCCATCGCATACAAAAATGCATAACAAAAGAAATGATAATTACACTTACCTGGTAATTGTAGTTCCTTGAGTGATGACAGTTCAGTCCTCTACCTCTGGGTTGTCAATCTCCTCCTGCAGCTTGGAGACTGGTATGTCAAATTGATGACATCACTGGATATAGCCTGCTGTAGTCTCTCTCTCCTCCCAGTGTGAACTATTAACAAAGCAGACTCAAAGGAGCAAAAAATAAGTAGCCAGCAAAGAACAAAGCTTGTTACAACATTAAACTAAAACTAAAACTAGAGTCACTCCCCCCTTCTCAACAAGGCTTTCTTACACCCTGCCCTGACAGAGGGAACGCGAAAAACACTTTTTTTAAAAAAATTTTTTTACTACTCCAGACCTACCTGTAACACTCCTCTTATGCAAGTCTTCCTGAGCTCTCTCCAGTAACCTGGGTGGGACGGAGGACTGAACTGTCGTCACTCAAGGAACTACAATTACCAGGTAAGTGTAATTATCATTTCCTTATCGTTCCTCCAGTTCAGTCCTCTACCTCTGGGAAGTACCAGAGCAGTAATCAGTGGGTGGGCCCCTTCAAGCCGGCAGATAAGACCGCCGACCCGAAACGGGCATCACCAGAAGCCGCGACGTCCAGCCTGTAATGCTTACTGAACGTATGTAGAGACGACCAAGTTGCCGCCCTACAAATTTCCCCCGACGGAACCAAACTGTGCTCTGCCCATGAACACGCCTGCGCTCTAGTGGAATGCGCCTGCAACCCCCTGGGCACAACTCGCCCCTGAATCAAATAGGCAGAAGCAATTGCCTCTCGAATCCACCGGGCAATGGACGCTTTAACTGCTGCCTCACCTTTGCGTACTCCCCCAAACACCACGAATAACCGCTCGGACTTACGAATCGACTGTCACCTTCAAATACTGACGCAACGCTCTCTTCACGTCCAGACCATGGAGCCCCCGATCCAATCCCCGCCCTCCCGAGTCCCCAGGACGGGCAGGCAGACCGCCTGATTCAAATGAAAGGGAGACACCACCTTAGGCAGAAAGGATGGCACTGGCCGCAAGACCACCTTTTCCCTAGAAAAGGATAAGAAAGGTTCCCTACACGACAGTGCCTGCAACTCCGAAATGCGCCTCGCCGAACAAATTGCCACTAGGAACACCATTTTCAGCGTTAAGTCTTTCACGGACGCTAGATGCAAAGGTTCAAACGGCGGCCGGGATAACGCCGCCAAGACGATATTAAGATCCCAAGGCAGAATGCACACCCGCTGCACTGGCCTCAGCTTAGAGATCGCCTTAAGGAAACGACACACATCTGGGTGAATCCCCAAGGGCACCCCCTTGACTCTGCCACGGTAACAGGAAAGGGCCGCCAACTGGACGCGCAAGGAACTTGCTGCTAGCCCCTTTTCAAACCATCTTGCAGAAACTCCAATGCCAAAGACACCGAAACAGTAGCCGCTCGCACCTGGTGCCAAGAACACCAATCCTCAAAGATACGCCAGACCTGCACATACGCCAAAGATGTTGACCGTTTCCGAGCTCTAAGCAAAGTCGACACCACCGCGGACGAATAGCCTTTCTTTCTCAGCTTAGCCCTCTCAATGGCCAAACCGTAAGCGAGAACCAATCCACCTGGGGCATGAACAGCGGCCCCTGAAGCAACAGGTCCGCCCTCGCTGGGAGCCGCCAAGGCTCGCCGTCCAGGAGACGCACAAGGTCTGCGTACCATGGACGCCTGGGCCAGTCGGGCGCTACCAGGAACAACCTTCCCGGATGAGCCCCGATCTTTTGTACCACCCGGCCTATCAATGCCCATGGCGGAAAGACATATAGAGGACCTTCCGTCGGCCACCGATGCAGCAGCGCGTCTATGCCCTCCGACATCTGTTCTAGCCATCTGCTGAAGAACCGGCTCACCTTTGCCGACTGGAATGTCGCCATTAGATCCATTATCGGAGTTCCCCAGTGAACTACTATCTGTGCGAACACATCGGGATGCAACTCCCACTCCCCTGCATCCACTTGCACCCGGCTGAGAAAGTCCTCTGTGACATTGTCCTTGCCTGCAATGTGCGCCGCCGAAATCGCAGGCAATCGCTGCTCTACCCAAGCGAACAACTGGTCTGCCTCTGCTTCCATCGTGGCACTTCCCGTGCCGCCCTGCCGATTGATGTAGGCGACCGTGGACGAGTTGTTGGAGAGCACACATACTGGGTGACCGAACAACAATGCCTCGAATGCCTGAAGAGCCCGTGTCACCGCTCGGAGTTCCAAACGGTTGATCGACCAAGAGGCCTCTAAGGGAGACCACAGTCCCTGCGCAAACTGGCTCCCGCAGTGCGCTCCCCAGCCCACTAAGCTGGCATCCGTCAACAATGGGAGCCACTCCGGCTGTTCCAGAGGCATGCCCGCTGCCAACGCCGACCGGCACAGCCACCAACGAAGCGATCGCCTGACCTCCATCGGACATGTTAGTCGCTTGCTCAGCGGATCGGCCTGATGCGACCAACGGCGCAGAAGTGCTCTTTGCAGAGGCCGCATATGGACCTTGGCCCATGGCACCACTTCCAACGTTGCCGCCATTGTTCCCAGCACTCGGAGATAGTCCCACGCCGTCGGAGCTGAGACTGACAAAAACTGGCGAATCAGTTCTCTCAATGCTTCGGCCCTCCTGTTTGGCAGAAACACCTGTCCCTTCTTCGTGTCGAAGCGTACCCCAAGGTACTCGAGATCCTGGGAAGGTTTCAACTGACTCTTTTTCGGGTTGACCACCCAACCCAGATCTTGCAAGAACTTCACTACTCTGTCCGTCACCCGAATACTTTCCTCCTCGGACTTGGCCCGAATCAACCAATCGTCGAGATAAGGGTGAACCAGAATTCCTTCTCTGCGCAACGCTGCCGCCACCACCACCACCACCACCACCACCACCATGATTTTGGTGAAGGTTCGCGGCTCCGTCGCTAAGCCAAAGGGCAACACTTGGAACTGATAATGACCCCAAGGTAGGGCAAACCTTAGGAACTTTTGGTGAGCTTCTCGGATAGGGATGTGCAAGTACGCCTCTGTAAGATCCAGAGACGTCAAGAACTCTCCCCGACGCACTGCCACTATGACGTACCGCAGAGTCTCCATCCGAAAATGCGGCACCCGTAGGCAACAATTTACAGCCTTCAGGTCTAAAATGGGTCGCAGTGTTCCGCCCTTCTTTGGCACCACGAAATAAATGGAGTACCGACCCGTGCTGGATTCGGCTTCCGGTACTTCGACCACCGCCCCCAGCTGGAGCAGCCTGTCCAAAGTACCGCGAACCGCTGCGGTTTTCCTGGGCCCTCTGCACGGCGACCAAACCAAGGAATCCTTGACGGGTCGAGCCAACTCCAATGCATAAGCCCTGTTGAATGATCTCTAACGCCCATTGACCGGATGTGATGCGGGTCCAAGCAGAAAGAAACTCCTGAAGCCGCCCGCCTATGGGAGGCCCTTCCACCGGGACCCGCCTCGCTTCATTGCGACTTACGGGTTGCAGATGCGGGAGGCGAAGAGAAACTTCTATTCGCTCCCCGGAACCCGCAAAACCCCCTGTGCGCGAGCTGGAAACCGGCCCCTTTGGTAACTCCCAAATCTCACCGACCGAAACCTACGAAAGTCCCGAAACTGCCCCCGAAAGGCTTGCACTGACTTCCCCTGTTTCGGCTTATCCTCTGGGAGTCTACCTGCCTTGGATTCTCCCAGATCCTTCACCAATTTATCCAAGTCTTCGCCAAAGAGCAAGCCACCCTTAAAAGGGAAGCTTGCTGAGACGAGACTTAGATGGTCCATCCACTGCCCAGTTCCGTAACCACACAGATCGGCGGGCGGCCACCACTGACGCTGTGCTATTGGCCAGCGCCCTGATTAAGTTGTAATGTACATTAAGTAGGCCGCTCCAGACTCTAGCCGATCCAGCTCCTTGACCTCCTCGAGATCCAGGTGGGGAGACTGACGCAACCGCTGGACCCATCGTAGACATGCTCTGGCCACCCAAGCCCCACAGATGGAGGCCTGCAGAGAAAGAGAGTCCGCCTCAAAGGTCTGCTTCAGCAAACCATCTACCTTGCGGTCCTGAGTATCCTTTAGGGCCGCACTACCCTCCACCGGAATAGTGGTCTTCTTCGTAACTCACCATACCCCATAAACGAACCAAATGCAATCAACGAACCTGCAACAGAGCCTTCGAACTATACGCACCATCCCTCTGGAACTCTCTACCAAGCCACATCAGAAATAACAGAGACCCTTTATCATTCAGGAAACAACTAAAAACCGCCTTATTCCAGGAACACCTCGGAACTGAAACCACCACCAGCCACTGACTACCTCCCCCCGGAACATATGTTCTAAAGAGCCTGTAATACAATGTCTATGTCCCAATTATTTGCTGAAATCATTAATGTTGGCCCCCTGGTGATAGCCCCTACCCCTGAGTTTGATCACTTGATTGTCGCCCCCCCCCCTCCAATGTTACACGGCTTTGACCCGGTGAAAAGCGGAATATAAATACAGCTAAATAAATAAAATAAATAAATAAACAAACAGCCGCAACCACCCGGGGCGCCCGGAATCGGTCCTTATCCTTATCGGCCAGTGGATAGTCTATTCATTGTCCATATGCCACGTAGTCCCGCTTCTGGCCGATCCCACTCTTCTTGAATCATCTTGTCCACTACCCGATGAACCGGAAACACCACCTGCGTTTGCCGCACCGCCTGAATGACGGGATCCTCAACCTCGTCCTCCACCGCCGTCGGCGTAGCCAGATTCAACATCTGCAACGTCTCCAAGATCAAAGCCGCAAGCTCCTCTCTGCGGAACACTCTAACAATTTTAGCCTGATCCTCGGGCTCCGGAATCTCTCCTTCCTCCAGATCCTGTGGGCCCTCCTCCAGATCCCAATCCGTGTCATGGAGCTGAGGCCACTCGTCTTCCAGCGATGGTGAATCCTTCATTCTCGCTCGTTTAGGGACTGGCGGTTCCCTGCTAACCTCTACAGCCGCGTCCTGCTGAACAGTACCAGCTAGCATTTCGGAATCTGACCTCTTCCCCTGGCGTCGTAGACAGAAGGCCTGATGCATCAGCAAAATAAAAATCAGGGCTGAAATCCCCGAGACCCGATGCCTGCGCCGCCAGAGAAGTGTCAGAGGGTCCTGCCAGGTCCTCTAACACCGGCCCTTGCGCCGGCGAATGCGGGGAGTCCACCCTCACCCCTACGGACGCTCCCTGCGACTCTGGTATCTCCTTGACGTCCATCTGCTGTTCCACCGTGGACGAGAGGGTTGCACAGCCCCGGCACACCCCTGTATCGGCCACTGTGCCCCTTCTAGTGCCACACACAATGCAAAGAGACCTTGCTGCCATCAAGCTAAGCAGCAACTGTCCCAGGGACGTTTCTCAAGGTTTCTTCTTTTTTTTTTTTCCAAACAACTATAACAACAGTTAATTAAGTGACTCCCAGCCTATCTCCCCGGACGTCAGAGCCACACGAAGTCCTCCTCCCTCTTTGAAACGGGACCGGGAAGGAGACCCCCAGCAAACCTCTAAAAATTAAGAACAAGGAGGAAAAACAAACCAAAACAAGAAGAAAAGGGAAGAAAAATAGATGAAAAACCCCAAATGATCTCCCCTCGCCTTATCGGAACTCAGAGACTCGAAATTCGCTGTTACACGCGGTTTTACCTGCACAGCTAAAATGGCCGCCGAGAACCAATGTTCCCTCTAATTTTCTGTATGCTGTGTGCACATAAAATATCAGCTGTGCAGCTTTTGAAGGAAGGTTAAATTTTTGTGCACCACATAACGACACTTGGAGTTATATACTTTAAAATTTGACTACACGTCAGAATACAGTATGTACACCACATTGATTGCACTAGAAAATATTGTAGAACTTGTGAAAACCGTAAATACACAACAACTTTTAAATTTTAAGATGTCTGTGTTGTTTTCTATCAGAATCAGAACTGTAATTTTTGTGCGCTCTGTTATAAAGTATGTGCGCTCGCTCGGCGAGGTGTGTGCGCGCGCACACGCACACAGCTTAGAGGGAACAGTGCCGAGAACGCCGGCAAGCCAAAAAGGGCGCCAAACTGCCCCGCGGCTTGCCGGCGCTTGAGGAACAACACTCTCGCTAATATAGGCCACCTGCCCCGGTGAACCACTTACCGGGCCGAGCCTCCGCTTCTCCCGAGTTCTAAAAAAAAGAAAACCTGCCGGGACCAGTGCCGGCTCTCTAACGCTGCTGCCTATACCGACTGAAACTGCTAAGCCGGAAAGGCAGGCACTACATCCCGAATAAGAGACACAGACAGTGAGAAGGGCTCTCCACCGTACAGTCCGGGGCGAGAGAACCTCTGGGCCACCGCAGGGGAAACTCAACTCGATGTCCTGAGCCAGTACCCCTCAATAAATGAACAGAATGCAGGGCCAGGGAGCAAGAATGCCGACAGCTAGCCTATAGTGTTTTTTTTTTTTTTTTTAAAGATACAGTCCTTAATATTACCAGTAAATTGCCAATTACAAATTCCAACCCTATCCTATTAGCTCCTTATTAATTCCAGCCCTTCCACAAGGCTTGTCAAGTCTTCCTGCTGCATGGAGACTGGTCACACTGGGAGGAGAGAGATACTACAGCAGGCTATATCCAGTGATGTCATCAATTTGACATACCAGTCTCCAAACTGCAGGAGGAGATTGACAACCCAGAGGTAGAGGACTGAACTGGAGGAACGATAAGGAAATATCACATATTACATGTATTGCACACAATCCTTATGCCTTAAACCTTGGACCCCCTCACAAAAAACATATTTATATAGCATATACATGCTGTACATATATTGCCCACATCTCTTGAATCTCAACACTTATAGTTTCTCAAGGGTGTTGAGGATTTTTTGTGATGGCCCAAGGGTTTAAGGCATAAGGGCTGTGTGCAATACATATAATATGTGGTATATTTATTTTATTTATTTATTTATTACAGTTTCTTATATACCGCGCTATTTAGAATCAGCGCGGTTTACATCATAACAACGACCATAACGACAAACTGTCAGGTTTTACATTGAACAGGAGTACAAACTTGGATAACTGGGTTAACTATATACATAATCTATCTACACTGCAGTGTGAGGGCATTTCTAGATTGGGTCATTTCTTGGAGGGGATATCTAGTTCAGTTGCTGTCTGGGAAGTATTGGCAGAAAAGGTATGTTTTGAGAGCCTTCCTGAACTGATATAGATTGGTAATGGTTCTAATGTTGGGGGGTAGGGTGTTCCAGCATTTTGGGACATAAAAACTGAATGCCCTGTTTGTGGTGTTCGTGTTGGACTTTGTCGAAGCCTTTGGTATAGCTAGCAAGTTTACAGCTGATGTTCTTCTTGATCTGTTGGGGGGGACCATGTGGATTAGATTCGTGAGTGAGAGGGATGAGGTGCCTTTGATTGCCTTAAATGCTAATAAAAGGGATTTGAAGGTGATTCTCCCGTGAATTGGTAGCCAGTGCAGTTGTTTGAGAATAGGAGTCACGTGGTCGTTTCTGGATGCACCGTAGAGGACCCTAGCTGCGGCATTCATGGCCAACTGTAAGGGGGTTAGTGTGGATTGGGGGAGACCTTGTAAGATGGCATTTGCAAAGTCAAAATGCGGCAGGATCAGCGCTTGATATATGGTACGGAAATCGTCTGGGTCCAGCAGGGAGCGTAGGTGTTTGAGGGAGCGGATTTTGAAGTAGATGGCTTTGACTACGCTGCTTATGTGGCGTTTCATGTCTAGATGTTGGTCCAGGGTAACTCCCAAATATTTTATTGCATCTTTAGTTTGCAAATCGGCTTCCTTGACACTGACGTGGGACGGGGGCGTAAAGTTGGAGTCTCTGGAGATGAAAAGGACCTCTGTTTTTTTATGCTGGATACGTAGGTTCTGTGTCTGGAGCCATGTTGAAACTGCATTGAAACAATCTGTGAGTGGGGTCAGGTCCATGTGGGTTGTGGAGAAAGGCATGTATAAAAGAATGTCATCTGCATATATCATGCAGTTTACGTTGAATGACCTTATGATATTGCATATGGGCTGCATGTAGATATTGAAGAGTAAGGAGGATAGTGAGGATCCTTGAGGTACCCCTTGCTTTTGATGGAAGTGGCTAGACTCTTCTGATCCAGACTTCACATATTGCCATCTATCGTCCAGATAAGACTTACACCATTTTAGTGCATTGTTGCAGACACCCTTTTCTTTTAGTCTTTCAAGGAGGATTTCATGACTCACGGAGTCAAATGCCGCGGCGATGTCTAGGAAAATGAGGACAAAACCTTGATGGATGTTGTCAATTCCTGTGATGATATTGTTGAATAGACCAGTAAGTAGTGTCTCAACCCCATGATGTTCTCTGAACCCATGTTGGCAGTTATCTAAGGGAGCAACAGAGTCTATGTGATCTTGAATTTGCCGTTGTGCTTCTTTCTCAATTATTTTGGCTAAGATGGGGATGCTAGCTATTGGTCGATAGGAGTCAACCCTTTGGGGGTCCAGTTTGGGGTTTTTCAGTAATGGCCTAATGGAAGTCTGCTTGAGTGAAGTGGGAAAATAGCCTGTTGTAAAGGAGAGTTTCATTATATTTGCGATGACAGGACTGAGCACATCACGTAGCTCCTTGGTCCAAAAAGCTGGACATGGGTCGGTCTGTGCAGTGGAGGTGTTGAGTGATGCTATGGTGTTCTCAATACATTTATTGGATGGTGTGGAAAAAAAGTTAAGTGGAGAGAGGTCCGCCGGTTCTTGATATTGGACTGCTGAGACCTTGTTAGTTTGTACAATCTTGGATTGCAGATAATCAGCGAATTCTTGTGGGTGTATGTTGATGTGTTGCTCGGGTGATGGTTCCTTTGAGAGGGATTTGACCAAGTTGAAGAGGTCACGAGGTTTATTCAATGATCTCTTTAGGGTGTCAGTGTGATATTGTCTCATTCTGGTAGAGATTGTTTCTCGATGTATTGCAAGGTGGGTTAGGTATGCGGTCTGATCTTCCGGTGAGCGTGATCGGCGCCATCGGCGTTCGAGTCTACGTAGTTGCATGAGGGAAGCGCGTAGCTCAGGAGAGAACCAGGGGGAGGATCTTCTTTTCGCTCTTGCTGTATTTTTAGGGTTTGGGTGTTGTGAGATGGCAAGCAGGCTGGAATTCCAGCAAGAGATTAGTTCATCAAGGTCAGGTGTTGTTTTGTTGATGAGTGATGGGGTCTCCGAAAGGATGAGTTCCCTATCGAAGGGGTGGAAGCATCTAGTGGAAGTTCGAGAGGTGATGTTCGTGGGTTGGCTTCTGTTCAGCTGGTCATTGTTGCTGGGAATCTGGATAATGATCAATTTGTGGTCGGACCAGGGTACATCCACGACTGATGTTGGCAGATTGTGGCTTTTGTCCTTGACTGGATGTGGCACAAAAACCATGTCCAGAATGTTCCCTTTTGTATGTGTGGGTTCATTTATGATTTGTTTGAGACCCAGGTTTTCCATTGCATCAAGGAACGCATTTGCGTGGTTTTGGTGTAGCGATGGGAGATTGAAATCACCCATTATCCAATTTGGTTTGTTGGGAGTGCGGGTGTTAGCTGCAAGGTCGATGATGGTTGGAAGGTCAACTGGAGAAGTAGATGGTGTTCTATATAACAGGGTAAGGGAGCATTGTTGGTTAGCAACAGAGAGGGTGTCCAGGCTGTTTGTGCTAGAAGAGTCCACAATCTGGAAGTTGAGGTCTGATTTGGAGATTATGAGCACCCCTCCTCCTTTTTTGTTTTCCCTATGTCTCGTGTGTATGGAAAAATTGGGGGGAAGTAGTTGATTGAGGAGGACGTTGTCTTCTGGTGATAGCCATGTTTCTGTGATCATGAGGATCTCAAGGTCATAGAAGGAGATTGTGTCAAGGACAACAGGCCATTTTTTGCGGATGGAACGTGCGTTGATGATGGCACATTTTAGGGGTCGGCATCTCAAAGGTTTTTCTTGGTTGGGTGTATTGGATAGTTGGAGTGCTACATGTATCAGGTGGGAGTGGCGTGGGTAGGTGTTACTTCCTGGGTTGACGTAAGGGGGACTATTCCATCTTTTGCCATGGCTATTCAGGATTGGAATCCTGCCATGTGGTATGTAGAGAGATTGGGAGGTTCCAAGCCAGTGGGTGAGGAGGTAGAGGCTAAGAATGACAGCGACCTGGAGGGCCATTCTGAGGGTTTGGATTGTGTGTGAGACACTGTAATTAGGAGGTGGGGCAGTGCAAAAGTATGGTAGTACCCCGCAGTTATGTGGTATAGTACAGTGGTGAGAATCTTATGTACAGAATCTTATGTACAGAGGAGTAATTATATGAGAGCGCACAATCGAGCAGGTACAGTTTACATGCAAGATATTGATTAACTTTACAGAGAGAGTGCAGTATTGCAGTAATGTGGTGAACACCGTAAGAAGTGCAAAGCTGGCAGTTTAAATTAACTTCCAACTGGCAAAATTGTATTGCTAAGATAGTATCTAATACGTTATGATGCTGATGCTATCGGGTTACTTTGTAAGATAATGTGGCTTACAATAGATGGAGATATTGAGCAAAAACACATTCTCACAGTTCAGATGTTGGTAGAACGCTGGAATCTTGGTCAGGCGTCCGGCAGTTAGGTCACTGGTGAGGTATCTGTTGTGCCGCCTCTCGTGCTCCGCCTAAGGGCCACGCCAAAGGGCCCTCTGGCGCGGGCCCGCCAGTCGCGGTCGCGCCTGCTGACGCAAGTTTTAAACAGTGGCTGCTGAGCCCCGATTGGGCCTTGGAGGTCTTCTGGCCCCTCCCGCCGCTGGTAGCTCGATCCCTGGGAAGGGGATTTTGTGTGCATTTTGTGTGCAATGAATGGGTTCAAGGGCATATTGATTGTATTGAATAGATGTGTATCACGTCTGAAGGGAGTTTTTTGGACCCATGATAGCATAGAGCTAGTCCATGGTCTAATTTTCTTAAGCTGGGACTTGAACTCATGGGGGCTATTTCTTTTTTTCCCTTACAGATGCGAGTTTGAAATTATCTCCAATGATGTCATTAGGAATTTAGACATTAGAGGCATTATTCTGGTGAAATGGACTAAAATAATATTAAATATGTCTGTCTTTTACAGTATGTACTTAAACTATGAAGAATTTTATTGCCCCCTGAAGAAGCATCTGCAAAACATCATGGTTGGCGTCATCAGTGGCATAGGGGAGATTCATCCAGCTAACAGATAAATGATCCTGTTATTCTGGAGCTGTAGCACGCATGAGGAGTGTGGTTTGAGGCAGTAAGGCAGATTTTCAAAGGAGTTACAGAAAAGAACTGTATACCATTTCATTGAAACATTGCAAATTTAACATTTGAAACAAAGTTTAAAAAATTAAAGAAAAAATAAATTAAAGGTTAAGAATTGAATAAAATGAGGTTTTTTTTGGATGTAGTGAGTGTGCATCAAGGGCTGTAAAGTTCTATGCCGATGAGAATTGGCTAAATGGACTCCGAGATCCTTTTTCTCCAATGTATGGAAGACTTACTTCCCTCCTTTTCCATTGTTTATTAATTTTTGCATGAAGCCATTGTGGATAGTAGCGATTTCTTCCAATGCCAGCATCATCGTCTCCTCCTCCTCCTCCGACACCCATGCTTTCTTAGAGTGCCAGCATCATCTCACCCCACCCCCACCACACATATTTTCTCCTAGTACTGGCATCAGCTTACAGCCCTCCTTCTCCCAGGTCCCCCTACCTGCCACAAATATCTAGACAGCAGTAGGTCCTGCTGCCTTTGCTCCTGTCACTCTTGCTGCAGCTTAATCAGCCCCTACTGGTGTCATGGGAGAGTTTCAAATGCTTGTACAAGAAGCTCACACTTCTACATGAGGCAGAGCCAGTGAGGCAGGCTTTCAATGCCCCTAAACTTCTGTGCCCCAAGCCAGTGACTCACTGGGCTTACCTCTTAAGCTGGTCCTGAATGAAAGGTGCATGGGAGCTGGACAGTTAATGTTGGCACTGCAAGTTGCTGTCTCCTGTCCGTTTATCTCAGACTGACAAGTTCTGCTACATTCCATCTACCTGACCCTGCATTTTCTCTTTGCTACCCCTCCCACGCCACCCAATACTGCTCCCTCCATGTCACATCTGATGCTGCCCTCTCCCTTCGCTTTCATGCTCTAAGATGCTTTTCTCCCTTCCCTCCCTATATTTTCCTTTTCTCTGTTCTCTCATTTTCCTCCCTTCCAATATTGTCCCTTCCTCTCTTGTCCAGTGCTATCTTGCTCTCTCCTTCCTGATACTGCTTCCCTCACTCCCTTCTTTCCCTTGATATAGATGATACTGCTGTCCCTTACCCTCCCACGTCAAGAGAGACTTAAAAGATTAAGGAAAAAAAGGGGTGTGGAGGAGGGAAAAGAAAAGAGGGCAATGATAGCACAAGGAAAAAGGTAATAGATGTGGAGAAAACCTATGGAAAGTAATGAAGCAACAACTGACATGGAGAACTAAAATGAAAAACAGAGAGAGACATGCCCAAAACAAAACAAAACAGGCAGAGAGAAGTGAAACAGGATGAATGAAGAAGGAAAGGAAAAGCACCAATATTATCTGAAAGATAATGCTAATAAATACATTTCTGTGATATATAGCACCAATTCTTTACCTTGAAGCATAGAAACATGATGGCTGATAAAGACCAAATGGCTTATCCAGTCTGCCTTTCTATACCAACTACTACAGTCCCTTTTTTCCCCTTTAGAGATCTTCTGTGTTTGTCCCATGCTTTCTTGAATTCCGATACTGTCCTCGTCTCTACTGCCTCCATTGGGAGATTATTCCACACATCTACCACTCTTTCCATAAAGAAATATTTCCACATATTACTCCTGAGTTTATCCCCTTTCACCCTCATCCTATGTTCCCTCATAGCAAAGCTTGTTTTCAATCGAAACAGGCACATGTGCATTTATGCCATGGAGTACTTAAACATCTCTATCATATCTCCTCTATCCTGCCTTTCCTCTAACGTATACATATTAAGATCTTTAAATCTGTTGCTATATGCTTTATAATAAAGACCGCTAACCATTTTAGTAGCCACTCTCTCCACTGACTTCATCCTATTTATATCTTTTTAAAGGTGTGGTCTCCAGAATTGCACATAATATTCCAAATGGGGTCACACCAGAGACATTATCACCTCCTTTTTTCTGATAGCCATTCCTTTCCCTGTGCACTCAAGCATCTTTCTGGCTTTCGCCGTTGCCTTTTGCACCTGTTTAACCACTTTAAGATCATCAGAAACAGTCACACCCAGGTCCCATTCTTCTTTCATAGACAGTAGTACTTCGATCCCTACACTGTACCACTCACTTAGATTTGTGCATCCAAATGCATGACTGCATTTTTTAGCATTAAATCTCAGCTGCCAAATTTTCAACCATTTTTCAAGCTTAGCTAGATCCCTCCTCATGTTATCTATTCCTTCTTCGCTGTCTAATCTATTGCAGATTTTAGCATCATCTGCAAAGAGGCAAACCTTACTTGACAGCCCTTCCGCAAGGTGATCACACACCAAGGAGCAAAATGAAAAATAGAAAACCACAGCTAGTTTTATTTTGGTGTTATAAACTATGCTTTTTTATTTTTTAACATAAAAAAGTGGCATTTTAGAAAGAATGTCCTAGTTAAAATAGAAATATCCAGGGCAGAATGTGCCAAGAAACACCAGAGACGTCTATGTTCCACCCGATTTTAGTGATGTGGACATCCATGCCGACAACCACATGGACATACCCTTACGAAAGTGTGGGGCGGGACATCCATCTCATGCAAGCTAGTATAAGGGAAGGTTCAGCAGCACAGTAAAACTAACACATAAGCCCTCATTATCCATCAGTGTTGTCAACATGGAAAATATAGGAGACACGAGCAGACCTTCTCCACACCCTTCAAATGTCTGACAAAACAAGCACTTTTACTTTTATTATAATTATTAGTAATAGTAATATTTAGCTCATGCCTTTCCAGAAGAAGATCAAGGTGAGAAGATAAAGGGCAGCTGAGGAACATGTAGGGACTTTGGTAGGTCTCTCTCTTTTACTTCAACAGGTACCAACGCTCCATCAACTAAACAATGGCTGGGAAAAATTGTATTGCTAAAACTGTTGCCCCAATTACAGCTTCTGCCTCTGTCCAAACAGAGATCCCAATGCCAGTTGAAAGACCAGCTCCATGTATAGGATGCCTGCATGCTGAGGCTCTCTGGAAAAAGTGGAGGAGCTCAGGGAAGAAAGAGGTGGCGAGGCTGAGAAACATTCGAGACTCTGAGAATATATTGATTAGATGCTTCTTGAAACATCCAAGCTCTTTGACAGAAGTGAAGATAGGAGGCTACAGAAGGAAGAAGATTGGGAACGAGTCACCAGAGCCTGCAGTATCAACACTCCAACTCCTCCAGTCCTGAAATTGACAAACCCGTATGCAGCCCTGGAAGTAGAGGAGGTGGAAGCATCTGAGGAAAGGAAAGAACCACAGCTCAAGCATCCCAAAGTTGCAGAATCAATCACAGCTAGGAAGTGAAGGGGAGTGGTGACTGGTGACTCTGAGGGGTACTGAGGCATCCTTTTGCTAACCAGATTTGATGTTCAGAGAGGGGTGCTGTTTGCCAGGTGCCAAAATCCAAGATGTAACAGAGAGTTTGCCGAAACTCATCAAGCTTACTATTATCCAATGTTGCTCATCCATGTTGGCACAAATGATACTGCTAGAAATCCCTCCAAGCATATCAAAAGTGACTTCATGGCTCAAGGACAGAGGGTGAAGCAGATAGGCGCACAAGTGGTGTTCTCTTGAGGATAAAGGCTGAGGCAGAGAAGCTCACTTCCTGGAGATGAATGCAAGGCTGTGTGGATGGTTTCAGTGTGTTTTGGTTTCTTGGATCAGGGAATGATGATCCACGGGCTGCAGAGCAGAGATGGTGTCCATCTGTCTAAGAAGGGTCAAAGTGTCTTCAGTAGCAGAGTGGCTAACCTATTGAAGAGGGTTTAAAACTGGATTCATTGGGGATGGGTGAAGAGAGCCCCAAGGTAAGTGAAACATTAAAAACTTCTGTAGAAATGGGTAATAGGGGCAACATCTAGAAAGTAGTGTGTATAAATGCCCATAGCATGGGAAATAAGCTCTCAGATGCTGAGGCTTTAATGGAAGAGGCTGACTTGGATTTAGTGGAGGCTACTGAGACATTGTTCACAGAAAACCATTACTGGGATGTAATTATACCGGACTATACTTTATTCAGGAAGGACAGAGTAGGAAGAAGGGAAGGAAGAGTGGTACTATATGTAAAAAAATTAATATTAAAGTTATAGAATTGAAGGGCTTTAAAGGAAGAGAGGAGGCACTGTGGGTTAAACTAAAAAGAAGGAAAGGGAAATCCATTTCCACTGGAGTTATATACAGATCCCCCTCACAGGAAGTTGAAGTGGACATAGATGACGATTTAATAGAAGACATACACAGTACTGCCATGAAAGAAGAAGTGCTACTGATAGGTGATTTCAATATGCCATATGCAGACTGGCACATCCCTACTGCGGTGTCATCTAGAAGTAAGAAAATCCTGGATTCTCTACAGGGAGAACTATTCAGGCAACTGGTAGCAGAACCAACACATGATGGAGCCATACTGGACTTAGTGCTTATCAATGGGGAAAGTGTTTCTGATGTTACAGTGGAACATCATCTCACATCCAGTGATCACCAGATGGTACGGTTCAGTATTAGGACTAGGGCTGATAAAATCCATTCAAAAGCAAGGGTCTTAGACTTTAGGAAAACTAACTTTGCCAAGATGGAACAATACCTCAAAGAGGCATTAGTTGGATGGGAACAGCTAGGGGATGTAGAAAAACAGTGGGCAAAACTGAAAGGTGATATTTTAAAGGCAACCAATCTTTTTGTTAGAAAGAAAAATCAATGTAAAGGAAAAAGGAGGCTGCTATGGTTCTCAAAAGAAGATGAAAAGGTGAAGAAAAAGAAGGAGGCCTTCAAGAAATACAAGAGATCACAGAGAGAGGAAGACAGGCATCTATATTTTGAAAGTGAAATCTAGAGTGGAGTGGAGGAGTAGCCTAGTGGTTGGGGCAAGGTACTTCAGGCCGGAAGGTCGGAGGTTCAAATCCCACTAGAGGACAGCCACCTTGGGCCGGAAGGACTGGGGTTTCTAGTCCCACAGATGCTCCTTATGGTCTTGGGCAAGCCACTTAACCCTCCATTGCCCATGTTCCCTGTAAGTATTAGTGTATATGTCTCATATCCCCACATGTTAAATGTATCCCCCAATTGTGTTGTGACCGCTTTGATTGAAGGATAAGGCGGTATACAAAAACTGTCTAAATAAATAAATAAAATAAAATAGAGAAGCTGGCAAAGTAGTCAGGAAAGCAAAGTAACAAAAAGAAGAAGAAATAGTCAATGCAATAAAATGAGGAGACAAGACATTTTTCAGATATGTTAGTGAGAGGAGGAAGGGCAAAAGTGGCACTGTCAAACTCAAGGTTGCAGGGGAGGAATATGCAGAAACTGATGAGAATAAAGCAGAATTGCTTAACAAATATTTCTGTTCTGTGTTCACAGATGAAGGGCCAGGAGCAGGACCTCAGAAAACACCCACAAACAGGAACAGAAGTGACGCGGATCTCAAACGATTTCAGAAGATTGTGTTCGTGAGGAACTAGCTAAACTAAAAGTAGACAAAGCCAGTAGACATTTTCAATGCCTCTTTGGAGTCAGGCATGGTGCCGGAGGACTGGAGAAAGACACATGTGGTCTCTTTACAAAAAAAGCGAACATAAGGATAACATTGAGAACAACAAGCCGGCTAGTCTAACCTCTGTGGTTAGTAAATTATTGGAAAGGCTACTAAAAGAGAGAATAGTGAGGAGTCCCCAGCATGGATTAGGCAGAGACAGGTCTTGTCAGACAAATCTGACCGATTTCTTTGACCGGGTGACCAGGGAGTTGGACCGAGGAAGAGCCCTAGATGTGGTGTATTTAGATTTCAGTAAAGCCTTTGACACCATTCCACATGGGTGACTTATAAACAAACTGAGCACCCTAGGGATGGACCCTAAAGTTACTGACTGGGTTAGAAAATGGTTGAGTGGGAGGTGACAAAGGGTACAGGTAAATGGAGTTCACTCTGAGGAGGTGGTGGTTACCAGTGGTGTGCCGCAGGGATCTGTCCTTGGTCAGATTCTTTTCAACATCTTTGTTAGTAATATTGCAGAAGGGCTGTCGGGTAAGGTTTGCTTGTTTGCAGATGATACCAAAATCTGCAAGAGTAGGCACTCAGGAAGGAGTAGATAACATGAGGAGGGATCTAACTAAGCTTGAAGAATGGCCTAGAATTTGGCAGTTGAAACTTAATGCTAAAAAATGCAGTCATGTATTTGGGATGCAAAAATCCAAAGGAGCGATACAGTGTAGGGGATGAGGTACTTCTGTCCACAAAAGAAGAGCGAGACCTGGGTGTAATTGTGTCTGATGATTTTAAAGTAGCGAAACAGGTAGAAAAGGCAACTGTGAAAGCCAGAAGGATGCTTGGGTGTATAGGGAGAAAAATGGCCAGCAGAAAAGAGAGGTGATAATGCCTCTGTATAAGTCTCTGATGCAACCACATTTGGAGTATTGTGTGCAATTCTGGAGACCACACCTTCAAAAGGATATAAGCAGGTTTGAGTCAGTGCAGAGGGTGGCTACTAAAATGGTTAATGGTCTGCATTATGAAGCATATGAGGACTGACTTAAAGATCTTAATATGTATACTTTGGAGGAAAGGCAGGATAGGGGTGATATGATAGAATCATTTAAATACTTCCATGGCATAAATGCACAGGAGGGTCTCTTTCAATTGAAGGAAAGCTCTGCTATGAGGGGACATAGCATGAGAGTGAAAGGAGATAGTACTCCTGAGTCTATGCGGAAATATTACCTTAACGAAAGAGTGGTAGAGGCGTGGATAGTATCCCAGTGGAGGTGGAGGACAAAGACAGTATCTGAATTATAAAAAAAAAAAAAAAAATGAATGGGACAAATACGGAGGATCTCTAAATGTAAAAAGAGGACTATTCTAGTTGACATGGAAGGGCAGACTAGATAGGCCATATAGTATTTTTCTGTCATGTTTCTACGAGTTACATACTGTACCTGAATGTATTTCCCTGTCCCCAAATGGTTCACAATCTAAGTTTGTATCTGAGGCACTGGAAGGTTAAGTGGCTTGCCCAAGGCCATAAAGAGTGTGGTGGGATTTGAAACCTGGTTATGATGCCTATTCGTGCCTACAGCAGGTATAAACTTGGACATGGCTCAGGACCTCCAGGGTGTTTCTGAAATCAGGCAAGGACGTCCAAGTTCTGGGAACACCCTGGACACATCTACTTCACACCCCCGTTCAGACTTGGATGTCCTCGCCCCGGGGACATCCAAAGAGCTGGCTTATAAAATGGCTTTGGGGATGTCTCCAAACCCGTTTTCAGACATCTAAAGCAAGACTAGGGCTTCTAAAATAACCCTATATTCTACATCCAAATAAACCCTTTTCCCAACACTGACTGCAGAGGACATTTTCCCATTGAACTCAACATAAAAAAATTTTTTGTATTCTGATGTCATCTCAGTAAAGCTATATAATCCTCACCACTAGTAGGCATATTATGAAATACAACTCTATAACAATCACTTAGGACCTATAGAGAAAATTTATCATATCATAACAGCAATGCAATGTGTGCCTTTGAGTCAGTTCAGACTCCTGGTGACCCAGCAGCTCCTGGGTTTTCTTGGCAGTGTGACCGGAAGTAGATCGCCAGGTCTTTCTTCTGCAGCAATGGAGGATTAAATGACTTGCCCAAGGCCACAAGGAGTACTAGTAGAAATCAAACCCTGCACTTGTGATCGCACCTGAATTTAGAAAGACCAATCAAACTACAAATAATAGGAGCATTTTCTCTGTATGCACCAATACTCAAACTCACTCCCTGACAAATTGAGAAAGATAAATGTATGCATTCAGAAAACTGCTAAAAACATATTTAGTCACTCCGAGCAAAGGGACATATAAGGTCCCAACATAAATTGGATACCAGGATTCTCACAGACAATAGCATAACCCTAAAACAACACTTAAATTACAATCTACTTAACCCATTTATAATGTATATAGTTATTTGTTTTGTGCACAATATGTTATATGTAAAATGTTTTGTTCAACTGCAAACTGCTTTGATTTCTTGATAAGGCTGTATATAAAACTCATAAATAAATAAATAAAATAAACCCGGGTCTCTTGTTTACCAAACCAGTGCTCTAACCACTAGGCTACTCCTTTACTCATACCATAACAGCATCTTCTAAAACTCACACAAGGAACCCAGAAAACTGCAGCACTGTAAACAGTGCAGTGGACCTTGAACATCCATAAACCTATTTAGAAAACTGAACAAGACTGATTACTACAGATCCCTTTATAGAAACTCCATGTTAACTGAATTCCTGGCCTCAGTCACACACTTAATAAAGATAGATAAAGAATAAAGATAGATCCTCACTAAGTATAGATTAAATTATGACAAATTAAAAATGCAATTATGTAGATAAACCACCCCTCTGACTCTGCACGCAATAGAACACCAGAAAAACAGAAAGTTGCAGATGCCCCTGTACTGTCCAAAGTATAAAGATAAAACATATAAGGCCCAATATTCAAAAGGGTTTTATCTAGTTAGCAGGACTTACTAATCGGATAAAGCCCGCTGAGATAGAGAATCAAAGGGAACTAATCGGCCAATGCTGCTGAACACTGAATATGAGCAGTAAAGACAGAGAAGGCGCTTAATCCCCAGTGAAGCCAGTTGGCAAAACGAGGGGCCCTACGTTGGGAAAAATGTGATGTTTGTAAAGCTTGAGAACCATACGGTAGATTCAATACGGTGTGGTGAATGAAAGAGATGGGTTGGATTGAAGATCAGCAGTATTCACACCTATAACAAAGGATGACAGCTCATCGCAGAAAACAGAGTTACTTACCTGTAACAGGAGTTCTCCGTGGATAGCAAGATAAGTCAGCCACAATAGGTGATGTCATCTGACGGTGCTGAGACGGGAGTACTCTCTATAGCTCAGAAGGACTTTGCCCTTCTGAGCATGGACCACCCAGGCCACCCCTCCGGGTCTGCCCCTAGCCAGCCACTGAGTCACTAGCTGAGACTACTGCTAGGGGCGTGTGCCCGGGAGAAGACCGGCCCTTGAAGGGGAGGAGGGCAGGAATGCATGGCTGACTTATCCTGCTGTCCACGGAGAACTCCTGTTACAGGTAAGTAACTCCGTTTTCTCCTAGGACAAGCAGGATGAATCAGTCACAATAGGTGCCTCCCCAGCTATGAGGAGCTGTGGTGCAAGGGTCGGTCAAGAGAAGGAGGCCAGGCTGGTGATTGAACAATTCACCTGTTTGAGCACGTAGTTGGTGGAGGAATTGCTTCAAGGTGCAAACTCAGCCACCGCTAGTCCCTTGAAACTGGAGAACAAGGCAGAGCCGAACAAGCACTGCTGCTCTAGCTGCCCCGAGCGATGCAGCTGTGTCCTCCGAAGCCGGTGTCTGAGCGCTGACAGGCAGAACTTCTGTGCACGCGTCAGAACACTGACTGAGCCGGCTCTTCACTTACCGGACCAACCCTGTCGGCTCTGCACTCACCGGAAAGTGAGGCAGCACCGGGGGTTTGCCTGCCACACTCCTCGATCCACTATGACCCAGAAGTGGAAAGGGAGGGGGGAGAGGAACTAGCACCTCAGTCCAGTAATGTAGAACTAGAAACTACAGAAAAAATAAAAATGCTTTATACACTAAAATCCTATTAGTAAAACCCAATTAAAAACTGCCTACTCTAACTCTCCTTAATTGTCTCTCACGTGAGCCTTGAACCTCCAGGCTCACAGATCCTCCAGCTGCTTGGAGACTGAAACAACTGAGGTGAGAAGGCAGATCCAAGGGAGATATACTGGTGTCATCAGAAAAGGGTGATGTTTTTCAGTCTCCAGGCTGCTGGAGGAGGAGCACAACCCAGAGGTTCAAGACTAGATTGGAGGGACGATAAGGAAGCAGAGTTACTTGCCTGTAATGGATGGGGGGGGGGGGGATCTCCATAGACAGCAGGGGTATGCAGCCGCACTCTCCCGCCCGCCTTCCCCACACAAAAAAAAAAAGAAAAAAAAAACAAAAAAAACACAAGCACCTCAAACAAGCGACGCAGAACTCAGGACACGGCATCCACCATTCACGGATCATCATATACACATTGACTATTTTTTGCCTAGAGGCTGCTCAGCCACAAACTGAGGGACGACCAAGCCACAGGGTGGGAAACGCACCCCACATGCTTAGACAAGTCAAAAGACTAAGCTAGGGAAAGCTGGCATGTTGGGAAATGTTCCATGTAATTACTGATTTTGCTCCATGTAAACCACACTGATTTCTAAATAGTATGGTATATCTTTATTAGTTTGCTTGCTTGACCGCCCATGCCGGAGCAATTAGAAGAGGAAAGGAATGCCAAATATGTGACAGGAAAGGCAATAAAGCAAACATCCAAAGCATAGAACAGACAAAACCAGAAAACATCAACAACTAAATGGGAAGGGTGGATGGCAGGTCAAATGCTTGACATAAGACATGGACTTTCGATAGGGATTTGAACCTGGGGTATAAGTGTTCAGGACGGAGCACAGGGTGGGGTGGGGTGGGAGGGAATTCCACAGGGCTGGCCCGAGGAAGAAGGTGGAGCGGCAGGTATGTTCAATACGGGACCAGGCGGTCGTTGCAGATGGAGCGGAGGGCACGAGGAGGAGAGAGTGGATATGGATGAGGTCAGCAAGGTATTGGGAGTGGCCAGTATGGATGGCCTTATGGACCAAATAAATAAAATTAATGTCGGGGACGTCACCATCAAGTGCGGCTGCATACCCCTGCTGTCTATGAAGAATCCCCATTACAGATAAGCAACTCTGCTTTCTCTCTAACCCGACGTGCACGTTTCGGGTAGGACACCCTGTTTCAAGTGCTAACATAATTGCACATGATATGTTAGCACTTGAAACAGGGTGTCCTACCCGAAACGTGCACGTCGTGCTCCAGCTTTCAAATCAGCTAAGTAACAAGATACTACTTTTGAGATGATTTCTCGAGTTTTTTAACTACAATGATTAAATAGGATATCGCCGTGTGGAGAACATGGTTTTCAGTCCATATCCCTTTCCGGTATTATCCAACAAAAAAAGTTGAGTGTGTTTCACAGGGGTTTGGTGATATTATTACGCTCCAAGAACACCGGCAGCGACACTACCTGATTCACATGAAAAGCAGAAACCATTTTTGGCAGGAACGCAGGAACCGTACGCAGAACGACCTTATGATCGAAAAAGGACAAATACGGCTCCTGACAGGACAACGCCTGCAACTCCGAAATCCTCCTCGCGGAACAAATCGCCACCAGAAAAACTGTCTTCAAGGTCAGATCTTTCAACGAAGCCACATTCAAAGGCTCAAACGGCGATCTGAGCAAGGCCTCCAAAACGAGATTCAGATCCCACGCCGGCACCAAACACCGTCGTAGGGGGGGGCGCATGAGCAAGACAGCTCGCAAAAACCTACGAATGTCACCGTGAGCTCCCAACTGACCCTTAATCTTACTGCGGTAACAGGAGATAGCCGCCAACTGCACACGCAAGGAACTAGCCGCCAGCCCCTTTTCCACACCATCCTGCAGAAAGGGATCTGAGAAACCGAGGCCCCCAAGGGCCGCAGACACCAAGCCTCAAAAATACGCCAAACCCGGATGTACGCCAGCGAAGTGGAACGTCTACGCGCCCTAAGCAAGGTTGCAATGACCGCCGCCGAATAACCCTTAGCCGTCATCCGAGCCCTTTCAAAAGCCATGCCGTAAGCGAGAATCGACTCACCTGGGGCATGCGAAGAGGACCCTGACGCAAGAGATCCTCCCGCTGTGGCAGCCTCCATGGACTGTCCGCCAGTAACCTCACCAAGTCTGCATACCAAGGTCTTCTGGGCCAGTCGGGCGCTACCAGAACTACCAGGCTGCGCCTGTCCTATGAGGGCCCACGGCGGAAACACATAGAGAAGACCCTCTTCCGGCCACTTCTGTGCTAACGCATTGAGCCCTTCCGACATGCGCTCTCGCCGCCTGCTGAAGAACCTCGCCACTTGTGCGGACTCGAAGCTCGCCATCAGATCCATTTGCGGAATCCCCCAATGCCGCACTAACAACGCAAACACGTCCGGGTGAAGCACCCACTCTCCCGGATCTACCCTGCGGTGACTGAGGAAATCTGCCTCGACATTGTCCACCCCGGCCACATGCTGCGCCGAAAGAGCCTGCAGATGCCACTCGGCCCAACTTAACAACTGAGCCGCCTCTGCTTCCAGCGCCGCACTGCCGGTGCTGCCTTGCCGATTGATGTAAGCTACAGTCGTCGCATTGTCGGACAGAATCCGCACCGCTTGTTGAGCGAAGCTCCCCTGAAACTTTCGAAGCGCTAAAAACACCGCTCTCATCTCCAACCTGTTAATGGACCAGTCTTTTTCTTCTTGAGACCAAGGCCCCTGGGCAAATTTTCCCGCGTAATGCGCTCCCCAGCCCAAGAGACTCGCATCCGTTGTTAGTAGTCTCCATGAGGGAGGCTCGAGCGGCATGCCCGCCTCTAAACTTCCCGGTCTCAACCACCAGAGAAGTTCGAGACGTACCTCCGGAGGACAAACTAGGCGCTGAGACAACGTATCCCGCTGATGAGACCAACGCTGGAGCAGCGCATTCTTCAATGGCCACATGTGCGCCCTGGCCCACGGCACCACCTCGATTGTTGTTGCCATCGTTCCGAGCAATTGCAGATACTGCCAAGCCGTCGGAGCTGTCCTGGACAAAAACCGCGTCACTAGGTGCCGCAGCCCCTGTGCTCGATGGACCGGGAGGAACACAGCAGCCTTCTGTGTTTCGAACCGCGCCCCTAAATATTCCAGGGACTGCGAGGGAACCAAGCTGCTCTTTGCAAAGTTGACCACCCAGCCAAGGCTCTCCAACATCTGCACCACCCTGGCGGTGGCTGTGGTACTCTCCTCCCTGGATTTTGCTTGGATTAGCCAATCGTCCAAATATGGATGCACCAGCACTCCCTCCTTGCGGAACGCTGCTGCTACCACCACCATGATCTTGGTGAACGTCCGAGGAGCTGTAGCCAGACCGAAAGGCAACGCCTGAAACTGAAAGTGCCCCATTGGCACCGCAAAGCGCAGAAACATTTGATGCTCCGGCCGCACCGGGATATGCAGATAAGCTTCCGTAAGATCTAATGATGTCAGAAATTCTCCCGCTCTGACCGCCGCAATGACCAACCAAAGCGTCTCCATACTGAAATGGGTGATCCGGAGACAATGATTCACCCTTTTTAAGTCCAGAATCGGCTGAAATGTGCCTTCTTTCTTTGGCACCACAAAATAAATGGAGTATCGACCGCAGCCGCACTGATCCGGAGGGACGGGCACCACCGCCCTGAGCTGCAGAAGCCGCTGGAGCGTATCCGCGACCACCCGCAACTTCCACGGCGCTTTGCAAGGAGACCGGACAAAGGAATCTAACACGGGACAATGGAGTTCTAGAGCATAACCCTCGCGAATGACTTCCAGGACCCACTGGTCCGACGTAATTTGGACCCAGGCAGGGGCCCCACAGGAACGGCCCCCACCTGAGCCTGTGTTATTTCATTGAGACTTTTTAATGGTTGAGGAGTGGAACGGAGCAAACCCCCGGCCTGTTCCCCGGAAGCCCCGGAAACCTTGACCTCTCGCGGGGAACCTCGCCCGCTGCGATTGGTCAAAACGAGAGGAACGAAATCTACGAAACTCCCTGGGGTTCCCCCGGGACCCGGCCGCACTCCGGCCTGGCTACAGCTTATCCTCGGGAAGTCTACCTCCCTTCGACTTCCCGAGATCCTTAACCAACTTCTCCAAATCCTCACCAAATAAAAGCTTGCCCCTAAAAGGCAGCCTTTGACGACCCGTCCGCCGACCAATTACGCAACCAGAGATATCGCCGAGCCGCCACTACCGAGGCCATACTCTTAGCCAAGCCGCAGATGAGCTCATAATGAATGTCCGCTAAAACACGCAGTTCCGGACTCCATCAGCGCAACCTCCTACAATTGCCCTTCTAAGAGATCTCCTTGCAACCTCTGGGACCACCGCAAACAGGCTCTCGCCACCCATGCCCCCGCTAAGGAGGCCTGCATTGAGAGAGCGCTAACATCGAACACCTGTTTCAACAGGGTATCCAACTTTCTATCCTGCACATCCTTCAACGCAGCCGCCCCCTCCACTGAAATAGTTGTTTTCTTAGTGACCGCCGAGACCGCCGCATCTACCTTCAGGGAGCGAAACAGTTCTCTATCCTGATCAGCTAGCGGATAAAGGCGAGTCAAGGCCCGGGAACCCTTCAGGGCCGACTCCGGCAAGTCCCATTCTTCCTGGATCATACTCCTAAAAACTCTATGCACAGGAAAAACTCTCTGGGACGTTCGGACCGCCTGCAAGAGGGGATCCTCCAAGGCTTCCTCCGCTGCCGTCCCCCCTGAGGGCATGTTAAGCATCCTAAGAGTCTCCGTAAGCAAGGCCGGCAGCTCCTCACGGTGAAAATCTCTAACAACCCTGCTCTGCTCTTCCGAGTCAGACAACTCACCTTCCGAGATGTCCTCCAAAAGTGCGTCCACCTCGCCCAGGTCCTCCCTGAGACGAGATGAGGGACTCTCCTCCCTGATGCCCCTGGATCTCTTAGTCGCAGGAGCGCTCTCCGCAGGATTATCCAAGGACCCCGGCCGCTTCAGCCCTTGTGACCCCTGAGGTGGAGCAGACACAGCCGGTTGTAGCAATGCGAACGCCTGCTGCTTAAGGAAAAGAGGTTCGGTGGGATCAACGTAGCGGGCCCCCCCGGGGTGCACCCCAGAGACGTAGAGGTTCCCTCCCCCGAGGAAGGTCCTGCTAATGGCTCCGCCAGGCCCAGGGAGGGAGGCAGGGGATCCTCCCCTACTGGAGAAACTGCCCCCAGACCTACCGAGGACTGCTCTGACCCCTTGTCCATCGCGACTGCCTCAAGAGTGCAGGGCTCACACACCCCAGAGTCCTGTACCATGCCTCGCCGCGTTCCACACACCAAACACCGAGGTTTTGCAGGCCTACTAGGATACCTGCAGCAATTCTGCAACATACCTCTCCCCAAGGAATGCCAGAAACTCACTGACCCTGAGGTGCCTCAGATTCGCGGTCGTCGGGTTTTTTTTTTTGGTTTTTTTTAACACACCCACTAAGACACTACTAGCCTCAGCAGGCTTGTCCAACACAGTTTCCCCAAAAAACGAAGCTTTTACCACCGTCCAGCTAGCACAGAAGCCCCGGGAAACTCAATTGTGGCTTTAAAATGGCTGCCGCCGCCGCCGCCGCTTTTCCCACGCGGCTACACGCGGCCGCCAAAACCGCTGAAGAAAACCCAGCTGTCTGCTGATGCCAAATCCCCTTGGCAGTCCCCCCTTACAAGGCCAAATGCCACAGCTCGCACAAGCAGCCCCCTACTCACCGTTTCCTGTGCTGCAGGTGAAGAAGACAGACACCCGCGCCGGAGCTCAGCCTTTCACGTGGCTTCAGCTCAGACGCTGCTAAGACTGCCCGAGGCTCAGCCTGACCTCGCTGTGCCGTGTCCCAGCCTACCACCTGCTCCTCACCCTTAATCGCAGGTTCTGGAGCAGGGAGGCTAACCAACTCACTTTTCCCCCAAATGCTCGTTAACTCGATGGGGAAAATTCCACGGGGGGGGGGGGGAAGAGAGGGGGGGGAAGAGAAGGAGAATGGAGCAGAGCCAGGAGCTGAAACCCTCTTCAGCACAGCACTCTTCCTGCAAAACAAAAAACCAAGACTGAGAAAGCCTGTAGACAAATCTACAAAAATGATCTCCCCCTTAACCTAACCTAAAGAAACCCAAATTTAAAGAGCCAGCCCTGCTTATTTGCAACTCTGCTGCTGCTCACTGAGCCCAGTCCCAGGCTCAGAATCTCCTCAGCTGCTTGGAGACTGAAAGTACTGGTGAAAGGGGCGGTCCCTGCCTATTTATACTGGTGCCAGCAAAGCGATGATGTCTTTCAGTCTCCAAAGCTGCTGGAGGAGATTCTAAACTCTATGGTTCCGGGACTGGACTAGAGGGACGCAAAGGAACATAGCAATTACACAAGTGTACCTGTCAAACAGTCCTCCCCTCTCCTGATCACATACACATTCACACACACATGTAAGAATGCACAGATACACATACATACCAGCCCACAAAGACACACACACATAAATATATAGAGATATCAACACACACTCAAGACAAACACAGGAATGCCGATGCAAACAAGACTGGTATGGGAATGCAGACACTCAAGTGGTTGAAAAGAATTCCATGAGCCAGGATCTGCATGCTTTCCCCACATTCTTCTCTCCAACCCAACAGACACTGGAAAAATTATACAAGGGAGTCAAGAATGTGTCAGTCTGGGGGCAAAGTAACTCTTCAAAATTTTACCAGAACAGGATGAAACTTTGCATGTGCCAAAAGACTAGTAAAACAATATACTGAATTTGAATATATGCCAAATTGGACCAAGAATTTCAGAGACATAAGCATCCCAAAATATAACCCGATGAATTTCTATGGGAAAAGGCATTCCAGTTTCTGTAGAAGAGAAACGTATATAGTGAAAAACTGCAGTTTCAGAACTCCCTCTCACTGTTCTCTACTTTCCTAAACCCCAGCACACTGCTTTCACCACCCAAAAAACACTCCCTCACAACTGCCCTACCAACCCATAATATGTCCCCATCATGAAAAATTACCCTCCAAAAAATGCCTCCCCCTGTAAATAGCCCTGCCCCCAAAAGACTCACTCCTACAAACAGCCCTACCACACTGGTCTCTCCACACCCCAAAAAACATAGTAGCATAACATAGTATATGACGACAGATAAAAAACACTATGGTCCATCTAGTCTGACCAGTAAGGGGGCTAGAGTGGTTATAACTGCAGCTCTATGCATGTCACTCTCCTCTATTAAAAGATATACGTTCGCTTTGATTTCATCCTCTTACTATAAAAGGATCCACTGTGTCTGTCCCATGCCATTTTGAATTCCGTCACTGTATTTGCCCCCACCACCTCCATCAGGAGGGAATTCCAAGCATCCACCACCCTTTTCAGTGGAAAAGTATTTCCTGATGCTGCTTTTAAGTTTACCGCCTTGCAGCTTCATCATATGCTCTCTAGATGTATAGATTTCCCTTCTTTGAAAAAGGTTTTCTTATTCATTGATACTCTTAAGTTTTTAAAGGTCCATAGCATATCTCCCCCGTCCCTCCTCTAGGATATACATATTTAGGTCTTCAAGTCTCTTCTTATATGTCTTCTGGTTCAGGCTCCAAATCAATTTAGTTGCCTTCCTCTGAACTGTTTCAAGTCTTTTTATATCTTTTGTGAGATACGGTCTCCAAAACTGAACGATACTCCAAGTGAGGCCTCACCAATGACTTGTACAGGGGCATTAATACCTCTTCCTTTCTGCTAGTTATTCCTCTCTGTATGCAGCCCAGCACCCTTCTGGCTTTGGCTACCACCTTGTCGTATGGTTTTGCCACCTTGAGATCCTCACACTCTAGCACTCTAAGGTCCCTCTCTTGGTCTGTGCACACCAACGTCTCTCCCCCTATCGCATATGATTCTTTTGGATTTCTGCATCCCAAGTGCATGACTCTGCCCTCCTTTGCATTAAATCTTAACTGCCAAGCATTAGACCATTCTTCCAGTGATTTTAGCTCTTTCTTCATGTTGTTCACTCTCGCAGAAGTGTCCACTCTGTTGTAAATTTTCGGGTCAGATTTTTCAATTCAGTCCTTCTGCAATATCACTCACAAATACGTTAAACAGTACTGGTCCAAGGACCGATCTTTGAGGCACACCACTATGCACTTTCCTTTCTTCTGAGTGAGCTCCATTTACCACCACCTTCTGCCATCTGTCAGTCAACCAATTTCTGATCTAGTTCACCACCTTGGGACCTATCCCCAGGTTACTCAGTTTATTGATAAGCCTTCTATGAGAAATAGTATTAAAGGCTTTGCTGAAATCCAGGTAGATCACATTCATCACATGCCTTTGATTTATTTCCCTGGAACAACCTCCCTACTTTTTTTGCCCAGGCCATGGGAAACATTTACAAGTCACAGGTTGTGGTTTTTATTATTATTTCTTGTTATTGCCCATTTCTGTTTTGGTCAAGAAAACCATAGAAATAGAGCACAAAAACAAACCCCAAAGGTCCAGCTGGTATCATTCATGTCTGGCATGATGATGGCCCTTGGCTGCATCTCATTGGTCAGATCAGAGTGCTGGTCAATAAGATGCTGCATATTAGATGGCAACTTCCCCTCATAGGTGTGTCATGACAACACTTGGGGCATGTTTCCTTTAAACGGAGCCATAATGTTTCTTACTGGCCTCAGGGAGACATGGCCTAAAAGGGTCACTATTTTGGGCTAGTTGTCGGCAGGCATTGGGTTGGAAATTGTGGATTTATCTGTCAACCAGAGTACTGCACAAGTTTACTTTCTGCTTGTGATGAGAGATGGAAAAGCAGCTCCACCAGCTGCAGCATATTAATTCACAGTAAGGTAGCAATTACTGAATTGTGCCTGTGAAACAGCCTTCCCCTCTCATCTCTTCTCCTAATCAGTGTTGCCATTTCTGCAGTTTTCCTACCCAATTGGGTGATGTTTTTGCTCAGATTATAAGAACATAAGATATGCCATACTGGGTCAGACCAAGGTCCATCAAGCCCAGTATCCTGTTTCCAACAGTGGCCAATCCAGGTCACAAGCACCTAGCAGTTTCCCCAAAAGACACAGATTTCTCAATGCTTGTACTGGGTCAAGCATTGATATCCTGGGTCCCTTCTTAATAATGGTTTATGGATCTTTCCTCCAGGAACTTGTCCAAACCTTTTTTAAACCCAGCTACACTAACAGCCTTTACTACATCCTCCGGTAACAAATTCCAGAGTTTGATTACACATTGAGTGAAAAAATATTTTCTTTTATTAGTCTTAAATAGTTTACCTTGTAGCTTCATTGCATGTCCCCTAGTATTTCTATATTCTGATAACGTAAACAATCTACGTTTACCCGTCCTACTCTGTTCATTAATTTATAGACTTCTATCATATCTCCCCTCAGCCATCTCTTTTCCAGGTTGAAGAGCCCTAACCTTTTTAGCCTCTCTTCACAGGAGTAACCTTCCATCCCCTTTACCATTTTGGTGGCTCTTCTCTGTACCTTTTCTAATAACGCTATATCCTTTTTAAGATACAGTGACCAGAATTGCACACAATATTCAAGGTGCGGCCGCAACATGGAACGATACAGAGGCATTATAACATCCTTTGTTTTATTCTCCATTCCTTTCCTTATGATACCTAGCATTCTATTTGCTCTCTTGGCCGCCGTTGCACACTGGGCAGAGGGTTTTAAACATGTTATCCACGATGATGCCTAAATCTTTTTCCTGGGTGGTGGTTCCCAATATGGAACCTTGCATTGTGTAACAATAGTTTGGGTTGTTCTTTCCTAGGTACATAACTTTGCACTTGTCCACATTAAATTTCATCTGCCCTTTGGATGCCGTCTTCCAATTTATCAAGATCCTCTTGAAAGTTTCCACAATCCTCTTGTGTTTTAACAACTTTAAACAATTTTGTGTCATCTGCAAATTTGATAACTTCACTTGTTATTCCCTTTTCCAGCTCATTTATGAATATGTCAAAAAGCAGCAGACCCAGCACAGATCCCTGCAGTACTCTACTATTTACCTTTTCCCATTGGGAAAACTGGCCATTTAGCCCTACCCTCTGCTTTCCATCTTTTAACCAGTTCCTGATCCACAATAGTACATTACCTCCTATCCCATGACTTTTTAGTTTTGTCAAAAGTCTCTGATGAGGGATCTTGTCAAAGGCTTTCTGAAAGTGATTATGGGAAAAAAGTCACAAGTTGTAGGCTTTTGGGCTATTGCCCATACTACTTTAGGCAAGGAAACCATTGAAAATGGAGCAAAAAAGAAATAAAGGCAAAGTCCCAACTCAGAAAGAGTTCCGGTCCTTGGCTGCATCGCATTGGTTAGGTCCTAGAGCAGCACATCCAGAGTTGATCAATGAGATGTGGCAGGATCAGAGTGATTAGCTACCAGATCCCAGCTAGAGTTGTGGAGGGCAGAGCCATACAGCAGGATGGATACTGTCATACAAGATGGACTGCCTGACCAGCCAATCGAGGAAGGGAAGTGTGGGTCACTGAGCTGGGCTACTTTTTAACCCGTGGTGGGCTGAAATTTTTCAGATCTGGCAAAACTACTTCCTGGTCACAGATATGCAAGTCTGTGTGTTCTCCATATATTTATACAGACATATCAGCCCATAAAGACATACAAGTACAAAGACACAAACAAATGAAAGATCTACAAACACAGAAAGAGACAAACATAGAACAGAGCTATGTGCTGGATGATGACTCACCCGATGTTGCCAATGTACCCGGTAATTCATTCAGTTCTACTCTGTCTCGAAGCACCGATTGAATTACTGGTACATTGACAGCATTGGGTGAGGATTCTCTCTCCTTCATTTAATTCTGCCATAATTTTGGGGCTGCTTTATGAGGTTAAGGTCAATAGTGAAAGAAGGGGGAGCTTAAAAGAAGGGGTGGGTGAAGGGTGGAGCTTAAGGGAAGGGGTAGAGTTAGCATGAAAGAAAGGGGTGGGGCATAAGAGAAGGGGCTGGGCTAAGGGTGGAAGATAAGGAAAGTGGTAGAGCATAAGGGGAAGGAGCAGAGTTAGAGGGAAGGGAAGGGAAGGCCTGAGCGAGTGCAAAGTTGGCTAGCAGGGGAAGAAGAGTGCATGTTGGGGTGGAGGAAAGGGATAGTGTAGGAGAGAGAGAGAGGTGAAAAATAGGAAATGAGAATACTGCAAGAAGATGGGAGGGACAAGCAGTAGATGCAGGCCAGGAGAAAGTGCCAACACACACCTACCACTCCAACACACATGGATACACAAGCACCCCCTGACACTCACCCACACCATCCCAACACACACCCCCACCACACACAGTAACATACATGCTCATATATCCCCCCGCTGCACATACATGCAGAGCCATCAAGACATACAAGAACAAAGATACCAGCACACAGACACACGCATGCCTCAACACCCCCATGGCAAACATACACATGTGCACGCAGCCCCCGACAGTCGACATGACACACACACAAACACGTACCCTCCACATGCCTGATTCTGCAAATGGAAGAAACAAGGTACACTGTAAGTATACACTTTTCAGCGTGCAGAGGGGAGAGATGATAGAGGTCTATAAAATAATGAATGGCATGGAATGGGTAGATGTAGATTGGTTGTTTACTCCTTCAAGAAGTAGAAAGACTATGGGACATGCAATGCAACTACATTTAAGAATGGAGAGGAGTAGCCGCCTAATGGTTGGAGCACTGTCTTGGGAAGCAATAGACCAGGAGTTGATTCACACTAGCACGCCTTGTGGCCTTGGGCAAGTCACTTAACCCTCAATTGCCTCAGAAGAATCCAAGTTATCAATGTACCTGTTTAATGTACATTACCAAGTTTAAGAGAGGTTGGTGTGCTTGGACCAGGAGAAGGACCTCACAGTGATTGTCTATGAGGATATCAAGCTGGCAAAACAGTGTGACAAGGCGGTGGCCAAAGCCAGAAGGATGCTGGGTTGCATACAAAGAGAAATTACCAGCAGAAAGGAGGAGGTACTAATGCCACTGTACAAGTCGCTGGTGAGGCCT
Organism: Ichthyophis bannanicus; assembly: GCA_033557465.1. NCBI lineage: Eukaryota > Metazoa > Chordata > Amphibia > Gymnophiona > Ichthyophiidae > Ichthyophis > Ichthyophis bannanicus. The sequence continues at coordinate 95,082,233 of CM066037.1, forward strand.
CACTTGGCATATTGTGTTCAGTTTTGGAGATCAGATCTCTCAAAGGATATAAAAAAAACCTGGAAATGGTTCAGAGGAAGGCGACCAAAATGATTTGGTGCCAGCGCAAGAAGACATAAGAACATAAGATATGCCATACTGGGTCAGACCAAGGTCCATCAAGCCCAGTACCCTGTTTCCAACAGTGGCCAATCTAGGTCATACGTACCTAGCAGTTTCCCCAAAAGACATAGGTTCCACAATGCTTGTAATGGGTCAAGCATTGATATCCTGGGTCCCTTCTTAATAATGGTTTATGGACCTTTCCTCCAGGAACTTGTCCAAACCTTTTTTAAACCCAGCTACACTAACAGCCTTTACTACATCCTCCGGTAACAAATTCCAGAGTTTGATTACACGTTGAGTGAAAAAATATTTTCTTTTATTAGTCTTAGTTTACCCTGTAGCTTCATTGCATGTCCCCATGTCTTTCTATATTCTGATAACAATCGATCTACGTTTACCCGTTCCACTCCGTTTATTAATTTATAGACTTCTTATCATATCTCCCCTCAGCCGTCTCTTTTCCAGGTTAAAGAGCCCTAACCTTTTTTGGCCTTTCTTCATAGGAGTATCCTTCCATCCCCTTTACCATTTTGGTGGCTCTTCTTCTCTGAACCTTTTCTAATAACGCTATATCCTTTTTAAGATACGACGACCAGAATTGCACACAATATTCAAGGTGCGGTCTCACCATGGAACGATATAGAGGCATTATAATATGTTTTGTTTTATTTTCCATTCCTTTCCTTACGATACCTAGCATTCTATTTGCTCTCTTGGCCGCCGCTACACACTAGGGGCCGAGGGTTTTAACATGTTATCCACAATGACGCCTAAATCTTTTTCCTGGGTGGCGATTCCTAATGTGGAACCTTGCATCGTGTAACCATAGTTTGGGTTGTTCTTACCTAGGTGCATAACTTTGCACTTGTCCACATTAAATTTCATCTGCCATTTTGATGCCCAGTCTTCCAATTTATCAAGATCCTCTTGCAATTTTCCACAATCCTCTTGGGTTTTAACAACTTTAAATAGTTTTGTGTAATCTGCAAATTTGATAACCTCGCTCGTTATTCCACTTTCCAGATCATTTATGAAAATGTCAAAAAGCAGCGGACCCAGCACAGATCCCTGGGGTACACCACTATTCACCTTTCTCCATTGGGAAAATTGGCCATTTAGCCATACCCTCTGCTTTCTATCTTTTAACCAGTTCCTGATCCACAATAGTACACTGCCTCCTATCCCATGACTCTTTAGTTTTGCCAAAAGTCTCTGATGGGGGACCTTGTCAAAGTTTTCTGAAAGTCCAGATACACTATATCAACCAACTCACCTTTGTCCACCTGTATATTCACACCTTCAAAAAAAACATAAGATTAGTAAGACAAGATCTTCCTGGTCTAAAGCCATGTTGGCTGTCTCCCATTAGGCCATTACTATCTACATGCTGAGTAATTTTATTCTTTCTGATGGTTTCTACCATTTTTCCCGGTACTGACGTCAGGCTCACCGGTCTGTAGTTTCCCGGATCATCCCTGGAACCCTTTTTAAAAATTGGTGTTACATTGGCGATCCTCCAATCTTCAGGTATTAGAGATGATTTTAATGATAGTTCACAGATTACTAATAGCAGGTCTGCAATCTCATATTTCAGTTCTTTCAACACCTTTGAATGTATACTATCTGGCCCAGGTGATTTGCTACTCTTCAGTTTATCAAATAGTTGTAATACATCTTCCCGTTGTATTGATATTTCCTTCAATTCTTCCGCACCTTTAAATACCACTTCAGTATGGGTAACATCCCTACATCTTCCTCAGTAAAGACCGAAGCAAAGAATTCATTCAGTTTCTCCACTATCACCTTGTCGCCTCTTAGTGCCCCTTTAAGCCCTCTGTCATCTAATGGACCAACTGACTCTCTCACAGGTTTTCTGCTACGAATGTACTTGAAAAAGTCTTATTTTGCGTTTTTGCTTCCGCAGCAAGCTTCTTCTCAAATTCTCCCTTTGCCTGTGTTATCAATGCCTTGCATTTGACTTGCCAGTGCTTGTGTTGTTTCCAGGTTTCGTCGTTTGGCTCTTTTTTCCATTTCCTGAAAGATGCTTTTTTGGCAACAACAGCCTCTCTGACCTCACCTTTAAACCATGCTGGCAGTTTTTTGGACTTCCTTCCACTTTTCTTAAAGCGTGGAATACAGCTGGTCTGGGCTTCCAAGATAGTATTTTTTTAACAACACCCAAGCTTGATGTAAGTCTTTATTTATTTATTTGGCATACATTTATACACCGCTCCTTCCAGCGATCAGAAGCGGTCAATCGTTGTACAACACAGGGAGAGGGGAATAGACAAGGGGAGGATAAACAACGAGAAGATTACAGTTATCCAATTGATTGGCAAATGAATTACTGTTTAAACACCAGTATGAATTACACATTATTGTACAAGACACGGGAGAGGGGACAAGATAAGGGGGGGGATTAACAACGGAACAATTACAGTTATACATATCATTGGCATAAATTAACCTCTGCAACTGCTCCTTTTAGTTTTTTCTTAACTATTTTCCTCATTTTATCAAAGTCTCCCTTTCGAAAGTTAAAAGGTAGTACTGTGGATTTCCTTACTATTCCTCCTCCACTAATTAAATCAAACGCGATCATGCTATGATCACTATTGCCAAGTGGCCACAACACCCTTATCTCTTGCACTAGATCTGGTGTTCCACTAAGGACTAGGTCTAATATGGCTTCCCCTCTGGTAGGTTCATGAACCAGCTGCTCCAAGAAGCAGTTATTTATTTCATCTAGGAACTTTATCTCCCTAGCATGTCCTGCTGTGACACTGACCCAGTCAATACCGGGGTAATTGAAATCACCCATTATTATTACTGTGTTGTAACTTTTGTTAGCTTCCTTGATTTCTTTGAGCATTTCATCATCCATTTGTTCATTCTGGCCAGGCAGTCGACAGTACACCCCCACTGCCATCGCCTTCCCCTTTTTACATGGAATTTCAATCCATATAGATTCTACAGCAAATTTTGTTTCCTGCAAAAAAACTTTAATCCTTTGACTCAATGCCCTCTCTAACAGAGCGTAACCCCTCCACCAATTTGATCAGCTCTATCATTACGATATAGTTTGTACCCAGGTATCACAGTGTCCCACTAGTTGTCCTCCTTCCACCATGTCTCTGATATTCCAATCATAGCTAACCTCTAATTTAGTGCTATATATTCTAACTCTCCCATCTTATTTTTTAGACTTCTAGCATTTGCGAGACTGCATTTTATTCATATTAATTTAGCTATTGGTAGACATGGGTAATTTGGGATTTTTAAGCTCTGTCTGCTCCATATTCGAGGGCATTTGGGCTACTTTACTCTTTTTTTGGAACCTCTCTGCTTTTGGTAGTATCCTTCAAGGATACATTCTTCCGAACCATCCGCTCTTGGGCGACTGTCGGCTTTCCCCTATTCTCTAGTTTAAAAGCTGCTCTTATTAAAAGAGGGCTGCTACACACTACCCTGTCCTGTGCTGCTGAGGTAAGCTATATTCTGATTTGATTTAAATTATAGGTCTTTGCTGATGCTAGGCCCTGAGTGACTATTAAATTTAAACTACAAGCTCTCTGCATATGAGAAGAGACTTGAAGACCTAAATATGTATACTCTAGAGGACAGGGGAGATATGATACAGACCTTTAAATACGTAGAGTATTAATGAACAAACCTTTTTCAAAGACGAGGAAGCTGCAAAACTAGAGGACATAACATGATGTTTCAAAGGGGTAAACTGAAAGGCAACATCAGGAAATACTATTTCACTGAAAGAGTGGTGGATGCTTGGAATGCCCTCCCGATGGAAGTGATGGAAGTAAATACAGTGACAAAATTCGAAATGGCATGGGACAGATACAGTGGATCCCTTTTATAGCAACAGGATAAAATCAAAATAACCTTCTGTCTCTGCTATCTCAACAAATAGGAGTGACCTGCACTGAGCAGTGGGTATACCCTAAACAATGGCATGGGAAGGAGTGACCTGCACGGAGCCAACTTACTGGGTACACTAGATGGACCTTGATGGTCTTATCTGCCGTCATACTACATTAATGCAAACCACTGACTGAAATAAAGCACTATAAAAAAATTGATAAATAATCAGGGAAAATATATTTTCACTGAATGCGTAATCAAACTCTATAATTCATTACCAGGGGATGTAGTAAAAACTGTTAATGTAGATGGGTTTAAAAGGGGTTTGGACATGTTCCTGGAGGAAAAGTCCATTTGCTATTATTAGAGAACTGGGGAAATCCACTGCTTACCTCTGGGATAAGCAGCATCAAATCTATATATCTTTTGGGAACCTGAACTGGCCACTGTTGGGAACAGGATACTGGGCTTGATGGATCTTTAATCTCAGCCAGTATGGCATTTCTTATGTAAAATTCTCACCTCTTCTCTTTTTAAATTACCCTGTCTTTGTGGTTGGCAAAGGCCTATGATCCATGGTGTCTGAAATAAGCAGACAGGCCTGAGTAGCTTGACCTGTAAATGAAGCCTGTGGAGAGGCCCAAAGGAATTACACATCCCCCAAAATGCTGCTACCATAGAACTGAAACTTAACTGAGTATAATTAAGCTTAGCTAAGCAGAATCGAAACTTAGAAAATATAGAAAAACAAGTTTAATTGGTATTGATAAGAGAGTACAGCTTCTATGGAATTAATTAACACTGCTGAGAGAAAAGTTACAGTGCCCTGCTTTCCCACATGTTCTAGCTAGCTAAGTGACCTTGGAGGAGAGAAGTATCAAAGTTGGTGAACTGGCCATTGTAATTGGGACTGAAAGGGGGGTAAGCAGGTGCTAAGCCCAGTCGAGGAACATCATTGGATAGCCATATCAGTACCGGAACCAATAGAAGGTGTACAAGGGGTTACCGGGACCAATGAAAAGTTTGCCTATGTCTAGAATGGAGAAGAAGTCTATAAAAGTTGTTGTTTTACTAACAGCCATTGCTCAGCCATTTTGAATTTGATTCTGCTTGAGACTTGTGCACAAATAAATGATTTGGACCTCCTGAACAGACTCCTGGTATCATTGGTTTGTCTGCGCTCTGCTGCTACATATTCTTGGTGCGTTGGCCGGGAAGGTGTGGTAATAGAAGGTATATAGGGCAATATACCACGACTTTCCGCCTCAACAGGTTTGGTCCTGCCGGGATCGCGCCCTTCCGACGTGGGCTCGCTCTCTGGCGCCACCGGTCCCTTGTATCGGAGGGAGTCGGCCGGACCTCGGCGGGTGCCGGGCCCGGTTGGAACCAACACCTCGAACCCGTGAGGGGAGTCCGAGGTCCAACTCATGCGCTTGCTTGGGAACTTAGAGGACCGGATCCGGTGAGTATAGTTTTGATTTGGTATGTCTAGAGAGATAAGTCAGAGCAGTACTGCTGTTTGAATTTTGGAACTTGGAAAAGAGAGCTTGATCACCTCTCAAAGACGGTCCGATTACCCCTGTATGAGTATGCACAGGGCGAAACTATCGTCTTCTTGATTTTGGAATTTGAACATAGCTTAGTCAGAAAAGACAGGATTGGGCTGTGTTTTTTGGGATACGTTGCTAGCATGCTTGTGTGAATGAAGTGTGAATGAGAGGTCTGGCAGCACGGACCAAGCGAAGGCAGACTCCTGAGTAACGCATTTCCTGGCCGGGCAACCGCGTCCAGGTCGTAAAAAGGAGGAAGCGACCGTCGTCTTGTCTCGTTATTTGTTTCCCTTATATGTTTCTAGGGCCGTGAGGACCCCTTACCCACGGTCCGCCCTCCTTTTCCCTTCTGTCTGTTGTTGCGCGCACACATCGATATGGGAGGGGCAGGGTCTACTAGGCACACTCCGTTAGAATGTATGATCATGCATTTTAATAAAGGATATTCAGGAGATTATGGGATTAAAATGACTGCGGCACGATTGCAAGTTTTGTGTACTAGGGAGTGGCCTGAACTAGACTCTATGTGGCCCCGAGAGGGAACTTTTACTATAAGAATTATTCAGTCAGTTCACCAGAAAGTGCGAGTAGCGCACCCCGATCAGTACCCCTACCAGTACTGTATGTATATAAAATGTTTTTAGCACCACTGTATATAGCCCACTTTGTACATAGCTCAAACCAATCTAGCACACAATACAACACGCACCCAACTAAATTTTCACCCTCACTGCATGTATAACACACTCACACTACCAGATTGTTTGCTGTGATACCACCTTGATTATTATGATAAGGCGGTTTAGAAATACTGTTAAATAAATAAATAAATAAAATATAGATTCCTGGCTAAGTATTTGTGAAAGCACGCCCCGTTGGGCGAAGCGCTGTTATGAAGAACAGTGCAGAATAATGTTAGCATTAACAGATCAAACACAGAAAACAGATCAGATTCAAAAGACAGGGACAGATGAGAAATCCAGACAGAAACCAGTCCTTGCAGATCCTGAGTCCCCGGAAGTGATAACTAGACAACCCCGAGCCCAGCGTCCAGTAAGAGTGCCACCGCGTCCCGCCCCGGGACCACAGAGACAGCAGGACCCAACCCCAGACCCACCACCAGAAGAGCAGGCAGATAAGCTCACTCTAGATGAGGAGGACGACTCGACCGAGACTGAGGATAAAGTTGAGTCTGAGGCAGAAGAGGAAGAGGAAGGGTCTTCCCAGAGCGATACTGATAGTAAAAAGACAACTGTCAGTACGAGCTCGTCAGTCAAAAGTAAAGCGTCCCAGACTAAGCGCACGGGCAAGAAGAAAGCCCCTGCCAGGAGAGTCTCTAAAATCCCCCTCAGATCCAGAAAAACTTCCACGGCGAAAATGATGCCCTTACGGCAAGTCCCGGGAGTGCCCGTAAGAGATGAAGATAATCAGGTGGTGGCGGGACCCTTAAGTTTAGTATATGTGCCCTTCTCCACTACTGATTTGTTAAACTGGAAGACTCATTATGCTTCTTATACCAACAAGCCCCAAGAACTAACAGAATTAATGCATACCATTATGGAAACCCACCAACCCACTTGGGCAGATTGCCGTCAGCTCCTGTCCACTTTATTTACTACTGAGGAGCGGACACGAATTAGGCGAGCAGCTGTCGACTGGCTGGCAGATAATCCTTTAGCACCGGGGGATGGGGTAGGGATAGACAGACAATCGAGAAGTAGCCCAAGGAGAATTCCCAAACGAAGACCCTCGGTGGGATCCGAATACAGAGAGAGGATCCAAAGCCCTATCCCGGTTTCGCCAAGGCCTCATGCAAGGTCTGAAAAGGAGGGGCCAGAAAGCCATGAATCTTTCTAAAGTGACCGAAGTCAATCAGGGAATAGATGAAAGCCCAGCAGTATTCTATGAGAGATTAGTTGAAGCATACAGAATGTATACTCCCTATGATCCAGATGCACCAGGAAGTTTATGCAGGTGAATGCTGCTTTTGTAAATCAGTCACAACCAGACATTAGACGCAAATTACAAAAACTAGAAGGGTTTGCGGGCATGAATGCAACTCAGTTACTGGAAGTCGCTCATAAAGTGTATGTGAATCGTGATAATGAAAGACAGAAAGAATGTGATCGAAAGATGAAGAAGAAAACTGATTTTTTGGCTGCGGCCATAGTTGAACAGAAAAGGGGAGGTTTCCCTAGTCGAAGGAGCAGAGGAAGGGGGTGGGGCCGAGGAGATGGCCGGCCCCTACTAAGCGTGAACCAATGCGCTTATTGCAAGGAAGAAGGACATTGGAGAGATACATGCCCGCAACTCGAAGGCGCCTCCCAGGATGACGAAAATAATGCCCATTGGAGAGGAGGAGGAAGAGGCCGACCCCGGAACCGCGGAGGGGCCAATCGAGAACAATTTCAACGAGAAAGAGGAGAGGCCATACAGGCGGTGGCCGCAGCGACCTACAATGTAGATGAAGCAGATTAGGATAGACCGGGCTCCGAATTCGCTTTAGGTCTCCAGGAGCCTATGGTCAGCATACAAATAGGAGACCAATTTATGGACTTTATGGTTGATACTGGAGCAGAACATTCTGTAGTAGATAAACAAATCGCCCCATTTTCCGCAAAAGCGGTCACCATTGTGGGAGCAACTGGCGCAAAAGCCACAAAGCCATTTCTTCAAAACCGCATTTGTAATTTCGGAGGACAGCAAATAACGCACCAATTCCTTTACATGCCAGAGTGCCCAGTGCCATTGCTGGGACGAGATATGCTAGCTAAGCTGCAGGCCCAGATATCCTTTACTGAGAAAGGAGAAATGCAAATGACAGTGAATTCCCAGACAAAACCTGCTGGACTAATGGTGCTTACTGTTCCTCGAGAAGAAGAATGGAGATATTATAGTACTGAGCCAATTATTGATACCTATTTTGAACCTACTTTGAAAAGCATTGATGCCCCTCCTGGAGTATGGGCAGAGGGCAATCCACCAGGCCTAGCCAAACATATAGCTCCAATAAATCTCAAGCCTAGTGCCGAACCAGTGCATGTCAAGCAATATCCACTCCCAAGAGCAGCAATTGAAGGCATCCATCGCCACTTATTTATTTATTTATTTATTTTATTTAGACAGTTTTGTATACCGCCTTATCCTTCAATCAAAGCGGTCACAACACAATTGGGGGATACATTTAACACGCGGGGATATGAGACACATACACTAATACTTACAGGGAACATGGGCTTGTTAAGGCTACTGGAATATGGCCTACTCAAAGTTGGTCAGTCACCATGGAACACACCACTCCTGCCAGTAAAGAAGCCTGGAACAGGCGACTACCGTCCAGTGCAGGACCTAAGGAGAGTGAATGAAGCAGTTGAGACCATACATCCAGTTGTGCCAAATCCTTACACACTCTTAGGATTGATTCCAGCGGAAGCTACCCATTTTACTGTTTTGGATTTGAAAGATGCGTTCTTCTGCATAAGATTAGCCCCAATTAGCCAATTGCTGTTTGCCTTTGAATGGCAGGACTCTGTCTCCGGAAGGCGGGGCCAACTCACTTGGACACGATTACCCCAATGATTCAAGAATTCACCTACCATTTTCAGTGCTGCACTAAACCAAGACCTTTCAAGCTATTCAGTGGCCCCGGGGAAGAGAGTACTTCTCCAATATGTGGACGATCTGCTGATAGCTGCTGTATCAGAAAGTGAATGTATACAAGCCACCAAAGACCTCTTGCAGCTACTGGATGAAGCTGGATATAAAGTTTCCAGAGCAAAAGCACAGCTATGCCAAAAAGAAGTAAAATACTTAGGCTTTCGTTTGACTAAAGGAAGCCGACAATTAGGACGAGAGAGAAAAGAAGCTGTGTGCAGAATCCCAACCCCAACTACCAGAAAGCAAGTTAGAGCTTTTCTGGGAGCAGCAGGATATTGCCGAATCTGGATTCCCAACTTTGCTCAGATTGCGAAACCATTATATGATGCCACCAAAGGAGAAGAAAAGTCGCCACTAGAGTGGGGACCCGTGCAGGATGCAGCCTTTAAGGCATTGAAGGAAGAATTGATGTCGTCACCAGCACTCGGATTACCAGATGTTTATAAGCCTTTCCATCTTTTCGTGCATGAGGTGCAAGGGAACGCCTTAGGCATGTTGACTCAGAAATTAGGACATTGGGAGTGACCTGTAGCATACCTATCGAAACAATTGGACACTGTGGCCAAAGGATGGCCACCATGCTTGAGAGCAGTGGCAGCTACAGCATTGTTAGTGAGTGAAGCAGACAAACTCACCTTAGGACAGAATCTACGAGTCACTGTGCCACATGCAGTACTTGCCCTCATGGAACAGAAAGCGAATCATTGGCTCACCAATTCTCGAATGCTGAAATACCAGAGTATGCTATGTGAAAACCCACAGATACAATTGGAAGTGAGCCATGCCTTGAACCCAGCCACATTGATACCTGTCAGCGAAGAACCCCCAGAGCATGACTGTATAGAAGTCATGGATACTGTATTCTCAAGTCGACCTGATCTGACAGATGTACCCCTAGAGAATCCTGATCAGACCTATTTTGTGGATGGAAGCAGTCTCATCATCGATGGACGACGTTGTGCCGGGTATGCAGTAGTCACCCGGGAGGAAGTCATTGAATCATCAGCCCTGGCATCAGGCACATCGGCCCAGAAAGCAGAATTGATAGCACTCACCAGAGCACTAGTATTGGGTGCAGGACTTCTGTTGAATGTATATACAGACTCAAAATATGCCTTCACCACTTTGCATGCACATGGAGCCCTCTATAAAGAACGAGGGCTCATCACGTCAGGAGGAAAATCGATCAAATACGGCCCAGAAATATTGATGTTACTAGATGAAGTATGGGCCCCCAACACGTGTAGCTGTCATGCACTGCCGAGGACACCAAGCGGGTAAAGGAGATGTTGCCCAAGGAAACAGATTCGCTGATGCCTCAGCGCGAAAAGCAGCCATGACAGGCCAAATTTCATGCAAGCTATGCCAATGCAGGCAGCCTTGTTTCCAGTACCCCTTAATTTATGGACACCACGATATACCACCAAAGAATTGGATTATTACTGTAATAAGGAAGAGGGAGTGCTGAAAGATGGGTGGATTGAGCTGCCACCAACCGAGGGCAGCCAACCCCCAGGACGAATAGTGATCCCTGAACTATTGGGACCAGCCTTTGTCAAAGCTTTCCATCAAGCTACACATTATGGAAAAAGTGCCATGGAAAAAGCACTCAAGACGCATTTTTGCATTGCCTTGTTGGGAGCCCTATCAGCCTCAGTGGCATGCCAGTGTCTAATCTGTGCCAAGAACAATGCCAAACAGGGTCCCACGCCACCACCCCGAGTTCAGTCAGGAGGTGTAACCCCCATGCACCACCTGCAAATTGACTTTACTGAAATGCCAAAAGCCAATGGATACCGCTACTTGTTAGTGTTAGTTTGTACCTTCTCTGGGTGGGTGGAGGCTTACCCCACCAGGACTGAAAAGGCCCGAGAAGTTACCAAAGTTTTGCTGAGAGAAATTATCCCCAGATTTGGAATTCCAGCAGTAATAGGGTCAGACAATGGGCCCTCATTTGTATCTCAGATTACTCAGCAGTTAGCAAATGCCCTACAGATACAATGGAAGCTACACACTGCATATAGACCTCAGAGTTCAGGGAAAGTTGAGCGAATGAATCGTACTTTGAAAGCCCAGATGTCTAAGCTTTGCCAGGAGACCCACCTGAAGTGGCCCCAAGTGCTCCCAATAGCTTTGCTCAGAATACGCTCAGCTCCTGTGAAATCAACAGGATTCTCCCCTTTTGAGGTAGTGTATGGAAAACCCCCACAAATAGTGCAGGGAATCAAGGGTAGTTTAGCCCAGATTGGTTCAGAAATAACCAGACAAGAACTTCTAGCTCTTAGTTTTGTTCTACAGACTCTTCATGCGTGGATTCAGGACCAGTTGCCTATCAACTTGACGGAACCCCTACATCCCTACAAGCCTGGTACCTCGGTGTGGATTAAAGACTGGAAGAAGACACCATTGGAACCTCATTGGAAGGGACCGTACACCGTCATCCTGTCTACCCCAACTGCAGTAAAGGTGGCAGAGATCGATTCCTGGATTCACCACAGCAGAGTCAAGCCGGCAGCAGTTCCAGACCAGGACCAGTGGACAGCGGAGCCACATCCTGACGTCCCGCTGCGTCTCACCTTACGGAGGCAGCCAGCAGCCTAGATCTCATTGGAGACACTCATGTGCTATAGTGCCCTACAGCAGCCAAGTCTTTCGAAGAGGATTGCTGTTTCCAATACAGCAAAGACATTTGTTTTCTTCATCGACTAACTGTGCCTTTATAGACTAGTATTAGACCAACTACATTTGATAAGTTGGCATCATAACGAGACTTTTTGACTTTTGAGGATCTTCAATCAACATTGACACCCGTTGAATTGCTTCATTAGCAAACGGGCATCGCGTTGAGGACGACGTGGTCAAGATTTTCCAGCGGAGATTCAGAAGAACTACAATCAACATGCATCTTTGTTATTATCTTACTTTGGCTGCTTGCCTGGGGAGCTTTGAACTGGTACATGCTTTACCCCCATGTACTGCCTGTATTACTACCACTCGAACTGGAATGAAAGTAACTCAGACCTTGCTTTATCATTCTTACTATATCTGTACTGGTAAAGTAACCCGGTGTATTTATAACACCACTGAACTGAATGTTTGTACCCAAGGTAATACCAAGGTATGTTTTAATCCACATCAGAATCCATCCTATTATACTTTGGAGATAAGATGAAATGATGCAGATGGAGCGTTACTAAATGCCACACCCCCACTCACTGATCCCACACAGCCTGCTGTTTTATATTGTGATGCTATCAATAGAGATAGTCGTTCAAAGTGTGCCGATTGGGAAAAAACTTATGCTAAAGATGGAAAGTATATGTGTCCAGAAGGAGCAATTGCGTGGGGGGCATGTATAAGTAAAAAAGGGGTCACAGACGTGTATAGCACAGCACCAGTTAAAGACTATTATTGCCCAAGATGGGAATGTGCGCTTTATTCTACATGGAAACTTGACACAGGGGTAACCTTTAACGACCATCGGATAGCTACCCTAACTAAGCCAACTACGAAGGATCCTAAGAATTGCAAAAAAGGTGCTTGTAATCCACTAGAATTATCCATAGCCAATCCTAGTGTATGGAAACAAGGGTATAAATTTGGGTTGCGCATTGCAGGTACTGGATCAGATCCCGGAACCATTGTGCATATTAGACTAAATACCCAAGCCCATCGATCATCAAAGTATCACATACATAACACTTTTTATGAAACCATGCATGTAAACAAGTTTGATATCCCTCATCCCTCTCAGAATTTGTTCCTAGAATTGGCCGGAGCTGTGGTATCCAGCCTCCGCATTTCAGACTGTTATTTCTGTGGTGGAACCAAAATGGGTGATCAGTGGCCTTGGGAGGCCCAAGAATTGAATTACTCAGTAGTCTATAATCAGACAGAGCTACACAAAACTACCAGCGAATGGGTATTAGCACACCCAATAGTTGGACGTCTGTGTTATGCTCGAACTGGACCCCAATTTACCTCTAAGGTAGGGCAGCTTGTCTGTCTTAGCCAAAAGTTCTATAATGATACCACAAAATGGACGTCTTGGTGGTCAGGAGTTAACGAATCAGAGCCCACCAATCCCTTAGTACAGTTCCCCAAGCTTGCCCCTCTATGGACTAACCTTGATCGACATCATAACTGGCAAGCCCCACCTGGCCTATATTGGATTTGCGGAACCCGAGCATATGCTCGACTACCTATTTACTGGGAAGGAGCGTGTGTCTTAGGAACCATTCGACCTTCTTTCTTTCTGTTGCCCACAGAACATGGTGAACAACTAGGCTATCCAGTTTATTCAAAAAGACAGAAAAGAGCAGCCTTACAGATAGGCAAGTGGGAGAAATGGGATGGTGAAGATTGGCCACCAGAGCGAATTATTGCCTATTATGGACCTGCCACTTGGGAGTAAGATGGCATGTGGGGATATCGTACCCCAATTTATATGTTGAATAGCATTATACGCTTGCAAGCGGTAGTTGAACTTATCACTAATGAAACTAGCCAAGCACTTACACTTTTAGCTAGACAAAGCACACAAATGCGCACTGCAATTTATCAAAATCGCCTAGCTCTAGATTACTTGTTAGCTGCTGAAGGAGGAGTCTGTGGTAAGCTGAACCTCACCAATTGTTGCTTAAAGATAGACGATAAGGGTCAGGTTGTTGAAGAAATTGCTGAACACATGCGGAAGCAAACTTATATGCCGGTACAGACCTGGCATAGTCTTAACATCCCCAATTGGTTTGCATCTATCTTTTCTGGATTAGGAGGATTCACTACTTTTGCTATGATCATATTAATCTTTGTAGCCTTGTTCTTTATGTTACCATGTATAATCCCATGTTGTATGTGATCTATTAACAGTGTTATTGAGAACACCGTGGAGCGGAAGACCGCAACTAAGATTTTGGCCTTATGGCATCCTCAGCCTACTATATATGGTCGCAACCCGACCCCAGTATAATCGAATTAAGTAATTTAACTCTCACACCTTATTAAATAATAGGGTGAGATTAATCAAAGGGGGGAATGTGGTAGGCGAAGGCCTATGATCCATGGTGTCTGAAATAAGCAGACAGGCCTGAGTAGCTTGACCTGTAAATGAAGCCTGTGGAGAGGCACAAAGGAATTACACATCCCCCAAAATGCTGCTACCATAGAACTGAAACTTAACTGAGTATAATTAAGCTTAGCTAAGCAGAATTGAAACTTAGAAAATATAGAAAAACAAGTTTAATTGGTATTGATAAGAGAGTACAGCTTCTATGGAATTAATTAACACTGCTGAGAGAAAAGTTACAGTGCCCTGCTTTCCCACATGTTCTAGCTAGCTAAGTGACCTTGGAGGAGAGAAGTATCAAAGTTGGTGAACTGGCCATTGTAATTGGGACTGAAAGGGGGGTAAGCAGGTGCTAAGCCCAGTCGAGGAACATCATTGGATAGCCATATCGGTACTGGAACCAATAGAAGGTGTACGAGGGGTTACCGGGACCAATGAAAAGTTTGCCTATGTCTAGAATGGAGAAGAAGTCTATAAAAGTTGTTGTTTTACTAACAGCCATTGCTCAGCCATTTTGAATTTGATTCTGCTTGAGACTTGTGCACAAATAAATGATTTGGACCTTCTGAACAGACTCCTGGTATCATTGGTTTGTCTGCGCTCTGCTGCTACATCTTCAAATGATCTTGTGAGTGATGTGATTCCTCAGCAGAATTCTTTCAAGTTGCTTGCTGGCAGCCTGGGCAATTCTCTGACTTGCCGCCCACTTCCCCTTCCCCAAAAGAGGAAATGATTTCACATGCAGCCAAGAGGACAGAATGATAGGGTTGCATGTGAGATCTTTACTTAGTATCAATGCAATTGGCTCTAGAGCATAGCAAGAGAGTTGATTTTCAGTGGTCACATGATCACGGATGGAAGGGAGCATGATGGAAGTGCAGCACCAGAGCAGCAGCTGGGAATCAAACGTGAGAGGGGGACTGGTGAGCCCGACATCAGTACCAGGCAAAATGGTAGAAATCATTATAAAGAACATTACTGAACATGTAGATAGTCATGGTTTAAGGGGAGACAGCCAACATGGCTTTAGCCAAGGAAGGTCTTGTTTTACTAGTTATATATTTTTTTAATACACAGGTAGACAAAGGTGAGATGGTCAATATAGTGTATGTGGATTTTTAAAAAGCCTTTGACAAGGTCCCTCATGAGAGATTCTTGGCTAGATTAAAAAGTCATGGGATAAGATGCAGTATACTATTTTGGATCATGAACTGGTTCAAAGATAAAAAGCAGAGGATAGGCCTAAATGGTCAATTTTCCCATTGGAGAAAGGTGAATAATGGTATAAACCAGGGATCTGTGCTGGGTCCGCTGCTTTCATATTCGTAAAATGACCTGGCAATGGGAATAATAAGCGAGGTAAGCAAATTTGCAGATGACACAAAATTTTTCAAAGCTGTTAAAACACAAGAGGATTGTGAAAAATTGCAAGAGGACCACTGTTCCCTCTAAGCTGTGCGCGTGCACACACACACACCTCTCCGAGCGAGCGCACATACTTTATAACAGAGCGCACAAAAATTACGGTTCTGATTCTGACAGAAAACACAGACATCTTAAAATTTAAAAGTTGTTATTTACGGTTTTCACAAGTTTTATAACATTATCTAGTGCAATCAATGTGGTGTACATACTGTATTCTGACGTGTAGTCAAATTTTAAAGTATAGAACTCCGAGTGTCGTTATGTGCCGCACAAAAATTTAACCTTCCTTCAAAAGCTGCACAGTCTACAGAAAATTAGAGGGAACATTGAAGAGGACCTTGATGAATTGGAAGACTGGTCGTTCAAATGGCAGATTAAATTTAACGTGGACAAGTGCAAAGTTATGCACCTAGGAAAGATCAACTCAAACTATGGTTACACTATGCAAGGTTCCACATTAGGAACAACCATCCAGGAAAACGATTTAGGCATCATTGTGGATAACACGTTGAAACCCTCTGCCCAGTGTGTGGCGGTGGTGGCTGCCAAGAAGGGAAATAGAATGCTAGGAATCATAAGGAAAGAAATGGAGAATAAAACAAAGGATATTATAATGTCTCTGTATCGTTCCATGGTGTGACCACACCTTGAAAATCGTGTACAATTCTGGTCGCCGTATCTTAAAAAGGATTTAGAAGAATTAGAAAAGGTACAGAAAAGAGCCACCAAAATGGTAAAGGGGATAAAAGGATACCCCTACAAAGAGAAGCTTAAAAGGTTAGGGCTCTTCAACCTGGAAAAGAGATGGCTGAGGGGAGATATGATAAAGTTCTACAAATTAATGGAGTAGAATAGGTAAACAGATTGATTGTTTACACCATCAAAAAGTAGAAAAACTAGGGGACATGCAATAAAACTACAGTGTAACCCATTTAAAACTAATAAGAGGTGATGTATTTTCACTTGACACAAACTCTGGAATTCGTTACCAGAGGATGTAGTAAAAGCTGTTAGTGTAGCTGGGTTTAAAAAAGGTTTGGACAAGTTCCTGGAGGAAAAGTACATAAACCATTATTAAGGAGGACCCAGGAAATCCACTGCTTGCTCCAATACAAGCACTGTGGAACCTGTGTGTCTTTTTGGGAAACTGCTAGGTTTGGCCACTGTTGGAAACAGGATACTGGGCCTGATCAAGGTCTATCTTATTTTAGGACCATAGCGGGGTGTGTACACATGAGAGGGGGGGAAGAATAATAAGATGGCAGGGCTGAAGGTCCACCTAGGGTGCCAGATGCCCCAGGGCTGGCCTGAGGCTAAAGATACCCTTTAGAAAATGAAAGTCATTGGCCTAACACAATAGGCTTAAGAAAAATGACACTAAAAACATGGAGGCGGCTTCTATGCAGAAACCCTGCAAAGGAGCTCCTAACACAGATTTGGTATAGCAATGCTGCAAGCAAATACCACGTAAATGATATGTGCAAAAAAGCTGCACACAAAAGGCACTCGTGCTGGAATACTATGTGGTGCTTTTAAGAGCAATATTATTCTGCTCAAAATAGTGTCGGTATCTATGAACAGGTGCATACGGCACACGCCACCTGCTCTTTTTTCACCACTCATTTCAGGAAAGAACCCCCCCCCCCAAAAAAAAAAAAAACCCCAAAACCCTATAGGGATTGTCTACTCAAGAAAAATGCCTCTTCAGCAAACCTCTTGAACGAATCTTGTGTTGAAGTCCCGACATTGACCACAGCGTTCTGCTCTTTTCTACATTCTACGCCCATACTAACGCAGAAAATTGTGCATAAGCACTGCATGCATATCTGCGTTAGCAGCAGCGCACTTTTCTGCATCGGCCTATAAGCCTAGAAACGAAGAAAAAATGCTTTGACCAAGAACGGAAGAAACCACGCTGCTAATTTAGGACCCAATAATGTTTCTTTTTAAAGTCCAATTCATAAGCAAAAATGAGTGCTTTCCACGCTGAAAATGAATACCAGAAATCTTAAAGGTAAAAAACAATAAAAATTGAAAATAGTAGCTGAAAAACGAAGAGCGAGAGAAAAAAAAAGCCTGAACACTATGTGGGCTGGGGGAGAAATCCCACAGACAAAAAAAGGGGTACGGGGGACATGGACATCTCCGCGGGAAAGGAGAAAGTTGATAACTTACCAACCTGGTAACTTTTTTAGCAAAAAGATTCAGAAGTCACAAAACCCCAAAAAAGATTACTACAGGCAACAATGAGAAATAAGCTATTAGCTCCCCCACTTTAACTAAAGAATTTGGAAAAGCCAATACTCTATGAAGAAACCACCCCACCCCCCATACCAGCTAACAATAGGATTAGCTCTAACAGCCAATAGCCAGCGTCATCCCGCCTTTAAACGAAGTCATTCGCTAATAATTGAGCGCAGGTGACAACTTTGATAGGCTTCTGTAGCTAGCCAATGGAAGGCCGGAGTAGACCATTCCCCCTCCCCTCCGCCAATGAGGGCGTGGAGCTTGGGAGGTGCATCCGCGGCGTGCGATAGGTTGATTCCAGGCTGGTCTGCTTGGCTTCAGCCTGGCGTAGCCGCATTAGTTAGAGCGAGAACATTCTAGAGGTGAGTGTGTTGGGCTGCGTGAGCAATGTATAAACGTTATTAAGAGATGCAGCTCATATGGGAAATTCAGAAAACGTGGTATATCTATCCTTGATAATTGATTGTTGATGAAAAAAATAATCTAGGTGCACGAATAACGTGTGCCACAGCTGAGTTTAATATAAAGTTGTTGATATTGGCTAATTATGCTCATTGTTTTCTTTTGTTTGATTGTTTTCTGCCCTTTTTCCCCTTTCTTTCAGATTCCCTAGCTGAAGGGTATCTCATTTTCGCCGAAGGGTTTTTAACCACCCCGTGGCAGGCAGTTGGAAGAGGCTGGTCGGCACTGCGGTGTGCCGTTCCTCCTACGGTCTGTCATTTAAAAACACCCATCATACATCAGATTCCGTTCGTCGTACTTAAGGGCGAGCAGCGTTGTGTTTATGTCTTTATTTGACGAAAACGGTGAGTTAATGCTAAAACTTAAAAGTTGACTGGGTGGGAGGGATCCGACCTGCAGTGGATCACCAGCATGGGATTAAGTGTTCAAAAGGTATCGATGGTTGGCATCCATCCTGCTTCTGCCTTCTGTGCATGGCGACCATGGGTTCGTGGGCGGACAAAATGGCGCCGGTGCCTCGTGAGGGCTGCGGTGTGACGCATTTTGCGGTAGTTGCGCTCGGGAGGAAGAGAAGCTGGGGTGTGGGCTTAAGGGAGGTTTAAGAAAACTACTCCGGTGCAACCGAGAACGGGTGGCTCTATTCAGAAACTTGGCTGGCTTGTGTGTGGTTTTTTTTTTTTTCCCTCCTCGTTCCCCTCTGACGTGGACCAAAGGGCGCAAGGTAGGAAATGGCTAGAGGAGCGTAGTGCGCATGGGCGGCTGGATCTGCTTAATTGCTGCAGTTATGAGTCATCGGTAAATAGACGTGCTGGAAAGAATGGGTGCCATAAACGGTATTAACTGTGCGTGCCGGGATTACTCCCCACCTCCATCTTAATGCCGCTAGTTGCTAAACGTTCAGTATCTGCACGTTTGAGCATATGTACTGTTTTTTTTCTTTTCTTCTGAGGCTGTCTTAGTAAACGGATTTTTATTAGTGGGGACTTAACATTGCCCAAAAAAAAAATCACTGTGGTGGCTGTTTTCGCTCAAAAAAAAAGTCTAGTGCATTGGGACCCAACGAGATAAATGTCTTCAAATTCTATTGGTGCTCATTTTGGCTTTGGGCAGGTTACATAACCCTCTAAGTACCAACTTACATTGTAAGCTCTAGGGGTAGGGACAACCTAACGTACTTAGTTGTAACTACTGGAAAGTATGAACAAAAATGCTAAAATATAAAGCTGCTTTTTTTAATCTAGCAAGGTATGCATTTATGTCCCCTTCTATTTGCTAGAGGCCCCTATGCAAAAGAGCTTCCTTGCAAAACGTTTTAATATGTATATTAAACATTGTAATATATATATAGATTACCTATGGATTATTTTCTTTAAAAAAAACATCAGGCATGTTGAGATATAGAGAGAGTCTTTTTCCTTGTGTAAAAGCAAAGGGGGCGTCCCCCCCCCCCCCCCATTCTAGTCTTTTAAATATCTCTTGCGTGGCTCTTAAAACTGTTAATAGCCTCATTTTTTCATAAGCTTCAGTATTATAGTAACATAGTAAATGATGGCAGATAAAGACTAGTATGGTCCTAGTCTGCCCAGTAAGATGGCAAGAGTAGGTGCACCTGCTGCTCCGTGCAGGCCACCCCTCCCCATGCCTTTGTTTAAGGGGATGAACCCACTGCTTCGTGTAGAACACCCATATTTGCTGAGAAATTAGTTAACTGGGAGCCTAAGCTGTACCTTTCTAGGATGAAATTTTAGTACACGACAAGGCTAAGCTTAGTTTAAGAAACTTAAACATGGAATTGCTACTATGATCTGGTGGTAGGCTGACAGATTTGAAACAGCTGATGTCTGATGTATTCAATATCTATCTTTATTTTGCAGAGCTGTTGCGCAGCCACTGGTACCTGTTTTGGGGGAACATAGCATACAAGCAAGACGCCCATAGCCTCAGTGGCAAAAACTTTTTCATGTCAGAGACCGAGAACTCTTGCACTCGTTTATGTCATCCCCTCTTCTCCAGACAGAAGATACCAAAAAATTGTAGTCAAAGATCTTTTCATCTTATTAAGGCCACTAATAAACCAAGATGTCTGTCAACGTCAACCGCAGCGTTTCCGATCAGTTCTATCGCTACAAAATGCCCCGTTTGATTGCTAAGGTATCTCCTGATATGTGTTTATGTATATGCTTTTCTCTTGATAGCTGACTGTACAAAATGAAGTTACCATGTGGGTGCAGGCTCCATTTCTTAGGTTTAAGGTAAATGAAGTTTAGCTTAAAAATCTTCCATGAAATACCGTACGCTTCCATGTGATACTAAGTTTAGATTTCAGATTAATAGCTAGCAGTTCAGTTTATTTAGCATGTAGATATGCTTGGTGTATGTTCACTAGCTCCCCAAAGGAGATGTGCTAGCCAAAACGTTTGGCCAAGTGATCTGTAAAAAGCTGGTCTAAAATGGGTCTTATGCTAAACAAGGGATCAAGGGTTTTGAAGTTAGCTAAACATTTTTGATTCCTTTGTTCAATGTAATTTCAGTTTGTTCAATGTAAACTGCACTGATGCAGAATAGCGCTGTATATAATAGAAAATAAATAAAATAAAATTTAGAGCCATATCGGAACCTGTGAATGAGGTCTAACTCTTCTACACATATATACACACAAATATACGTATATGTGTGTGGCAGAGTTAGACCCCCTACAGAGGGATCTCACTGTCCTAGTCCTAATGGCTAGTGACAGTGGAGATTGTTTGTTTGGTTTTTTTAAAATCTGTCTTCAAAAGGATGAGAAGCAGTGTGGACTGGGTCCTTGAGAAGCTTTACCTGTATTAAGGACATAGTAATATGCTCTGCAGTGTTATTGCTAATCCTTACAAGGTAGTGCCCTTGCAACCTTATTTTTTAAAGTTTGCTCTGGAGTAGCCTAGTGGCTTGGAGCTGTGGGCTGAGAGGGAAAATGGCATGCAAATCCCACTCATGCACCTTGTGACACTTCATTCCTCCAGACCAGCCCAGATGCATGGGCATATGCTCTTTACAGCAGATGGAGACTGAACCACTGCTTTTGTCACCCTACATAGGAGTCTGTGATTCACATCCAGCCAGTACTTATCAGTGGGGAAGGAGTAGCCTCCCTCATAGGAGAATTCATCTTAAGAGATCTAGAGGGCTTGAATTGGTTGGGGCTAGTTCATACAACCCAGGGGTGCAAATCCAGTGGTATTGGGGAGGTCCCCCTTTCAGGTTTAGCTTGTGATATAGCTTGGCTATAATGCTCTTGTCCTGCTCCTGCTCTCCCCTACTTCTCAGAGTGGGCCTGGGGAGAGCCACTTCTATGTAAACCATTACAGGCAGCTGTACATCTGCCCTTACTATGGGAGAGGGCTTGAAGAGGCAGTGGTGGAGATCACAACTTCATACTTCCTGCCTTGGCTCAGTTAAATGGCCAAGATTTGCTGCTACTTGTGATGGCTGATGCACCAGCCGGGGGAACTGGATTTGGTTTCTTGAAGACCAAAGGCATCACACAACAGGATAGGTACTACATGGCTCGCAGCAGGTGTGGCAGGATTATTAGGGCTAGTGGCTGGAACCACAAGTGTGGTGAACTGTGTAGACTGGCTCCAGGGCTCTGGCATTTTCTCAGCTGCAGCAGTTTTTGGGGGAGCATCCACTCTATAGAGGCTCACTGGCAGGGGTAGACTCCAGAGCAAGCAAGGTTGCATGTTTGGCAGACTGCCACCATTTTGATGGGCTTGGTCTAGTACAAGAGTCCTTGTGCTAGAATGAGCTTGATCCAGAGTTGGGCCTTCCCTATTAAGAGAGCAAGGGCAGGGTTCCTGAAGAGAGGCTATTCTAGTAGCCCATTGTGTGGGACCTTAAGCCAGCACAATGTCAGAAGTGGAATACATAGTAGTATATGATGGCAGATATTCATGGTCCATCTAGTTTGCTGTGCAAGGATAGGTGCAGGTCACCCTTCCTCATGCTTTGTTTAGGGGTGTACCCACTTATCCATGCAGGTCACCCCTATTTGCTGAGGTGGATTCTTGGTTGCTTTCACAGGAAGTAGATTCTTTTGTCAGATATGCTGTGATAATTGTTTGGAATAGGGCTGAGCAGGCCTCCTAACTTGGTCTAGGGCTTGTACACCTCGAAATGCAATGCTCTGTACAGGTGCACAATTCATATAGATCCCTAATTTTCTATCTTGCTCTGTTTTGTGTGCCGTTTGTGGAATCAGAATAGCTCTGTACCCACAGTATATTACCTGCAAATAGCTCTCAATAAGGCTCTCACTTAGCCATAGGGGGTCTGCAAATGGTCTGTTGTGCACTTCTGTAGGAACATCTGGAGTTAGTATACCCAAATCAAAACTGCCCTGCCACTACTTTCAGGGTATCATCTGACCACGTACAAGACTGCTCTTGGCATGTTCTAACATTGGGCCCTAGTGCTGGGCATCTCACAGGCTATCAATGTTGGCATAGCCTTCTGGTCCATGGAGAGCAGGCTGCCTTTCAGGGATTTGAGGCATGGCATGCTGAAAACTTGGTGTATGGTTCATGTTCTAGACCTCTTCTTCCCCGTGCAAATGGGGCAGGTTATACTTCTTTCCAGGAACAAACAGGAAGTAAGCCCTCACATAATGGGTACAGCATGGTCTCTCAGAGGCAAGATGGCAGGGAGTGGCCTCTGAGCGGTAGCCTGCTGCTGAGTTCCTGTGGCATTCTGTTGAGGCTTCTGAGGTGTGCTATGGGGAGAAGGGAATAGAAGCAGGCCGGCCTACCCTCTGGTGGACCCTGACAGTGTGTGGCTTCTCAGTCTCGGAGGCTGGAGTGGCATCTTTGGGACAGTGGAGCATTGTATTTGCTGCCCTGGGCAAATCAGAAGTGCTGTTCCCAGAGTAGCATTACCCCCCCCCCCCCCCCCCATGAGGCCTGGAGCTGACCTGCCTGAAGTGCTCCGCACCCCGGTAGAGAGATGAAGAGGGCTTTGGTATAAGAAGCTTTCCGTCTGTTACTGCAGTTGTGAGGGCAGATGGTATATTAACGGGATATTTCTCCCGTTTCTGGGAGCCTCTCAGCTGCAGGGGAGAGCAGATTGCAGATATGTCTCTGGGGGATCGTTAAACCTGGTAAAATAACTTTGGAATGGCTGTGTGATGCACTGGTAACGATGAACTTCTCCACAAATTTATTGTGGTGTCTGTGTATGGAACGTTTTTGTTTAAAAATTCTGTAATGGAGGTCTTGCAAGTCCAGGGGCAACATGTTGGGAATATTGGTGCCTTGGATCTGGCCCAACTTCATGGATTGTGTGCTACCCAAGTTAAAGACTATACTTTGCTAGGAAGGAAGAACATTTGGACAATGAGGTATAACGTTTAAATTTTCCCAAATCTCCTGTTCTGTCTCCTTTAGAGATGGTGTGCAAGTATTTTCGGGAGGTGCTTCAATTACCCCCTGAGAACTTGCCCCCACTCATTAGGGCACAGTATTTGTTCTTGGGTGCTGGTTCAGGTAGCACTCCCTTGATCTCTGGGGACCTTACAGGGTTCCTAGAAGGTTCTTTGGAGGTGATCACTGAATGTACCATGCTTCTTGGTACCCTTGCCTTGGAGTCTGATAAGTCTGTTATTCTGCGAGCTTACAGTGACGTGCAAAAGTCTGGAATTGCTTGTGAGTTGCATTTTTTTGTACTCTAACCACTTTTTCTTTTTTTTTTTTTTTTTTTTAATCTTGCGTTAGCCCAGCATATTCATCTTTCTACCATGTTAAAAGGGATACATTTGGCTATTAGTTTTGCTTTTTGCATTCCTTCCAATTTAAATACTTTAGACACTGGGAGATAGCTACTGTGATTTTTGTGGATCCTGCATCAAAACTGGATCGATTTGGTCAGAAATGTGTGCATATTGGATAATTAGGAGGCTGGTTTCACTAACCAATCACAATGCAGATATCTAGCCAACAGTGCAGCTATAAAAAAAAAAGTGGAATTTTTTTGAATTTCATACGCTTTCTGGATCGACCATGAAGACTCAGACCCTGACGGAGCGTGTTCATGTGTCCTTTTATGAGCAAGGGAGGATTTTCAAGCTGTCAGCCAGGAAAGTTGGCTGCAGTCAGAGTGCTGTTTTGTACAGAAGAAAAACAGGTGGTGGTGGACAAGCCTCGTTCAGGTCGTCCACGTGCATCAACATCATGCCAGGACCATGCACTACAATGCATTTCGCTGACTAATCGCAAGTTGATCTCACCTCAGCTACTTCAAGAGAGGTCAGTGTCAGCTCAACAGTTAGTCACCGGTGCCTGCAGTTTGGTCTCCGGGGCTGCAAAGCATGGAATAAGCCACTGATGACTGACATACAAAGGCACAACTGGACATCTTCACATCGTCTATGGAATGGTCAACAGGGCCAAGTACATCACCATACTGCAAAAGTACATGGTGCCATCAGCACACCAGCTGTTTCCTGGCTAGTTCCTGTTCCAAGATGATGATGCACCCTGCCAGCACTCCAGACAGGTGATCAGCTGGAAGCAGCAGAACAACATTGAGTCAATGGACTGGCCTGCCCAGCCTCCAGACCTGAATCCAATCGAACCTGTGGCACAAGGTGGCCTTGGAAATATCCAAGAGGCATCCGACATCAGTGTGAGCTGATTGAGTCACTCATTGCAGCTTGGAACTGCGTTGTCACCAACAATCACCTTGTCACTGGTTCATTCAATGCTGACAAGGTGGTCAGGTGATCAAGAAGAACAAAGGATGGCCCATCAAATACTGAGCCATCACTGACACAAAAATGGCCTTTTTCACAGCCACATATATTAATTTGAAGAAAACCTGGCATGCATCCATAATATTTTAAAGCATACTTACAATAATATATCGTTGGCCAATGATGTACATTACATGATTTTCACAGAAAATCTATCAACAGGACAACTATGGGGAACAAACTCGGAAAATAAGGGCCAAACCAATACTAAAAGTTGGCCCTAATAGCCAAATCTATCATTCATCATGAGATACACAGAAAAAGCCACTGGGAGGAAAAAGAAATTAAGCTATAAGATCACGAAATTGAGAAAACATCAAATTTACAAGTGATTCCAGACTTTTGCACACCACTGTACTTTCAGAATTTTAATCAGCGGTTTTTAGGTTCTAATGTTCACATGTTTCCCGATTTGGCTTGCATAACCCAGCAGAAGAAAAACCTTAGCATAAATATTCCTTTCACGTTTTATAATTATAAAGATACGGGTGTTTTTTCTAGGGTTGATTGGTTTGGTTTTTTGTTTTTGCTGCACAGCTCTGTTTTTGGCAGACTCTGAGGAGACTTTTTTTTTTGTTTGTTAATTTCTGTCTTCCCTGCTAGTTTTTCAACTGTCTGGTCCCTTTCAACGCCTATTTTTGACTTCCTTCCCCCCTCCCCCCCCCCCCACTGAGGATCGCAGTCAGTTGTGCCTTGCCTGTGAGATGCCTTCCCTTCAGCAATGCATGGTCTGCACAAAGAAGCATAAGGATTTGAGGGATGGCATTTGTGCTGCATGTCTTGCTCATCCTGGAGAGACTTTAGTGACACTAGCCAAGGGAGCTCAGGACAGAAGCAGCCCTGCTGCACATCCTCAGCCGCTAGAGGAACCCAGACAGCTTCCCCTGCCAAGAGTATCTCTGTCTCTCCTCCTCCAGAGTCTTTCGGGCAGCAGGAGCCAATGCATGCTTCAGATACCTAGTTTTTGACCCTCTTTAGACAAACCTGGGATCTTTGGCAGGTTAATTCTCCCAGTAACACAGTGGATGCCCTGACTCAAATCCCTCAGTCTTCTGGCGCTGGATCCCACAAGTGCTCTAGACAAGAGTACATGTCCAAGGTGGATGCACAGCCACCTAAAGAGGTCTCCTGGGCTACTACAGCTTGGCCAAAAGCACCAGAGGAAGGGCTGTTTTGGGGGGACAACAGTGAGAGCCTGTCAGACTGGGAGGATGGAGAATGGTCCCAATCAGTTTTCTGCAGAGGGCCAAAGCAAGACACAGGACATACGCTTGTTCCGCAAAGAGGAATTGCCGGCCCTAATTATGCAAGTGGTCGAAGCCCTACGATTGACAGATCAGCAGAATCCTCAGCCTTCTGCCATTCCCCACCCAGACCCAATTACAAGCCATCTAGAGCGCTTCCATTCCCGGCAGAGCTACAACAAATGGTGTCTCAAGAATGGGACTCTCCAGATATTCCCCTCCATACAGCCCGCTGCCTAGGTCAGCTTTACCTCTAGGCATCGTCTGACTTGGAGAAGTGGCTGACATACCCTAAAATGGGGATGCCCTTGTGACCAGAGTAACAAAGCACACCACCATTCCGGTGGAGGGTGGTGCAGCACTTCATGATCAACAGGATAGGAAAGTTGAGAGCCTTCTCAAGACTGCCTTTTCAGCTTCATTATCTCTCCAGGCCAAAGGATATCATAATG
Source organism: Ichthyophis bannanicus (assembly GCA_033557465.1). NCBI lineage: Eukaryota > Metazoa > Chordata > Amphibia > Gymnophiona > Ichthyophiidae > Ichthyophis > Ichthyophis bannanicus. Next base: position 95,109,103 of record CM066037.1, read on the forward strand.
CCTCTCGTTCCATGGTGAGACCGCACCTTGAATATTGTGTGCAGTTGTGGTTGCTGTATCTTAAAAAGGATATAGCATTATTAGAACAGGTTCAGAGAAGAGCCACCAAAATGGTAAAGGGGATGGAAGGATACTCCTATGAACAGCTAAAAAGGTTAGGGCTCTTTAACCTGGAAAAGAGACAGCTGAGGGGTGATATGATAGAGGTCTATAAATTAATGAACGGAGTGGAACAGGTAAATATAGAAAGACTAGGACATGCAATGAAGCTACAGGGTAAACTATTTAAGATTAATAAAAGAAAATAGATTGCACATTGAGTGAAAAAAAACTCTGGAATTTGTTACCAGAGAGTGTAGTAAAGGCTGTTAGTGTAGCTGGGTTTAAAAAGGTTGGACAAGTTCCTGGAGGAAAGGTCAAACCATTATTAAGAAGGGACCCAGGATATCTATGCTTGACCCAGTAAAAGCATTGTAGAACCTGTCTTTTGGGGAAACTGCTAGGTACATATGACCTAGATTGGCCACTGTTGGAAACAGGATACTGGGCTTGATGGACCTTGGTCTGACCCAGTATGGCATATCTTATGTTCTTTGGTTTTGTAGTAAATTACCCAAAATCCCACCTTGCTGCAATCCAGTCCCTGGAGTTCGATGTGTGCCTTGACACCCATCAGGCAACTGCCTTCCTGCCACAGGAAACCACCTCATTACTCTGGCCTCCACGATCCAGCACTGACATTTTGGCCTGGGCAATGCTTGGTCTTCTTGGCCATTTGGCCTCGACAGTCCACATCCCCGATGCCCATCTACACATGCGAGCAGCACAGTGGTGCCTTTGCACTCAGTGGGCTCAGGTGACAGGCAATCTCAGATGCTGTCTCGGTCACCCCCAACTGTCAGTCCCTTGACTGGTGGCAGGACAGCCAGAATCTGCTTCAAGGCATGCCGTTCTAGGCTCCACCAGCACCTCTCTAATGGGTTGGGAGCACACTGCAGTGAGCTCCACATGCAGGGGACATGGTCCATGAGGAGTCCTGACTAACGATCAATGTAGTCCTTGTCCTCTGGTTATTCAAGCACCACGTTCACTATTTGCCATCCAATTAGCCATCTGGACAAGCACTGTCCATGTTCTATATGAGAAAACGGGGGCACTGTCTCTTGCAGCCTCTTCTTGTAGGTGGTAGCCTTATGTTCATTTGTGATCTGCCAGAGCATAGCCCTACAAGCTACTTACCTCCAGGTCAGGACAACATCCTGGCAGTCTGCTCCCAGCCACACGAGTGGCATCTCTGTCCACAGACAGTGCAATGGGACCCCAGCCCTGGATCTTTTTGACAGCCCTATGAATTTGCAGTTCTGCACCCCAATTTCCCACCCGTGCAGGGAAGCCTCTGCAGCCTTCTGTATGCATTTTTCCTCCCACCCTGCTCATAGTGCAGTCTCGAAGATTCAGCAGGACGGGGCCTCTGATCTTCATAGTCCCATGATGGCCTCGGCAACCCTGGTTCCTGCTGCTGCTCCGTCTCTTGTCAGCCTCCAGTTAACATAAGATATGCCATACTGGGTCAGACCAAGGTCCATCAAACCCAGTATCCTGTTTCCAACAGTGGCCAATCTAGGTCATAAGAATCTAGCAGGTTCCCCTCGGTGGCATGCTGGGCTTCACACAGGAGGGTCTCCTGCTTCAGCTGAGCATGTAGTCTCTATCTCTCATGGCTTGGTGGCTGAGTAGGTCACGCTAGCCCCTCTTTGTGTCCCAGTGGAGATTGTGTGACACCAGCAATATGTCCTCTAAGACTCAACAGGAAGGCTTACGCCTTTTAAGTAGCATCAGTTCTCAGTGTGGTGCTCGGAGGTATGAGCAGACCCCTGGTCTTGCAGTACCTACACTCTCTCTCAAAGGTGGGCCTGAAGTCCAACTTGGTCAGTCGAGGGCAGATCCCTCTTGGGCCTGCTGCTGGTTTCCTGCTTCATGTGTAGGCTGCTTCTTTGCAGGACTATCAGACCCCCTCCAGCAGAGTGGGATCTCAATGTTGTCCTTGCCCAACTAACCCAACCGCCCTTCAATCCGATGGTGTCCTGCTCTCTTCAGCACCTTTCTTGGAAGGTGTGTGCAGGGTTTGGGGGTTTTTTTTGTTCTTGCCTTGGCCCAGAGGGTCAGTGAGCTCCAGGCCAGTGCTCCCTACACAAGGTTCTGCTGGAACCAGATGGTCCTTCGAGCACACTCAGTTTCTTCCGAGGGTTGTCTTGGAATTTCACCTCAACCAGGTCACCAAGCAAACCCTTTCTCTGTGGGAGGCAGCTTGCATTGCATTCACCCAGGCCCAAACTGGGCTAGCGTTTGGACTGCAGTCACAGCACACTGTGTCAAGAGGGCAGAGTTGGGGCACATCTATGCTCCGTGCCCCCCTGGTAGACATCTGTTGAGCCACAACCATGTCCTCGCTAACACCTTCAGAACGCATTACTGCCAGGAGAGGGAGTCCCGTTAGGACAGTGCCTTCAGCCAAGCTGTACTCTAATTTGTTCAGGGTTTAGGCAACTCCAGCCCTCTGACCATTCTTCTGTGGCTACTGGGAGTGTGGTCTTCCAGGGACCTGGGGTCCTCAGGCTGTTTTCAGTTACCACTGTCTGTGCACGGCTCACCATGGCACACTTTCTACAGGTTGCCTGTAGCTGGGGATTCCCATACGAGGACTGACTTCCTGGAGAAAGTGTAGCTATTCACCTGTAACAGGTGTTCTCCAGGGACAGCAGGAATTTGGTCCTCGCAACCCACCCACCTTCCCTAGGAGTTGCCCACTTTTTTTTTTTTTTTTTTTTTTTTTTGCCTGAGCTATGTCATCTGACTGATCAAGATGGCACCCTTGGGTGGGAAGGGGACCACACATGCATAGTGGCATTCCCAAAGACTCTTTGAAAGCTGGGGAAATTGCTCTTCGCAGGCTCCATCGGTGCCAGTGTCGCCCATATTTGAAGACTGATTCCTGCTGTCCTTGGAGAACACCTGTTACAGGTGAGTAACTACACTTTTTCTGGACATCAAGAAACCATCAAAGGCCTTTCCTTCCCCCCCCCTCCCCCCCTGAGTTACAGCAAATGGTCACCCAGGCATGGGATTCTCCGACTTCCCTGCGCTCCACCAGTTGTCTGGGTCGTTGTCTCTGTGCTGCTGATGAACTGGACAAGTAGCTACGCTTCCCTAAGGTGGATGCCTTATAACAGCCATCAACAAGCATACCACTATTCCAGTCACAAGTAGCACAGCTCTCCGGGACCAGATTGACCGTAAGGTCAAGGCCATGTTGAAGACTACTTTCTCTGCATTCTTGACGCTGCAAGCATATGCGGCAGCCTGTTGGTGTGCTGCTTTGCACTACCTACTGTCACTTCCAGAAGATCCTGCTCTAGCCCACCTGAAATCAGTCGCTGCATTTTTTTTTAGCAGATGCCTTCTATGATTTCCTTTGTCAGCTTGTTCTGTAGCATCCATAATTGCACAAAGATGGCTTTGGCTCCACCATTAGAATGCAGATGCCGCTTTCAAGGCCAGTCTAGCCAAACTTATTTTTTAAGGGTAAACTGCTTGGGAAAGATCTGGACAAACTTGTTAAAGACTTGGGCAAAGTTTAAGCCTCAGTGATGTACCAGAAAACAGGCCCAAATCTGGCTCTTGCCATATTGATGCTGATCTGTACCATACCTCTTGGGACAGCAAAGAATTGATACTTCTGATCCTCTCAGAAGGAATATGACTTAACCATTCAGAGAACATGTTCAGTTTGACATTTTTTGCTATGTGGAGAGCCTTGAGGCTTGGTGTTCTGTTATGGCATTTGAGCGAGATGGACTGGATGGGGCCTCATGTTGTGGTATTGGGGGTCCAGACAGCAACCATTTCATGTTTCCTAATCCTCTGGGAGGAAGTAAGCATCTTAGGCTTAGTGGACATACCAGGTGTTTAAGAGCATGGTGAAAACTTGTTCCACTATCTTTGTTCTGGACATGGTCATCCTGGTCACAGTGCTCTTGAGGCATCTTAATACAGTTTCTTTCTAGGGTGTGGTGGTGATGTTGGTCAGGGACCATCAGCTCAACCAGTGTTGGTTTCTCCTGTAGTTTCTTACCAGTGATGGCATAATGCTTTGGCTGGCTTTCTTCTCTTTAGTTTAAAGCGGTCTACTTTACTTCCCAACCTTTTGATCAGCAGGCTAGAATATTTCCTCCATGGCTTCTGTCAGCTGGAAATGAGAAGGGCTTGGGGGGGGGGGGGCAGGCTGCATGAAGGACAGAGGGTTTTAGTAGGCCTAAATATTGGTTTCTTGGCCTGTGCAGCCAGGAAGCGTAAAACGGCAAAGGGAGTTTAAATAGTCCACTGGATTCCAGAAACTGATGCCTTTGTCAAGGCATTCATTCTGTCTGCAGCATAGTCCTCCCCCCCCCTCCCCCCCCCAGTGCACAAGCCTATTTCTAGACAATTTAGTCTAATCCTCCTTGGGAGGGCACTAGAGTAGCTGGTTGGTTGTCACAGCCTTTGTCTGTCACATCAAGTGAATCAGGATGCTACCTTTTTGGTGGGGGTAAGCATATTGGTGGCAGGCTTACTTAAATACCCCCAAATATCTGCACTGGTTTTGGAAGGATGAAGGTAATAGTTCCATATCAGCCTCCTAGACTAGCCCACATAAGTGGGTTGTGTTCCCCTACCAGAAGATTGGTGGAGACGACAATGAAAAACCCAGATTTCAGTGAGTTCTCTCCTACTTGCCTCTGCCACAAGAGGTTCCTTCAGTATTTCTCCTGCAGATGGATGGCTTTTTTTCTCTTCTGAAGAAAATCAGATTAAACTTTTGTGGGGAGGGAGGGATTAGAGTATGACATGGGAGGCTCCACTAGATTTTAACAAAAAAAGCCTGTTTAGCTAGAAACTGTCAGGATTTGGAAGAGTATAGTAGCCTCACACAACCTCGGTGCCCCCCTCTCCTGCGCTTTCCCAAATATCACAGAAGGCTTTTAGAGGGATCTGCCTACCATCCACCTTATATGCAGTGCTGCAAGGCAAGGAAAAACAGTTTTCAGGGGAGTAGAGCTGAGCCCAGCATAGATTCTCTGCCTGGAGATCTGAGTAACAAGGCTTGACCTTGTCATTTTGTCCTCGTTGGGGCTCTCAATTGAAGCTCCCTGGGATGCAATTCAGGTAGACTGCTGGTGATTGTTGTGGGGGTTTCTGGTTGTCCTCATGCTAGTAGCATTTTTAACTGTCTCCTACCCAAGCAGCTCCAATGCACATTCTTTCCCTAGAGCCTGTAACAACTGCTTTTATTGCAGTGCCTTTCAGCTTGACCTGTGGCAAGTGTGTGGTGTATCATCTCTGGATTCTGGACTCTGCTCTTGCATGGCAGCTTCTTAGTTGTCCTTGGAGGGCATGCAGCCCCTCAGCCAGGGATGCAGTTAGTCTGGCCTTGCCTGGTGTTGGAAGAGGGCTCACTTCCAAGAGGAGAGCTTCCAGACTTGGTTCTCCCCAGAATTTTCTTTTTTTTTTTTTTGCAGTAGGCCTAGTCCTTCTGGCATGGAAATTCAGGTTCTGTGGCCTCTAGGTGCCCCCGGGTGCAGTGTCATGCAGGGCAGGCTGAGAGTGGAAGCCCTCTTTGATTAGCCTTTGGCTAAGTGCTGCAGTGAGGGGTGCCCCCTGGAGATGGGGAAATAGCTTGGAGCTGACTAACAGACTATGGCTTGGATTCAGATGGGTTAGTACGGAGCTCTGATGTGGATGAAGTAGTACACTCGTCTTCAGAAGATTGTGAAGAGGCTGGGGTGGTGATGGCATTGATTGTCAGGGTTTCATCTGCCTTGGAACTTGACAGATACTTCCAGCACAGAGCGGGAGCTAAAGGTACACCTGCTCCTTCAAGGGGTACAGAAATTCACTACCACCTTCCCATTCCTTGGTGTGATAAGATGTGATCTAGTTGAGGTACAACTCTCCTGACTCGCTACCTGAAGCTAAGGGTGCGTTAAGATCTATGCTCTCCCATAAGAGGAGTGTGTCAAATGGTTTGGCATTCCCAAGGTTGGGTACACAGGTTGGTTACCAGATGGACCACTATTCTTGTGGAAGGCAGATGGTCCTTAAAGGATTTTCTGGACCGTTAGGTGGTTTTGTTGAGCCAGTTTGCTGTGGCAGCTGCTATTCTGCAACTGGAATTATGTGCCAGCCTGACATCTCGAACCCTACTCCAGTGGATTCAGTCTCTTCCTTCTCTGGCCCTCTTCAAGTCCAGGTTGAAAGCTCAACTCTTTGCTGCTGCCTTTGGATCCTGACTAACGTGATCTCCTTCCTCCCTTGTTCTACACCTTCCGTGTTTAGTTTGTCTTAACTAGATTGTAAGCTTGGATGAGCAGGGTTTGTCTCTTACATGTCTGTTGTACAGTGCTGTGTATGACTGGTAGTGCTATATAAATGCTGAGGAGTAGTAGTCTTCCAGATACTGTCCCTCTTCCGGAGTCTGCTACAACTTTCCTTTCTGATGCCATGTAAGACCTGGTATGTTGGCCAGTGGTGCCCTGCTGTCTTTTTGGCTCTGGTAGTGGACAGCAGATACATCCTCCAAGGTCTGCTTGGCCCAGTTGGCTTTTAAGGACTGATTTGGAGAAGCTGATGAAGGACCTGGGTGAGAAGATCTTACTATCTTCTGGAAGACAGGTCCAAATAGCCTGTGAAGTGAACTGATCTCTTCCTTGTCAGCTTCTGTACATCATCTGAGGGCACACTGGCAGGGGTCTCGGGTTTTTCCATTTCAATAACTGACAAGAGTACGTACTTCCCTTCTGCTTCCAGGCTTTGGGCTCATTTCTCAGTCCTTTCTATAAGCTTGTGGGACCAGGGACTCTGTTCCCTTCAGGGCTGCACAATGAAGGTTTTATGGGCCCATTCCCTGGTTCATCCAGTTGGAGGCACTTTGCCTTTTTCTTTCAGGAATGGGCATGGGTTACCAATGATAGCTGGGTGCTAGACACCATTTAGTTAGACTATGTCCTGGAATGCAAAGATTTCTGGATGCAGTCATCTTCCCTTGTGGATCTGTGATCAGTGGCACACTACAGACCACCTTGTAAAGGTCGCTGCACCTGAAGGCATCAAGTGGTGCTGGTCTCAGATGAGTGGCACTTCATGTATTTCATGGTGCCCAAAAAAACTGTTCCTTTCCAGCCTATTCTGGACTTTGGGGGGGGGGGGCTACAAACACAGGGCGCTTCTGGGTGGAAGCCTTGCAGCTCTGGTTCAAGCAGTGCAGAGGGGAGTGCTTTGCTTCTCTGGATCTGGCTAATCCTCCCCCCCCCCCCCCCCTCATAGCCTTATCAGGCAGATCAGCAAAATATCTGTTTTTGCCATGCTTGACTCGCTGTCAGTTTGCCCTCCTTTTTGGGCTATCTGCTGCCCCAAGAATGTTCTACAAGGTCATGGTGGTGACTGGTGCTGAGGGATCCATATCTGGATGTTTGGTTCTTCCAAGCCCATTAGCCTTTCAGAGGCATCTTGAGTGGTGTCTGGCAGGGACTCTCTTGTATGTTGGCTACCTCTTGTAAATTAGCTGTGCAGCACTGCATGCATGGCGCTTTATAAGTGCTTAGTAGTGTCCAATGTATGTTTTTTTTTTTTTTTTGGAAAGCCTCAGCTGGGTGCTCATTCAGGGAAAGAGACAGCTGTTGCTTTCCTGGTCCCTGGAACACCTGGGAGCCCACTTTTTGCTAAGAGTGGGCAGCCTTCCTTCCAGAAAAAGTTGGATTGCCTGGTACTGTTCTGTATGCAGTAGAATCCCAGACTCTGGGATTATGTGCAGTTCCTCGGATTGATGGCAGTGACGATACATGGTGCCTTGGGTGCATGCTCACATGCAGCCTCTCCAGCAGCCCTTGTTGATGGTGGTCTCAAAGTTCTTGGGGTTTGAGTGCAGGTTTCTGCTTTCAATGACTAGTCTATGGTGGCGGCGGCAGCCCATCTGAGGAAGGGCATACCTTGCCACTGGGATGGTTTCTCCTGGATCCAGCTGAGACAGATGTCACACTGACTGGGGAGCCCATTGCCAAGACCATACAGCCCAGGGCTGTTGGAACCACAGGGAAACAGTATGGTCTATTGATCACCTCGGCAAGGGCAGGGTGGTTTGAGTTTTTTTGGACAACACCACAGTGGTGGCTTGTATCAAATCAGCAATGCAGCATGAGTGCAGGAGTAGCTTGGGAGGGGGCTCTCCTGTTTTTCACCTGGATGGAAAAGAACCTCTTAGCATATTGCTGGGTTGGACAATGGAAACAAACTTCCTCAGCTGTCCCTCTTTGGATCCTGGAGCATGGGAGTAGAGTTGGGCATTTCAGTTTATTCTGCATCACTGGGTTCATCTTGGAATCTATCTGGCGACCTGCTTCATTTGCCACACAGACATGGTTCAAGGGTGTCTCTGCCTTGGCCAAGGCTGCACCTGCTGTAAATATTTTTCCTTAGTGACCCCTTGGGGGGGGGAGGGGTGATTCAGCATATAGAATACCTGAACAATCCTACTTGATTGGTTAGACCTGATGTGGCTCCAGCAGGCATCTCTGTCTCAGCCTATTGCAGTGGGGACTGATCATGCTACAGGGCCCAGTTCCCTTCTCACAGCTTGACTCCTGAAGGGATACAGAATGTAAGGGCTACTCTTTGGCAGGAGCTTGGAGCCTGGAGGAGGTCTACCAAGTTAGCAAGTACAGATCTTGTGCCTTTGAGTGATGGTGCCTTCTCTGGCCTGCCGTGCTCAGCAGATGGCTGAGGTGCTATCTGTTGGCCTTTCTACATGATAGCCTGGAGAAGGGCCGTTCCCTGATAAAGTTCAGGTGGCAGTCTTTGGGCTCTTTCAGAGGTATGGTGGCTGGTAAGTCTCTAGCCTTGCACCCAGACATCTCGTGCTTTCTCCAGGGGGCAAACTGTCTGATCCTTTCCTGGGATCTGGGTCTAGTGCTAAGCCCTGATGGTGGTGCTCTGAGCTATTGAGCCTGCTACTCTGAAGGATTTGAGACACAAGACAGACTTGGTCATGATTTTGTTCCACACGGTGGATTTCTGAGTTGCAGGCTGTCTTGCTGAGATCCTTATCTGTCCTTTTTCAAAGGAGGCCATTTCAGACTGTACCACCTTATTGCCTAAGGTGCTTCCCCCTTTCATGTGGTTTGCCTGCCACCTTCCTTGAAGGACAAGTGCCGTGGAGAAGGATAAGGATCTTTGCCTTGTGGATATCTGGAGGGTGCTTCTCTGGTACTTGGAGCTTGTGAATTCTCTTTATAAATTTTTTCATACAGTTTTTGCTGTCCTGTGCAAGGGTGACAGTGGCCAAGTAGACTTTGGAGCACTGAACATAAGATATGCCATACTGGGTCAGACCAAGGTCCATCAAGCCCAGTATTCTGTTTCCAACAGTGGCCAATCTAGGTCATATGTACCTAGCAGTTTCCCCAAGAGACACAAGTTCCACAATGCTTGTACTGGGTCAAGCATTGATATCTTCGGTCACTTAATAATGGTTTATGGACCTTTCCTCCAGGGACTTGTCAAAACCGTTTTTAAACCTAGCTACACTAACAGCCTTTACTACATCCTCTGGTAATAAATTCCAGAGTTTGATTACACGTTGAGTGAAAATATTTTCTTTTATTAGTCTTAAATAGTTTACCCTGTAGCTTCATTGCATGTCCCCTAGTCTTTCTATATTCTTATAAGGTAAACAGTCGATCTACGTTTACCCGTTCCACTCCGTTCATGACTTTATAGACTTCTATCATATCTCCCTTCAGCCGTCTCTTTTCCAGGTTAAAGAGCCCTAACCTTTTTAGCCTTTCTTCATAGGAGTATCCTTCCATCCCCTTTACCATTTTGGTGGATCTTCTCTGAACCTTTTCTAAAATCGCTATATCCTTTTTAAGATATGGCGACCAGAATTGCGCACACTATTCAAGGTGCAGTCTCACCATAGAACGATATAGAGGCATTATAATATCTTTTGTTTTATTTTCCATTCCTTTCCTTATCATACCTAGCATTCTATTTGCTCTCTTGACCGCCACTGCACACTGGGTCGAGGGTTTTAACATGGTATCCACAATGATGCCTAAATCTTTTTCCTGGGTGGTGGTTCCTAATGTGGAACCTTGCATCGTGTAACCATAGTTTGGGTTGTTCTTCCCTAGGTGCCATAACCTTGCACTTGTCCACATTAAATTTCATCTGCCATTTTGATGCCCAGTCTTCCAATTTATCAAGATCCTCTTGCAATTTTCCACAATCCTCTTGGGTTTTAACAACTTTAAATAGTTTTGTGTCTGCAAATTTGATAACCTCGCTCGTTGTTCCACTTTCCAGGTCATTTATGAATGTCAAAAAGCAGCGGACCCAGCACAGAACCCTGGGGTACACCACTATTCACCTTTCTCCATTGGGAAAATTGGCCATTTAGCCCTACCCTCTGCTTTCTATCTTTTAACCAGTTCCTGATCCACAATAGTACACTGCCTCCTATCCCATGACTCTTTAGTTTTGCCAAAAGTCTCTGAGGGACCTTGTCAAAGGCTTTCTGAAAGTCCAGATACACAATATCAACCGACTCGCCTTTGTCCACCTGTTTATTCACTCCTTCAAAAAACCATAACAGATTAGTAAGACACGATCTTCCTTGTCTAAAGCCATGTTGGCTGTCTCCCATTAGGTTGTGACTATCTACATGCTGAGTAATTTTATTGTTTATGATGGTTTCTACCATTTTTCCTGGTACTGACGTCAGGCTCACCGGTCTGTAGTTTCCCGGATCAGGATCACCCCTGGAACCCTTTTTAAAAATTGGTGTTTACATTGGCGATTCTCTAATCTTCAGGTATATTAGATTTTAATGATAGTTCACAGATTACTGATAGCAGGTCTGCAATCTCATATTTCAGTTCTTTCAACACCCTTGGATGTATACCATCCGGCCCAGGTGATTTACAACTATTAGATAAACTGAAGAGTAGCAAGACATCTTCCCGATGTATCGATATTTCCTTCAATTCTTCCGCACTTTTAAATACCACTTCAGTCATGGGTAACATCCCATATCTTCCTCAGTAAAGACCAAAGCAAAGAATTAATTCTCTCCGCTATCGCCTTGTCGCCTCTTAGTGCTCCTTTAACCCCTTTATCATCTAATGGACCAACTGACACTCACAGGTTTTTTGCTACGAATATATTTGAAAAGGTCTTTATTTTGCGTTTTTGCTTCCGCAGCAAGCTGCTTCTCAAATTCTTTGCCTGCCTTATCAATGCCTTGCATTTGACTTGCCAGTGCTTGTGCTGTTTCCAGGTTTCATCGTTTGGCTCTTTTTTTCCCATTTCCTGAAAGATGCTTTTTTGGCAACAGCCTCTCTGACCTCACCTTTAAACCATGCTGGCAGTTTTTTGGACTTCCACTTTTCTTAAAGCGTGGAATACAGCTGGTCTGGGCTTCCAAGATAGTATTTTTCAACACCCAACAACACTGGATTGAGGAGGCTGTTGCTTCCTTATCTGTTGCAGAACCAGCTGGTTCTGGAGGGCTTGTATGCTCATCCTACCCAAGCACAACTGTCCTCATGGGTGGAACAGAACTCAATAGCCCCTGCAGACGTTTGGGCAACATGGACATCGCTTTCCACTCTTGTCAAGCATTACTGCTTGGATGGAGAGACATGGCCTTTGGCTCAAGGAGTTTTGTCCTTGAGTCCTTCTAGACTGATCCAGGGCACACCTGAAACTGCATTTGCTCTACTTGGTTCTTCTGCTGGGGTGTCCTTGGATCTGCTATGAATTTATTTTTTTTAATAACATGAACTTACATAACCAAGTATGTCAGCCTTGTTTGCTTCGTGTACACGATTTGCTACTATTCACTCATTACCCATGATTGAGGTTGTGTGGCTTGCCATGTTTTTCCCACATGCTTTAGGACAATTACTGAAGGGACCTTTGGCCAAGCAGAATAGAAGCATGGGAGTGATTGACATTGAAATCTGGGCTTTTCATTGGTTCTTTGCCTATACCAATCTGCTGGTAGGGAAACACAGCTTACTTGTCTGAACTGGTCTAGCAGGACTCGAGGAAAGGACATTGACCAGTAAGTAAAAATGTTACACTTTTTTTTTAATTTTTTTAATTGTTTTTTTAAGGCCATACCAGCTAATTCTTTACTTGAAGCCCTACAGATGGCCCACCTGCCCCACCTCCAAAGATTGCATGTTTTGCTAGTCTTGGTTTTTGGTGTGCTGTGGTTGTGTGTTTTTTTTTTTTTTTTTTTTTACTTCTATTGGGCTGTATCATAAAGCTTGTTATCTGGTTAGTATTCTTGGCCCACTTAAAGATGAAGAGGCTACTGTTCTATTGCTCTTGTTATGGAAATACTGGCTGCATGTGATGCACAGGAACCTATATAGAGCAATGTCACCAAACCAGTCGTGTTCCCTCCATTTGCTGGGTAGAGCATAAAACACATCTGATTTGGATTGGTCTGGAAGGATTCCAGGCCTAATGTCACCTTGCTCTGGGAACAGCAATAAACATATCTGAATGTAACTTGTCATGTACTTTCACTGAAGCTAAATAACTTAACTTTTCTTTGCAGGTTGAGGGTAAAGGAAATGGAATAAAGACAGTAATAGTCAACATGGTTGACGTTGCAAAGGCACTTAATCGGCCTCCAACGTGTAAGTAAAGGATAACTTGAGCACCTTGTTCCTTTAGGTTATGGTGGGGGGGGGGGGGGGCTAACTATTAGATTCTACATGGGGGTTTTCTATCCATATATAAAGTGGACAGAATCGTACTGGGTTCTTTTGGTATGTATGTAGGGGGTACATCTAAAGTTAGGATGCAAGGCCTGCTTTCAGCTAACACACAAGAGATGTGCATAGAAGCCAAAAGCCTGTCTTTTTTGCAAGGACATTTTGCAAGGACTAACTAGTGAGACTGATTTTGGAAGAACTTCTCATTGCCTAGTATATTAAGAATATCTGCTAGTTTTAGTTTTGAAACTAAGGCAGTGGGGAGCAAATTCAGCTGTTTGAACCAATCTTGTAGCTGTCTTAACTTTTCAAAAAAAAAAAAAAATATTTAAGTGTAAACAGCTGAAATACAGTTTAGCAAATGGGCACAAAATCTCCAGGAACAAGCAGGAATGAGTCTTCACATATGGGTACATCGGTACCGACGGAGCCTGCGTGGGAACGCTCCCCAGCTTCCCAAAAAGGAAAGCTTTTGGGAGCATCCCACAGCGCCTGCGTGCTGCCTTCCCGCCTTTCCTAACCAACTCTCCTCAGTTTGCCACGGAGCCAGCAGGTTGAGCCCTGTCACCGCTGAAGAAGTTCTTTATTTTATTTCTTTGGTCGCGTGTCTGCCTTCCCCGACTCCGGACCGGTACCACCTGTCTTTTCTTTCTTTCTTTAAAAAAAAAAATAAAAAATCAATATTTTTTCCTCACTTGGTGTACTTTTCTTCTTAAGGCCTCAGGGCCCACAAGAAAATTTCCCTCATGGTAAAACCAACCTCTGGGTTCAAAAAATGCACTAGGTGTAGCAGTACTATTTCTGTTAGATACCCATGAATGGTGTCTTAAATGTTTTGGATCCTGAACACTCCATTCTGGATTGTCCGTCCTGCTCCCTAATGTCTAAATGGGTTACAGAACCAAGCAGCTAAGCTCCATGTGCTGTTTCCCACTGAGGCACCGGCAGTAGCATCGACATCTTTCAGGTCATCTTCTCCTGAAGGATCTCGGGTAACCAAACATAAACCTAGCAGGTCCTCGAAGGGTAGATCTCCCTCTAAGCATCGAGATGCCTCCGGGCTTGCCCTCGAGGATCCTGCACCAGCCAAACAACCCCGGCAGGAAGCTCCAGCTTCCAAAGCTCCTCCTATGGAGTTACAGGTTGACATCGATGGCACGGCCTCGACCGATCACCTGTTAGAATGCTCTGGGGTACCGGCACAATCTACCGGTACCGACCTCCAGACATTCATGGCATCGATGGATCAGAATGTTCTGTCCATGCAGCAGGCTATTTCAGGCTTCATTCAAGCTGCGGCACCAGCAGTACCGCAACGAGCTCTGTTGTCGGTATCTGCTCCGGTACCGGAACCACCACCACCGATGCCGGTACTGACAGCATCAACATTGACCAGGATACCGACTGCTGCGGTTCCTTGTCCAGGGCTACTTCTCAGTACCGATCCGGTACCGGGGACGCCCGATGTTGATACCGCTCGATACGCGTATCGAACATTAGAAGAGCACCCTGACAGGCAATACTTCGATTCCTCTGATTCTGATACATCAGATGAGTCTCCTGAAGTATCCATAGCCCTTCCTGAGGAGACTTCTCTAAAAAGAAGGTCTGTCTCCTCCAGAGGACTTGTCCTTTCAAGACTTCATAAGAGAAGTAGCTAAAGGACTTTCTATTTCAGTAACCTCTGAATCAGAGCCTAGAGCAAAAAATTAGATATTTTAGGATACTCTAAGGCTCGTAAAGAGGCAGTCACCTTACCAATTCATGAGATTCTTCATGAACACATGATTGATTTATGGGAGACTCCTCTCACTCTCTCTCCTCATTCTCGCGGGTTGGACACTATCGTGTCCCTCCTTGTCCTGGGTTCCAGAAAACTCAGCTTCCTCACCATTCCATTGTGTTGCAGTCAGCTATGAAGAGGATAAAGAGTACAAAGACACTCTTCTGCTCCTCCAGGAAGAGAATGCAGGACCTTGGATGCTTTTGGTAGGAAAATCTTCCAGGCCAGTATGCTTATTGCCAGAATCAACTCATATAGCCTTCATATGGGTATGTTTCTGAAAAGTGGCAGAAAAGCTGCACACTTACCTCCCTTTTATTCCAGAAGATAAAAGGGAAGAATTCCGCATGTGGCTTAAGCATACTCAGGACATCTCCAAGTTTTCAAACAGGGCAGCCTTTGACTCCTTTGAAGGTGCCAGTAGAGCAGCGTTTTTCAACCACTGTGCCGCGGCCGTAAGATATTGTCTGGTGTGCCGTAGGAAAAATTCCAATTTCATCCGTAACATGGGCCTCGGCTCACAAATTAGGGTTGCCAACCAGCCGGTTTTCAGCCAGCCTGGCTAGTTTTTCCATGGCCAGGCCGGCTGCCGGCACAGTTGTAAAACCGGCCATTGAAAAGCCAGTTTTTTGCTCTGGCCGCAAGATCGGGAGCGGCCAGAGCAAAAAACCAGCTTTTGTGCCAAAGTCTGCGGCGCGAACGCAATCGCGATTCCCTATAGCAGTGCAGCCGCTGGTTCTGCTTTGTACAGAGCAGCGGCTGCACTACACTTACATTGAAAAGTAAAGAGAAACTGTGTCAGGAGCCCTTCGATCATGCAGAGCCCAAGGAAGTGATGTCATGGGGGCAGGCTCCTCACAGGCTGTCTTTCCTTTTCAAATTAACTTTAGCTGCAATAAAGTTAATTTGAAAAGGAAAGACAGCCTGTGAGGAGCCCGCCCCATGACATCACTTCCTCGGGCTCTGCGATGACCGGAGGGCTCCTGACAGTTTCTCTTTACTTTTCAATGTAAGTGTAGTGCAGCCGCTGCTCTGTACAAAGCAGAAGCAGCGGCATGGGCAGAGGGGTGGGGGTGTGAGTGAACCAGTAAGGGGGGGGGGGGTGTGAGTGAACCAGTAAGGGGGGGGGGGGGGGGTGTGAGTGAACCAGTAAGGGGGGGGGTGTGAGTGAGTGAACCAGCAGTGGAGGGGGGGGGGTGGTGTGAGTGTTTGATTCCTATTCAAGAGAATTACTTTATATATAGGCACAGAGGTACATTTTTTTTAACATTTTCTAATGGTGGTGTGCCTTGTGATTTTTTTCATGAAAAAAGTGTGCCTTTGCACAAAAAAGGTTGAAAAACACTGCAGTAGAGCCTCAGGCATTGCCATAGCTGCTCGCAGAATTGCTTGGCTCCAGGCTTCTGATTTAGAACCCTGGGTTCAAGATGGCTTAGGAAATCTGCCCTGTACAGGTGAAAATCTGTTTGGCAAAGAGTGGCAAATTAAAGCCACTCAAATGGATGCAGAGAATTCTGCTCTGGATAGACTTTCAAGGTCTACCTCCATTCCTGCCAAGAGACTTTTTTTAAAGTCTTTTTTTCAAAAAGGGCAGGTTTCCTTCCACTTCTGGCCAACAATCTTCTACAGGTCGCTTTACCGCTAAGCGTCAGCAACCTAAGCAGGCCAGGCCTAAGTCTACAGGGGCTGCTGTAACCCAGCAGTCCCAACCCCTTCAAGGTTTTTGACTTGATGCTAGAGAACTTAGCCTTTCTGGCTTTAACACAGCCAGAACCTCTCACCATTCCAGGAAGGTTAGCTCATTTTGCTCCCAGATGGGAGCAAATCACATCAGAGCAGTGGACCCTCTCCATCATAAGAGAGGGCTACAAACTTCATTTCTCAGAACTTCCTCCCCACACCATGGTGAGACACTTCAATTTTCCCACATCTCTTCTTGACTCTTTCAGGTCAGGAGATAACTACCTTTCTTGCCAAAGGGGCAATAGAAGAAGTTCCTCTTCTTCAACAAGGGTCAGGGTTCTACTCCCCCTATTTTCTCATTCCAAAGAAGACAGGGGGATACAGACCCATTCTAGATCTCAGAGAATTGAACAAATTTCTATGCAAGGAGAAGTTCAAGATGCTTTCTCTGGGCACTCTCTTCCTTCCATACCTTCAAAGTCAGGATTGGCTTTGTTCTCTAGATCTCAAGGATGTGTACACACGTACTCATCCATCCATCTCACAGAAAATTCCTATGTTTTCTCTTTTCCAGGGAAAACAACATTACCAATACAGAGTCCTTCCTTTTGGTTTGGCCTCTGCTCCGAGAGTGTTCACCAAATGTATGGCAATAGTTGCTGCATTTCTACACACTCTGGGAATATTTGTCTTCCCATATCTGGACGACTGGCTCATCTGAGCTCCATCTCAATCAGAGGCCCAGATTTCCCTGGACCGCACAAGGCGCATTCTGCAGTATCTGGGACTGGTAGTAAACCTCCCAAAGTCCCAGCTCATCCCTACTCAGTCCCTGGAATTCATAGGGGCCTGGTTGGATACCACCACTGCAAGGGTCTATCTTCCTCAGGCCCGTTGCCAACGTCTAGTGCAGCTAGCCTCCCAGATTCAGTCAAAGAGCCATTTAACTGCCAGGGAGATGCTACAACTGCTAGGCCACATGGCTTCCACAGTACATGTGGTATCCTATGCTCGCCTACACATGAGAGCAGCTCAATGGACTTTGTCCATCCAGTGGACTCAAGTTTCAGGAGCTCTCTCAGACCAAATAGCAACCTCCAAACGTCTCTTTTGGTCTCTCCAATGGTGGATGTCCACTCAATCTGTTGCTGGGGTCCCCCTTCCAACAGTTGTTGCCCCAAGCAACCCTCACAACAGATGCCTCTCAAACAGGTTGGGGAGCTCATCTACAAGACCTCTCCACCCAAGGCACTTGGTCCCCACAGGAGACCTCTCTTCATATCAACCACTTGGAGCTTCGAGCAGTGTTTCTAGCTCTCAAGGTCTTTCATATCCTCCTCAGCTACAAGACTGTCCTTATTCATACAGACAATCGGGTAGCCATGTTTTACATAAACAAGCAAGGAGGAACTGGCTCTGTCGCTTTGCAACGAAGCTCTAAGATTATGGGCCTTCGCCAGAGAGCATCAAATCCATCTCCTGGCAGTATATCTCCCAGGAATCCAAAACTCTTGGGCAGACAGACTCAGTCGAGTTCTGCTTCCACACGAATGGTCCCTACACATGGATCAGGTACCCAGAGTCTTTCAAGAATGGGGAACCCCAGACATAGACCTCTTTGCAAGTCTGTGGAATGCCAAGCTTCCCCGGTTTTGTTCCAGAATTTCATGTCAGGGGGTTCAGGCCAAGGATGCCTTCCTCCTTCATTGGGGTCGGGGCTTCCTGTATGCCTTTCTACCCATTCCCTTGATTCCCAAGACTCTATTCAAACTTCAGAGGGATCAAGGATCTATGATCCTCATAGCTCCACGCCAAGTGTGGTACCCTCTACTTCTGCATCTCTCCCAAGCCCCCTCCCTGGACTTGGGAGCTGCTCCAGACCTTCTATCTCAAGAGTAAGGGACTTTGTGGCACCCAAACCCCAAGTCCCTTCACCTCAGAACTTGGTTACTGAAGGCCTAGACCTTCAAGACTTGAATCTTTCTTAGCAGGTGAAGGATATCCTCCACGCTTCCAGGAAACCTTCCATCAGGCATTCCTATGCTTTTAAGTGGAAAAGATTTTCCATTTGGTGTGCTGAAAAGGGTCTTGACCCTCTAGCACTACCTTTCAACTTCTTTGTTAGACTATCCTGCATCTCTCCAATGCAGGACTTAAAACAAATTCAGTAAGAGTCCATTTGAGTGCTATTGCAGCATCCCTTAAGCCCATCAATGGACAACCTCTCATCCTCTTATTTCAAGATTCATGAGAGGCCTAACTTTAACTAAACCTCCCATTAGGCCTCCTCCGGTGGCATGGGACTTAAATTTGGTTCTTGGTCAGCTTATGCAGCCACCTTTTGAACCCTTAGCCACTACCTCCTTGAAATTTCTTTCCTGGAAGGTTATTTTCCTCATTGCAGTCACTTCTGCTTGCTGTATCAGTGAACTGCAGGCCTTAGTGGCTAATCCACCTTATACAAGGTTCCATCATGACAAGGTAGTCCTTAGGACAAATCCACACTTTTATGCCTAAAGTGGTCTCACCTTTTCATCTTTATCAGGAGGTATATCTACCTGGCTTTTTTCCAGCTCCTCATGCATCCAGTGCAGAGAGGAATCTTCATACTCTGGATTGTAAAAGAGCTCTTACTTTTTACTTACATAGGACACAGCAACATAGAAAGTTTTCCCAGCTTTTTGTTGCTTTTGATCCTTCTCATTTGGGACTTCCAGTCTCTAAGAGAACACTGTCCAATTAGATTGCTCAGTGTATTTCGCCTACCAGAATAAGAACCTTTCTCTGGAGAGCCATGTCACAACTCATAATGTGAGGGCCATGGCCACCTCTATGGCTCATCTAAATTCTGTGTCCATCAACCAGATCTGTCAAGCAGCCACCTGGGCCTCTGTTCATACCTTCACAGCCCATTACTGCTTGAACAAGGATTCCTGCCGGGATGCCTTGTTTGGTCAGGCTGTCCTCAGACACCTGTTCCATTCTTAAACAACTCCTGCCCTCCTTCCCTGGATGGATGCCTGAGATCCATAGGAGGACACAGACCCCTTTCAAGGTCTCATCCTTGGGGATCTCCCAGGCATCTCAGCTAGGGAGTCCCCATATGTGAAGACTCATTCCTGCTGCTTCCTGGAGATAGCAGTTACTTACCTGTAACAGGTGATCTCTGGGAACAGCAGGAATAAGTCTTCACAACCCACCCACCTCCCCTAGGAGTTGTATATCTCTTCTATCTTTCCTTTCCTCTCTCTCTATTGTCTCAGCTTTAAACTCGAACTGAGGAGAGTTGGTTAGGAAAGGCGGGAAGGCAGCGTGCAGGCGCTGTGGGATGCTCCCAAAAGCTTTCCTTTTTGGGAAGCTGGGGAGCGTTCCCACGCAGGCTCCGTCGGTACCAATGTACCCATATGTGAAGACTTATTCCTGCTGTTCCCAGAGATCACCTGTTACAGGTAAGTAACTGCTTTACAATACTAAATATATTTAGAGGTGGTAGCAGATTATATAACTTTTTTTTTTGTGTGTTTTTTTTTTTTTTTTTTTGCCAAATATTTCTTGAGCATTAGTCTTTCCAGCTTGGGCATGGAATTCTAGCTTGAGTTGCCCTACTTGTAAGCAATTTCTGTATCTGTGGCTGCTGCTTCTGCTAAAATGTTAAGCTTTATCTTCTATGGGATACAAAATCTTACATGTTAATGCATGTCTCCACAAATCTCCCCCCCTTTCATCACCTAGTTGTCATGCAAGTTGGTGTATGTTGTGTAAGGGTGGCCCTCTGAATTTGGCAACTCTTCAGCCCAATCAAAGGCCTCCTGTTTAAGCAGAAGGTAGGAGGAAAATGAAGTTGCATACCTGTAACAGGTGTAACAAATACATCCTGCTGGACTAGTCCAGACTAGTATGTGTCCCCCTGCCAGCAGAGAGAAATTCCCAAAGCTTTGTGACATCACCCTTGGTATAAACCCCCCCCCCCCCCCCAAGGGGGACCTGCAGTGTTTTCTGTCGCAGCCAATGGTGGACTTCTAGTTCCTGGCATTCTCCGAGAAGAGATTTGTTGTCAGTGTAGCTATCTTTAGTGGTTGTGCACACTAGTGCCCCCTTCTTTGCCAACAGTCTTCCTTGCTTCACTTTCCAGAGTTGCCCCCGGTCGAGGGGACTAGTAGAGTACCTCTGAGGGGAAGCTCTCCTGCTAATGAGGAGCAGTTGCAGCCTTCCGTTCACTCTTGTGCAAGCAAGACTTCTATCAGCTAAATTGACCTTTTTTGTTACTTTTCTAACTCTTGTTTAAAAAACTTATTCAAGGAGGTCACGTGATGCGGCTAGGGTAGCGGTCGCATTCTGAGTGCGCTCCGGTACCCCTAACCCAAAACCGGCGAAATAGCACCGTGCAAACCCGCAGAAGCGAGTAGCAAAGCTGCCCAAAGAGAGTTGGAGTGCCTGCAGAGCCCAGTACTGAGCTCTCGATCGGCGGGAGGAATGGCGGCAGC
This sequence comes from Ichthyophis bannanicus, assembly GCA_033557465.1. Classification (NCBI taxonomy): domain Eukaryota; kingdom Metazoa; phylum Chordata; class Amphibia; order Gymnophiona; family Ichthyophiidae; genus Ichthyophis; species Ichthyophis bannanicus. The sequence continues at coordinate 95,129,874 of CM066037.1, forward strand.
GGCTAAGACGGGTCGCAGAGACCGCGACCGCGTGGTCGGCAGCAGCAAGCAGGCAGAGTCAGCCACGGCGCCGAGCTCGCCTAGATCTCCCGCGTCCCTTGATGAAATGTCGGCGGCAGTGGCGGCAGCTTTGTCTCCTCAATTTGATGCCCTACACGAAAAGATGGATGGCTTGCAATCATCGGTGGACACCTTGGGGAACCGGCTTCGAGAGGCGGAAGATCGTCTGGGCCAGACGGAAGAGAGGACGGAGGCCCTGGCGAATGAGTTGGCCGGTCTCAAAGCTCAGGTGTGCCTGCAAGAGGCGAAAATCGACGACCTAGAGAACCGTTCCCGACGAAACAACCTACGGTTCCTAGGGGTTCCTGAGTCGGTCCCTGACAAGGAGCTGCGGAGTTATCTAGAGGCCCTGGTCTTGTATGTGCTGGAGGGCACTGACCTTGGGGATACGCTGAGAATCGAGAGGGTCCACCGGGTGGGCAACAAACAGATGCGAGATAGCCGCCCCAGAATTGTGCTAGCCAAGTTTTTGTGCTTCCCTCAAAAGGAGATGATATTGCGAGCAGCCCGCCAGAAGGGGGACATCATCTACAATAACACCAAAATCCGGATAGCGCAGGACTATTCGGTAGCGCTAAGTCAGAAACGCAGGGAATATGCTCCCTTGTGCGAAAAGCTTATTGGTGCGGGGATTCGTTTCTCCGTACAATACCCGGCCAAGCTGCATGTCCTGCACGAAGGAGCACACCGGGCCTTTGCAACGGCGGCGGAAGCGGAGGCTTATGTGAACCAGATTGCTGCATCGGCGCGCCCGACATCGGCGTCCCCCCGTTGAGATTGTCAATACTGCTGGCTGTGGTTATTGGTTTTGGCCGACCCCCCCCCCCCTGCAGAAGGGCGAATGTGGAGAAGTCGTCGTCGACGGGGCGCTTGAGAAGCAGCGGGCCTTTACAATCAGAGTGATTCACGCTTTAACGGCCCCACCGTTACCAACGCACCCGCCCTGCTGGACATCTCCCCAGTGCAGCCTGGAACATTGTTTTTTTCTTGTGCTTATTACCTGTTGTTGCCTTTGACCTTTGGTGTGCCTTGTGTAGTGCCTTGCTCTGTTGTGTGGGGTTTTTTCTTTTGCTCCTTCCTTAGGTAAGCATATACTGCACTCCCTGTCCAGCTCCAGGTAAACTCGCGGGCCGTTAGGCCTCGTGTGGTCTTGTGTGGCAGTGGAGCTGGCTTGGGAATCGGGCAATTAGAGTCTGGGCGGCCAAATATACATTGCCCTTAGCGGTGGGTGGGTGGGGGGAGCTTTCTGTAAACTTATTGTTTGTAGACATTGTTAGCCGCGTACCTGGAGCGCTACCCTCTCCCCCATTGTTTTAGCTGAAGGCCCGGTTGACTTAAGCTGCTTCCCATGCCTCCCATGTGCATACAGGACGTGGAGGGCTTATGCTATCCTTCAGCGTTGAGGGGCGGTTCCTGGGGGGAGGCCTTCTCCTACTATTGGCATATCCCGAGTTATCGGTGCAGGAGGCTTGCACTCTGCCCCCCAGGTCTGGCATGAGTATGGCCCTGCTATGTGCCGACGGGGGGTAGCTAGTAGTGTGTATATAGCCATGGCCATCTGTGGGTCCCCCGTGCCCCATGTAGAGGACTCTGGTGCCTGGTCTCTGCTCTATGTCAGCCCCCCTTTATTTTATTTTTCTTCTCCCATCCATTTTGCCTCGATACTGTGGAATATCTATGGGTCCGGTGGGGTGTGGTACAGGGCGTTCTCCGCCCCCCGGTGTTTTTATTGCCAGGGGGGGGATCCAGTTCGGGGTAGAGAAGAGCAAGGGGCCCTGGGAGACTGGGGATGCACTGGGTTTTTTTTTTTTTTAGGATCCATGGGGCTATACTTCAGGGCGAAAATTTGAACCCTTTGTTTTGTTTTTGTTTTCCCTTCTTCTCTGGGCTATGAAGGGGGTGGTTGGGGTTGTTAGCGGGATTATCTGCTCCCATGGGATATAGTGGGTCCGGCCGTACCCAGAGGGGCCTTACTTGGGCTTTCTCTGGAAGAGGTAGGCGGAGAGAGTCCTTAGGGTAGGGGAGTGGAATTGGGGGAAGATGGGGTTGGGAATTGTGGATAGGGGAGGGGGGGGTTTTAGGAGGGGACGGGGGGTGGGATGAGGGGGAGGGAGGGGTTGTGGGTAGGGGGTGGGGAAGGGGGGAGGTTTCGCGGAGAGCGCAGCACCGCCGGTGCCCGGGTGTAGCTGACCCAGTTGAGGATACAATCGTGATACGGGCGAGGCCCCAGGCTGGGGGGGCCCTGCCCCTTTGTTATGGTGGCAGTGTTACAGTATATTTGTTTTGGTACGACCCGCCCTGAAGATCATCTCTTGGAATGTCTGTGGGATAGGTAATCCTATCAAGCGTTAAAGTGTTGCAGGCCCTTGCCCGGCAGAAATGTGACATAGCTCTGTTGCAAGAAACCCACCAGACGGCCGAGGAACATCTTAAATTGCAGAAACTGTGGGTGGGGCAAGGTTGGGGTTCTCCCGCTAAGGGGAAGAAGGGTGGAGTGGTCATTTTGATCAATAAGCAGACTCGCTTTGAGTTATTACAGGAATACTCTGACCCCGATGGCCGGTATCTTTTGCTCTATGGTAATCTCGATGGTCGGCAGGTCGTGTTGGGCTGTCTGTATAGCCCCAATGTATTGGACCGTTCTTTTTACGACCGGTTGGCCTCTAGCATTGAGCAAATGCCAGATGTCCCCCTGATACTGGCTGGTGACTTGAATGGCGTGTTGGATGTGGGATTGGATGTGTCCGCTGGGGGGGGGGCTCACCTGCGCGTCCCGACTACCAGGGCCTTGAAGGGCCTTTGTACACGTTTGGGCCTGGTTGACCCTTGGAGACTGCTACATCCGGCTGAGACCGATTTTACCCATCAGTCGAGAGCCCATGGCACTAGTGCTAGACTAGATTACGTTCTGGTCTCGGACCAGCTATTCGGGCGGGTGGAGGACGCGCAGATTGGCCCTTCCGCGATATCGGATCATGCTCCAGTTTGGGTTGACCTTGCCTGGGGGGGCCCGGTGGCCACGACGAGGTTTTGGCGTTTCCCCCTGGGATTGTATCACGATGCGGAGTTTCGTGCAGCCCTGGCGAATCACTGGCAGGAGTTCATGAGTCATCATGAGCAACACCAGAATGACCCGGAGCTACTTTGGGAGACGGCGAAGGTCGTGTTGCGGGGGGAGATAATTGCCTATGTGGCGAGGAAGCGGAGGCTTCTGGCCGGGCAAATTGTACTGATGGAAAGGCAGGTGGTGCGTGCTAGGCGGCGGTGTGCGGGGGATCCTAGTGTGAACAATAAGCGACGCCTTTGGGAGTTGCAAACGGCCCTTAACGAACTGTTACATCAGCGGGCGAAGAAGTCATATATGTATTATCGCTACCAACTCTTTCGTTTTGGTGATAAGCCTGGGAAACTGTTGGCGCGGTGTCTACGGGGACGTCGGGGCCCTCGGATGGTGGCAGCGCTACGAGACGACCACGGCGCCTTGCATAAGGATAATGTCGGCATAGCCCGCGTCTTCCGTTCCTTTTTCCAGAACTTATATGCCCGGCGGGAAGGAGCACCGGTTGAAATGCGGCAATACTTGCAGGGGTTGACTTTGCCACAGATATCGGGAGAACAGAGGGCCTGCTTAGATGCTCCGGTGACGGTGGAGGAAGTTCAGAGGGTGATACAGAAAGCTGATTGTTGTAAGGCGCCCGGCCCAGACGGGTTCGGGGCCGAGTTTTATAAATTGCTGGCAGCACTCGTACCCCCAACCTTAGTGGCGGTGTATCAGCGTCGGGTAGCTCAGGGGAACTTTGGCTGGGGTGGAAACCATGCACTCATTACCTTAATTCCCAAGCCGGGAAAGGACCCCACTCAGGCAGCCTCTTATAGACCGATCTCATTGTTGAATTTCGATTTGAAAATACTGGCGAAGGTGCTAGCCGAGCGATTGGCTTTGGTATTGGGGAGCCTGCTCCATGAATCGCAGGTCGGCTTTGTTAAAGGGCGCCATGCAGTGCGGAATTTGCGACGACTGTTGGAATCGTTGGAGCGGGCCTGGGACCGTGACCTCCAATCCTTGGTTATCAGTTTTGACGCGGAAAAGGCGTTTGATCAGGTTCACTGGGACTACTTGCAGTATCTGTTGCCGTATTACGGGCTGGGGGCCTCCTTTTGTCGGATGGTAGCATTGCTCTACTCGGACCCTACGGCGGGGGTTCTCTGTAACGGGGTGCAATCGGATACGTTTCGCCTGGAGCGTGGCACACGGCAGGGCTGCCCGCTTTCCCCTTTACTTTTTGTGCTGTCCTTGGATCCGCTGATACGGAGGATAGAGGACTCCCCTGGCATCGAGGGTGTGCGTTTTGGTTCTTCTGGCTTCAAGGTGGCCGCCTTCGCAGACGATCTGCTTGTTCACATTTCTTCCCCCCAGCAATCTCTTCCGCGGTTGCTGGAGGAATTGTCTTCTTATGGCCGGTTTGCGGGACTGCGCATCAATATGACTAAGTCGGAGGCCCTGGATGTAAGGGGCACGCTGCGGGGAAACTGGCTTGGGAGTTTCCCCCTCCGCTGGGCGCATGACTCTATTGTCTACCTAGGTATCATATTAACCAGGAAGCCAACTTTGCTGTATAAAACCAACTTTGAACGGATTTTCTCTAAGGTCCGCGGGCAGCTGCGGGCGTGGGCCCCCCTCCCGTTGTCGTTGCTCGGTAGAGCAGCTGCCTTGGATGGTGATTTTCCCGCGCGTACTATATTGGCTGCAAACGCTCCCTGTATGGCTTTTGAAAAGTGATTTGGTGCGTTTGGAAAAGGAGATTCGGGGGTTCCTCTGGAGGGGTCGCAAGGCCCGTATTCCTTTGGCGCGACTGCGTGGGGGATGGCGCTTAGGCGGAATCGGGGTACCCGATCTTTGGAAATATGCGCTGGCATGTCAAGCACGGCATTTGAGTGATTGGTTGGGTGACACTGAGACTTATACGCCGCGAGGGCTGGAAGCAGCCTTTGTGGCACCCCACTCATTGGAAGCGGTGTTGCATCTCCCGCGGACCGTCTTGCCGCCGCGCTTGACAGGCAGTGTGCTAGTGCAGGCCACCCGGCGTACGTGGCAACACTTAAATAAACGCTGGGGCAGCAATGCTACGGTGTCGTGCTGGTTGCCCCTGCGTGGTAATGCCTGTTTTCTGCCTGGATCCGAGTCGGCCCCCTTCCGTCAGTGGTGGCGGGCAGGTATACGACGAGTAGGCCATGTGGTGGACCGAGATGGTAGCTGCAAGGCCTTGGGGGCGATTTGTAGGGAATATGAGCTGCCCATAGGCGCCTCCTTTTTTGCGCATATCCAGGTTTCCCACTATATCGGCTCTTTGCCGACCCATGAGCTTACAGTGGCACATTCCGAGCGTATCTTGGAGTTTCTTGCGATAGGGGCGGAATCCCCGCCGACGATAGCTGATTTGAAGAAACGTTTGGATCGGTTGGATACGCCCCCGGACTACTCGGCGCTGGAAAGCCTCTGGGCGCGAGAGTTGGCTCAGGACATCGCCCCGGGTTCCGTTCGAGCGGCCTTGGGTCGGATTCCGCAACTCGTGGGTGGTGCTCGGTGGCGGGAGTTGCAGTATAAATGTGTTCTTCGTGCTCATTTCTCCCCGCGGCGGGCATTTCGTAGTCATATTGCCCTCCACGGACGGTGCCCTAAATGTCCGTGTGCCTTGGCAGATTTGGGTCATATGTGGTGGGGCTGCCCTTTGGTGCGTAGATACTGGCAGCGCATTGAGACCTATCTGAGCGGTCTACTGAGTCAGAGGCTTTGCTGGTCAGGGACGTTGGTAGTGCTGGATCAGTTGGGACCACTCCACCCGAAGGGTAGATGGGAGAGGGTATTGGTTCGCAAGGCCTGTCTGGTGGGTAAAGGCCCCCTTCTTAGTCATTGGAGAGAACCTACGGCCCCTACCTTTTGTGAGTGGCGCAATAGCCTGCATCAACTTATGCTCCTGGAGAGGAGAGCGGCGTTACGGCATCCTCGGGCATGGGCCGTTTTCCTGTTGATATGGATGCCTTATATTCAGCGCTTGGGCCCTAAGGCTCGTAGCGACGTGCTTAAAGTCGGTTGATGCTACTCGGGGGGTTGGCTGTCTCTGGTTGGTCGGGCTGGTGCTGCGCTCTCTGCGAGGGGAAGGGGGGGGGGCGGGGAGGGTGGGGGGGGAGGGTTCTTTTGGGTTGTGCTGGTTGTTAGGATTGTTTTCTGTTTGTTCTTGCTGAATGCCCAGGGCGGTGGACAAGACACAGCCCCGCCCGGGTTCTGTCTGTTTGGCCTACTTTGGAAAAATTGTAACAGTCGTTCTGATGTGTGCTGTTTGTATCTTGTGAACTTTAATAAACAGAACTGGAAAAAAAAAAAAACTTATTCAAGGACCTGATTGCTGAGGAAGTTTGTCGGGCAGTGTTATTTTCCAGACCCTTCTTTTGGTGTGGGGGTGGTGGGGTTTTTTTTTTATTTCTGCCTTCCCTACAGCAGCATTTGGGTTGTAGGAAGAAATGTAAGACTGACAGGTAATTTGTACCTCCTGTGGTTCTGATCAAGGGGGTCCTGCATCTGAAGGTCCTGGTTCCAGTAGCCCTTCCAGGTCTCTCGCTTTAGCTCCCTTTGTGTTACCGCAAGGTAATGCTAGATCTCAAGGTGCCCTTCCTCAGGTTTTGTTGCCTGAGCAACCTGCTCACTCTACAACTTGTCTATTCAGCTGACAGCTCTGATCTCCAGTTTATGCAACTATTCACCAGGTCTGGGATATATGGCACTCGAACTTCAGCTACTCTGACATCTGCTGATCCACCATCTAGAAAGCATGCCTGCTGACATTTGGCTGGAGCTACTTTAGATATGACAGAGGATACTACCTCCTCCAGGGGACTGGCACTCTGCAGGAGAAGATGGTGACAATCCTTCAGATGAAAATTGAATCCAGATGGGAAGGAGAGCTCTCTCCATTGGAAGACTGTCAGGAATATCTGGTGGTTCTGTAAGGAAGAACTACCTGCTCTCATTGCTCAAATTAGAGGCTCTGCACCTCTGGGACTCATGTGCAACAACATTCAGATTCCTCTAAAGCTCAGGCAGACACCATAATTGTGGGCCTCAGGAAACCTAAGGCTTTTCCCTGAAACTACAGATGGTGTCCTTAGAGTGGGATTACCCAGATGTGTCTACACACTGCTTGGGGCACGTTTAAACATGGGTCTTCAGATCTTGACAAGTGGCTGTATTTTCCTAAAGTAGTCACCCTAGTCACTGCAGTCACTAAACATAACCATTCCTGTGGAGTGGCACCTCCTGTGATCAGATCACAAGTTGGAGGGCCTTTTTTACTGCACTTATTGAGTCTGGCTGCTGCTACAGTGGCTTGGTGTTGGGCTGTGGCTTAGTTATTGGAATGCAGATGCTGCTTCCAAGTCCCATCTCACCAAGCTTCCTTTTAACGGCTGCCTTCTTTTTGGCAAGGCTTTGGAAACTTGTGAAGGATTTGGGGAAAGTCAAGCTTCAATGTTAGGACGAAAATTGGATTTGGGCTCATCCTCCAACCACATCCATTTCGTCAACTTAGTCTGCTTCAGAAACTTTCATTGCTACTGGACTGGCAAATCCAGTTCTTCTCTGAATAAGGCTGGTTCTAAGCCTTGTTCCTTTCAGGGTATCCATCATTCCTGGGACAACCTCTCATCCTAGTTTTCTGGTTCCACTAAATATTCCTATTAATGGTTTCCAGGTCCATTCCGGGGTAGTTCCTGTGGGTGGATGCTTAGTGTTTTTTTTTTTTTCCCAAATTGACCAAATAACACCTGACTGGTGGGTACTTGAAGTAGTAGCAGAGGGTTGTGCTCTCAGCTTCACCAAGCCTGTGCCAAATGTCGTCTTTGTGTGTCTGCCATTCCGCAGCAAAGAGCTGCTGTACACCTGGCTCTCCACTGCCACCTTCAGCTCAATGTGGTATGCCTAACTCTCCTCCCTCAGGTTCTGGTCTCTAGGGGAGGACCTGGGGGCAGAGGACGTGAACCTCTAACTCCTCGGGTGAAGAGTTGGAAGAGGGAGAGTTGCCTGACGCAGAGCAGCAGAGTAGGCTCATCAGGGTATTTCGTCGGGAAGAGCTTCCGGCCTTGATTGCTGAGACTCTCAAAACGCTGAATATGCCTGCGGAGACAGCAGCGCCGGACGATGCTCTGGAGGATCCGCTGCTCCAGGCGGTACGGATGTCCCAGCGGGTCTTCCCCTTGCACAGTGTTTCAGGGTATGATTCAGGAGGAGTGGGACTCGCTGGAATCGGCTCTGAGGGGGTCCCGGGCCTTGTCACGGCTTTATCCGTTGTTAGAAAAGGTTCAGAGAAGAGCCACTAAAATGGTAAAGGGGATGGAAGGATACTCCTATGAAAGGCTAAAAAGGGTAGGGCTCTTTAACCTGGAAAAGAGACGGCTGAGGGGAGATATGATAGTCTATAAATTGATGAACGGAGTGGAACGGGTAAACGTAGATATATTTACCTTATCAGAATATAGAAAGACTAGGGGACATGCAATGAACCTACAGGGTAAACTATTTAAGACTAATAAAAGAAAATTATTTTTTCACTCAACATGTAATCAAACTCTGGAATCTGTTACCGGAGGATGTAGTAAAGGCTGTTAGTGTAGCTAGGTTTAAAAAAGGTTTGGACAAGTTCCTGGAGGAAAGGTCCATAAACCATTATTAAGAAGGGACCCAGGATATCAATGCTTGAACCAATACAAGCATTGTGGAACCTGTGTCCCTTGGGGAAACTGCTAGGTACATATGACCTAGATTGGCCACTGTTGGAAACAGAATACTGGGCTTGATGGACCTTGGTCTGACCCAGTATGGCATATCTTATGTTATGTTCAGATCAGGATAGAGCTTTTTCGGTCTCCCAAGGTTGATTCAGCGATGACTAAAAAGACTACAATCCCAGTTGAAGGCGCTGCAGCGTTGAAAGATGTGCAGGACAGGAAATTGGATACGCTGTTGAAGCAGGTTTTTGATGTGTGTGCCCTCTCAATGCAGGCCGCCATGGCGGGGGCTTGGGTAGAGAGAGGCTGTTTGCGCTGGTCCCAAAGATTGCAAGGGGATCTGGGGGCAGCGCAGGTGGAAGATGCGGTGCGTCTGGAGTCTGGGACCGCCTATTTGGCAGACATTCATTATGATCTCATCCGTAGCGGGGCTAAGTGTATGGCCTCAGTTGCAGCGCGAAGATATTTGTGGTTGCAAAATCGGGCGGCCGACAGTTCCTCCAAGGCTCATCTCAGCAAGCTGCCTTTTTGAGGGAAATTGTTTGGGGAGGATTTGGAGAAGTTGGTCAAGGATCTCTGAGTCTAAAAGGGGTCGTCTTCCGGAGGATAAACCGAAGCAGGTCCAGTCTACTGTGGGCTCTCGGGGGGGGGGGGGGGGGTCCGAGGGAGTTTCGCCGATTTAGGGCGTCTCGCTTTAGTCAGCACCCAGTGCGGTAGGTTTCCTGCTAGAAGCCAAGAGTTTTTGGTTTCAAAGGGGCCAGCATAGGTTTCTCCACCTTCCAATCCTCCTCTGTTAAGAAGCCGCAATGAGATGAGGCGGGCTCAGGTGGCTGTAGTTCCCGTGGGGGGGGGGGGGGGGCGTTTATGGGAATTTTACCCTGCCTGGGTCCAAATTACATCGGATCAGTGGGTTCTGGAGGTCATTCAAGAGGGTTATGCTCGAACTCCATCGTCCTGTGTTAGATTCCTTTGTTCTGTCGCCTTGCAGAGCCCCTCTCAAGCGGCAAGCAATCTTCGACACATTGCAGCTCCGGGCAGTAGTTCCCATGCCGGTGGACCAGTACGGTTGCGGTCGGTACTCCATCTATTTTGTGGTGCTGAAGAAGGAGGGATCCTTTCGCCCTATCCTCAATTTAAAGCGGCTAAATCGGTGTCTCCGGGTCACTCACTTTCGCATGGAGACACTATGTTCCGTCATTGCGGCGGTCAGACGGAGAATTTCTGACTTCTCTGGACCTCACGGAAGCTTACCTACTTATCCCGATTCGGCAAGAGCACCAGCGGTTTCTGCGATTTGCGGTTCCCATGAGGCATTTTCAGTTTCAGGTGTTGCCCTTCAGCCTGGCGACAGCACCCCAAACTTTCACCAAGATCAAGGTAGTCGTGGCGGCGGCTCTTCGCAAGGAGGGGGTGCTCGTGCATCCTTATTTGGACGATTGGTTGATTCGTGCGAAGTCCAGGGCAGAAAGTGCAGTGGCCACCGCCCGGGTGGTGCAGTTGCTGCAAAGCCTGGGCTGGGTGGTCAACTTTGAAGAGCAGGTTGACTCCCTCGCAGTCTTTAGAGTATTTGGGGGCGAGGTTCGAGACAAGGCAAGCAGCAGTGTTCCTGCCGGATCAGCGTACGCAAGCATTGAGGCTGGTGCGGCGTTTTCTCTTGTGGGCGGTGCCCACGGCATGGCAGTATCTCCAGTTGCTCGGAACGATGGCAGCAGCGATCGAGGTGGTGCCCTGGGCCAGGGCGCATATGCAAAAGTTGCAGAGCGCACTTCTCCGGCGTTGGTCTCATCAGCGCAATGCGTTGTCTCGACGGCTGATCTGTCCTCGAGGTACACCTGGATCTTCGGTGGTGGTTGCGGCCGGAGGCTGACCACGGATGCCATATTTGCCCAGGGTCAGTGGTCGTTGGTCCATCAACAGATTGGCCCTACAGGCGTTTCAAGGGAGCCTCGCTCGGCAGGCGGTTCGGGTTCTCTCGGACAATGCGGCTACCGTCACACATAAATCAGCAGGGCGGCACCGGCAGCGTGGGTCTCGAACAGGAGGCCGGACAGTTACTCACTTGGGCCGAGGCGAATCTGAAGAGTCTGTCAGCGCAGCATGTAGCAGGCATGGAGAATGTCGAGGCAGATTTTCTGAGTCGCCGAAGGGTGGACCCGGGGGAGTGGGTCCTGCACCCAGAAGTCTTTGCGCTCCTGGTGAAGCGCTGAGGAATTCCTCTGGATCTCATGGCAAGCTTCGAGTCGGCAAAGGTGGAGCGATTTTTCAGCAGGCGGCGAGAGGATGTCGGAAGGGCTCGACACACTGGCGCAGCGGTGGTCGGAAGGAGGATTTCTGTCTTCCCGCCTTGGGCTCTGATAGGCCGGGTGGTGCAGCGCATATAGCGACATCGGGGCCTGGTGGTGCCAGTGGCGCCCAATTGGCCCAGACGGCCGTGGTACGCGGATTTAGTGCGGCTGTTAGCGGATCAACCATGGAGGCTTCCCCAGCGGAGTGATCTCTTGCGTCAGGGTCCGTTACGCATGCTTCAGGTGGCTCGTTCTTGCTTACGGCATGGCTCTTGAAAGGGCTCGTATGACTGCTAAGGGGTATTCGGCGGTCGTTTCAACCTTGCTGAAGGCGCGTAGATGTTCCACGTCTCTGGCGTACATTCAGGTCTGGCGCATCTTTGAAGCTTGGTGTACGGAGCATACAGTGCATCTGTTAGGTGCTTCGGTGTCTCAAATCCTTTCTTTTTTGCAGGATGGCATAGACAAGGGTTTGGCAGCTAGTTCGTTGCGCGTGCACTTGGCTGCCATTTCCTGTTACTGTGGTAAGGTGCAAGGGCAGTCTCTCGGTGCACATGCTGATATCAGGAGGTTTTTGAGGGCGGTGTTGCTTATGCAGCCGCCGAGGCACTGTGCTGTTCCCCCGTGGGACTTGAATTTGGTGTTAGAGGCCTTGCTTGCTCCTCCATTTGAACCGTTGTCCAAAGCTTTGCTAAAGGATCTCACGTTGAAAACTGTTTTCTTGGTGGCTATTTGTTCGGCTAGGCGAATCTCGGAGTTGCAGGCCTTGTCTTGTAGGGAGCCATATCTCTCCTTTTCCGACCAAAAGGTGGTTCTGCATACCGTTCCAGCGTTCTTGCCCAAAGTGGTGTCCGTGTTTCATGTTAACAAAGTAGTCTCTCTTCCTGTATTCTCGGATCGACAACAGGCAGGTTCAGAGGGCAAATTGCATCTGTTGGACGCTCGCAGGGTTCTGAAGAGGTATCTCTCGGACAGCGTCCTTTTGGCGGTCGGACAGGCTTTTTGTGGCGTTCGGAGGACTGTGGAAAGGGGAGGCGGCGGCGAAGTTGTCTATTTCGTGTTGGTTAAAGGAAACGATTGCGTCGGCATACATCTTGAAGGGCAAGTTGGTTCCGGAGGGTCTTAGGGCTCATTCGACTCGGCGCAAACAGCGTCTTGGGCGGCGTTCAGTTTGGTTCCGGTCGGCGACATTTGTAGGGCAGCGATTTGGTCGTCCTTGCATTCTTTTGCTAAGCATTATCGCTTGGATGTTTTATCGGCAGAGGATGGGCGTTTTGGTTCAGCGGTGCTTCAGGCTGGGCTTGCATGTCCCTCCCGTTGATATTCACTGCTCTTTTACATCCTCTATGGTTCCGGGACTGGACTAGAGGGACGCAAAGGAAGGTTAAATTAGACTTACCTGCTAATTGTTGTTCCTTGAATTCTAGTCCAGTCCCTGATCCCTCCCTGTGATTTTGAAGTGTCGCCAGCCTGAATGTTTGGGATCCCGCGGGTGCTCTTCGTTAACTAACTTCTTAGAGGCGTGGGATGAAGCCATTGGAGGACCCTCTTGCGTAGCGCTATTGGCTGCCCATCCTATACTGAGAGGGTGGTAACTGGCGTTTCAGAATAAAAAAGAAAAGATATATAATATATAGATAAAATATTAGTAGTTTCCCACTGTTGAATGTATTCTGATTTAATCTACTTATTTCTTGCTCTGCTGAGTGTGCTTTGTCAATAGGTACTGGTGAGAGGGTGCGGTCCTTGCCTACTTATACTGGTGCCAGCAAAGCGCTGATGTATTTCAGTCTCCAAGGCTGCTGGAGGAGGTTCTAAACTCTATGGTTCCGGGACTGGCCTAGAGTTCCTCAAGGAACAACAATTAGCAGGTAAGTCTAATTTAACCTTGTGCTGCTATCCACACTACCACCCATGCTGGCCTTGGAGTCGGTGTCCAGCATCAAGGGTCTGGTACCAAGGTATTTTGATGCCAATTTTGATCAGTACTGTCAGGCTGGGTGGGAGCACCCAGCCCATCAATACTTGGAGGATTCCGTTTCTTCCAATGAATCAATCAGTACCGGGGAGGCTCTTCTGAAAGATCCTTCTCCTTCTCCACAACACTGTCCTCTAGAGGACATGCCTTTTCAAGACTTTATATGGGATGTGGCTCAGGGCCTCTCCATTACAGTGGTATCTGACATCCAAAGCGTGAGCTGATTGAGTCACTCATTGCAGCTTGGAACCACATCACCAACGATCACCTTGTCAGACTGGTTCATTCAATGCCAACAAGGTGCAGTCAGGTGATCAAGAACAAAGGGTGGCCCATCAAATACTGAGCCATCACTGACAAAAACCAGCCTTTTTCAAGGCCACATACATTAATTTGAAGGAAACCTGGTGTCCATAATATTTCAAAGCATTCTTACAATAATATATCGTTGGCCAATGATGTACATTACATGATTTTCACAATCTATCAACAGGACAACTATGGGTAACAAACTCAGAAAATAAGGGCTAAACAATACTAAAAGTTGGCCCTAATAGCCAAATCTATCACTTATCATGAGAGACACAGAAAAAGCCACTGGGAGAAAAAATTAAGAGAAGGTCACAAAGTTGAAAAAACGTCAAGTGATTCTCCAGGACCAAGCAGGAAGTCAGTCCTCACATATGGGTGACGTCGGTGCCGACGGAGCCCTCGCGGAGCAATTTTCCCCAGCTTTCAAAGAAAGCCTTTGGGAATTGCAGCACGCATGCGTGGTCCTCTTCCCGCCCAAGGGTGCCATCTTGCTCAGTCTTCTCTTTTCCGCAGAGCCCTATAGACGTTGCCTGTGAATCCCCGCAGAAAAGTTGATTTTTCTCTATTCTCTGTTTTTTCTTCGGTTCGACGCCGGTTCTTTTCCCGCCCGGACTCGCGACACCGGTTGCGAGTCCGTCCTTTATTTTTCGGTTTTTTTGTCCTTCGTGACAGATTTCGTGCTTTTTTTTTTCCTTTTTCCCTGGCTGCCCGGTCGTTCGACCTCGCAGGGGCCCTTTTTCCCCCAATGGCGGCCAGTGGTTTCAAAAAGTGTGACCTCCTGTAAGAAACTTATGTCTCTTACAGACACTCATGACTTCTGCCTCCGCTGCCTCGGCCCAGATCATGACCCCATGATCTGCACGCCATGCGGCAAAATGTCCTCAAAAGCATTGAGGAGTTGGCAGCACCAGCGGGAGCGTATGTTCTCTGACTCCAGCCGGGCTCGGACCTTGTCAGAGGCTTCGTCTCGGGACTCTGGTCCTGAGCATCGTCGGAGTTCCTCTGAAAGGGGGTCTCCTACCCGGGAGCATCATCGGAAGAAGAAACCCGCGAGGGAGAAATCGGTGGACACTCCTGGTTCCTCAAGGGCCAGGTCGCATAGCCCCGATTCCCGTCCCGGGTCCTTGGAGTCGGAGAGGCCGTCAAAACATCCTCGACTTGAGGTGGACTTGCCCACTCACATAAGTACTGTTGTCCTCGTGGACTCGCCTCCGAAGGACCCGACGCTGTCGGGGGCTGCTGGGTCTCCTGAGCTCGGACTCAGGTTGACGGCCTTGGAGTGCAGTTTGTCTGCCTTCTTGGACCAGCAGCGGGCATTGATCGCTGGCCTCGCTGGCGCTTCTGCCCTGACCGCCGGGACGTCAACCTCCAAGTCTACCCCGGAGACCGAGCCGATCCTCGAGTCCATGAGGGCTCGAGTCGATCCTCGGTCGAGGTCTCCTTCGGCCTCCCGTTCGGGACCGAGGTCGTTGACGCTGACTCCTCGGCGTCAGGGTGGATGGCATCAGTGCCCGCCTGACCGGAGCCGGTCGACTCCTCCGAGGAGTCGGCCTGGGAATCTGAGGACAAAGTCACCCGGTTCCTTTCGGACTCGGTGTGTCCCTTCGGACTCCCCCGAGTCCGAACCTCGGAGACAGTCCCCCCCCCCGGAGGATACCCGGTTCTCGGACTTCGTGAGGGATATGGCCAAAGCCTTGGCCTTCCCTGCGGATCCCGAGGAGGAGCCTCGAGTCGAAGAACTCGATGCCCTCCAATATGACTCTCCCCCAAAGGAGGCCTTTATTGTACCGGTTCCTCCCATGCTGGAACAGCTTCTCTTCCGCATGTGGGAGAGCCCGGCATCGTCGCCGGTGTTAAGCAAGCGGGTCGATTCAATTTATCGAGTCCGCAAGAGCCCCGGGTTCCAAAAGGCACAACTACCGCACCATTCCATGGTGGTGGAATCGGCCATGCATAGACTGAAGAGTCAAAAAATGCACTCCTCGGTGCCCCTGGTAGGGAAGCCCGAAGCCTGGATGCCCTCGGTAGGAAGTGCTTCCAGGGCTCTATGCTTGCTTGTCGAGTCCAGACCTACCAGCTCTACATGGGCATGTATCTCCGAGACCTGGCTAAGGAAATAGCTGGGTTCTCTGCTGGTCTCTCCGACGAACCTTTGCAGAGGTTCCAATCCTTATCTACTGGCATTCGGGAGTGCTCCAAGTTTATCTCTCGAGCAGCCTATGATGGTTTTGAGGCTTCGGCTCGAGTAGCCGCGGCTGGCATCAGTGGATGCCACCAGGCTTGGCTTCAGATGTCCGACCTCAAGCCCTGGGTACAGGACAAGTTGGTCGATGTCCCCTGCCGAGGTGATAACCTCTTTGGCAAGCCCATGGATGAGAAGGCTGCACAAATCGAGACGGAGACTCTCACCAGGACTCGTCTCTCAAGGAAGACCTCTGCCCCTTCTCAAAAGAAGAAGGCCTCGGGGAAAAAGCCCTTTTACCCAAGGAAGGGTGCTGCCTATAAATACTACCCTCAGTATCAGGCCTCACCAGCTCCCCCACAGGGAAAGCAGGCCAAGGGACGGGGTAATGGGTCCCGTAGGCAGCAAGCCCCCAAGCCTGCACCACCGGCCCCTGCTCAGCAGGGTGGGGGTTTTTGACTTTCTCAGCACAGGAGGCCGGCTGGTCCACTTTGCCCACAGGTGGTCCAACATCACCACAGATACCTGGGTGCTTCAGATAGTTCAAAAGGGCTATCTTCTTTTTCACCAGGTACCTCCCTCCTACTTTCCAGGGGAGCCTTCCAGACTCCCTCTGCACAGGGACTTACTCCTTCAGGAGTTAGCCAGTCTTGTTCAGGAACAAGCCGTGGAACCGGTGCCCCACCACCTGCAGGGTCAGGGGTTTTATTCCCGATACTTCCTGATTCCGAAAAGAAGAGGAGGCCTCAGACCCATCCTAGACTTGCGAAACCTCAAGTTCCTTGCAAAGGAAAAGTTCAAAATGTTTACCCTTGGAATCCTGCTGCCCTACCTCCAGCAGGGAGACTGGCTATGCTCCTTAGATCTGAAGGATGCGTATACTCATATTCTTATTCATCCAGACCACAGACAATACCTCAGGTTTGTGGTGGACGGACACCATTACCAGTACAGAGTACTGCCTTTCGGCCTATCCTCCGCCCCCAGAGTGTTCACCAAATGCCTAGCAGTGGTGGCGGCCTATCTGAGACTTCAGGGTCTCTTTGTGTTCCCATACCTGGACGACTGGCTCATCAGGGCCCAGTCTGCCCAAGAAGCCACTCGCCTTATACAAAAAAACCACTCTGATATTAACCAGTTGTAGCTCAATAATCTATAACATGCTAATGCCAAGAAGCCAATAGTAAATCTTGTTTCAAAAGGGCTGGTCTCAGACTGATGACTAGGTTATCCTCCAAACGGAGGGAGCAGAGTCTAATAGCATCAACGACCACCCTTATTTAATTCAAAGTGCTTCTTAATAGTGCTTCTTAGTAGTGCTTATTCAACATTCAAATAAAGTCCCCAACATATACTGTTGTCATAACAATGATGGATAAAAAGAAGCCACTCAGGCTACTCATCGCACGGTGGCTCTGCTCCAGCACTTGGGATTTGTCATAAACTTCGCAAAGTCCACTTTGCTCCCCTCTCAAGATCTAGAATTCATCGGCGCCAGGTTGGACACTCTTCAGGCACGGGCCTTCCTGCCTCTGGACAGGGCCCAAAGGCTCATGGATCTCGCCAGCCGCTTTCACAGCAATTCCCTGGTCTCGGCCAGGCAATTTCTGAGACTGCTCGGCCATATGGCTTCCACGGTCCATGTTAACCCCCTATGCCCGCCTGAACATGCGACCTGTTCAATGGTGCCTTTGCAAACAATGGCATCAGGCCACTGGGAGCCTAGCGGACTCCGTACAGATCTCCGACCAGCTGGTCTCCTCTCTGCGATGGTGGCTTCACCTGCCAAACCTAGTACTCGGGGTGACTTTTCAGCCCCCTACACATTCTCAGGTCCTGACGACCGATGCTTCTCTCCAGGGTTGGGGAGCACATTGCCAAGGGACTTGTACTCAGGGTCTCTGGACTCCTTGGGAGTCCGCTCAGCAGATCAACTTCCTGGAGCTCAGAGCCATCCGCCTAGCGCTCAAAGCCTTCTCTCACCTGATTTCTCACAGTCAGTACTTGTCCAGACAGACAATCAGGTTGCCATGTTCTACGTGAACAAGCAAGGCGGAACCGGCTCCTTCCTTCTCTGTCAGGAAGCACAGAAGCTCTGCTCTTGGGCCGTCCATCGCAACATCGTCCTCAAAGCTGTCTATCTCCCAGGTCAAGAAAACTACCTGGCAGACAAACTGAGCAGGGTCCTCCAACCGCACGAGTGGAGGTTGGATCTGCTTGTGGTTCAGCGGATCTTTCTCCGGTGGGGCCTCCCCACCATGGATCTGTTCGCCAGTCCTCTGAACCGACAGCTTCCCAGATTCTGCTCTCGACAGCCGCATCCTCTCCGGGTGGCGGCGGATGCTTTTCTGATTCCATGGTCCACAGGCCTCTTGTATGCCTTTCCACCCATGCCCCTGGTGTCTCGGACGCTCTTCAAGGTTCTCAGAGACAAGGTGTCGGTGATCCTAGTGGCTCCCCGGTGGCCGAGACAACCTTGGTTCCCGCTTCTGCTGCAGCTGGCGGTGGACACACCTCTTCCTCTGGGGTTTCAGCCCGATGTCCTCTCGCAGGATCAGGGGACACTCCTGCACCCCAACCTTCGGTCCCTTCATCTGATGGCCTGGCTGCTGAAAGGGTAGTCCTTGCTCCTCTCCAGCTACCTCCAGATGTGGAAGAGGTCGTCTTGGCCTCCAGGAGGCCTTCCACCCGAAGTCCTACGCTCTTAAGTGGCGTCGGTTCTCCGTCTGGTGTACTCAGCAGTCTCAAGACCCCTTCTCCTGTTCGGCATCAGTGGTATTGCAGTACTTGCTTTCCCTTTCCAATCTTGGACTTAAGTCCAACTCGGTCAAGGTCCACCTCAGTGCTATTTCTGCGCACCACCTACCGGTGGAGGGTAGGCCTCTTTCCAGCCACCCTCTGGTGGCTCGTTTTCTCCAGGGCCTTCTACTCCTTAAACCACCTTTGCGCCCGCCAGCCCCGAACTGGGATCTCAATGTGGTTTTACAGCGGCTTACCTGTCCGCCTTTTGAGCCTATGGCTACCTGTCCTCTTCGTTTTCTTTCCTGGAAAACCTTGTTTTTGGTGGCCCTCACTTCTGCTAGACGCGTTTGTGAGCTGCAGGCCCTGGTATCTGATCCTCCTTACACTAGGTTCTGCAAGAACCGGGTAGTCCTCAGGGTGAGTCCGAAGTTTCTTCCTAAAGTGGTTTCCCCTTTTCACATCAACCAGGAGGTGGTACTTCCGACCTACTTTCCCAGGCCACACTCCAGCCGAGCTGAAATGGTCCTGCATACCCTGGACTGTAGAAGGGCGCTGAACTTCTACCTGGACCGTACGCGGGGGCACCGAAGTTCTGTTCAGCTCTTCGTGTCTTATGACCCCAACAAGTTGGGGCTCCCTGTCTCCAAGCATACTCTGTCCATCTGGATTGCGGACTGCATCGCTTGGGCTTACGAGGCTGCGGGCCTCGTGCTGGAAGGTAGTCACTGCTCATCGTGTTCGGGCGAAGGCTACGTCAGTGGCTTACCTCCGCTCTGTTCCGTTGGCAGACATCTGCCGGGCCGCTACTTGGTCTTCAAGCCAGACACTTGCAGCCCATTACTGCCTGGAGAGGGAGTCCCGCAGGGACAGTGCTTTCGGACAGGCAGTCCTCCGTAGCCTCTTCGAGGTATAGGCAACTCCTACCCTCCATCCCGGATGTTGGGCTACCGGTTGGAGACGTATTCAGAGAAGATTCCTTCCTTCTGTGCTGCTGAGCTAGAGGGAGCTCATTTTTTGTGCTTAGGGTCTCCGGTAGCCTTAAGCTTGGGAGTCCCATATGTGAGGACTGACTTCCTGCTTGGTCCTGGAGAAAGCGTAGTTACTCACCTGTAACAGGTGTTCTCCAGGAGCAGCAGGAATCAGTCCTCACAACCCTCCCTCCTCCCCTTGGAGTTGCAGTTTTATGCTTTCGTTTTTGCTAATTTTTGCTGTCTTTTTGCTATGTCATCTGACTGAGCAAGATGGCACACTTGGGCGGGAAGAGGACCGCGCATGCACGCTGCAATTCCCAAAGGCTTTCTTTGAAAGCTGGGGAAAATTGCTCCGCGAGGGCTCCGTCGGCGCCGACGTCACCCATATGTGAGGACTGATTCCTGCTGCTCCTGGAGAACACCTGTTACAGGTGAGTAACTACGCTTTCCAGACTTGCACACCACTGTAAGTGCCATTGTGGCTTTCTACATGCCCTTTGGACAGCCTGTCTCTTCTCAGCTGCTTGTAGCATGCTTCATGAGGGGTCTACTCTTAACTAAGCTTCCCATTATGCCACCACTTGTGGCATGGGTTCTCAATCTTGGGAGGAGAGCAGCTGGTCCATAAAGGAGATGTGGGCAGTGTTTCTAGCTCTGCAGTTTTCAGCCCCTGTTTCAGCTTTTCAGACAGCACAATAATGGTGACTTACCTCGGTCGTCAGGCACAGGATGTGCAATTCTGGCAGATGAAGTGGCTCTTTGTGCAGAGATCAGTTTTCTTAAGCTGTCAGCAGCTCAGAAAAAACACAGGCCAACTTTCTCAGTCATTACTTGGCTCTAGAAGAATGCTCTCTGGAGAGCTGTTTCAGAGCATATGTCACTGGGAAGTACCAGTCATGGATCTGATGGCATCAACATCCAATGCCAAGGTGGACCGTTCTATAGCCACAGGCAAAAGGCTGTCCAAAGCTGGTTGGCCAAGCAATTTCCTGTTCCTCCTTGGCCTCTAATAGAGCTGATCTTAGTTGTTCTAGATTTGGCCTCCTAGGCCATGATATGCTGATCTGGTACAGTTGACAGTGCCAGTGACTCCTTCCAGTTTAGACAACCTCCATTGCAGAGTCCAGTCTGCATGTCAGAGGTGGATCGGGTCTCATTTTCAGACATTTGTTCAGTTTTTTAGCCATATCATACAAAAACTGAGCCATCTGGAACTGGTGCGCTGCTATTCTTGCACTTAGTATGGTGTTCTGGTACATCTGTTTTTCCCAAGGTGTCCAGAAGGCAAGCATCCTTCCTGGGGGGGGGGGGGGGGGGGGGGGGGGGGGGGGTAGTAGTAGTAGTAGTAGTAGTCTTAAATCATTTAATCATTGACTTGACTGCCATGGAATGGTAAGAGTTGTAACTTTGTCATGCCCTTATACCAGGTTTACTTTATATTTCATTTCAACCTGCTTCATTGCAATTGGCATCTGCCTTGATTTCCCATGTTGAGCAATAAGTACTTCATGTACTAGAAGCCACATGACCTTTTTTGGCACATCTAAGTATTTTAGAGCGCCAAGGCATGCTGCCCTCTGGTCAGGCTTATCTTGGGTGATGAGACTGAACATTTTATAAACAGCTGTTTTGTTAGCTCCCAAGTTTGTTTCCTTTAGTTATATATGTAATCATAAAACATGTTCCATGTAAACGGCCTTGGCATAAAGGCAGTATAAAAACGTAAATTTGACTTCCTGTTTGGAGAACGAGGGCACAAAGTATCCTTCGGTGACTTGTTCTGGGGTTGTGATGGTGAAGGGTCTGGCAATCTAGGAGAACATCAGAGGTGAGTAGATGGAGGTCACCATATGTGGAAGATGAGTGATCCTATACATTATCTGAGGACTAGGACTTAGACATGACTGACTCAAGAGATTGACTGCAGACACAGGTGGTGATGCCCTTTTTCTTCTGAGGCTGTTTAATTGGAGGCCGTTTAATTGCATAACTGGTCTATTCATGCTATAATACCATGACCACAGGATGCAGTTGTGACAGCGGGAGAGCCATGGCAAAGTAGAGGTACAGTGGGCAAAGCATCTGTCACTTTTAGTCTTCTCTTCTCCCCCCCCCCCCTTGGGTAATATCCCTTTAAACATGTAGTAATGGTGGTCCTCCGAGTTAAAAGGAGAAATGTTTGGTCTTAATACTTTTTCTACAATGTCAGTCAGGGTTCTGAAGAGGAAGAGTTGCTCAGTGATCTGCCTCTGGTTTTTTGTGTGCCTCTGGCCTTTTAAATCTTGTGCATGCTTTCCCTTTTGGTGCTGAGATAGCTGATATGTGAGTGGGAGGGGCCCTCCGTACTGTGGTAACTTAAATTTGCTCTTGGCAGCTTCTGGGGCGTGGGGGGAGTTGCCGGCACAGACTGCTTTTCTATCAGCTCCATTAGTTTGAAGTCATGTACAGCTGCTTCCACACCATTGGCTGTGTGCAGGGTATTTTTTGTTTGGGTGGACCAATTGGAGCTGATGCAGTGGGTAGAGTGATCAGCACCATCAGCAGGTCCAGAGCCATGCAGTACCTTAGAGTACTTCATGGCATGTTTTCTTTGCTTTTCTCTGCTCCCATCCTGACATCTTTAACAGATTTGGCAGGTTTATAAGAGGGGATGTCAGACAATGAATGTGAAGTAGTCTTGCCAGGTAATTTTTCAGCTTATACTGATGTTTAAGTGCTCTAGGTCAGAGGTGGGCAATTCTGGTCCTGGAGGGCCACAGACCAGTCAGGTCCAGGAATATTCATTACAGACATCATGAAAACCTGTCTGGTCTGCAGCCCTCCAGGACCAGAATTGTCCACCCCTGCTCTAGGTTATATTTTGGTGCAATTTGGGCAGTTCTCCACCTGATGATCGGGCCAAATGCATCAGAGGTGCTTATTTTATTTAACAAGTTTTTATACCGCCTTTTCCTTCAATCAAAGCGGTCACAAGAAATACAAGGTATAAACAATGGAAACATAAACAGTATAGACATGACAACATATGGTAATGTAGGAAAAATAACAAGGGTTAACAATATAGTGGATTATTTATAAAATATATACAATAGATGATATCTTAGTCATTTGTTGATCCATAGTGCTCAATGAAAAGTAAAGTTTTTAATTGCTTACGAAAGTCACTTAACATCAATTGCACGTAAATCAGGAGGGAGAGAGTTCCAGATCAAAGGGGCAGCCAAAGAAATTGCTCGTTGTGATGTACATTTGTGTGATTTAGCGAAGTTTCTTGGGGTATTGAGGGTGTTTGAGGTGGATAATCTTCTAGGTCTGTTGCTGGTATCACGGGATAAGAGGGCATGGAGGCTGGTTGCAGAACTGTTGTGCTTCATTTTGAAGATGTTTATGATTAACTTATACTTTATGCGAAGGGTTATCGGGAGCCAGTGGAGATCTTTAAGGATGGGGGTAATGTGGTCATGATTTGTGGAACCGTTAATTATTCTGGCTGCTGTATTCTGTGCCATTTGAAGAGGTTTGAGCATGTTTTGACAACCCATTGTAGATAGGGTTGCAAAAATCCAGAATGGGGGTAATAAGTGCCTGGCAGACTGTACGAAAGTGTTCATAAGAGGCTTGAGGCGTCTAATTATTTTCATTCGGTAATAAGCGCTTTTAACAGTTTTCTTTGTGAGATCGTAGGTCTAGATTATGATAGAAATCCATGTAGACATCTTCTGAACATATATTAAAAAAAAATAAAAAAATACCAAGAAGTCTTGGATAGGACAGGTTAGCTTGGGTAGGAAATAATGGAGTGTGCAGTAGTATACATGAGTTGAGAGCCGGTAGCTATATTTTAAGTGTTTAGGGTGGCTGGTTGTAGGCTAGTTGGAACAGGTATGTCTTTAATGCCTTCCTGAAAGATGTTAGATCTGTGGTGACTTGCATCGTTGGGTAGGGCGCAAATAAGGAGAGTGCACGATTCTTAGTGGATTGGGTATATGACCTTACTGCTGAGGGGATGGCGAGTGAGTTCACCATGCATGATCTCCTCCTAGTTCTGGTCTCCAGTGTTCGTTGTATGATCTTTGTGAGAGGTTGCAGACATGTGAACAGCATTGAAGGTAAGTAGGAGAGCTTTGTATATCAGGCAACTTGTTACAGGGAGCCAGTGAAGCTGAATCAATAGGGGCGTAATGTGTTCATATTTGGATGCAGACAGGATTGTTTGGGTGGCTGTGTTCATGGCTAGCTGTAGTGGTTGGAGAGCGTGCTTTGACAGGCCATGGAAAAATGATATTGGAGTAGTCCAAGTGAGGAAAGATGAGGACTTGGGATACAGTGCAGTAATCTGAGGGCTCGAGGAGAGGGCGTAGATGCCGCAGGGTTCTCAGCTTATGGTAGACTGCTTTGACATTTTAAATGTGGGTCTCCCAGACATGTCGGGTATTGGCTTGGTTTTAGGCATTGTAAATAACAGATGCCAAGCTGAATTCAGTAAATGTATAAGTTCTGAGGGAGAGAAGCACTAATACATGCACCTGATCATGGATCAAAAAAGACAGAGGTGACCGTTGGTCGGCCAGTAGCATGGGAAGCCTCACACAACAGCAGAATCTTTTATTTCCTGAGCGGTCCTCCAGTTTAGTCCTCCACATTTGGGTAGTGCACCTCCTCCTGGAGACTGGACCAATCAAAAACTTTCTGTATGATGTATGCAGACGGAGCTCCCATAAGCCCCCAGTGTGTCCAGTCTCCTTGCAGCTTGAGGACGTGTGTGCCTGGTCTGGGCACACTTAGTGACTATTGGAGGAGCAACACTTGATAGTTATTGCTTTGGGGGTTTCTTTTTCCATATCATTTCTTTTCATTTCCTTTCGTTTACTTAGGTAGCTGTTCCTTTAAAAAAAAAAAAAAAAAAAAAAAGTCAGAAGGGATCCAGTTTTGAGAAGCCAGTCCTGCATTGGGCTCCTGCCTTCCTTACCGATGACATTTAACAGCCAGTCAGGTTAGCACTCTCCCCTAGACTGCACGGGGAAGAGTTCTGCCTTTCCCGGACAGCTCTTTTGCTTGGGCTGCTTTCTGTGCCTGCGGGTGCCTTCCGGAGGTAATTGTCTCTCTCCCTCTCTCTCAGCAGTTGCAGCACGCTCCCGCTTCAGATTCCCGCGGTGAGTCGGCTGCCGTTGGCATTTTGCCCCTGCGGTAAGTTCCCTTTCTGAGGGGCTTCTCATTTTACTTTCTTATGATCCCTTAGTTTTATTTCTTTTTATTGGATTTTCGTGCCGTTTTTGAGCGCGGGTGCATGAGCCGGCAGCCATTTTGTAGCTTTGTGGAGGTTTTTTTCCCGCCGGCTTCAACAGTAGGGCACACGTTTTCCTTGAGTTTTTTAGACTTTTGGCACTTGCGACTGTGCTGTTTGGCGGTGTTCGGAAAGGTGAGGCGGCTGCTAAGGCCTCTATTGCTCGGTGGATCAAGGACGCCGACGCTATCGCTTATCTGTTGCAGCATCAGCCCGTTCCGGAGGGTCTGCGAGCCCACTCCACTCGGGCACAGGCGACATCCTGGGCGGAGCATTCTTTGGTTCCACCAGTAGAGATTTGTAAGGCAGCTACTTGGTCGACATTGCATGCCTTCAGTAAGCACTACCGCTTGGATGTGTTGGCCGCTCGGGATTCTTGTTTTGGTTCGGCTGTTCTGCGCGTCGGCTGGCAAGGTCCCGCCCGGTGTTGACTGCTCTGCTACATCCCAAATGTGGAGGACTAAACTGGAGGACTGCTCAGGAAATGGAAATTACACATACCTGGTAATTGTAGTTCCTGGAGGGTCCAGTTTAGTCCTCCTTCCCGCCCGGGTATCAAATTTTCTATTGCAGCGCGCTTTTCCGGACGGATCAGACTGGGTGCGGTCTACTCTTCTCTTTTCTTTTTTGGCCGCGTTTCCTGTCGGTTGCCTTTTTTGTCTACTTTCCAGCCTATAGCCTTGAGCGTCTGGTTTTTTTTCTGGCTGTTCTTTCTCTGATGGTGCGTCGGTAGCGGTGCTGTGCAGTGTTCTGGCTTTCTCGTTTGGGGAGGGGGTCGATATTTTCATGAGGGGCATAGTTTTAACCTTTTGTTCTGAATGTTTTTTTCTAACAGTCTCATGTGTTGCTGCTTTAAGTCTGCTTTGTTACTAGTTCACTGGGGGCTTATGGGAGCTCCGTCTGCATACATCATACAGAGAGTTTTTGATTGGTCCAGTCTCCAGGCTGCAGGAGGAGGTGCACTACCCAAATGTGGAGGACTAAACTGGACCCTCCAGGAACTACAATTACCAGGTATGTGTAACTTCCATTTTGCTGGCTTTGGGAAGCAGGACTGCTCTAGCTCTTATGGATGACGTTGCCATGTGTCCATGGCGAACTTGGTTAAATATGCTGTCAATGTCCATGAGTGTGTAAAGAGCTTGACCCTCTAAATCCTGGTGCAACCTCCCCACACCCAGTTCACTGGAATTGCCTTTGGCCAGTCACCCAGCATCCTACACTATTTTGTTGGCTTTCACCATCCCATCCAACTGAATTACACCAACTCTCCTTCACTTTGCCACACTACAGCTGTTCACTTCCAATTTTTACTGTATGGTACAAATGTTCTAGGTGGCAGCATTGAAACCATGAATCTAGTAGCTAAGGGACAAGTGGTTTTTTTGTGGTTTGATTGCTCCCTCCCTCTTCCCCCTTCCCCCTTAAATGATCTAGTGCCTCCTACTTTTGTATCTAAAGGAATTTAACTAGTATTGTACTGTCTTTTTGCTTTGAAGATCCCACCAAATATTTTGGTTGTGAACTGGGAGCACAGACTCAGTTTGATATTAAGAATGACCGTTACATTGTCAATGGATCTCATGAGGCAAATAAGCTGCAAGACATGTTGGATGGGTTCATCAAAAAATTTGTTCTTTGTCCTGAATGTGAGAATCCTGAAACAGATCTGGTGAGTGATTAAAAATATCTAACCATAAAATGAGTAACTCCAATCTCATACAGATTGCTTTAAGCACTAGTCTTACTGTGTAGGCATGTTGAGGTATTCAGCTATTAATACAAATTTAGTGCCTGTTTCTCAATCTGGGGTGGGAATTTGTGTGTTTTACGTATACTTGTAACTTTTTAATTGTACTTGGGAGCAGTAAACAAAAATGACTTGCATTTGTTTTCTTACAACTGATCTCGTCAGAGGATAGACTAGATGTCAATCCAAGAAGATGGATATCTATATTTTAAGTACAAATCACAGCTGAATTTTAGTGCTAGCATGGTTTAAAAAGTTTGACGCTATTAGCTGGTGGTAACTGCTTGCTTCCCCTTTAGTGGCTCTGCTGTGGCTGAAGTTACTTGGACTGTGGGTCTTGTTCTGGCCCTCTCATTCCAGTCCATTCAGCTGTTAGGATGCTATGGGCATAGAACTCTGTGCTTGGCTATATGGAGACTGTACACATGTTCTTTTGTGTAACATCTTTTCTCTTACAGCATGTCAATATGAAGAAACAAACCATTGGTAACTCTTGCAAAGCCTGTGGTTATCGAGGCATGCTTGATACACATCATAAACTCTGCACGTTCATTCTCAAAAACCCACCTGGTAAGTGTGCTTTTTCAGATCATGCATATTTTTAAATGTAGATAAAGGCACACCTTTTCCCATTTACATACTGTGTACACACTTGCAAGCAACACTCTGTGACTGATAATAAATTGTCTGTCTCAATTTTAGGCTTGCTAAAGAAGAAAAGTCTAATCTATTCCAGTATTCTCTGTGTAGTGGGAAGAGCTGTTATATTGACTTGAACAAATATGAGTATGCTGCTTAATCTGTATCTGGAATGTTACTTGACATTTTACATGTGGATGGATTATAAGCAATTCTGATAGAGCAAATAGCACATGCTTCAATCAAAACCTAGAATGTCTTACAACAGTTTTCAAATATTACAAAGTTTTTTTGTAGTTGCCTCTATTTGTGTTTCTCTTGTGGAAGCTTTCAGTAGGGCTGCCTTAAGTAGACTTCACTTTCTGCAGATTGGTTATTAGCATTAGGAGGTGGTATTGCATGTAGACAGTCCTGCCTTCTTGCCACCCCCTCCCTGCTCCCAGTGACCATTTTGGCCTACCTATTTGAGTTTCCAGCTCAACTAGGGCCATGGTTATAATCTGACTTCCACTTCATCCTGCTAGACCAGCCCATACAAGAGGGTTGTGTCCCCCTGCAGGCAGATGAGACAGAATACCAGAAGCTTGATGACATCGCCCTTAGTAGATAACCTCATACCTGTAGGGGTCAGCTACAGTTTCCAACTCGTACTGCTAGACCAGTCCAGACAAGTGGGTTGTGTCCCCCTGCCAGCAGATCTTGGAGACAGAAAATCCACCAGAGCTGTGATTGGCTGGACTCTGATACTGAGGAGAACCCCTAGGGATAGATCTATATTTTCTGTCTCCAGCAGATCTGGTTGTATTTGTTTTCTCCTCAAAAGATTTATTAATCACGATGTACCCAGAGTATGCAAAAAAGTGCTCCTCTGGGTTTCCCAGTGCGTACTATGAAGTTAGATCAAGGTGTCCTTGAGCTGAGCTCCTGATCACAGATCAGTTGAGCTCACTCAGTCGAGCAAGCCCCAGCATCTTGCCATGAGGGTCTACCTGCTGGAAGAAGGGCTCACTGAAATTTCCTAATTGAATTGATTTCATGTTAATTAGCCTTGACATCCGTATTATCAGCCCTTTTGGATCCACTGCACAGACTGGCACTGACAACTTTTCTTTTCTGTTCCTGCCTCCCTTTGCTCGGTGGCGACGAAACGGACCCTTGTTTGTTTTGCCTACTTTTTGTCAGCTGTTCTTTTTCCCTTAGGTCACTGTCCAGGTCCAATTCTGTCAGTCTCCAGAAACGTGGTAATCTCCATCTCCCGCTAAGAGTCTCCTGTTGCCGGTGGCCATTTTGAAATAGCTACAGAGCTGTTTGTTTTGGCAGGAAGGGGTTTTCTTCATCGGCTCCTCTCAGGTTTTCAAGCCACAGTTTCTGGCCCTCTACAGCTAGTTTCTCCAGTCGGGTACTAATTTCTGACTAACGTTTCAGTCGGCTTTCTTCCTTTAAAAAAAACTATGCCTTCCTCGGTGCAGAGGTGCTTAGTGTGCAATAAAAGCAGAAAGAGCTTAAGATAGACTGTGCCTAGCTTGTTGTTCCCACCCAGGGGAGTCTTCATCACTTCCAGAGGTGGATGCCAGTGTCTCAGCTTCTCCCTCCTTGTATGGTCCGCTACATTTTTCTATAGTCAGTGCTCCACCTTTGACTCTTCATCCTTCTCCAGTCTCCTTACAGTCTGAGCCACCTTCTGACCGGCTCTTGGTGCTGTTCCGCCAGGCAGGCATGGACACTGGCATACAGAGTCCTCTGGAGCCGCATCAGGGCAACTGCCGGTTTTGGATGACCCCCTACCTGCTGCTACAGATCATAAGCAGTCTTGGAGCTCCATGGTCCTCAAAGGGGGACGTCCCCCTAAAGGATTGTCATAGATTCTGGAGGGCAAACTGGAACCTGAAGATGGTAGATCCTTAGCTGACCGGAGCTTTGAATCCTCAGATCGTGAGGATGGCAAATACTCACTCACTATCTGACTCCTCCATCCTACTGCAGGAGGACTCGCAGGATATCCTCTTTCGAAAGGAGGAATTGTCTGCCTTAATAGGGCAGGTGATATAGGTGCTTCGCCTTACGGATCCGCCAGAGCCACAGACTTCAGTCTCAGGCAGACCCCACTTTACAGGGCATTCATAAGCCGTCAAAAGTCCTTTCTGTTCCTGACAGAATTGCAGCAAATGGTATGCCCCGGATATTTATCTCCGTACAGCTTGCTGCCTGGGTCAGCTATACTTATGGTCTCCGGCAGAGCTGGAGCATTGGTTGGCTTATCCTAAGGTGGATGCTTTAGTAACAGGAGTCACTAAGCATACCACCATTCCAGTAGAAGGAGGGGCAGCACTCAGACCCACAAGACCAAAAGGTGGAGAGCCTTCTGAAAACAGCCTTCTCTTCATCTCTCTCTCTCTCCAGGCGACAGTGTGTGGGGGTGATTAACAGCCCATGCCTTGCTGCACTGGATTCGATGGCTACCAGAAGGTCCATATCTCAGACGTCTGGAATCGGCTACAGCATTCTTGGCTGATGCCTTTAATGATTTGCTGCACCTTTCAGCTCGCTCGGTGGTAGCAGTAACAGTAGCCAGAAGATGGCTTTGGCTCCGTCAGTGGGCAGCAGATGTCGTTTCAAAGGCAAGACTCTCCAGGTTGCCCTTTAAGGGGCAGGCTTCTCTTCGGTGAGGAGCTTGAAAAGCTACTGAAGGATCGGGGGGGGGGGGGGGTTAAACCTCAACGTTTGCCAGAAGATAGGCCAAAGGCAACTTCACATCATGCCTCTCGTATGCAGGTGTTTTGGCATTTTTCTAGATAGATTCCCGGAGAGATCGTTCCTTCACGCCCACTTTGCCCGCAGCTCCTCTTAATCGTTCCAGGCAGAGTGCAGTCCTTTCGCATAGCCTGCAAAGGCACAGACTCCTACCTCCAGTACAGGAAGGCTTTTGTGGACTGTGCCCTCTTCCCACTGACGGGATGGGTGACCCACATGAGGCCTTGCCACCAGTAGGAGGTCAGTTGGCTGTTTTTCTCAAAAGTGGGCGCAAATCACCTCCAATTAGTGGGTCCTCAACAGTATTTCCCAAGGCTATTCCCTCGAATGTCGACCTATTCGCAATGCCTTTCTGGTCTCTCCAGGGGTATCTCCCCAGAAAAGAATGATCATTCAGGCCACCCTTCAGTGTCTTCTCTTGAACACTATTTGTCCGATCCTCTCCCTCAAAAAGGGGTCGGGCCGATAACCATCCTTCTTGGGCACCACAAAATAGATGGAATATTTTCATCCAATTCTAGACCTCAAAGGGGTAAATCGCAACCTTCGAGTGCCTCACTTCCAGATGGAAACACTCCGGTAATTCAAGCGGTATGCAAAGGTGAGTTTCTAGCATCTCGATCTCGCGGAAACGTATCTTCATATTCCCATTCGGGTCAAACATCAGCAGTTTCTTTGTTTTTACAGTTCTTGGGCAACATTTTCATTTCCAAGCAATGCTGTTTGGGCTCGCTTCTGCTCCTAACAACTTCTCCAAGATAATAGAAGTGGTGGCAGCAGCCTTGGCAAATGAGGAATCAGTTCACCCCTATCTGGACAACTGGCTTGTTTGGGCTGACTCGCTGCCAGAAGCTCGCAAGACCATGTCCCTCGTAGTAGCATTCCTAGAAACTTAGAGTGGGTGATCAATCTTGCCAAAAGCTGTCTCCAGCCTTCTCAACTAATCGACTTTCTTGGGGCACGATTCTCATCTCAGCTCAACCTATTTGTGTGTTGAGATTCACCTCGGACTTTGGGACTACCTTCAACTCCTGGGATCCATGGCAGCTACCATCGACCTGGTTCCGTGGGCCAGGGCACACATGCGCAGTCTGCAGAAGGTGCTCCTTTCTCGTTGGTTGCCAGTGTCGGAGGACTATCAAATCCATCTACTGCTCCTATCGTCGATCAGACACAGCCTCACTTGTGGCTGTCTCTGCAATCTCTTCCAGGGAGTACCCTTAGAGGCTCCATGCTGGATATTGGTGGCGACGGATGCCAGTCTCTCCGTTTTGGGGAGTGCACTGCGTCTCACACAGTGCAGGGAACTTGGTCCCCTCAAAGCTCACTAGACCATCAATTGCCTCAAAACACAGGCAGTGCGGCCAGCCTTGCAGTGTTTTCAGCCTCTTCAACATCAAGCAGTGCGGGTCTGTATGACAACACAACAGTGGTGTATCTCAACCACCAAGGGGGCACAATGTCTAGGGGTGTCAAAATGACTTCCATGGGCAGAGAGGCATCTTCAGGCAATTTCGGCACAGCATATTGCAGGAACAAGCAACATCAAAGGCTTCCTCAGCCAACATACTCTGGATCCCGGAGAGTGGGTACTCCACCAAACCCTTTTTCAGTCAATAATTCAATGATGGGGCCGGCCGTCAGATCTCATGACCTCGGCATTGAATACCAAAGTGCCGATTTTCAGTCGGAGGGACAACAGAACGCACGGCATAGATGCCCCAGTAAGCTCTGTCTCCAAGCAGTTGGAGCAGGTGATCCCAGGGACTGGACTCCCATTTGGGGACAACTAAAGAGATTTATATATTTAAAAGCTTTTCTATACCACACTTATCAGTGCGGTTTACAAATTAAGTTTGACTCCAGGGCAATACAGAACTGTCCTGTGTTTACATATAACAGGGAAAGTAACATGGAATTGAAATTATAATTGGGGAAATTATGTACATTTCAAGCAATTAGAGATGAGGGTGGGTAGGCTATTTGCAGTTTGGGGTGTGGGTGGGAGGAGGAGAGGTGCTGTTGGGTGGAGAGAGATGTAGGAGGAACAAATGATGTTTAAGAGCTTTCCTGAACTGCCTGAGGTCTTTGATCGACCTGATGCTGGGAGGGAGGTTTATTCCAGCATCTAGGGGCAGAGTGCGAAGGCTCTATTACTAGTTGTGCACATTTTGTAGATTCTCTTGGGATAATAAGAGTATTGGAGGCTAATGTCGTCCTTGATCTGTTGGGTGTGTGAGGGAGAGGTCAGATGGGGGGGGATTTTTTGTTAACGCATTTGAAAGTAATGAGGATGGCCTTGTATGAGACTGGCCTTATTTGAGTCTTATTTTCTTCCCTTCATGGGAGCTGCCTATTAGGGGGGCTTGCTCTGCTGGGGCAGTTTGGGGTACCAGAAGGAGCATTTGAGCAGCAGGAGGACTATGGGTCACTAGAGCATTTAAAGCTCATCAGAGGCTAAAAAGGTTAGGGCTCTTCAACCTGGAAAAGAGATGGCTGAGGAGATCTGAGAGAGGTCTAAGTTAATGGAGTGGAACGGGTAAACCTAGATGAATTGTTTACGCCTCAAAATATAGAAAGACCTAGGACATGCAGTGAAGTTACAGGGTAATCTAAGATTGAGTGGGGGAAAAATTCTTTTTGTAATCAAACTCGTTAGTGTAGTTGGGTTTAAAAAAAGTTTGTTCAAGTTCCTGGAGGATAGGTCCATAAACCATTATTAAAGGGGACCCAGGATATCAACTGTTTGCCCCAATACAAGCATTGTGGAACCTGTCTTTTGGGGAAATTGCTAGGTACATCTGACCTAGAATGGTCACTGTTGGAAAGGGATACAGGGCTTGATGGCCCAGGAGCCCCTTGGCTTAAAGGCAGTAATTCCCTGATCGGGCCAGGGGCTTTCCAGCAGGGAAAGAGTGCTTCTGGGGTCTGAAACAGCAGCAGTGGCTCCTGAACCCTGAGGAGCCGCAAGCACAGACAGGCCGCTTGCTGGGGGCAGTGCAGCTCTTCCTGCCTCAAGAGCCGGTAATGGAAGGCTGAGCATGGGGCAGGTGCAGAGAAGCACAAAACAGAGCACTGGTGCACTTTGTTTCACAGCGGTGGCAGCTCCTTGCTTGGCTAGTCAGTAGGGAGTCTGTATTGTGTGGCACCCTTGCAGTAGGCCATGTTGGTAGCACAGGAAATGGCACCATGCCCTCCGACCCTTCTTCTGTGTTCAGGCTTCCAGAGTGCTATTTTCCTTAATTTGCATTGCTATTGTGGCTGCTTGCGGCTCTCACGGAAGGAGCCTTTTTTAGCTATGGGTTCTCGGTAGCCTATAGCTGTGGAGTCCATATGTGAGGACTGACTTTCTGCTTGTTCCTGGAGAAAGTGTAGTTACTCACCTGTAACAGGTGTTCTCTGGGGACAGCAGGAATCAGTCCTCACGACCCTCCCTCCTCCCCTTGGAGTTGCAGTCCTATTATAGTTTGCTTTTTTGCCCTCTTTTTAGCTGTCATTTGACTGAGCAAGATGGCACCCTTGGGCGGGAAGAGGGACACTGCATTCATGATGGCAACTCTCAAAGGCTTTCTCTGAAAGCTGGGGATTTGCTGCACACAAGGGCTCTGTTGGTGCTGACATCACCCAATGTTAGGATTGATTCTTGCTGTCCCCAGAGAACACATGTTACAGGTGAGTAACTACATTACCTGTGAATACCAAGAATGGTGCTGAATGGGATAGAAAAACTTTTCTGTTGGCTCACTGTTAAGCCTGGTGCTGAATGGGATTGACTTGTCTGGTTTGGCTAGAAATAAGTGCTAATGGCTAACTTGTGGGGTGGAGGGGTTTACTTGACAATGTGCTACCAGGATAGCCTATAATGCAATTAAATGAGTTGCTCACCTCTGGCCTTTATTTGAGAGGTTTTATTCTAAGACTTTACTTACTTGGTCTTAACTCTTTGGCCACTAGTGGGAAAGGTTTAAGATATTCTTAATGAGTGTGCATGAGTTGCATACAGTAAAAGTGGTAGGCAAATCTCTTGTGTGTTAAGAATATCCTGAATCTGTTGCAGTGTTTGCCCTTGGTAGGTGAGAATTTACTTTTATAGTGATATCACAGAAAGCAGATATTTGTGCACCACCTTGCAGTTACATTGGTATTCTGTTCTGTTTCTAGAGAATAGTGACAGTACAGGAAAAAAAGACAAGGAGAAGAAAAACAGAAAAGGTAAAGAAAAAGAGAATGGTTCAGTGTCTAACAATGATGCAGCACCCCTAAATGAGATCAGCCCTCCTTGTGTGGTTAATAAAGAGGTAAGTTTGAAGAATCTAATGTTTCTGTTTTAACATGGCAGCTTTTTTTCCCCAAAGGAATAGTGTGGGGTAGAGTGCAGGTTGGCATGATCTCATATCTAGTTGCTGATAGAGTAATTTCCAAAGGGGCCAAACTATTGTACCATGTGTGCCCTTCTCCAGCTTCTAGGATCACTCAGACTAAGAAGTATTGAAAGACACTGGAGCCACTAGAACTTCCTTAGGTCCTTCCAGACTCTTGGATATTTATCACATCTGGTCCTATCACTGTCTACTTCGTTTTTAGCTAGCGCCTCATGAGCAGTTCCTTGTCGGTCTTACAGTTCAGTCCTCCACCTCTGGGTTGCAAACCTCCTCCTGCAGCATGGATGGACAAATCAAACTCATGACATCACGGGTTATATCCTGCTGGTCTTCTCCATCATCCCCCTGTGTGTCCAGCCTCCATGCAGCAGGAGGATGTAGTGAGCCTAGGTGCTGGGCTCACTGGATGAACATTTTAGGAGCAGTTAGAGTAGTTTCAGGTTTACATTTTTGGTTTGACCCTACAATTACATTTAATTTATAGGGAGGCGTGGTCTAGTGGTTAGGACAAGGTACTTAAGGCCGGAGGGTCGGGGGTTCAAGTCCCACCTGGGGACAGCAATCTCAGGCCGGAGGGATTGGGATTTCTAGTCCTATAGGCACTCCTTGTGGTCTTGGGCAAGCCACTTAACCCTCCAATGCCCATGTTCCCTGTATGTATTAGTGTGTGTCTCATATCCCCTCGTGTTAAATGTATCCCCCAATTGACCGCTTTGACCCGGTGAAAAGCAGGATATAAATACAGCTAAATAAAATAAAATAAATTTCTAGTTGACTCTATGGGGGGGGGAAGACGGTGACAGGATTTTGGTCTGGCTGGGAGCCAGCACCTTCTCTCTCCTTTTCTTTCAAGGTGTGGTGCAGCGTTCTGGATGTCCTCCAGCAGTTCTCCCCTCCTTGACATCCGGAACGCCACACCACACCCTGGTGGCTTACAACCAAATCCATCATGCTGTCCTCTTATGTGCTGCATTAACGGTGCAGCCCCCCAGGTTTATATCAACTCACCAAAGGTGCTCTGATCACATAAGCTGTGTGGCCCTGCTCAGCTCAAAAGCTAGCAGACAGCCACGTGAAGAGCCTGCTCTACTTCTGCCCCCAGCCCTGACCCAGCGTGGCAGCTCGGGACTGGCAAAGTAACAGATGAGGCTCTGCAGAGCTCCCCTCAGTTAACGCAGCGCATAAGAGGACAGCACAATGTCTTGTTCCTTTGCATCCCTCGAGTCCAGTCCCAGAACCATAGAGTTTAGAATCTCCTCCAGCAGCTTTGGAGACTGAAAGACATCACCGCTTTGACACTGGTATAAATAGGCAAGGACTGGCCCCCTTCCACCAGTACTTTCAGTCTCCAAGCAGCTGGAAAAAGGTTCTGCGATGCCACAAGCGGCAGCCATTTTGAGCCAGCAGTCTCTGGCACGTGGCAATACTCTGTGGCTCAGGCTCAGATGACATACTTCTCGCTTTATTTTTGGGTCATTAGTTGGCCAGAATTTTTAGTTTAAGTACCTTTCTCCACCTTTGCTTCCGGACAGCTTTGGGTTGGTTGGAGATTTTGGTTTTTGGTGAGGCCATGACGCACAGCATGGCCAAAGCTCGGTGAGAATGCTCATCTCGGATGGAGAGAGGCTGCTGCTGTCGTGTGCAGAGGTAATGGTTTGGAGCCAGAGCTGGGACCGGGCTTCGGCAAGGACGGTCAAGCAAGGCAGTTAGGGTGAGCAGGACCTTTTCTCCAGGACCAAGCAGGAAGTCAGTCCTCACATATGGGTGTCATCGGCGCCGATGAAGCCCCAGCAGAGCATTTCCCCCAGCATTCTATGAAAGCCTTTGGGAATGCAGGCACGCATGCACGGTTCCCTTCCCGCCTAAAGGTGCCATCTTACCTCAGTCTTTTTTTTTTTTTTTTTGAAGCCCCACCGGACGTGTGTCCAGTTTTCCCGGTTAAAATTAGATTTTTCAGAGTTTTGCTCTTTTTTTTTTTCTTCTACCAGTTCGATGCCGGTTCCCCTCCTGCCGGGTTCAGTACACCGGTATCGAGCCCGATTCTTCTTCTTTTTTGTTTTTTGCCCTTCGTGGCTGGCGTTCACGCCCTTTTTTCCATTTTTCCCTGGAAGGCCGGTCCTTTGACCTCGCGGGGACTTCCCCCCCACCCCCCCCCCCCCCCCCCCCCCCCCCCCCCCCCCCCCCCCCCCCCCCCCCCCCCGATGGCTTCCAGCGGTTTTAATAAGTGTGATCGGTGTAAGAAACTGATGTCTCTCACCGACGCACGACTGCTGCCTTCGGTGCCTCGGCCCCGACCACGATACTAAGTCATGCGGGGCCTGTGGAAAAATGTTTTCCAAGGCACTACGAAGTTGCCAGCAGCAAAAGGAAAGGCTTTTCTCGGACTCGGCCTCTGGCCGGGCCCGGACCTCATCTGAGGCCTCAACATCTTGGGATTCCGATCCCGAGCACTGTCGAAGCTCCTCAGACAGGGGGGTCCCCTGACCGGGAACACGAAGAAACAGCTTGCGAGGGCGTTGGAGGTCCCTGGTTCCTTGAGGGCCAGGTCTAAGACCCCCAACCATTGCCCCGGGCCCATGGAACCGGAGAAGCCTGCCAAAGTTCCTCGTGTGGAGCCGGAGTCTGCTGGACACGTAAGCCCCATAGTCCTCGTGGACTCTCCTCCCAGGGAGCCACCACCGGCGCCCGAGTCGGTGGCTGCTGCGTCTCCCGAGCTGAGTCTCAGGATGACAGCCTTGGAGAGCAGATTGTCTGCCTTCATGGAGCAGCAGCGGGCACTGATGGCCAGCCTGTCTGGCGCATCTGCCCCGACCACTGGGACGTCTTAAGTTGACCCTGGTGACCGAGCCAATACTAGAGTCCATCGTGGCTCAGTCTACCTCAGTCGCGGTCTCCCTCGACCTCCCGTTCGAGACCGAGGGCGTCGACGCCAGTGCTTCCAGCGTCGGGGCAGGTGCTCCAGGGCCCCACAGGGTCGGACCCCGACTCTTCCTCAGACGAGTCGGCTTGGGAGACGGAGGACGAGGAGTCTCCTGATACCTTCAAGACTCGGTGCGTCCCTTTGGACTCACCGCAGTCTGAACCCCAGAGTAGGTTCCCCCCCCCTCCCGAGGACACCCATTTCTCAGAGTTCGTCCAGGGTATGGCCACTGCCTTGGCTATTCCGGCGGACCCTGAGGAAGAGCCTCGAGCTGAAGAGCTCAAGGTGCTGCAGTATGACTCTCTCCTCCAAAGGAGGCCTTTACTGTCCCAGTTCCTCCGATGCTGGAACGGCTCCTCTTCCGTATGTGGGAGGCACCGGCCTCGGCGCCAGTTCTTAGCAAGCGAGTCGATTTCCATCTATCGGCTCCGGAGGAGCCCTGGCTTTCAGAAGGCACAGCTACCACACCATTCCATGGTTGTGGAATCGGCCATGCATTGTCTGAAGAGCCAGAAGATGCACTCCACAGTGCCTCCTGGCAGGGAGGCCCTGAACCTCAATGGCGTTAGTAGAAAGTGCTTTCAGGGCTCGATGCTTGCTTGCCGTGTCCAGTCTTACCAGCTGTACATGGGCATGTACTTGTGGGATCTGGCCAAGGAGTTGGCTGGGTTCTCTGCTGGTCTCTCCGAGGGACCCTTGCAGAGATTTAAGTCCTTGTCCTCGGATTCGGGACTGCTCGAAGTTCATGTCCCGTGCCACCTACAATGGCTTCGAGGCTTTGGCTCAATGCCAGGCATGGCTGCAGTCATCGGACCTTAAGCCATGGGTTCAGGACAAGTTGGTCGATGTCCCTTGCCGAGGCAAAAACCTTTTTTGCAAGCCCATGACCGAGAAGGCCGCTCAGCTCAAGACTGAGCACCTCACTCGGACAAGGCTGTCGAGGAAAACCTCTGCCCCTTCTCATAAAAAGAAGGGCTCGGGTAAAAAGCTCTTACCCGAGGAAGGGCACTGCCTACAAACAGTACCCACAATATCAGGCTGCCCAAGCTGACCCCCAGGGTCAGCAATCCAAGGGCCAGGGTAATGGTCCCTGTAGGCAGAGGACCCTCAGGCCCCTGCTACCATTCAGCAGGGTGGGGGCTTTTGACTCCTTGAGCATAGCCTCTCCTCCACTGCTCTCCCAACCGTACACAGGAGGTCGTCTCACCCTCTTTGCTCACCAGTGGCCCCTATCACCGGGGACAGTTGGGTGCTGGAGATAGTCCACAAGGGCTATGTCCTCCATTTCCACCAACTGCCACCCCCATACTTTCCAGGGGAGCCTCCAAGGCCTCCTCTGCACACAGACCTCCGTCAGGAGCTTCAGGGTCTGTTGGTGGACAGGGCGGTGGAGCCTGTGCCTCCCCACTTGTAAGGTCACAGATTATACACCAGGTATTTCCTGGTGCCCAAAAGGACCAGTGGCCTTCATCCCATTCTGGACATCAGGAACCTCAAGTTTCAAGTGCTTACTCTTGGAACCCTTCTGCCCTACCTCCAGCAGGGAGATTGGCTATGCTCCTTAGATCTAAAGGATGCGTACACTCACATCCTCATTCATCCAGACCACAACGTACCTAAGGTTCATCGTGGGAGGAAACCATTATCAGTACAGAGTGCTGCCTTTCGGCCTCACCTCCGCCCCCAGAGTCTTTACAAAGTGCTTAGCAGTGGTGGCGGCCTACCTGAGAAATCAGGGCATCTTTGTCTTCCCCTATCTGGATGACTGGCTCATCAGGGGTCAGACAGGTCAGGAGGCCAATCAAGCCACCCTCAGGACCATTGCTCTTCTACAACGCCTGGGGTTTGTCATAAGCTTCGCAAAGTCCACTTTGCTCCCTTCCCAGAACTTGGAGTTCATAGGGGCAAGGTTGGACTCTCTCTCCTGGCAAAGGCGTTCTTGCCAGAAGACAGGGCCCAAAGGTTGATGGCCTTGGCAAGTCAGTTTCTCAGCAGGTCCCTGGTCTCTGCCAGACTATGCCTGAGACTTCTAGGCCACATGGCTTCAACAGTGCATGTGACCCCCAATGCCAGGCTCCATATGAGGCCTGCACAGTGGTGTCTTCGAACTCAGTGGTCACAGGCCACAGGCAGCCTCAGCGACAGAATAAGAGTGTCCAGACCATTTCTGCACTCCCTCAACTGGTGGCTACACCCACCCAATCTGCTGAAAGGGGTGCCCTTTCAGATTCCAGGTTACACAGTGGTGCTAACAGATGCCTCCCTGCAAGGCTGGGGAGCACATTGTCTGGCCAAGTGCACCCAGGGCCTCTGGTCTCCCTGGGAAACTGCACAGCAGATCAATCTCCTCTAACTCAGAGCTATTCACTTAGCACTCAAAGCTTTCATTCCTACCCTGACTCACCAGTCTGTCCTGATCCAGACAGACAACCAAGTTGCCATGTTTTATGTGAACAAACAGGGTCCAGGATCCTTTGTCGGGAGGCCCAGGACCTGTGGTGGTTTGCCCTCAAGCACAACATGCTCCTCAAGGCTGTGTACCTTCCAGGCCAGGACAACTACCTGGCAGACAGGTTAAGCAGGATTCTACAGCCCCACGAGTGGCAGCTGCATTCTTCGGTAGTTCAGAAGATCTTTCTCAAATGGGGTCTCCCTTTGATGGATCTTTTTTTGCCAGCCCACTGAACAAACAACTGCCAAAGTTCTGCTCCAGGCAACCACATCCTCTGGATAGCAGCGGATGCTTTTCTGATATCTCGGTCTCAGGGCCTCTATGCGTTTCCTCCCACACCCTTGGTGGCCCGAGCCCTGTTCAAGATTCTTTAGGACTAGCTCCCAGGTGGCTGAGACAGCCTTGGTTTCCTCTTCTGCTTCAACTGGCGGTGGATCCTCCACTACCTCTGGGGTTGCAACACGACCTTCTCACACAGGACCAGGGTTCCCTTCTGCACCCCAATCTCAAGTTTCTCAATTTGATGGCCTGGAGGCTGCAAGGGTAGCTTTGGCTCCTTGGGGCCTACCTCAGGAAGTTGAGGATGTTGTCCTAGCCTCTAGGAAACAGTCCACTAGGAAAACCTATGCTCTCAAGTGGAAGAGGTTTTCTGTGTGGTGTCACCTACGTACAGAGGATCCTTTCTCCTGTACTGTGCCAGTAGTGCTTCAGTACTTACTGCACTTATCCAATCAAGGACTTAAGTCCAATTCTGTTCGGGTCCACCTCTCAGCTCTAGCAGCTCACCACTCAATTGGTAGAGGGGCAGTCTCTATCTGGTCACCCCTTGGTGTCCTGCTTTCTCAGGGGCTTGCTTTTGCTCAAGCCTCCCATCCGTTCTCCTGCCCCTGAGTGGGAGCTGAATGTGGTCTTGCAGCAACTTACTCGCCCATCTTTTGAGCCAATGGCTACTTGTCCACTGCACTTCCTCTCCTGAAAGACACTCTTCCTGATAGCTCTTACCTCGGCTAGGCGAGTAAGTGAGCTTCAGGCCCTGGTCTGTGACAGGCCTTACACCAGGATTTATAGGAACAGGGTAGTCCTCAGGACTCATCCGAAGTTCCTCCCTAAGGTTGTCGCCTCCTTCCATCTCAATCAGGAGGTGGTTCTTCCAACATTCTTCCCTAGGCCTCATGCTAGCCAGGCAGAAGCAGTCCTGCACACCCTGGACTGTAGGAGGGCCTTATCCTTCTACCTTGACTGTACGCAGGGGCATAGAAGGGCTACTCGGCTCTTCGTATCCTTTGACCCCAATAAATTGGGGTTGACTGTGTCCAAGCGTACCTTGTCCATCTGGGTGGCTGACTGTATCACCTGGGCTTACAAGGCGGCTGACCTTCCTTTGCAGCGTAGGGTCACGGCCCATCGTGTCAGGGCAATGGCTGCCTCAGTAGCTCATCTCCACTCTGTGCCCTTGGTAGACATCTGCAGGGCTGCAACTTGGTCTTCAAGCCAGACTCTTGCAGCCCATTACTTCCTGGAGAGGGAGTCCCGTAGGGACAGTGCTTTTGGCCAGGCAGTACTCCGGAATCTCTGAGGTTTAGGCGACGTTGTGTCCTTGAAAAGCCTTTCTTTGCTGCTGAGACTAGAGGGAGTTCTCTTGTTCAGCC
The DNA here is from genome assembly GCA_033557465.1 of Ichthyophis bannanicus. Lineage (NCBI taxonomy): Eukaryota > Metazoa > Chordata > Amphibia > Gymnophiona > Ichthyophiidae > Ichthyophis > Ichthyophis bannanicus. The sequence continues at coordinate 95,171,009 of CM066037.1, forward strand.
TGGGTTCCTCGGTAGCCCAGAGCTGGGGAGTCACCCATATGTGAGGACTGACGTCCTGCTTGGTCCTGGAGAAAGTAGTTACTCACCTGTAACAGGTGTTCTCCAGGAGCAGCAGGAATCAGTCCTCACAACCCTCCCTCCTCCCCCCTCCCCTTGGAGTTGCAGTTGTACATAGTTTTTCATTTTTGTGTGCTGTTCTTGGCTGTCATTTGACTGAGGTAAGATGGCACCTTTAGGCAGGAAGGGAACCGCGCATGTGTGCCTGCATTCCCAAAGGCTTTCATAGAAAGCTGGGGAATTCTCTGCTGGGGCTTCATCGGTGCCGAATACACCCATATGTGAGGACTGATTCCTGCTGCTCCTGGAGAACACCTGTTACAGGTTAGTAACTACTCTTTCTGTGCATTTCCGGGGACGGTTGTAGCCTGCATCAGGCAGCAGCATCGTGATGCCGTGCATGTCTTATTTCTTTATTACTTTTTGTTCCCATATGGATTCGGTTTTCAAGGGCTCGTCTCTAACTTTGTCATTCCCTGGATTGCCTGGCATGGACTGTTTAAAAATTAAAAAAAAAAAAAAACATTTATATATTGCTACGATTTACAGCTTCGGAACTGTAGAAGGTGGGGGTTGCAGCTCGGCAGAGGTGCTGGTTGCTGGGGGACCCGAACCTCAAGTGGTCCACTTAGGCCCGATGGATTGAATTAATTTAGTTTAATTTAGTTTACATGAATTGCAAGCCGGTCTCATAGTGTGTCCCCTTATTTTCTGCATTGGTGTCCTGGGCTTAGCAGGGGCGCTAGTGCCTGATACCGGTTAGAGAAGCACGTCAGTGGGGTGATTCTCTGAGAGCATTTGTTTTCAGTTAATTATCTTACTACCTCAGATGCTAGGTGACTGAGTCAGTGGAGGTGTGCTGGGCTGGGGATCTGCCTACATACCAGGGTTCAGGGGGAGTGCCTGGGGAAGGTTCCTGATCTCCTTTCCATGCCAGTCAGACCTCTGGGCCTAGTAGGGCATGGTATCAGGAGTCGTGGCTACTAAATATTACGGGAGCACTCTGGGGTTTATGCAGCTCAATGTTTACCCAGTGCTCCATAGTTTAAGGCTACCAAGTGGAGAAAGGCCTAGTCCGATAGACCAGGGTTGTTTCCGTGCAGATTCAGTGTGGTGTGCCAGTTAACTCTAAACGGTTGATGCTTGGTTGCCCCTTTGTTTCTGGAAAGGATCTAATAGGCTGTCAGAAATAAACAAATGAAAAGAAAAGCAAAAGGAAGAGAGACGGTCCAGGTGTTGTAGCTGTTCTGTGGGAAACGGGAAGCACCCTCAGACAAGTCATGGATCTGGTTAAAAAGATAGTGGATAGTCTGCAGATAAGGTTCTCCCTTCTGTCTAGAGGCGGTAAGTAACTGCTCGTTGCGAGTGCTGGATCAAGGTACCTATGCTTTCAGAGCTCTAGGGTTTCGGGGCTTTCAAGGAGCAGAAAGGGGACCCTTGGCTACCTGTTCCACGACTTCCCGAGTACCATAAGGGAGCAAGGCGGGTCCAGGTGGCAGTGCATTCAAAAGGAAGTTGTTTTTGGGAGTCCCTTCCTGCTGGGGGCCAGACAACTGCAGGACTATGGTTAACGGCAAAAGGTTATGCCCTAGTATTTGCTCGCCAAGGGAGAGATTCATTTGTCCAGGCTCTTTGCTGGGGGGCAGCGGAGAGCTTTTGGAATTTGGCAAGCTTGGGTTAGTAGTTCAGTGGGAACGGTTGTGCCGTCCCATAGGAATCTGGGGGACAGTGCATGCTTTTTTCATGGTTCCACAAAGTCGAGTTTTCCTGTTCTTGAAGTTTCTCAGAGATAAATCGCTGTCTTCGGATAGTTCTCTGAATGGAACTGTCGACCTTGGTGGTGGTGGTGGCGGTCTCACGGGGGGAGGTGTTTTTTTTTTTTGCATCCCTAGGTCTTAGAGGCATACTTATGCATTTCATTACTACAGCACAACAGAGGTTTTTAAGGTTGGCCTTTCCATGGTGACGCTTTGTGTCAAGCCTTGCCATTCCTGTGGGCAACAGTCCCGCACACCTGCTGATTTGTTCAGTCCAGGGTCAAGAGTGTTCAGGTGACAGACTGAGTAATAGCACTTCTTCAGGGTCTCAGCTAGGTAGCCTGGATGTCAAGTCATGGAGGCTCTCAAGTTCTAGAGTGCTTGGGGGTATGGTTCCTCGGTCAAGGTGGAACAGTATTTCAGTCGGGGCGGAGAGGTCAGCTATTACAATGGATATTATGCAAGGTTGTCTGTCAGGCTCCATCCGGCAGCCCCAGATCCATCTTCAGACACTCTGGATAGGGGCTGCGGTTTCTGGAGGCAGTTCCGTAGGTCAGGGCATATGCGTTCCTCGCAGAGCCCTTAAGATGGTCGCTCCGGGACTATTCGCTGATCAAATGGCTCCCTTGTCAGGTCAGGCGACTCATTCTTGGAGGGCTAGTTCCCGGAGATCTAGGGGCAGGCAGGACGCTGGGCCATCTGCAGTGTCTTCCAATGTGGTCAGAGGCAAGTCTCAGACTAGGAAGAGTATTGAGTGTTCAAGGAGAGCGAACAGGTAGTCGGTCGTCAGCCATTTGGAGCCGAGGGTGGTAGCACTGAAGCTTCAAGCAATCAATTCTGTAGTGAAGGATTGGGCAGGCCGACATCGGTCTGGCATTTCCGCGGCAGTGGATTATCTCAACTGATAGGGAGACACACATAGGATGGTCATGAATGACGTGTCCGATTGTCCTGTTCATTAGCAGGGGAAACCTTGGCAGCAGGCACCTTGGCAAATTTTGCAGAAACAGGCAACATGATCGGAGGAGTCCAGGTAGGAGCTTCACCCAGAAGTAGGTGCCCAGTTAGTCTTCAGAGGGGGTTCTCCGATCTGGAACTTCTTAGCATCCTGTCATACAGCCAAGCAGAATCGTTTGCACAGCAGTAGGCAAGGGAGGTTGCCAAAGGGCATAGATATTCTGTTGCAGCTATGCCCGTCGCGTGACCTTTACTAGGGTCTTCTCTCGAGGTGCTCTTAGAGCAATGGAGTCAGCACTTCGTGGCACTACTGGAGAGAGGGATATTGGTGAGGCCGGCTTGGCCAAGGCGCCCATGGGGTGCTGCCCTGGTCAGGTGCTGAATGAGCAGTGCTGGAGATTGCCCGCAATGACGAATCAGTTGACCTGGGGTTGTCTGTTTCAGGAGGATTGTTTTTCGGTTTTCGGTTTTTCCTCTGGTTGCTGGCTACGGACCCCTGTGCAGAATGGAGGGTCCTTTGGGAGACCAATTCTGGAACCCTGGGGGCATTGAATAAGAGAACCTTTGAGCTCTTGTGGCAGGCTTTGGTCTACAAGTGGATTTGGAGACGGGGTCCTTGTTGGCAGTGGTTAGGCTCGCCAAGGGTTCTCTTCTCAGATTCGGTTGGGTCTAGATCCGTTATTCTCCCTTTCCGGGGAAAGGCTGGCTTGGTGGACAGGTCTGTTTTGCTCATAGTGACTCTCCGTTCACTGGTATCAATTGGTCTCTTTTCCAGTTTTTGGAATTCTCGGAGGTGGAGTTTTCAGGTCGCAGTTCTGCAAAGGTCAGACTGTTTCCTTGTTCATTCAGGAGTCAGTGGAAAGCTGAGGCAGCTGCTTAGGTCCTCTCTTCGGTTGGATCCACAAGGCTATAGCTTGGCATATTTTACAGGGATGTTAGGCGCCTGTGGGGCACGCGACTGCCTGAACGGGGCGTAGTTGGGTTACGTCGGTAGGTTTTGCAGAGTGGCATCTTGGTCATTCTTCCATACTTTCAGTAACAGCTATTGTTCGATAGTCAAATGCCGTGTGATGCCTGTCGGGGCAGCGGTACTTCGAGCTGGCTAGAAAGGTCCCTCCCAATGATTACTGCTCTGCTACATCCCAGAGGTGGAAGACTGAACTGTAGGACCGATAAGAAAATGGAAATTACGCTTACCTGGTAATTGTTCCTTGAGGGAGTACAGTTCAGTCCTCAATCCCACCCGGGGTCGTATGCTAAGCAGTAGATGTTCAGCCAGGGGGAAAAGGTGTGGTTACAGGTACATAACTCAAGACGCAAGGCGGCAGTTGGAGGGGGTGTCCGGTTCATGAGATGGCAACGAGCTCTGATTGGCCTGTCATTGCAAGAGCATCTTCTCTTCCTATGATCTTCCTTGGTACGCCTTTATTTCTGTCTGTGTCTTGTGCGCAGGAGGACAGGAGCAAGGAAGAGGGTGTGTCCTTTATCTTGGGGCATGGTAGTTTTAAAGTTAACGTTTAAGCATAGCATTGTAACTAGTACCCTAACTAGTCATTTGTTGCTCCTTTGAGTCTGCTTTTGTCAGTAGGTCACTGGGGGATGATGGGAGAAGACCAGCAGGATATACCCCGTGATGTCACGAGTTTGATTTTGTCCAGTCTCCATGCTGCAGGAGGAGGTGCGCAACCCAGAGGTGGAGGACTGAACTGTACTCACTCAAGGAACAACAATTACCAGGTAAGGGTAATTTCCATTTTCTGAAAATCATTCAAGATCCACATTACTTCTGCTCTACTTGTGGAGCAGGTCTTGAACAATTTTCAGTAGCAGGTGGTTTTGAACATCTTCAATTTATAGACCTATCTTGCTGTAGTGTTTGTTTTGTGGCTCTTAGCTTTCTAAGTTGTTGGCTTGAAGAAACTGGCCAAATGTCTCCATGTTCATCAGCACTTCCATAACACCCCTCCAGTCCAGTCCTACTACTGCTGAGCATTTGTATAGCGCTACAAGTTTTGTATGCAGTGTTGCACGGACATGTAAGACAGTCCCTGCTCATCAGAGCTTACAATCTAGTCAAGACAGACAACACAGAAGGTGTAACAGGGATAAAACAAAGGGGGAAAGGTTAAAAAAAAGATCAGGTGAGTCATGATCCAAAAGCAGCAGCGAAGAGGCGAGTTCAGTCCATACTACTGGGTCTTCTCCCCATTGCAGTAGATGGAGACTGAATTCCAGACTTTCACCCTACATAGGAGCCAGAACTCCTCCCGCCAAGCCAGTATCCTGAGACTCCTGCAGATGGGGAGCAGCTCCATGTAGCCTGGTCTGCACTGGATTGAGAGTGTATGCTTAACTAAACAGAAGACAAAACAAAAAGGAGAAAACAGGCTACAGTTTAGATGAGCTGACTTAGGATTTTGGAGCTGCCTGACCCAGAGCTACATAGGAAGCATGTGATTCTCCAGGAAGAAGCAGGAAGTCAGTCCTCACTTATGGGTGACATCGGCACCGGAGCCTGCGCAGAGCAATTTCCCAGCTTTCAAAGAAAGCCTTTGGAATTGCTGCCATGCATCCATGGTCCCGCCCAAAGGTGCCATCTTGCTCAGTCTCCCTTTTTCCACAGAGCCCTTCGGACGCATGTCTTCATCCCTTGGAAAAAGTGTTTTCAGCCTACAGCCTTTTTTTTTTTTTTTTTTTTTTTTCTGTAGTACCGGCCCTTTACCTGTCCTCCCCTGCTCCTTTTTTTCCCTTGAGTGAGGACATCCTTTTTCTGTGTAAAACAAAAAACCCCACAGTTTTTCCTTTTGTGGGCTTCACACCTTTTTCTCTCCACTGCTGGCCGCAAAGGTCTTTGACCTAGCAGAGGCTTTTTTGCCCCAATGGCCACTGGTTTTAAGAAATGTGACGGATGCTCCAAAAACATGTCGCTCATGAACACCCATGACTGCTGTGTTGGTGCTGACCATGACCCAGAGCTCTGCATTCTTTGCAAGAAAATGTCCAAAGCCTTGCTAAGTCGTAAGTAGAAGTCTGCCCAGTGGCACCCTCAGTTGTCCCTCTGCTCGTGGGACCCCCCCACCCCCACACTTCTGCCCACGCTCTTGGCAGCATTCCAATCAGAGGTCCCCTGAAGTGGAGAGGCATGTAAAGACTACCTCAAAGTTGCTGTCAGGGGCTCCAGATAAGGGTGTGTGCTCCTGTGTTTGGTCACTCAACTCCCCCACCCCCACGTTCCCGAGAGTCGGACAAGGAGCAGCCTCAGAAGGTACCTCATACAGACACGGAGGCCTCTGGTGCTGGTGCCCAGTCTCCTGAGGTCATCCTGGTGAGGACCCCCTCTTCCTCTATGCCAGACCCGGTAACCCCAGTGTCTGTGTCACAGGAACCCATGCCCATGTGGGAGTCCTGTATACTCTCACTAGAGCACAGCATAGCATTTCTGCCACTTTAGCTGCCCAGCAGGTCCTCCTGCCCAGCACAGCTAGCCCATGCCTCAAGACCAAGGTTCCCTCAAGGACACCCAAACCCACCCTGGAAATCCCCCGAGAGCTGTGGGCCTCATGAGGGTCCTCAGCACATCTGTCTTGCTCGCCTTCCCAATCCTCAGGAGCAAGATCCTCTAGGGCCTCTGGATGTGGCAACCAGCCCAATTCCTTCTCGACCTCTGGGGCTGGGAGTCTGAGGGGGATATCGCCCTGGAGACCTGTGCCCACAGGGACCACCCTTCAGACCCATCCCTGCCTGCCTCTTGGAAGCATTCGCTGCCCAAGGATACATTCCTAGTGTTTGTGTGGGACATGGCACAGGCCCTTAGCCTGGCTACACAGGCTGAAGAGTTGACATTCTACAGTATGAGTCTCCTCAGGAGTCTTACTGTTAGAGTCCCTCCCATTTTGTCCAGGCTGCTCCTCCACATGAGGGAGACACCTGCTTCGGTTTCCATTGTGAACAAGCACCTTGATGCCGGAACCACAGGGTCCAATGCGGCCTGTGGTTCCGGAAGACCCAGCTTCCACACACCTCCATTGTAGTGGAGTCAGCGATGCGGAAGCAAGAGCCCAAAGTTGCTCTTCGGTCCCTCTGGGCAGGGAGTCAAGCCCTTGGGCACAGCCTAGCAGTGGCTCACTTGCTGCATTCAGGCATACTGATTGTATATCTTTATCTTAAAATATTTGATAAACCGCTACGGCCAAAGCATAGAGCAGTGTACAATAAAAGGTCCACACTGCAAGCTATAGAAAAGAATGCCCTTAATAGGAAAGCAAAGCACACAGCACACAAGTAAAACCAAGTAACTAAAATAAGTAAACTAAAAACAGGGAAAGACAGGACACTAACAGACAGCACAAAACAAAAATCCAACTACAGATTCAAGGGGGGGGGGAGGGGGTACTGGTGGGAAGGTCAAAAGCCTGCTCGAACAGATGGGTTTTGAGTAGTGTCTTGAATTGAGGATAAGAAGGTTCTAACCTGAGGGAAGGTGGTAATGAATTCCAAAGAGACAGACCAAGAAAGAAAGGCAGAATATCGGGTTTACTTCAGACGAGCCTGTGATGGGGAAGGCAAGGATAAACGATTGGCATGAATAGACCGGAGTTGACGATATGGGATGACGATATATGGGAATGTTCCTGCATGACCTCGCCGAGGAGCTTGTCAGGTTCTCCACAGGCCTCAGGGGTGAACCCTTCTCAGGTTCAAAAACCTTCTGAGGTCCATCATGGAGTGCTCGAGGTACCTCTCCCATACTGCGAATGATGAATTTGAGGCTTCTACCCGAGTGGCAGCAGCCAGCATCGGGGCCTGGCACCAGGCATGGTTCCAGTCCTCTGACCTTGTCCCCTGCCTCAGCAAGCAACTGTTTGGAGGTTAAGGCTGCTGAGATAGAAACAGGGTTAATGACTCTTAACTCATCTCTCACATAAGACCTTTCCCTCGGAAGCAGCAAACCAAGAAGTCATTCTTCCAAAGAAAGGGGCTCCCCTACTAGGGTTACCCACTCTTCCTGCCCACCCCATGCCAGTTTTAGGCATGCAGGGGAAGGGGGGAGGAGCGTATGGCCACCACAAGCCTAAGAGCCCAAGGCTCAGCCACTGGTGCCACCCCAACCCAGTTTTTGACACCAGCATAGCCTTCGGCCCCCCCCCCCCCCCCCAGGGCAGCACTTCTGCTGGTGGGAGGATGCCTGTCCTTTTTTCACCCTGCAGTGGGCATCGATCACATCAGACACGTGGGTCCTCTGGGTGGTCTGACAGATAATCTCCTCCACTTGGACAGGCTCCCTCCTTTCTTCTCACCAGCAGAGCCTACTCGGGTCCCATCGCACCAGACTGACTTGCAGCAGGACCTGTCCAATCTCCTCACCCAACGGGTGGTCAAAGATACCGCTGCACCTTTGAGGCCACAGGTTCTGCTACTTCCTCATTCCGAAAGACAGGGGGCCTATGCCCCATCCTCAATCTCCAGAACCTAAACAAATTTCTGGTGTGGGAGAAGTTCAAAATGTTGCTTGGTATCCCACTGCCCACCCTTCAGCAGGGCAATTGGCTATGCTCCTTGGATCTCAAGGATGCTTACACCCACATCATAGTCCACCCCAACACAGGCAATATCTGCTCTTCAGGGTGCAGGGGTAGCACTACAATACAGGTGCTCCCCTTCAGGCTTGCGTATGCACCACAGGTTTTCAGTGTCTCTGCAGCCACCACCTCCCTCAGGCAGACTGGCTCATCACTGGACCTCAGTCAGCGAAACCTGCCTAGTGGCATTACACATTATCCTTAAACATTTTGGCTTCTTGGTCAACTACCCCCAAGTCCCACCTCAAGCTGGTGCAGATCCTGGAGTTCATCTGTATACACCTTGACACGGAGCGAGCGAGCGACTGCCTCCCTGCCCGCAGACCAGGCAGACCGCCTTCAGGCCATGGCAGCCCAGGTCCAGAACAGGGCTTGGATTATAGCACAGGCCATGCTGCACCTGGCCTCCACCATCCATGTGGTCCCTCACGCCTGCATGCACATACAGACAGCCCAATGGTGCCTCAGGGCACAATGGAGCCAGGCCTCCAGCCACCTCACTCTATCTGGGTCTCCCACAATCTCCACAACTCCCTGGATTGGTGGCAGGATCCCCAAAGCCTCCTTTGGGGCATGCCCTTCCAGACCCCACAGCACAAGCTCATCCTGATGACAGATGCTTCCCTGCTGGGTTGGGGAGCCCACTTCGGTGCATTGTGCACACAGGGGCAGTGGTCGCCTAAGGAGTCGCGGCTGTAGGTCAACCTGCTCGAGCTCTGGGCAGCCCAATGGGCCCTGGGGGCCTTCGAGGGCTACTTGAGGAGGAAGTCGGTGCTTGTGCAGACAAACAATCGGGTAGCCATGTTTTTATTTAAGAGGATTTATATACTGCCTTCTCCTGTAATCAAGGCGGTTTACACAGCAACCAATCGAAGTATAGTGACATTTGTGTGTGCATGCAGTATTATAAATGAATGTGTGTAAGTTGGTTTGTTGATTCGTGGTGGGCTATTTACAGCGTGCACTACTTTTACAAGGCTATGTACATGAAGAAGAAAGGGAGGGGGGCTTGGTATGTAGCCCAGGAGCTGGCGGGCAGATTATGCAATGTCACCATAGTGTTCAATGGAGAGCATCGTCTTGAGCTGTTTCTGAAAGTCCTTGATGCCTTTCGTCAATCGTAGGTCATCCAGGGAGGGTGTTCCATGTTGCAGATAAACAAGGAGGAGGGAATAGGATCCTGCCTCCTCTGCCGAGAGGCGATCCTCCTGTGCTCCTTTGTGTTTCGCCAGGGGATGACCCTATGAGCAGTTTCTCCCAGGCCAGGAGAATGTCCTCGCAGACAAACTCGGCAGAATCCTGTACCCACACATGGCACCTGGATCTGCAGGTCACCGACCTTGTTCCATAGGTGGGGGACCCCATCCATGGTCCTGTTTGCCAGCCTGGTGAACATGCAGCTTCCTGCTTCTGTGGCCCAGTTCCACACCTGAGCAGGGTGGTTCCAGATGCATTCCTCTTAAGCTGGACCTTTGGCCGTCTTTATGCTATTCCTCCCACTCCTCTCAGCAGGACCAAGCTTCAATGATTCTCATGGCTCCCTCGTGACCTTGGTTTCTGCTTCTGCTCTGGCTTTCTCCAAGCCTCCAGTCACCCTGGGCTGTGCCCCAGGCCTGTTAATGTAAGAGGGGGGTCGGGTGCTCCACCTGACCCTGACCCTGGCCTCACTGTCCCTTACAGCCTGGTGGCTGAACAGGTTGCCTTAGCTTCACTGTACCTCCCAGGAGGTTCTCCTCGTGTTGAAATACTTGACAAGACAGGTGTACACCTTTAAGTGGCGACACTTCTCAGTCTGGTGCTCCAAGATCAATCCGTTCTTCTGCTCTAGCCAGTGGGTTCTTCAGTATCTCCTCCACCTCTCAAAAGCAGGGATGAAATCCCAGTTCGGTCAGGGTTCACCTGAGCACCATTTCAGCAAACCACCTCCCTGTCTAGGGGAAACCTCTTTCAGGGGGCAGCCCTTGGTCTCCTGCTTTTGAGAGGCCTCTTACTTTCCAAGCCTCCCATCTGGCTGCCTCTGGCAGAGTGGGACCTGAACATCATGCTGATGTAGCTTATGCAATCACCCTTCAAGTTGATGGCGATGTGCTTCGTCACCTCTTCTGGAAGGTGGTCTTCCTGCGAGTCAGTGAACTTCAGGCCCTCATGGCTGAGGCTCCATACACCAGGCTCTACGGAAACAGGGTGGTCCTCAGCATCCACCACAAGTTCCTACCAACATTCATCTCAATCAGGGGATAAGTCTTACTGACCTTCCTAGTGGTTGGGGCAGGTACTTCAGGCCAGAAGGTCGGGGTTCAAATCCCACTAGAGGACAGCAACCTTGGGCCGGAAGGACTGGGGTTTCTAGTCCCGCAGGTGCTCCTTGTGGTCTTGGGCAAGCCACTTAACCCTCCATAGCCCATGTTCCCTGTAAAATAGTTATCTCCAAGTTATAATGCCCTGTTCAATGTAAACTGCACTGATGCAGAATAGTGTGGTATATAAGAGTGTAAATAAGACCGCATGCTGACCAGGCCGGTGGTATTGCATACAGTCAACTGCAAGAGGCTCTTGCCTTTTACCTGCAGCATACCCAAGTTCATCGCAGGTCCGACCAGCTCTGTCACCTATGATCCAGTTGCCTGGGGCAGGCAGTCACCAAACACACCATCTCAATCTGGGGGGTGGACTGCATTGCCTTCACCCAAGCAAAGGCAGGCGCCTCACTGGATCAGTGGGTCACCATGCACAGCGTCGGAGTCAAGGTGGCTTTGCTGCACTCTGGATATCTGCCAGGCTGCAACCTAGTCTTCAGGGGACACTTTCGCTTTGCACTGCTGCCTGGAGAGAGTCCCACCAGGACAGTACCTTCAGCCAGGCTGTACTTTGTAATCGTGGGTATAAGCAACTCATGTCGTCCGACCCTTCTCGAGAGCTTCGCCCTGGGGACCTGAAGACTTGGGCTCCTTCAGGCATTGACTTCTGCTTTCAGCCTCACGGAGGTGGTTCTGGGTTACAGGTTTGGTAGCTGGGGAGTCCCATAAGTGAGGACTGATTTCCTGTTTGTTCCTGGAGAAAGCATAATTACTCACCTGTAACAGGTGTTCCTTATTGTTCCTCCAGTTTAGTTGTCCACCCCTGGGTAGTGCACATCCTTCTGCAGCTTGGAGACTGGACCAATCAAATCTTGGCATCACTGGAAGTAGCATGCTGGAATTCCTCTTCAGCCCCAGTGTATCCAGTCTCCATGCAGCAGGAGGACATAGTGAGCCTAGGTGCTGGGCTCACTAGAGAAACAGATAAGGAGCAAGATAGTCTAAATTTCTCAAATTATTCTGGTTTTGGCCTTATTTAGTTTACCATTGATATTCCTTTGTTTCCATTATTTTATCTTTGGGTTACTCGGTCCCTTTAGAGGGGCTGTTACTTTATATTTAAAAAAAAAAAAAAAAAGCCAAGAGATATCGGAGCTCGGGGATGCCTTGTGGGTTCCCTCCCCTGCCAAGCCACAGTCTGCTTAAAAAGTAAGGCTAATTTAAGTTACGGATCTCTGACCCCTGGACATCTCGGGGCAGAGCTCCTCTCTCGGTACTCCGGTGTCCCGATTGCTGCTGGGCTGCAGCCCACAGCTTCGGGGAAGGCTTCCCTCTTCTGTCTGGGGGCCAGGGGACAGAGCTGGTTACCGGCATAGAGATTGCGGCTCCTCTCTTGCTGTGCCCTGGGCCTCCAGGAGAGCAGATCTGGAGCAGGGACATTCTCGACATTGTAGTTAAATGCTTGTGGCTGGGGGGCCTCATGGCTCAGCGCACCAAAACTCTGTGGAGCCACAGCCATTTTGAGCACGCGGCTCACAGCTGCTGTAGGACAAGCAGCTTCAGCAGTCTCTGTGCTGTGTTTTCGTCCAGACTGCGGTCTATGCAGCTCCGACCTGGTATCTAGCTGTTTTTTCTTTTTCTTGATTTGATTTTTTTTGTTTTCTTTAATGGGGGTTTCCTTTTTTGCACAGTCTATTCTTTCAGTGTAGTATTTTGATTTCGCAGTTCTTATTATTGTTGGTCAGTGCCTTGCAGTCTGGTTCTCTGTGCACTGATAGGAATTCAGAAGGGATTTCATTCCCTCAAACCTTTGGGCCCATGTCAAGTAGCTCCCAGTGTGTAATCTGTGGCATTTGTAGGGGCGCCAGCACAGACAGGCATCTGTCAACGCTGTGCATCAGTCTCATTCAGTATGGAACAGTTGGAGGGTTCCATGGCTGCTGCTGCCCAAGGAGCGCTCACGGTAGCAGAGGGTGAAGCGCCAATAGCAGGTCCCTCAGCTTCGTCGCCAGAAACAATGGCTGGGGCTGTCGGCACGCAGTTGGATCTGGGGGTCACGTCGCAGATGGACGACTTCTCTCCAGACTTTGTATTACTGATGCATCAGGCATTTTGTTGCAGGCGACAGGGGCTCATGGCTGGGTCCCTGCCTATCCCTCCCTCGAGTGCGCGGCCTGGTATAGCGGAGCATGAGTCTTTGGGGTTGAAAACAATCAAGAGACCATGGCTGGCTGGTCCTTTCCTTGCTGAAGGGGATTGGCAGGAGGGAGAGGAGGTTGAGTTAGATGCGGACGCCGAGATGGATGAGTTAGAGGAAGGAGAGATTCCAGAGCCTGAGGATCATACAAGTGTTCTAAGGAGGAGTTGCAAGCTCTGATTACGGAAGCCCTTCAGACGCTCAGGCTGGCTGCTGAACAACCGGTTGAGGAGGAGGATGGTGCAGATCCCATTATTCAAGCAGTACATCAAACGCAGGTGGTCTTCCCTATTCATAACTCCGACCAGCTGCCAGATATCCCCCCTGACCTTCTAGCCTGACAATACAAACAGCTTCAGCAACCACAAAGCTCACATCACTATGCTGAAACAACCAAGACAAATTCATACCCCATCCTGAACAGACTGGAATACATTCGACACAATCTCAAAAGAAGAAATATCTTCCATTTCCTGCTTGAACACCACCACCTCCCTGCTGGATCCCTGGCCCACCGACTGGATAAAGAAAACCAAAGACCTCAGTGCACCACTAACCCACATCGTAAACAAATCCTTTATCCAAGGACACATGCCAGACGCCCTCAAGACCACAATCATTCGACCAACCCTAAAGCACAACCTAGATCCCCTAGACCCCACCTCCTACAGACCAGTAGCGAGCCTCCCACTCACCGCAAAAATAATCGAGAAGATAGTCCGTCAGCTTCAAGAACACCTAGACATCAACAACATACTGGACCCGCAGCAACACAGATTCCGACCATTACATGGGGTCGAGACCCTCATGACCACGCTGATGAACACCCTCATCATAGGAACCCAAGAGAAACACTCAGGATACATCCTAATTTTCCTGGATATATCAGCGGCCTTCGACACCATCTCCCATAACACCCTTATCCATAGACTCCAAACAATTGGGATCAAAGATACTGTACTCCAATGGTTCAGGTCCTATCTAACCAACCGACAGCAACTGATCCGCACCAAAACCTCAACCTCACCCCCCTTCCAGCAACATCAAGGAGTACCTCAAGGATCCACATTATCAGCCATGCTTTTCAACATCTACCTCCGTCCACTCTGTTCAGTCATACGCACTCACAATGTCAACTTCCACATATATGCCGACAACATAATGCTCTACACCCCAATTACAACCACAGACCCAACAAACGACTAGCTATCAACCTGCTTCACTGACGTATCCAACTGGCTACAAGAGAACAACTTATCCATTAACATAAAGGCCGAAGCTTAGTGACAAAAGACCCAGACTTCAAACCACCCACTCACCTCACCATGGGAACCATGCAAATTCAAATACAACCACACATAAGATATCTCGGCATTATCATTGACCAAGCCCTAACCCTTAAGCAGCAAATCAACAAGACCACTAGAACTGTATTCCACAAGGCGAAAACGGTACAACGTCTCTGACCTCTCCTCAAACCACAAGACTTCAGGACAGTAATGCAAGCTCTGACACTCCCTCATCTGGACTACTGCAACATAATCTACCATGGCCTACCTGCCACACAAACCAATCTCCTCCGAACTGCCCTAAACACCACGGCGAGAATAATTCACAATGCAAAGAAACGGGACCACATCACCCCAATTCTGAGAGACCTTCATATTCTCCCCATCGAAGCAAGAATCAAGTACAAAGCTCTTCTACTCACCCACAAAACCATCCACCAAACACAAGGCACCCCACTCCGCACCCTACTGCCTCGCCCAACCCACAGCAGAACAACCAGACAATCCTCCAACAGCTCCATTGCCGTCCCCCACAAAAGAACCAAGGCAACACAACGGACCTGCAACAGAGCCTTTGAACTCTGCCCCATCCCTCTGGAACGCTCTACCAAACCACATCAGGAGCAACGGTGATTTCCCATCATTCAAAAAGCAGCTAAAAACCGTCCTATTCCAAGAACATCTCTGAATAGGAATCCCCCCTATTTCTCCAAGAACTCCAGACCAGTAACTCTGCTATCCTGTCAGTCTCTGTTCATCCCAAAATCATCAGTTGAGCCCCTGGTGATGGGGGGGGGGGGGCGGGCCCCCCCCCCCCCCCCCCCTTTGATCCCCCCCTGTTATGTCCCACCGCTTTGACCCGGTGAAAAGCAGGATATAAATAGTTAAATAAAATAAGGTGATCACATGATTCAGACTGAGTGGGATAATCCCGAATCCAGTCTTCAGGGGATAAGGATCATGAATAAGCTGTATCCCCTGGCGGATAAGGAGAGATTCCATTCCCCGAAAGTTGATGCTGCAGTTTCTAAGACCATGATCCCGGTGGAAGACAGTGCAGCCTTGAAAGAGGCGCAAGATAGGAAAATGGATGGTTGACGCAATCCTTTGAGGTGGATGCAGTTGCATTGCAGGCCTTCATATGTGGGGCTTGGGTCGCAAGGGCCTGTCTCCGCTGGGTCTAGCACCTATATCAGTCTGCATCCTTAGAGGCCGAAGTGCGGGAACTGCAGCGCTTAGAATCCGGCTTGGCATATTTGGCAGATGTGCAATATGACCTTATCAGAGCCTTATCATATAGTATGGCCTCCTTGGTTGCGGCGCGTAGATCCCTCTGGCTAAAGAATTGGGCAGCTGATGGGTCTTCTAAAGTGCGTCTCGGCAAGCTTCCGTTTAAAGGAAAGCTGTTTTGGTGAAGATCTGGATAGGTTGGTTAAGGATTTGGGAGAGTCCAAAGGAGGCCGACTACCGGAGGATAAGCCTAGGCATGGTAAATCTGCTTCGGCCTTTCGGGGGCAGTTTAGAGATTTTTGGAGCTTTCGGTCGCCCCGCTTTGCAGGGTTCCAAAGAGGAAGGTTTGCGTCTAGAGCCCAGGGTTTCGCAGTGCCAGTAGGATTTGCTGTGGCGGCCTCTGCAGCCTCTCAAAAGCCACAATGAAGGGCAGTGGGTCCCGGCAGGAATTCAGTCTATCGGAGGTCGTCTTTGAGGATTTCTTTCTGCCTGGACCCATATTACGTCTGATCAGTGGGTCTTGGAGATCATTTGTGACGGTTAGGCCTTAGATCTCACGAGGCCAGTGTTGGATTCGTTCGTGCTTTTCCCCTGCAGGGGTCCTTGGAAAGCACTCTAGGTGCGGCAGACATTGAACAGTCTTCTACAGTTGGGAGTGGTTCCTGTTCCGCCAGCAGAATATGGCATGGGTCCAATGTTCCCTCTAATTTTCTGTAGGCTGTGTGCGCATAAAATATCAGCTGTGTGCAGCTTTTGAAGGAAGGTTAAATTTTTGTGCGCCACATGACACTCGGAGTTATATACTTTAAAATTTGACTACATGTCAGAATACAGTATGTACACCACATTGATTTTAATCAAATTAAATGAAAATAGACGATTACTAGAAATTTCCCGCTTCATTTAGTAATTACAATCATAACTTTTAAATTTTAAGACGTCTGTTTTCTATCAGAATCAGAGCTGTAATTTTTGTGTGCTCTGTTGTAAAGTATGTGCGCTCGCTCGGCAAGGTGTGTGCACGCACACAGCTTAGAGGGAACAGTGCATGGGTCGTTATTCTATATTTCGTGGTGCCAAAGAAGGATGGCTCCCTTCGCCCCATTCTAGACCTCAAAGGAGTAAATCGCTGTCTTCGGGTACCGCTTTTTTGTATGGAGACGCTACGGTCGGTTATTGTTGCAGTTCATCTCCAGGAACAAGCAGGAATGAGTCTTCACGTATGGGTACGTCAGTACTGACGGAGCCTGCATGGGAACGCTCCCCAGCGTCCAATCAAAGCTTTTGGGAGCATCCCACAGCACCTGCGTGCTGCCTTCCCACCTTTCCAACTGTCTCTCCTCAGTAGTTCGTTTTTTCCACAGAGCCAGCAGGTTGTGTTCCTGTCACCGCAGAAGAATTTCCTTATGTTTTCTTTATTTCTTTTCTGTCGTGTCTGCCTTCGATGCTGTACCAGTATCGCCGGTCCTTGTTCTCTTTAAAAAAAAAAGCCTTTTCCACTTCAGGTGCACTTGAGTTTTGGGCCTTAGGCCCAGAACTTTTTTCCCTTAACTATGGAAAAGCCTGCCTCAGGTTTTAAAGTGCACAAAATGTGGCGGTACTATCTCCGTCACGATACCCATGACTGGTGTCTAAAATGTTTAGGTCCTGACCATTCCATAACAGATTGTGTGTCCTGTTCCATGAAGTCGAAGAGGTCGACAGAACCGAGCTGCCAAGCTCAGTACCCCATTTCCCTCTGCAGCTTCGGTGGCATCGACTTCATCTCCAGGAACAAGCAGGAATGAGTCTTCACATATGGGTACGTTGGTACCGATGGAGCCCGCGCGGGAACGCTCCCCAGCGTCCAATCAGAGAGCTTTTGGGAGCATCCCTCAGCGCCTGCGTGCTGCCTTCCCGCCTTTCCAACTGTCTCTCCTCAGTTTTTGTTTCTCCACGGAGCCGGCAGGACGTCCTCCTGTCACCGCAGAAAACATTTCTTTATTTCTTTTTTTCTTGTGGTTCGCGGCTGTTTCCCCGCCTCCACCAGTACCGCCGGTGGGTTTTTTCTTTTCTTTTTCTCAAACTCAGTTTTTCCCTCAGTTTCTGTCTTAAAGTTTTGGGCCTGTAAGGCCTCTCCATCATGGAGCCTTCTCCTAAGAAGTGCCTTAACTGTGGAAATACTGTTTTCTTTTTAGACTCCAATAACTGGTGTCTAACCTGTTTGGGTCCTGACCCTTTTCCTCCAGAGCCATTAGGCTACAACTTTATGAGAAGAGATTCTCCATTTCGAGTTTCCCTTGATAGAGTTCCCTTCCAGTGTCAGGGCACCGACCATTTCTTCTCTACAGGATCAGGTAACCCACAAACAGTCTGTTAAGACTAGCCAATCCTTGAGTGGTAGGTCTCATGCCAGGCATGATGACTGCTCCGGCCTTGCCCTCAAGACCCTATTGGCTTCAAAACCCCAGCGGGGAGTCTTCGGTCTCCAAAGCCTTTCGGGGGTTTCAAGTTGTTCCTGGGGCTCACCCCTCACAGAACATACCTGAGCCATGCTTGGTGGTGGCATCCGCTTCGAGCGGTACCAATACCCTGGCATCGGCACTGGTGTTAAGTGATCCATTCTTCACCAGGGATCATCTGGCGTTCTCAGTACCTTTGGGACCAATCGATACGTCCCAGATTGACTTTCCAGTATCGGCAGCATCGCCGATGGACCACCGACGTCGGTACCCTCTCTAGGCATGCATCGATAGACTCGCTTCCTTCGATGCCGAGTCTGGAATCGATATCTAGTCTGGAAGACTGGGTACCGACGCGTCTCAGAACCGACGCTTACCGATTCCGGATGCGTGGTACCGAGGATACTCACCAAGGGTTTTTGGTTGCCTCAGTACCGCTTGAGCAGCCTCCGATGACTGCTTCAATGTCGGTATCACCTCCGATTCCAGCACAGCTACCGGTATCGGTGTCGATGCCGGTTCCTGCAGTAACATCGGGACCAGCTACTTCCATGCCTTTCTCACCAGGATCGCTCCTTTCTATATACCTAGTTTGGAGTCGATACCTGGCATGGACGATGCAGTACTGACTGTCTCAAGTCATAACCGCCAGTACCAGTATCCATCCATTAGGGCTCCTTTTCTGCACCGGACCAGTACATCCTCCGGTGCCCAGGCTACTGCTTCTACTTTAGCCTGTCCAGGGATGGTTCCCATTGGAGATCCTTCTTTTCAGAAATTTCTCCTTGACATGGCAACATTCCTTGCTATTCCTATCCCTGGCTATGATCCTACACAAGGCTCTTCTGCAGAAAAGGAAAATATAATGCTTCCTTTTACATCATTCTTTGCAGGATCTTCCTAGAATATGGGAAACGCCTTTAAGGGTTTCCTCACCTTCTACAGCAACTGATCTGTATCAGGTGCCCCCCTCTCCAGGGTTTCAAAAGATTCAACTTCCCCGTCATTCCATAGTAGTGGAATCAGCAATGAGGAAGGTAAAACAAGAAGAAGCATTCTTCTTATCCGCCAGGTCATGAATCTAGAACACTGGATGCCTTTGGACGTCAAACCTTCCAAACATCTATGCTGGCAACAAGGATTATCTTATATTTTTTGAGTCTATTCCTTCAGGAGGTCACAAAGCAATTATCTCTTTGACTCCTTTTCTATCAGAGCCCAAGGCTGCAGACTATTCCTTACTTCTTAGTCATAGCCAAAATATCTCTTGGTTTCTTTCTCGTGCTTCCCTAGACTCTTTTGAGTCTGTTAGCAGAACCTCTGCTATAGCCATAGGAGCACAACGTAGAGCCTGGCTCCAAGCTTCAGACTTGGACAGATGGGCACAACAAAGACTGGGTAATACTCCTTGTACTGGAGAAAATCTCTTCAATAGGGAGTCTTTACGTCAGGTTGCTTATTGCTCCACTGACTTCCCTGTTTGAGGGCTATCCTAAGCCTTCTTCCCCAGTAGGTAGGAAATGCCCTACCAAACCACCTTTCCCTAAAAGAAGGTGGTTTTATTCTTCTCCTGCCCATCATACGGATGTTCCCAAACAAGGGAAACCTCGCTCTGATCTGAAGAATCCAAACTCAAGCCAGGAAAATTAACCCTCAATAGGGTTCTAATTAATCTTTTTATAACCTACAGTTCACTTCTTCTCAGAAGTTTTTTTTCAGTTTTTTTCATTAACTCTACACATAGATTCCTGTTTTCCCAGGACATCCACTTGCTCTTAGGTAGGCTGAGCTGTCAAGAGTTTCATGTCTATGGGTCACAGGGTTTTCCTCTTTCTGCCATGAAGAGAGGTTTGCCAACTATCTCATGATCGTTTTTCTCCTGTACCACCATGAATTTTTTCCTTCTGCAGACTTACCATATGGCAAGTCTCCCTCCAGCTCCTATTTTTCTTTACCCTTTTTTTTTTTTTTTTTAGGGCCTCCCCTGTAAGAGTGCTACCATACCATTGGAAGGCTTTCTTAGCCTTTCTAGTCTTCCTGTCCTTTCTAGTGTAGAGTTTTTTCTCTGGAGTAACCTCCCTGCTTTCATTGGGCAGCTCATCAGACATCAGGATTTTCTCCTTGTTCTGTCTGTTCTCTCTGTTACAAACAGAAGGATTCTCTCTGCTGTTTTCAGCAGCTGCCCATGCAGGAGTTCCAGTGATTGGACTACTGGTACTTTTCTACGAGTTCCAGTCTTGTCTTCCACTACTTTTTCTCTGGCCTTAGTAGTGCTTCCAAGATAGTGCTCATCTATCTTGGATAATCCTTATCGCTTCTTTTCTGTCATCTCCAAATCTCTGGAATTGGCAGCATAACTGAAGTGGCAGCTGGTTTTCTCCAACAGCCACTTTTATTTCCCAATTCTCCTGCATAGTGCTCTCTGCAATCCTACTGAGAAGCTTTCCACTATGGGCCCTTGCTAGAGAGCATGGGGATTTTTTTTTCTCTAATTACTATTCTATATGGTTGAAAAAGGCTTCCTCAGTCATTCCTCATGACTGTAGGGGTTCTTTACACCCTTCTATTTCCTTTTAATAAAGGACATAAGCCTTCTCTATGTGACAGTCTAAAGAGTTACCCAGTTTCTACAGGAAATATGCCCTTTTTCCTTGCAGCTTGTCCTCATGGTATCCTATTCCTTCATGGATAGCACATATTTAAACAACGCATGATACCCCCCCTTGTCCCTCAAGTGGGTCAACCTGGTATCTCATCCTCTGTTTCTGTCCATTCACCATGTTAGAGTTCTACCGGACTCAGGACTTGCTGTTTACAGACTGATATCTTCCGTTTCTCCAGGACCAAGCAGGAAGTCAGTCCTCACATATGGGTGACGTCGGCGCCGACGGAGCCCTCGCGGAGCAATTTTCCCCAGCTTTCACAGAAAGCCTTTGGGAATTGCAGCGCACATGCGCGGTCGCCTTCCCGCCCAAGGGTGCCATCTTAGCCAGTCTTCTTTCTTCCGCGGAGCCCTACAGACGTACCCGTCGTGTCCCCGCTAAAAAAGTTGATTTTCGTGAGTTTTACTCGTTTTTCAATTCGATTCGACGCCGGTCGTTTTCCTGCCCGGACTCGCGACGCCATTGCGAGTCCTTCCCTTATTTTTCGGTTTTTCTGATTTTGGTCAGTTTCGTGTTCGGTTTTTCACTGGCAGCCCGGTCCTTTGACCTTGCAGGGGCCCTTTTTCCCCCGATGGCTGCCAGTGGCTTCAAGCGGTGTGGTCAGTGTGACAGAAATATGTCACTCACTGACACACACGATAATTGCCTCCGCTGCCTGGGCCCGGATCATGAAGAAATGATCTGTGGAGCCTGTGGCAAAATGTCCTCCAAAGCGTTGAGTCGGCGGTATCAGCGGGATAGAATCTTCGCTGACCCCAGCCATACCCGGACCTCGTCGGAGGCCTCGGCATCCAGAGGCTCCAGCTCTGAACATCGCCGAAGCTCCTCCGACAGGGGTTCTCCCTCCGGAGACCATCGACGGAAGACAAAACCCGTGAGGGCGGCGTCGGTGGACACTCCTGGCCCCGCGAGGGCCAGGTCGCATAGCCCCGACAGCCGTCCCGGGTCTTTGGAGAAGGAGCACCTCCCGAAGCAACCTCGCCTGGAGTCAGAGTTGCCTGCTCGGGTAAGTCCTGTGGTCCTTCTGGACTCGCCTCCGAGAGGTCCGACGTCGGGCCCGACGCCGTCGGGGCCCGAGTCGGGGACTGCTGGGTCACCTGAGGTCGGACTCAGGTTGACGGCCTTGGAGAGCAGACTATCTGCCTTCATGGACCAGCAGCGGGCACTGATGGCTAGCCTCGCTGGCGCCGCTGCCCCGACCGCCGGGACGTCGACATCTAAGTCGACCCCGGAGACCGAGCCGATCCTCGAGTCCATGCGAACTAGAGTCGATCCTCGGTCGAGGTCACCCTCGGCCTCCCGTTCGGGACCGAGGTCGTCGCCGCCGACTCCCTTGGCGTCGGGGCGGCCGACGCCTCCACCTGCCCGAGCCGACCCCACTGATTCCTCCTCGGAGTCGGTCTGGGAGTCTGAAGAGGAGGAGTCACCTGATTCCTTTCGGACTCGGTGTGTCCCCTCGGACTCACCTGAGTCCGAACCTCAAACAGTCCCCTCCGGAGGATGCCCAGTTCTCGGACTTCGTCAGGGATATGGCCAAGGCTTTGGCCTTCCCGGCGGATCCCGAGGAGGAGCCTCGAGCCGAAGAGCTTGACGCCCTTCAGTACGACTCTCCCGCCCGGGAGCACTTTACTGTACCGGTGCCTCCCATGCTGGAACGACTACTCTTCCGCATGTGGGAGAGTCCGGCCTCGTCGCCGGTATTGAGCAAGCGGGTAGATTCCATCTATCAAGTCCGCAAGAGTCCTGGCTTCCAAAAAGCACAGCTACCACACCATTCCATGGTAGTGGAATCGGCCATGCATAGGCTGAAGAGCCAGAAAATGCACTCCTCGGTGCCCCCTGGCAGGGAGGCCCGTAACCTGGATGGCCTTGGTAAGAAGTGTTTCCAGGGCTCTATGCTGGCTTGTCGTGTCCAGACCTACCAGCTATACATGGGCATGTATCTCCGAGACCTGGCTAAAGAGCTAGCCGGATTCTCTGCTGGCCTGTCCGAGGAACCTTTGCAGAGGTTCCTAGCCTTAACATCTGGTATTCGGGAATGCTCCAAATTCATGTCCCGAGCAGCCTATGATGGCTTTGAAGCATCGGCTCGTGTGGCCGCAGCCGGCATCGGTGCCCGCCGACAGGCTTGGCTTCAGTCGTCTGACCTTGAGCCTTGGGTGCAGGACAAGTTGGTCGATGTCCCCTGCAGAGGTGAGAACCTCTTTGGCAAGCCCATGGCTGAAAAGGCTGCACAAATCGAGACGGAGACTCTCACCAGGACCAGGCTTTCTAGGAAGACCTCCGCCCCTTCCCAGAAAAAGAAGGGCTCGGGGAAAAAAAGTCCTTTTACCCGAGAAAGGCGGCTGCCTACAAACACTACCCCCAATATCAGGCCCCTCCAGCTCCCCAACAGGGTCAGCAGGCCAAGGGACGGGGTAACGGGTCCCGTAGGCAGCAAGCCCCCAAGCCTGCACCACCAGCCCCTGCTCAGCAGGGTGGGGGTTTTTGACTTCCTCTGCATAGCCTCTCCCCCTCAGCTGGTCCCTCCCAGCACCAGAGGCCGGCTGGTTCACTTCGCCCACAGGTGGTCCAACATCACTTCAGATGCCTGGGTGCTTCAAGTCGTGCGAGAAGGATATCTTCTCCACTTCCATCAGGTCCCTCCCTCTTATTTTCCGGGAGAACCTCCGCGACTCCCTCTGCACAGGGACTTACTCCTTCAGGAGTTAGCAAGTCTTCTTCAGGGCCAGGCCGTGGAACCGGTGCCCCACCACCTGAGAGGTCAAGGCTTTTATTCCAGGTATTTCCTAATACCAAAAAGGACAGGAGGCCTAAGACCCATCCTGGATTTGCGCAACCTCAAGTTCCTTGTGCGGGAAAAGTTCAAGATGCTTACCCTTGGAATCCTTCTGCCCTACCTCCAGCAGGGAGATTGGCTATGCTCCTTGGATCTAAAGGATGCCTACACGCACATCCTCATCCACCCAAGCCACCGCCAATACCTAAGGTTTGTGGTGGCCGGAAATCACCACTACCAGTACAGAGTACTGCCCTTTGGCCTGTCCTCCGCACCGCGAGTCTTCACAAAATGTCTCGCCGTGGTGGCGGCCTATCTCAGGCTTCACGGCCTCTGTTTTTCCGTACCTCAACGACTGGCTCATCAGAGCGTCGTCCCCTCCGGCAGTCACCAATGCTACACACCGCACGGTGACTCTTCTGCAGTACTTGGGCTTTGTCATAAACTTCGCAAAGTCCACTTTGCTCCCCTCACAGGATCTCGAGTTCATCGGCGCAAGACTGCACACTACTCAGGCTCGAGCTTTCCTGCCTCTCGACAGGGCTCAACGGCTCATGGACCTAGCCGGCCGTTTTCGCAGCCAGTCCCTGGTCTCCGCCAGGTGCTTCCTGAGACTGCTCGGCCATATGGCTTCCACCGTCCACGTGACCCCCAATGCTCGCCTGAATATGCGGCCGGCTCAATGGTGCCTTCGCAAGCAGTGGCAACAAGCCACCGGCGGGCTAGCCGACTTAGTGCACCTCTCCAGACCGCTGGCCTCTTCCCTACAGTGGTGGCTTCATCGGCCGAACCTGGTGCTCGGAATGCCTTTTCAGTTGCCTCAGCCGACTCAAGTGCTGACGACCGATGCTTCCCTCCTGGGCTGGGGAGCTCATTGCCAGGGGGCATGTACTCAAGGTCTCTGGACCGCGTGGGAATCTGCTCAACAGATCAACTTCCTGGAGCTCAGAGCTATTCGTCTGGCGCTCAAGGCTTTCTCCCACCTGACTTCTCACCAGTCCGTGCTTGTCCAGACGGACAATCAAGTTGCCATGTTCTACGTGAACAAGCAGGGCGGCACGGGCTCCTTCCTTCTCTGCCGAGAAGCTCAAAAGCTCTGCTCTTGGGCCGTCAGTCACGGCATTCTTCTCAAAGCAGTTTATCTCCCAGGCCAGGAGAATTGCCTGGCGGACAAACTCAGCAGGATACTCCAGCCGCACGAGTGGCGTCTGGATCCCTTGGTAGTCCAGAAACTCTTTCTGAAGTGGGGCCTCCCCACGATGGATCTCTTTGCCAGTCCTCTCAACCGGCAACTTCCTCGCTTCTGCTCGCGTCAGCCACATCCCCTTCGGGTAGCGGCAGATGCATTTCTGCTCTCATGGTCGGAAAACCTTCTCTATGCTTTTCCTCCCATCCCGCTGGTCTCCTGAACTCTGTTCAAGGTTCTCCGGGACAAAGCGTCCATGATCCTGGTGTCTCCTCGCTGGCCCAGACAGCCGTGGTTCCCACTCCTGTTGCAATTAGCGGTGGAGGATCCGTTCCCTCTGTGGTTTCAACCGGATCTCCTAACTCAGGACCAGGGGTCTCTGCTACACCCCAACCTCAGATCTCTCAATCTAATGGCCTGGCGGCTGAAAGGGTAGTCCTTGCTCCCCTTCTCCTGCCCGCAGAGGTGGAAGAGGTCGTCCTAGCTTCTCGGCGACCTTCTACCCGCAAATGCTACGCCCTTAAATGGCATCGCTTTTCCGTTTGGTGTGTACAGCAGTCTCAGGATCCCTTCTCCTGCTCGGTGTCGGTGATCTTGCAGTACCTGCTCTACCTCTCTAACATGGGCCTTAAGTCCAACTCCGTCAAAGTTCACCTCGGTGCTCTTTCAGCACACCATGTGCCGGTGGACGGCAGACCTCTTTCCAGCGACCCTCTTGTAGCACGGTTTCTCCGAGGTCTCCTTCTACTAAAACCACCTCTGCGCCCGCCAGCACCTGACTGGGATCTGAATGTGGTTTTACAGCGGATCACCTGTCCGCCTTTTGAACCGATGGCTACCTGTTCTCTGCGTTTTCTTTCGTGGAAAACCTTATTCCTGATAGCCCTCACTTCCGCTAGACGCGTGAGTGAATTGCAGGCCCTCGTGTCTGATCCTCCCTTCACTCGGTTCTACAAAAATAGGGTAGTCCTACGGACTCACCCAAAATTTCTTCCAAAAGTTGTCTCCCCTTTTCACATCAATCAGGAGGTGGTACTTCCAACCTTCTTTCCCAGGCCTCACTCCAGCCGAGCTGAACGAGTCCTGCATACCCTGGACTGTAGAAGGGCATTGAACTTCTACCTTGACCGTACGCGGGAGCACCGTAAAGCTGCTCAGCTTTTTGTCTTTTGACCCCAATAAATTGGGGCTCCCGGTCTCCAAGCGTACCCTGTCCATCTGGGTTGCTGACTGTATCGCTTGGGCTTATGGGGCAGCCAGACTCTCCTTAGAAAGTCGAGTCACGGCTCATTGTGTTCGGGCGAAGGCTACGTCAGTGGCTTACCTCCGCTCTGTTCCGCTGGCAGACATCTGCCGGGCCGCTACTTGGTCTTCGAGCCAGACTTTTGCGGTCCATTACTGTCTCGAGGGAGTCCCGCAGGGACAGTGCTTTCGGACAGGCAGTCCTCCGAAATCTCCAAGGTTTGAGCAACTCCTACCCTCCATCCCGGATGGGGGCTACCGGTGGGTAATAAGTCAGCGAAGATTCCATCCTTCTGTACTGCCGAGCTCGAGGGAGCTCATTTTTGTGCTTAGGGTCTCCGGTAGCCTTAAGCTTGGGAGTCCCATATGTGAGGACTGACTTCCTGCTTGGTCCTGGAGAAAGCGTAGTTACTCACCTGTAACAGGTGTTCTCCAGGAGCAGCAGGAATCAGTCCTCACAATCCTCCCTCCTCCCCGCGGAGTTGCAATCATCTGCTTAAGTTTTTTTGCAAATTTTTATGCTGTCTTTTAGCTATGTCATCTGACTGGCTAAGATGGCACCCTTGGGCGGGAAGGCGACCGCGCATGCGCGCTGCAATTCCCAAAGGCTTTCTGTGAAAGCTGGGGAAAATTGCTCCGCGAGGGCTCCGTCGGCGCCGACGTCACCCATATGTGAGGACTGATTCCTGCTGCTCCTGGAGAACACCTGTTACAGGTGAGTAACTACGCTTTTTTCCATGCAGCCATCCTGGTTATTCCTGCTCCATCTTAACCAGGGGGAACAGATTCTCTATATCTTCTCAAGTAGGTTCCACCTTCTTGTTAGATGAATCTTTCCTCTTCACATCTTCCATGTTAAGAGATATGCCCATAAGAACATTATCTGCTTAATTGCAGACATTTATCTTTAGACATATATATTCATGTATGTATATATCTCTATATACTTCTCTACAGATACATATGTCTGTAAGCTGCGTGTGCATGTTATGCCCCTCCAGATCTCACTATAGACATATATCCATATATATGTGTATATATATGTCGAGATGCTTCCTTATAGGTTGATATGTATTTGCATACTTATCTCTCTGTCTATGCTTATGAAGTTTGTGGCGAGCAAAGGCCTGCAGGTAGCATTCTTAAGTACTTCCTTTCTTTTATTTATTTTATTTACATTTCTTATATACCGCACTATTTGCGATCAGCGCGGTTTACATAAAAACAAACCGTATCCGACAAACTATAGTCAGGTCATTACAATGAACAGGAGCAATCAACTTGGATAACAGGGGAAACTATCTACATGTGTGGAACATTGAAATAGGTAACTATATACATGTGAGATGGAGTTATTGTGCGTTGATCATACATGGTGGCTGGGATTCGGGGGAGTCTGAGGTATTTAATAAAGAGGAGGTGTTTTAAGGCCTTCCTGAACTGGCTCAGGTTGGGGATGGCTCTGATGTATGGTGGTAGGGAGTTCCAGAGACTTGGGGCACTTAGACTAAAGGCTCTGTTTGATGTTACTTTGGAGCATTTTGTCATGTCTCTCGGTATCGCTAGCATGTTGGCTACTGTGGTTCTTCTTAGCCTGTTGGTTGTGGGTGGTTGGATGAGGTCACATAGTGACGAGGAGGAGAGTCCCTTGATAGCCTTGAATGTCATCACTAAGGTCTTGAAGCTAATCCTGGCTTGAATGGGGAGCCAGTGCAGCTGCTTCAGGAGGGGTGTGATATGCTCTCTCCTTGGTGCTCCGAAGAGGATTCGCGCTGCACTGTTCATGGCGAGTTGTAAGGGATGTAAGGTTGCCTGAGGGAGTCCTTGTAGGATGGCGTTTGAATAATCAAAATGAGGGATGATGAGGGCTTGATAGATGGTGCGGAAGTCGCTCAGTTCGAGTAGGGGGCGTATGTGTCTGAGGGATCTGATCTTGAAGTAGATCGCTCTTACTGTTTTGGCTATGTGCTGCTTCATGTTGAGGTTCTGATCCAAGGTGACTCCGAGATACCGTATAGCTGATTTTACTTGCAACTCGGCGTTGTCCACTTCCAAGTGGCTAGGTGGTGTAAACTCAGGATTTCTGGAGATGAACAGGACCTCCGTTTTCTTGTGTTGTATACGCAGATTTTGGGAGAGGAGCCATTCGGATATTGCGTTGAAACACTTAGTTAGTGGGGTGAGGTCCGGGCAGTCCAGGGATATTGGCAGGTACAGTAGGACATCGTCTGCGTATATCATACAACTCACGTTGAACGATCTAATGATGTTACAAATGGGTTGGATATAGATGTTAAACATAAGTGATAGGGAGGATCCTTGAGGGACTCCTTGACTTTGTAGGAATGGTTCGGATGTGGTTCCGTTTGCTCGGACGTGTTGCCATCTTCCAGACAGGTAAGACCTGCACCACTCCAGAGCTGTTTCGGTAATGCCTTTCTCTCTTAGCCGAATCAGGAGAATCTCGTGGCGGACTGAGTCGAAGGCTGCAGCTATATCTAAAAAGATGAGTGCGAAACCTGTACGTGAGTTGTCAATGCCTGAGATTATGGTGTTGAAAAGAGTAGTGAGTAGTGTTTCTACTCCATGTGACTCTCTGAATCTGTGTTGCGATGAATCTAGAGGTGCGTTGGTGTCCACATGATCTTGTAGCTGCCTGTAGACTATCTTTTCAACGATTTTAGCGAGCATCGGGATGCTGGATATGGGTCTGTAGGGCTCGACCTTACACTGAAGCCAGGGAACACAGGCTGTGTGAGGCAGGAAACAAAACTAGCGGTGCCATTCCAGATTGTCCAGCTAGACCAGTCCAAACAAGTGGGTTGTCGAGACAGAAAAAGTAATGAGAGCCAATTAGAGTTGTGACCTCACTGCTATGATATACCTCAGCCACAGCTAGGGGTCTCCTCAGTACTTTGTCTCAGCAGATGTTGGACTTATCTTTGTTTGACCTTCAGCCTCCTGATTTCAGGCCAGATGTTGGGCCAGGGGTGTAAGATCTGATCTGCTGGATAAACCATTTGGGATAGCTCCTGGCTAAGAGCCAGTACAGCTTGGAGGGACTTTGGGTCAAGAGGACCCTTTGGGTGACCCTAGGACTCTGGCCTCCTTTATTTTGCTGTATTTTATTCTTTTTGTAGTTTAATCCGCATCTTCCTTTTCGTCCCTCTAGTCCAGTCCCGGAACCATAGAGTTTAGAATCTCCTCCAGCAGCTTTGGAGACTGAAAGACATCACCGCTTTGCTGGCACTAGTATAAATAGGCAAGGACCACCCACTTCCTCCAGTACTTTCAGTTTCCAAAGCAGCTGAAGGAGAATCTCCAGGAACAAGCAGGAATGAGTCTTCACATATGGGTATCGTCGGTACCGACGGAGCCTGCGTCCAATAAGAGAGCTTTTGGGAGCATCCCACAGCGCCTGCGTGCTGCCTTCCTGCCTTTCCCAACCGCCTCTCTCCAGTTCTTCTTTTCTGCGGAGCCAGCAGGTCGTGTTCCTGTCACCGCAGAAGTTCTTTATTTTTTCTTTCTTTTGTGTCACGTCTGCCGCCTTCGATGTCGGACCGGTACTGCCGGTCTTTTCTTTCTTTAAAAAAAAAAAAAAAAAAAGCGCTTTATCTTTACTGTGCATTTTCAGTTTTTGGGCCCTAGGCCTAAAAATGCTTTCCTCATGGAGAATCCCGCTTCTGGGTTTAAAAAATGCACAAAATGTGGCGGTACTATTTCTGTCACCAACACCCATGACTGGTGTCTAAAGTGTTTGGGACCTGACCATTCCATCATGGATTGTATGTCCTGTACCATGATGTCTAAGAGGTCGGCAGAACCGAGCAGCCAAGCTCAGTACCCCTGTTTCCCTCTGATGCAGCTTCGGTAGCATTGATGTCTTCCAGGGCCTCTTCTTCCTCCCATGGATCTCAGGTAACCCAGCATAAATCTGGCCAGTCCTTGAAGGGTAGATCTTCCTCCAAGCATCAAGATGCCTCCGGGCTTGCCCTCGAGGATTCCGCACCAGCAAAATTACCCCAGCGGGAAGCTCCAGCGTCCAAAGCATTATCTATGGGGTCACAGGTTGACATCGATGGCTTGACCTCGACAGATCACCTGTTGCCGTGTTCTGGGGTACCGGTGGCTCCCACTGGTACCGACATCCAGACTCTGGCGTCGATGGATCAGAAGATTCTGACCATGCAGCACACCTTAACGGCTTTTATACAGGCTGCAACGCCTCTGGTACCGCAACAATCCCTGTTGCTGGTACTGGCTCCGGTACCGGCATCGCTCCCAGTACCAGTACCGATTGCATTGGCTTCGGTGTCGACTGCAACAGTACCCTGTCCTATGATGCCCATTGGTACCGAACCGGTACCGATTTACTCCCGATGTCGATCCCACTCGATATGGTTATCAGGCTTTACAGGAGCATCCAGACAGGCAATACTTCGATTCCTCTGAGGACTCTGAGTCTGAGGGTTCTGTAGAAGCATCGATACTTCTTCCTCAGGAGTCTTCACCTAAACAAAGAATGTCTCCTCCAGAAGACTTGTTTTTTCAAGACTGTTAGAGGCCCCTAGCCACTTCCCTATCACAGTGGCTCCTGAGTCAGAACCCAGAGCCAAGGAGTTGGATATTTTACAATATCCTAAAGCTCCTAAGGAGGCAGCTACTTTACCTGTTCATGAGATTCTGTATGATCTCATGTTGAGGATGTGGGAGACACCTCTCACCACCTCTCCTCATTCTCACAGGTTAGACACCATGTATCGTGTCCCTCCTTGTCCTGGCTTCCACAAGACTCAGCTTCCTCACCACTCTATTGTGGTAGTCTGCCATGAAGAGTGCAAAAAGACACTCATCTAATCCTTCAGGGCATGAATGCAGGACCCTGGATGCTTTTGGCCGAAGGGTTTTCCAAGCTGCTATGCTAGCTGTTAGGATCAATTCCTATAGTCTCTATATAGGAATGTTTCTAAAGTCACAGATCATCTGCAGACTTTTACGAAACCCTTTCATTTCAGAGGATAAGAGGAGTTTCTCACTTGGCTCAAACATGCCCAAGATGTCTCCAAATTTTCCAACCGTGCAGCCTTTGACTCTTGAGTGTGTAAGCAGAGCTTCGGCTATTGCCATAGGGGCACACAGAATTGCTTGGCTACAAGCTTCTGATTTGGAGCTCTGGGTCCAAGATCAATTAGGAAATCTCCCTTGTACAGGTGAAAACCTTTTTGGTAAGGATTGGCAAGCAAAGGCCACTCGGATGCTGAAAACTCTGCTTTGGATCGACTTTCAAAGTCTACCTCTGCTCCTGTTAAGAAAAGATTGTTTAAAAATACATCTTTTTCCGGGGGCATTTCCAATATGGCTGCAGCACTCCTCGCTGTGTGAGCTCGCTTCTCGGATGGGAAGGAAGCGAAAAGGCAAGTCGGGGCCGCTGCCCTCCCAGCCCTCTGCTGCCTCGACGCTCGTTTCTACAGTTTCTGGCCTTTTGGACCTTTACTTACAGCGGCCTACACGGAGTTCAGACACGACCAGGAGAGAAGCCCGATTGGCGGTTATGCCGGAGATGGATAGCTCGGCTACTGCCTCGGTGACATCACTTTCCCCGGCTATGAGTCCGGCACCGAAGGTTCTTTGCACACACGTCTTACCTGAGGGCTTCCTGGAGGTTCCCCCCTCTGCAGTGTCGGGGGTAGTAGGAGCCTCAGGAGCCAGGAAGTGGCGTGTCGTTTGAATTGAACAGTGGAGCTAGGAGCAAGCCCCCGGGTATGCTAACACCGGTGCTAGTAGGAGGTGGGTGCGCGGAGCAGGTCTCCTCTACTCCGCGGGTTGATTCATTGCCGCACATGGAACTGCTTGATTCGGCGTTGGATGTGGAGTCTACTTTCTCTCTGCAGCGTCCTGCAAATTTCACGTTAGTCTATTTGGTCTGTCATTGCCTCGTTAGGTGAAGCTTTACTTCCTAGAATGTCCTCTTTAGCTACTAAGGTTACGACTACTATGGGAGCGGTTTCTCTTGGAGAAGATGTCTGATATTGGTGTGAGTGGAGAGGATTCTCGGAATAGACTTTCCAGTTTGGAAGACCAATTTGCTATTTCTCAAAAAGACTCTGACATTACATATGAAGCTGGAGCAGTTAGAGAATCTTTCAAGAGTTAATAACTTGAGAATAGTTAGTTTTCCCAGGTCACCCTCCATTTGTGCAAAAGATATGTTTAAAGATTATCTATCAGATGTTTTAGGGGTAACACCTGACTTGATGCCCCCTTTAGTGAAAGTTTTCTATTTACCTAAATCAAAGTCTGTTACTTCTGAAAGAGTACAAGAGGGTGGCTTGTTGCATGGGGATGTATTGAATGTTACTGATATTTTGGGAAATACTGGTTCTGATTCTTTTGAACCTTCTACTCTTTTGGTAACATTTGCCTTATCAGACCGAGAGTGGCTGTTGAAGCTCTTTTTCTGTAAACGGAAATTGCTTTTTCATGGGTTTGCGGTCCGTATTTATCCTGACCTGTCGAGGGAGACGCAGAAACGCCGTAGAGTGTCTTTTGTTACGTTCTGGGGTCTTGCAGCTGGGGGGGACTTTTTTTTTTTTTTTCTTTCTTAAATATCCTTGTAAATGCTTGGTGAAATACCAGGCAGTTATGTGTTTTTTGAGCCCTCCCAGCTGTTGGCCTTTATTAGTGCTCGACAAGCAGTATCCTCTATTGATTCCTCCTAAATGTACTCTGTTATATAGATTCTGAATTGCAGTGTGTTTTTTTTTTTTTTTCTTAGTTTGGTATTGTGTATGTATTCTTGGATTGTCCCCCTTTGTCGTGGACTAGTTTGGCTATTCATTTTTTTTTTTTCTATTTCTTACTAATGAGAAATTTCTTTCTTTTTACTATGGTTCTGTTTTCAAATGAATAACCTGTTTCTTCAAGAGTGCGTTGTTGCCTTTCTTGGTGTATTGTAAAATTGCATAAATAAATTTAAAAAAAAACATCTTTTTCCAAAAGATTGTTCATAAAGACATCGTTTTCTAAAAAGGGAAGATACTATCCTGCTTATGGTCAGCAGGCATCTTCTGCAGGTTGTTTTGCTGCAAAGCATCAGCAACCACCTAAACAGGCCAAGTCAAAAGGCAGCTAGACCTTCCACGGCCCAGCAGCCTCGGCCTCCTCAGGGCCTTTGACTCGCTACTAGAGAACTTGGCCTTTCTAGCTCTGGAACGACCAGAGCCCCTTATCATCCCAGGAAGGTTGACTGACTGCTCCCAGATGGGAGCAAATCACAGCAGAGCAATGGACACTCTCCATCATAAGGGAAGGGTACAAGCTTCATTTCGTAAGCCTTCCCCCTCACACCATGGAGAAACAGTTCAATTCTCCAACATCTCTCCTCAACCTTCTAGGTCAGGAGATTGCCATCCTTCTTGCCCAAGGGGCAATAGAAGTACCTCTTCAACAAGGCACAGGGTTCTACTCCCCTTATTCCAAAGAAAACAGGGGGGCTACAGACCCATCTTATATCTCAGAGAATTGAACAAATTTCTATTCAAGGAGAAATTCAAGATTTCTCTCGGTGCTCTTGCTTCCATACCTTCAGAGTCAGGACTGGCTTTGTTCTCTAGATCTCAAGGATGCGTACACTCACGTCCTCATCCATTCAACTCACAGAAGGTTCCTTCGGTTCCTTTTTCAAGGAAAGCACTACCAGTACAGGGTGCTTCCTTTTTGGTCTGGCCTCTGCACCAAGGGTGTTCACGAAATGCATGGCAGTAGTAGCTGCATTTCTACACACTCTAGGAATATTCGTCTTCCCATATCTGGACGACTGGCTCATTCGAGCTCCATCTCAAGCAGAGGCCAAGACTTGTCTAACCTGCACAATGCATGTCCTTCAGTATTTGGGACTAGTAATAAACATCCCAAAATCCAGTCTCACCCCTACTCAGTCCCTCGTTTATAGGGGCTCTGTTGGATACCACAACTGCAAGGGCCTATCTTCAGGCCCGTTGCCTACGCTTGGTGCAGTTAGCCTCCCAAATACAGTTAAAGCCCCTTTTAACTGCTCAAGTAATGTTACAACACTTAGGCCACATGACATCCACTGTGCATGTGGTTGCATATGCTCGCCTTCACATGAGGGCAGCTCAATGGACTTTGTCCACCCAATGGACAAAATAGCAAACTCCAGTCACCTTTTTTGGTCTCTCCAGTGGTGGAAGTCCTCTCAAAACCTGATCTCCAGGAACAAGCAGGAATAAGTCCTCACATATGGGTACGTCGGTACCGACAGAGCCTGAGCGGGAAAGCTCCCCAGCTTCCCAGAAAGGAAGCTTTTGGGGCCTCCCACTGCACATGCGCGCTGCCTTCCCGCCTTCCTGACCAGCTCTCCTCAGTTTCTCTTTTTCCGCAGAGCCAGCAGGTCGTGTTCCTGTCACCGCTGAAGAAATTGTTAATTTTATTGTTTTCTTTAGACCGCGTACCTGCCTTCCCCATACCGAAACCGGTACCGCCGGTCTCTTTTTCTTTTTAAAAAAAATAAATAAATCTTTTATTTTTCCTCAGCACAGCTTGGTAGCTTTTGTTAGGCCTTCAGGCCTACTCAAATTCTCCTCATGGAGAAGCCAGCTCCTGGTTTCAAAAAATGTACCAAGTGCAGTGCTGTCATTTCTGTCACAGACACCCATGAATGGTGTCTTAAATGTTTGGGACCTGACCACTCCATACCGGACTGCCCATCCTGCTCCCAGATGTCTAAACGTGGGTTGCAGAACCGGGCCAACAAGTTCCATGTGCTGTTTGCTTCGGATAATCCAGCATCACAGTCATCCAGGTCTTCCTCTCCGGATGGATCTCAGGTAACCAAACCCTCTGGTGGCAGGTCCTCAAAGAGCAAATCTCCTTCAAAGCATCGAGAGGCTCTCTCTTTTGAGCTTGAGGATCCTGCCCCAGCCAAACAACCCCGGCGGGAAGTTCTGGCTTCCAAAGCACCATCTATGGGGTTACAGGTTGACATCGATGGCACGGCCTCGACTGATCACCTGTTGGACTGCTCTGGGGTACCGGCCCATACCAGTACCGACATCCAGGCAGCAGTGGTGTCTATGAGCAATACTGTTCAGACCATGCAGCAGGCCATGCTGGCTTTTATCCATGCTGCGACGCCCTCGGTATCGCGTTCAGCGATACCGGGTACGGTTCCGTTATCGTCTCCCATACCAGAACCGAGACCATCGACTTCCAAACACAGATCGGTTCCGCATGCCGGGTCCGGGTTTTTACCCGATACCGATCCCATACCCGGTACGCCCGATGTCGATACCGATCGGTATGCGTATCGTGCGTTGGAAGCAAATAGAGAATACTCTGATTCCTCGGAAGATTTCAACTCCTCTGAGGACTCTGAGCTGTCTCTGGTTCTTCATGAAGACCCCTCTTCCCCAAAGAGGAGAATGTCTCCACCAGAGGATTTGTCCTTTCAAGAATTCATTATTGAATTAGCTAAAGGACTTTCTATTACCACATCCTCAGAAAAAGAACCTAGATCAAAGAAATTGGATATTTTAGGATACCCCAAGGTTCCTAAAGAGGCAGTTACCTTGCCTATCCATGAAATCCTTCAAGAACACTTGATGGACTTATGGGGAGGCTCCTCTAACGTTGTCTCCTTATTCTCGTAGGCTGGACACCATGTACCGGGTCCCTCCTTCTCCTGGTTTTCAAAAGACTCAGTTGCCTCACCATTCCATTGTGGTGAAGTCTGCACTGAAAAAGATTAAGAGTACCAAAAGGCACTCTTCTACCCCTCCAGGACGGGAATGTAAGACCCTAGACTCTTTTGGCAAGAAAATTTTCCAGGCTACTATGCTTATAGCCAGGATTAACTCTTACAGTCTGTATATGGGCATGTTTCTTAGAGAACTTGCCCTAAAGATACAACCTTTTGCCTCCTTTATCCCTGAGGATAGAAAAGAGGAGTTCATTTCTCTGGTGAAACAGCTTTTAGATGTTTCTAAGTTCTCCAACAGAGCAGCTTTTGATTCCTTTGAGGGTGCCGGTAGAGCTTCGGGCATTGCTATTGCAGCCCGACGACTTGCTTGGCTCCAGGCCTCTGACCTAGAGCCCTGGGTCTTAGATGGCTTACAGAATCTGCCCTGTACAGGTGAGAACTTATTTATTTATTTATTTATTTAACAAGTTTTCTATACCGCCTTTTCCTTCAATCAAAGCGGTCACAAGAAATACAAAGGTTATAGGCAAGGGAAACAAACACAGTATAAACATAACAGTACAATGGTAATATAGGAAAAATAACAAGGGTTAACAATAAGGCAAATTAGTTAAAATAATTAAAATAAATATAATATATTTAGTCAATTGTTGATCCATATTGTTCAATGAAAAGTGTAGTTTTCAATTGTTTACGAAAGTCTTTTAAATCATCCAGTGAGCGTAAATCAGGAGGGAGAGAGTTCCAAATTAAAGGGGCGGCCAAAGCAATTGCTCTTTGTGAGGTACATTTGCATGATTTAGAGTAGTTTTTTGGGGTGCTGAGGGTGTTAGAAGTGGATAACCTTCTTGGTCTTTTGTTGATATCATGGAGTAAGAGGGCATGAAGGCTGATTGCAGAACTGTTGTGTTTCATTTTGAATATATTTATGATTAATTTATACTTTATGCGAAGGATTATTGGGAGCCAGTGGAGTTCTTTAAGGATGGGGGTAATGTGTTCATAATTTGAGGATCCATTGATGATTCTAGCTGCTGTATTTTGTGCCATTTGAAGTGGCTTGAGAGCATGCTTAGGCAGTCCATTGTAAATAGGGTTGCAGAAATCCAGAATGGGAGTAATGAGTGCCTGACAGACTGTTCGAAAGTGATCATAAGAGATAAGAGGCTTAAGTCGTCTAATTATCTTCATTTTGTAATACGCGTTTTTAACAGTTTTTGGTAAGGACTGGCAAATTAAAGCCACCCAAATGGATGCAGAGAATGCTACCTTGGATAGACTTTCTAAGTCTACCTCTGCTCCTGCCAAGAAAAAGTCTTTCAAGAGGCCTTACTACAAGAAGGCCAGATTTTCCACAAATACTGGCCAACAATCTTCTCAGCCTCGCTTTGCTACTAAACGTCAGCAACCTAAACAGGCAAAGTCAAAGCCTGCAGTGTCTACCACTCCTCAGCAGGCTCAACCCCCTCAGGGGTTTTGACTTGCCCCTAGAGAACTTAACATTTCTGGCTCTAGAACAACCAGAGCCCCTCACCATTCCTGGAAGGTTAGCTCACTTTGCTCCCAGATAGGAGCAAATCACATCAGAGCAATGGACCCTCTCTATCAGAGAGGGCTACAAACTTCATTTTTCCAACCTTCCTCCATATACCATGGTAAGGCACTTCAATTCTCCCCCATTTCTCCTGGACCTCTTGGGTCAGGAAGTCTCTTCTCTCCTTGCCCAAGGGGCAATAGAAGAGGTTCCTCTTCTTCAAGGGACAGGATTCTACTCCCCTTATTTTCTCATAACAAAGAAGACAGGGGGATTCAGACCTATCCTAGATCTGAGAGAATTGAACAAATTTCTGTACAAGGAGAAATTCAAAATGCTTTCTCTAGGCATTCTCCTTCCATACCTTCAGAGTCAGGATTGGCTTTGTTCTCTAGATCTCAAGGATGCGTACACACATATACTCATCCACCCATCCCACAGAAAATATCTAAGATTTCTGTTTCAGGGAAAACATTTCCAGTACAGAGTACTTCCCTTCGGTCTAGCCTCTGCTCCAAGAGTGTTCACCAAATGCATGGCAGTTGCCGCATTTCTAAGAGGTCTGGGAATTTTTGTATTCCCATATCTGGACGACTGGCTCATCCGAGCTCCATCTCAGTCAGAGGCCCAGATTTCCCTGGACCGCACAAGGCACCTTCTGCAGTATCTGGGACTGGTGGTAAACCTTCCCAAGTCTCAACTTACCCCTACTCAGTCTCTAGAATTCATAGGGGCCCAGTTGGACACCACCACTGCAAGGGCCTACCTGCCTCAAGTCCGGGGCCAACGTCTGCTGTGCTTGGCCTCCCAAGCTCAGTCCAGCAGTCACTTGACAGCCAGAGAAATGCTGCGACTTCTGGGCCACATGGCCTCCACGGTACACGTGGTGCCCTACGCTCGTCTTCATATGAGAGCAGCTCAATGGACCTTGGCCACCCAGTGGACTCAAGCATCAGGAGCGCTCTCCGACCAAATACTCACCTCAAAACGGCTGTTTTGGTCCCTCCAATGGTGGATGTCCACCAAGAATCTGTTGTTGGGGGCCCCCTTCCAACCTTTATTGCCCCAAGCAACCCTCACAACAGATGCCTCCCAAACAGGGTGGGGAGCCCATCTACAATCCCTCTCCACTCAGGGTACTTGGTCTCCGCAGGAGACCACCCTTCACATCAACCTCCTGGAGCTGCGAGCAATCTTCTTTGCCCTCAAAGTATTCCATACCCTCCTTGTCAACCTGACCGTCTTAGTTCAGACAGACAATCAGGTGGCCATGTTCTACTTAAACAAACAAGGAGGGACAGGCTCTCTGTCGCTTTGCAACGAAGCTCTCAGATTATGGGCCTTCGCCAGAGAGCATCAAATTCATCTTCTGGCAGTATATCTTCCAGGGGTTCAAAACTCTCGGGCAGACAGACTCAGTCGAGTTCTGCTCCCACACGAATGGTCCCTACATATGGACCAGATAGGCAGAATCTTTCAGGAATGGGGAACCCCGGACATAGACCTCTTTGCAAGTCCGTGGAATGCCAAACTTCCCCGGTTCTGTTCCAGGATTCCGTGTCAGGGAGCTCAGGCCAACGACGCCTTCCTCCTGCATTGATTCCCAAGACTCTGTTCAAACTACAGAGGGATCACGGATCCATGATCCTCATAGCTCCATGCTGGCCACGCCAAGTGTGGTTCCCTCTACTTCTGCATCTCTCCCAGGGACCCTCCCTGGACCTGGGAGCTGCGCCAGACCACCTGTCTCAGGAGGAGGGGACTTTGTGGCACCCAAACCCCAAGTCCCTACACCTCAGAGCTTGGTTACTGAAGGCCTAAGCCTTCATGACTTCAATCTTTCTCAACCAGTGAAAGATATCCTTCATGCCTCTAGGAAACCCTCCACGAGGCGTTCCTATGCTTTCAAATGGAAACGCTTTTCCATTTGGTGTGCTCAACAGAGTCTTGACCCTCTAGCACTTCCTTTGAATTCTCTCCTAGACTATCTCCTGCATCTTTCTAATGCAGGCCTTAAGACGAATTCAGTAAGAGTCCATTTGAGTGCTATTGCAGCATCCTTAAAACCTATAAATGGACAACCTGTCTCCTCTCATCCGCTTGTTGCAAGATTTGAGAGGCCTGACTCTAAGCCTCCCATCCGACCTCCTCCGGTAGCATGGGACTTGAACCTAGTTCTAGGTCAGCTTATGAAGCCACCTTTTGAGCCTTTACACTCCACCTCCTTGAAATTTCTTTCATGGAAGGTAGTTTTCCTCATTGCAGTCACTTCAGCTCGCCGCATCAGTGAACTGCAGGCTTTAGTGGCTAATCCACCTTATACCAGATTTCATCATAAGGTGATCCTTAGGACGAACCCCCACTTTATGCCCAAAGTGGTTTCGCCTTTTCATCTTAATCAAGAGGTATATCTACCTGTCTTTTTTCCGGCTCCTCATGCATCCACTGCAGAGAGGAACCTTCATACTTTAGATTGCAAAAGAGCTCTTGCCTTTTACCTCAACAGGACCCAGCCACATCGAAAGTCTTCCCAGCTTTTCGTGGCTTTTGATCCTTCTCATTTGGGACGTCCAGTCTCCAAACGTACACTTTCCAATTGGATTGCTCAGTGTATTTCCTTTGCTTACCAGAGTAAAAATGTTTCTCTGGAAGGCCATGTCACAGCTCACAATGTGAGAGCCATGGCCACTTCTATGGCTCATCTTCACTCTGTGTCCATAGATCAGATCTGTCGAGCCGCCACATGGGCCTCGGTTCATACCTTCACAGCCCATTACTGCTTGGACAAGGACTCCCGCCGGGATGCCTTGTTTGGTCAGGCTGTCCTCAAACACCTGTTCCATACTTTAACAACTCCTGCCCACCTTCCCAGGATGGATGCCTGAGATCCATACGAAGATGGCGAACCGTGGGACGGGATCTCCCAGGCATCTTAGCTAGGGAGTCCCATATGTGAGGACTTATTCCTGCTTGTTCCTGGAGATAGCACAGTTTCTTACCTGTAACAGGTGATCTCTGGGAACAGCAGGAATTAGTCCTCACAACCCACCCACCTCCCCTAGGAGTTGTATCTTCTATCTATCTTCCTTTCCTCTCTCTATTGTCTCAGCTATAAACTCGAACTGAGGAGAGCTGGTCAGGAAGGCGGGAAGGCAGCGCGCATGTGCAGTGGGAGGCCCCTAAAGCTTCCTTTCTGGGAAGCTGGGGAGCTTTCCCGCTCAGGCTCCGTCGGTACCGACGTAACCATATGTGAGGACTAATTCCTGCTGTTCCCAGAGATCACCTGTTACAGGTAAGCAACCCTTACAACAGATGCCTCTCCAGTGGGTTGGGGAGCTCATCTGCAAGATCTCTCCACCCAGGGCATCTGGTCTCCTCGAGACTTCACTACACATAAATCTCTTGGAACTCAGAGCAATTTTCTTAGCTCTGAGTGTTCCACTCCCTGCTCAGCTACAGGACAGTCCTCATCCACACAGACAATCAAGTAGGCATGTTCTATGTAAACAAGCAGGGAGGGACTGGCTCTGTCACTTTACATCGAAGATTTGCAACTGTGGGCCTTCGCCAGAGTGCATCAGATTCATCTTCTGGCAGTATATCTTCCAGGCGTTCAAAACTCTTGGGCAGACAGACTGTCAAGTTCTGCTTCCACACGAATGATCCCTCCACAGGGACCAGGTAGCCATGATTTTTTGAATTTGGGGAACCCCAGACATAGACCTATTTGCAAGTCCGTGGAATGCCAAACTTCCCCGGTTCTCTTCCAGGATTCCGTGTCAGGGAGTTCAGGCCAAGGATGCCTTCCTCCCTCCTTCACTGGGGTCAAGACTTCCTTTATGCCTTTCCACCCATTCCCCTAATTCCCAAAACACTGTTCAAGCTTCAGAGAGACTGAGGTTCCATGATCCTCATAGCACCACATGGGCCACGCCAAGTGTGGTACCCTCTACTTCTGCATCTCTCTCAAGCTCCATCCCTGGAGTTGGGCTCTGCTCCAGATCTTCTCTCCCAGGCAGATGGAACGTTGTGGCGCCCAAACCCCCAGTCTCTCCATCTCGGGGCCTGGTTGCTGAAGGCCTAGACCTTCAAGTTTTCCATCTCTCTCAGCAAGTCAGATATTATTCATGCTTCTAGAAAGCCTTCCACTAGACGTTCCTATGCTTTCAAATGGAAAAGATTTACCATTTGGTGTTCAGAGAAGGGTCTTAACCCTCTTGCAATACCTTTGAATTCTTTACTAGAGTATCTTCTGCATCTTTCCCATGCAGGCCTCAAAACGAATTCAGTAAGAGTCCATTTGAGTGCTATTGTGGCGTCCCTCAAGCCTCTCAATGGACAGCCTGTTTCCTCTCATCCTCTTATAGCAAGATTCATGAGAGGCCTTCTTTTAACTAAACCATCAGACCACCTCCAGTGGCATGGGGCTTAAATCTGGTTCTTGGCCAGCTTATGAAGCCACCCTTTGAACCTTTAGCCACCTCCTCCTTGAAATGTCTATCTCCAGGAACAAGCAGGAATAAGTCCTCACATATGGGTACGTCGGTACCGACGGAGCCCGTGCGGGAAAGCTCCCCAGCTTCTTAGAATAGAAGCTTTTGGGACCTCCCACTGCACATGCGCACTGCCTTCCCGCCTTCCTGAACAGCTCTCCTCAGTTTCTCTTTTTCCGCGGAGCCAGCAGGTCGTGTTCCTGTCACCGCTGAAGAAATTGTTATTTTATTTGTTTCTTTAGACCGCGTACCTGCCTTCCCCATACCGATACCGGTATCGCCGGTCTTTTCTTTCTTTCTTTAAAAAATTATAATTCTTTTTTCTTATTTTTTAGCTTTTTGGTCACTTCAGAGAGGCCTCTCGGCCTACTCAATTTCTCCTCATGGAGAAGCCAGCCCCTGGATTTAAGAAGTGTACCAAATGTAATGCTGTTATTTCAGTCACAGACACCCATGACCGGTGTCTGAAATGTTTGGGGCCTGACCATTCCATACCGGACTGCCCATCTTGCTCCCACATGTCTAAACGTGGGCTGCAGAACCGGGCCAACAAATTCCATGTGCTGTTTGCTTCAGAGAATACAGCATCACAGTCATCCAGGTCTTCTCCGGATGGATCTCAGGTAACCAAACCTTCTGTGGGCAAGTCCTCAAAGAGCAAATCTCCTTCAAAGCATCGAGAGGCTCTTAGCTTAGAACTTGAGGACCCTGCCCCAGCCAAACAACCCCGGCGGGAAGTCCAACTTCCAAAAACGCCAATTCAGGGGTCTCAGGTTGATATCGATGCTACGGCCTCGACAGATCACCTGTTAGCCTGCTCTGGGGTACCGGGTCACTCCGGTACCGACATCCAGGCAGCTATGGCGTCCATGGGCGATACTGTACAGTCCATGCAGCAGGCCGTCATGGCTTTCATTAAAGCTGCAACGCCATCGGTTCCGCTTTCAGCGGTTCCGGGCCCGATACCGGTATTGTCCGCCATGCCGGTATCGAGGCCGTCCACCTCTAAACGCAAGTCGGTACCGTATGGGCTTTCGCTCCATACCGGTTCCATACCCGATACGCCCGATATCGATACCGATCGGTACGCGTATCGTGCGTTAGAGGAAAGCACCGATTCCTCTGAGGATTTTCACTCCTCTGATTCTGCTGAGTTTTCACTCAACTTACCTGAGGAGCCCTCTTCTCCTAAAAGGAGAATGTCCCCTCCAGAGGATTTGTCCTTCCAGGACTTTGTTTTAGATATGGCTACAGCCCTTTCTATTACCACATCCTCTGAAAAGGAACCCAGATCCAAAAAACTGGATATTTTGGGATACTCAAAGGCCCCTAAGGAGGCAGTTACCCTGCCTATCCATGAAATCCTTCAAGAACAACTGATGGATTTCTGGGAAAATCCTTTGACTTTGTCTCCTTATTCCCGTAGGTTGGACACCATGTATAGGGTCCCTCCTTCTCCTGGTTTCCAAAAGACTCAATTGCCCCACCACTCTATTGTGGTGAAGTCTGCAATGAAGAAGATTAGGAGTACCAAAAGGCACTCTTCCACCCCTCCAGGACGGG
This sequence comes from Ichthyophis bannanicus, assembly GCA_033557465.1. Taxonomy (NCBI): domain Eukaryota; kingdom Metazoa; phylum Chordata; class Amphibia; order Gymnophiona; family Ichthyophiidae; genus Ichthyophis; species Ichthyophis bannanicus. Next base: position 95,213,991 of record CM066037.1, read on the forward strand.
AATGTAAGACTTTGGACTCTTTTGGTAGGAAAATTTTCCAGGCTAGTATGCTTATAGCCAGGATTAATTCCTACAGTCTCTATATGGGCATGTTCCTGGAGGAACTTGCCAAAAAGGTGCGGCATTTTGCCCCCTTTATCCCTGAGGATAAAAAGCAGGGATTCCTTTCCCTAGTGAAACAACTCTTAGAGGTTTCTAAGTTCTCTAATAGGGCAGCATATGATTCCTTTGAGGGAGCCAGTAGGGCTTCGGGCATTGCTATTGCAGCCCGACGTCTTGCTTGGCTCCAGGCCTCTGATCTGGAACCTTGGGTTCTAGATGGCTTACGTAATCTGCCCTGTACAGGTGAGAACTTATTTGGGGAAGAGTGGCAAATCAAAGCCACCCAGATGGATGCTGAAAATGCCACCTTGGAAAGACTTTCAAAGTCCACTTCAATTCCTACTAAGAAAAAGTCTTTTAAAAGGCCTTACTATAAGAAGGCCAGAGTTGCTTCAAATACTGGCCAGCAGTCTTCTCAACCTCGCTATACTGCTAAGCGTCAGCAATCCAAACAAGCACGAGCTAAGCCTGCAGCAGCTACTGTAGCTCAGCAGGCTCCAACCCCTCAGGGGTTTTGACTTGCTCCTAGGGAACTTGCCACTTCTGGTTCTAACACAACCAGAACCTCTCACCATACCCGGAAGGTTGGTTCACTTTGCTCCCAGATGGGAACAAATCACAACAGAACAATGGACCCTCTCTATCATTCGAGAGGGTTACAAACTTCATTTCTCCAGCCTTCCTCCCCATCATATGGTGAGACCATTCAATTCTCCCCCATCTCTCCTAACCCTGTTGGGTCAAGAGGTTTCCTCTCTTCTTGCCCAAGGGGCCATAGAAGAGGTTCCTCTTCCTCAACAAAGGTCCGGTTTCTACTCCCCTTATTTTCTTATTCCAAAGAAGACAGGGGGATTCAGACCAATCCTAGATCTGAGAGAATTGAACAAATTTCTCTTCAAGGAGAAATTCAAAATGCTGTCTCTCGGCATTCTCCTTCCTTACCTCCAGGGTCAGGACTGGCTTTGTTCTCTAGACCTACAGGATGCGTATACACATATACATATCCATCCATCCCACAGAAAGTATCTTCGCTTTCTGTTTCAGGGAAAACATTTCCAATACAGAGTACTCCCCTTCGGTCTAGCCTCTGCTCCAAGAGTATTCACAAAATGCATGACAGTCGTAGCCGCATTTCTAAGAGGCATGGGAATCTTTGTCTTCCCATATCTGGACGACTGGCTCATCCGAGCTCCAACTCAGTCACAGGCCCAGATTTCCCTGGACCACACAAGGAGCCTTTTGCAGTATCTGGGACTGGTAGTAAACCTTCCCAAGTCCCAACTCATCCCTACTCAATCTCTAGAATTCATAGGGGCCCAGTTGGACACCATCACTGCAAGGGCCTACCTTCCACATGTTCGAGGCCAGCGCCTCCTGAGTTTGGCCTCCCAAGCTCAGTCCAGCACTCACTTGACAGCCAGGGAAATGCTACGCCTACTGGGTCATATGGCCTCCACAGTGCATGTGGTGCCCTATGCTCGTCTTCATATGAGAGCAGCTCAATGGACCCTGGCCACTCAGTGGACTCAGGCGTCAGGAGCGCTCTCAGACCAAATACAAACCTCCGATCGTCTGTTTTGGTCCCTCCACTGGTGGACTTCCACCAAGAATCTGTTGTTGGGGGCTCCATTTCAACCATTGCTACCCCAAGCAACCCTCACAACAGATGCCTCCCAAACAGGGTGGGGAGCCCATCTGCAAACTCTCTCCACTCAGGGCACTTGGTCTCTACAGGAGACCACCCTTCATATCAATCTTCTGGAACTGCGAGCAATTTACCTTGCCCTCAAGGTCTTCCACTCCCTCCTAGCCAACCTCACTGTCCTAGTTCAGACGGACAATCAGGTGGCCATGTTTTACATAAACAAACAAGGAGGGACGGGCTCTCTGTCGCTTTGCAACGAAGCTCTAAGACTATGGGCCTTCGCCAGAGAGCATCAGATTCACCTGCTAGCAGTGTATCTCCCAGGAGTTCAAAACTCTCGGGCAGACAGGCTCAGTCGAGTTCTGCTGCCACACGAATGGTCCCTACATTTGGACCAAATAAACCGAATCTTTCAGGAATGGGGGACCCCGGACATAGACCTCTTTGCAAGTCCGTGGAATGCCAAACTTCCCCGGTTCTGTTCCAGAACTCCGTGTCAGGGAGCTCAGGCTACGGACGCCTTTCTCCTGAATTGGAATCAGGCATTCCTATATGCCTTTCCACCCATTCCTTTGATTCCCAAGACTCTGTTCAAACTCCAGAGGGATCATGGAACTATGATCCTCATAGCTCCACGCTGGCCACGCCAAGTGTGGTTCCCTCTACTTCTACAGCTCTCCCAGGGATCCTACTTGGATCTGGGAGCTGCGCCAGACCTCCTGTCTCAGGAGGAGGGGACTTTGTGGCACCCAAACCCCAAATCCCTTCACCTCAGTGCTTGGTTACTGAAGGCTTAAGCCTTCAAGACTTTCATCTTTCCCAACCAGTGAAAGATATCCTTTCTGCCTCTAGGAAACCCTCTACCAGGCGTTCCTATGCTTTCAAATGGAAACGTTTTTCCATTTGGTGTGCTCAGCAGGGTCTTGACCCTCTGGCACTTCCTTTGAATTCTCTTCTTGATTATCTCCTGCATCTATCCAATGCAGGCCTCAAGACGAATTCGGTAAGAGTCCATTTAAGTGCTATTGCAGCATCCTTGAAACATATAAATGGACAACCTATCTCCTCTCATCCTCTTGTTGCAAGATTCATGAGAGGCCTGACTCTCACTAAACCTCCCATCAGACCACCCCCGGTCGCATGGGATTTGAATCTAGTGCTCGGTCAACTTATGAAGCCACCTTTTGAGCCAATGTTTTCCACCTCCTTGAAATTTCTTTCCTGGAAGGTCATCTTCCTCATTGCAGTCACTTCGGCTCGCCGCATCAGTGAGCTGCAGGCTTTAGTGGCTAATCCACCTTACACAAGATTTCATCATGATAAGGTGGTCCTTAGGACGAATCCCCACTTTATGCCTAAAGTGGTCTCGCCTTTTCATCTTAATCAAGAGGTATATCTACCTGTCTTTTTTCCAGCTCCTCATGCATCCAATGCAGAGAGGAACCTTCATACTCTGGATTGTAAAAGAGCTCTCGCTTTTTACCTTAATAGGACTCAGCCACATCGAAAGTCTTCTCAACTTTTTGTGGCCTTTGATCCTTCCCATTTGGGACTTCCAGTCTCCAAGCGTACACTTTCCAATTGGATTGCTCAGTGTATTTCTTTTGCTTACCAGAGCAAAAACATTTCTCTGGAAGGCCATGTCACTGCTCACAATGTGAGGGCCATGGCAACTTCTATGGCTCATCTGCACTCTGTTTCCATAGATCAGATCTGTCGAGCCGCTACCTGGGCCTCGGTTCATACCTTCACAGCCCATTACTGTTTGGACAAGGACTCCCGCCGGGATGCCTTGTTTGGCCAGGCTGTCCTCAAGCACCTGTTCCATTCCTAAACAACTCCTGCCCACCTTCCCAGAATGGATGCCTGAGATCCATACGAAGATGGCGAACCTTTACAGGGGATCCCATGCATCTAAGCTAGGGAGTCCCCATATGTGAGGACTTATTCCTGCTTGTTCCTGGAGATAGCACAGTTACTTACCTGTAACAGGTGATCTCTGGGAACAGCAGGAATTAGTCCTCACAACCCACCCACCTCCCCTAGGAGTTGTATCTTTTATCTATCTATCTTCCTGTCCTCTCTCTGTTGACTCAGCTATAAACTCGAAACTGAGGAGAGCTGTTCAGGAAGGCGGGACGGCAGTGCGCATGTGCAGTGGGAGGTCCCCAAAAGCTTCTATTCTAAGAAGCTGGGGAGCTTTCCCGCACGGGCTCCGTCGGTACCGACGTACCCATATGTGAGGACTAATTCCTGCTGTTCCCAGAGATCACCTGTTACAGGTAAGTAACTGTGCTTTCTTGGAAGGTCATCTTTCTCATTGCAGTCACCTCAGCACGTCACATCAGTGAGTTGCAAGCCTTGGTGGCTAATCCTCCTTATACAAGGTTCCATCATGATAAGGTAGTCCTCAGGACCAATCCACACTTTATGCCCAAAGTGGTCTCGCCTTTTCATCTGAACCAAGAGATACTTACCTGTCTCTTTTTTTCCAGGACCTCATGCATCAAGTGCAGAGAGGAATCTTCATACTTTGGATTGTAAAAGAGCTCTCTCCTTTTACTTACAAAACACAACATAGAAAGTCTTCTCAACTCTTTGTTGCTTTTGATCCTTCTCATTTAGGACTTCCAGTTTCTAAGAGAACACTGTCCAACTGGATTGCTCAGTGTATTTTTCACCTACCAAAGTAGGAACCTTTCTCTAGAAGGCCATGTCACAGCTCACAATGAGAGCCATGGCAGCCTCAATGGCTCATCTAAACTCTGTCCATCGACCAAATCTGTCGAGCTGCCACCTGGGCCTTGGTTCATACCTTCACAGCCCATTACTGTTTGGACAAGGATTCCCACCAGGATGCCTCGTTTGGTCAGGCTGTTCTCAAACACCTGTTCCATTCCTAATCAACTCCTACCCACCTACCCTGGTTGGATGCCAGAGATCCATGGGGGGAGGTGGAGCCCTTTTCAAGGACACACAACTCTGGGGTCTCTCCCTGGCATCTGCAGCTAGGGAGTCACCATATGTGAAGACTCATTCCTGCTTGTTCCTGGAGATAGCAGTTACTTACCTGTAACAGGTGATCTCTGGGAACAGCAGGAATAAGTCTTCACAACCCATCCACCTCCCCTAGGAGTTGTATCTCTCTATCTTTCCTTCCCTCTCTCTTTGTCTCAGCTTAAAACTCGAACTGGAGAGAGGCGGTTGGGAAAGGCGGGAAGGCAGCACGCAGGTGCTGTGGGATGCTCCCAAAAGCTTTCTTATTGGACGCTGGGGAGCGTTCCCGTGCAGGCTCCGTCGGTACAGACCATACCCATATGTGAAGACTTATTCCTGCTGTTCCCAGAGATCACCTGTTACAAGTAACTGCTTTGAGCCTGAGCCTGGGTCTGGGCTCAGGGACAGCAAATAAGCAGAGCTCTAATTTCCGTTTCTCTGTGCAGTATAGCTTGCTTTGACTTTAAAGTGATTTGCCTTTTCCTTTCTCATTTTGTTTTACAGAGGCAGTGCTGTTTGGAAGGGGGATTCTGCTTTTGCTTTTGGCTTCTCCCTTCTTTCCTGCTTCCCCCCCCCCCCTCCGGTTTCCTCGCTCTGAGTGAGTTTCCCCTTTTTGAGCTAACAAGCATTACGGGGTAAAGTTGGAGCTCTTCGCCTCCCTGCTCCCGAATCCAAAAGAAAGGGTGAGGAGCAGGTGGCAGGCTTGATCACGCCGCACAGCAGCCTGTAGAAGCAGCCTGCCTTGGCCAGATCGTGTTTGACGGTGCTGGAGCTGAAGCCGCGATCCGGCTGAGCTCCGGATGCGGGTGCCTCTCCTCCCTACACAAGACAAAGGGGGCGGTGAGTGTGATCACTGGCAAAGTTGTAGCTTTGGGGGAAGCTTTTTCGAGGGGGATACAGGCTTGATATTGAGCACGGTGTAGTCTGCCCGCATGCGTCTGCGCGGGAAAACTCGCAATGGCCATTTTTAGCAGCCATTTTTTTTTCTTTCAGTGCCTTAGGGTTGCTGGGGTCTTTTAGTTTCAAGGCTTCGGTATGCTATGGGGCTAGCTTAGCCTGGCTGGAGAGGCAATCCCGATGATGCTGCTTGGTGTGTGTGAAAAAAAAAAAAATCCCGTGGAGCTGGCTAACTCCACTAGGGGGGTGTGCCTGGTTGAATCTGCCTATATTTCTTTTGCCAGGGTGAGTTCGGCACCTTCCTTGATGGCATATAGTGTGCCTTGCGGGTCTTTTGAGTGGCCCGGTCTGTAGAATGCCCGCCGAACCTCATTGCTTAGTTTGTGGGGTCAGGCGGGTTGCGATACAGGACTCAGGAGTCTGTGCCTCTTGTACTCTGGAGGCAGAAGTGATGGATAAAACTCCAAAGGGGTCCTTGGTAAGCAAGGAGGTTGACGCCTGAGGGCGAGCGTGTCCTTCCTCCGCCCCTAAGTCCGAAAGTGTCAGTGCCGGGGACTTCCTCGGGAGAGGGTTCTTCTGTCTCAGGGGTTGAGTCAGATTGGGCCGGTGCCAGCGATCCCACCGAATTTCTTTTCCCTCTTGCAGCTGGCGATGTCATCCTCTCCTCCGGGACCGCAAGGGAGAAAACGGTCAGGATCCCTTGACTACTGCGGAGAGCACTCCCTCAGCCAAACAGGGCAAAGGGGCTGGGGATGACAGTTTGGTCTCATCTCGGAAGACCTGGGGGTTGTAAATGAGGAGGATTTGGACGAGGTCTCAAGGGAGAGTTGCCCGACGCAGAGCAGCAGAGTAGTCAGGGTGTTTCGGCGTGAAGAGCTGCCGGCCTTGATTGCGGAAACTCTCAAGACACTGAATATGCCCTCCGAGGCGGCGGTTGCGGAGGAGGCCTTGGAGGACCCGCTGTTGCAAGCGGTGCGGACATACCATAAAGTTTCCTGTGCATGGGTTTTTTCGGAGTATGATTCAGGAAGAGTGGGACTTGCCGGAGTCAGCCCTGAAGGGATCCCAGGCTTTGGCTCGCCTTTATCCACTGTCAGATCAGGATAGAGAACTGTTTCGCTCTCCCAAGGTGGATGCGGCCGTATTGGCAGTTACTAAAGACTACCATTCCCGTTGAGGGGGCCACAGCACTTAAGGATGTCCAGGACAGGAAGTTGGATACTCTGCTGAAGCAGGTGTTTGATATTTGTGCGCTGTCGAGGCAGGCCTCTATAGCAGGGGCGTGGGTGGCGAGAGGCTGTTTGCGGTGGTCCCAGAGACTGCAGGGGGATCACTTGGACAGTCCATTGGAGGATGTGGTGTGTCTGAAGTCCGGGACTGCGTATTTGGCAGACATACATTATTATCTCATTCGCGGCATGGCTAAGAGTATGGTCTCCGTGGTAGTGGCTCGGTGGTATCTCTGGTTGCGTAACTGGGCGGCAGACAGTTCCTCTAAGACTCGACTTAGCAAGCTGCCGTTTCGAGGTAAGCTTCTGTTTGGTGAAGATTTGGAAAAACTGGTCAAGGATCTGAGTCTAAGGGAGGTCGCCTTCCAGAGGATAAGCCCAGGCAGGGCCAGAGTAGTACGGGATCCCAAGGGGTGCCTAGGGACTTTCATAGATTTCGGTCCTCTCGTTTTGTCCAGCACGGAGCCAAGGATTTTGTGGGTTTCAGGGAGCGGGCAGAGGCTTTGCTCCCTTCCAGCCCTCAATCCTTAAAGGCACAGTGAGATGAGGCGGACTCAGGTGGGGGTGGTGCCCGTGGGAGGTCGGTTGCGGGAGTTTTACCCTGCCTGGGTCCACATTACAACAGATCAGTGTGTCTTGGAAGTTATCTGGGAAGGATATGCTCTTGAATGCTTTCGACCCGTGTTAGATTCCTTTGTCAGCTCTCCTTGCAGGGCTCTGCTGAAGCTTCGGGTGGTCTCGGAAACTCTTCAGAGACTGCTGCAGCTCAAAGTAGTGGTTCCCATTCCGGAGGACAAGTGCGGGTGTGGTCGATACTCCATCTATTTTGTGGTGCCAAAGAAAGAAGGAATGTTTTGACTGATTTTAGATTTGAAAAGGGTGAATGGGTGTCTCCGAATCACTCATTTTCAAATGGAGACTCTGCGTTCCGTCATAGCAGCGGTCAGGGCAGGCGAGTATCTGACTTCACGCGATCTTACGGAGGCTTATCTCCATATCCCAGTTCGACAGGAGCACCAACGGTGGTTCCGCTTTGCGGTTCCAATTTATTTACATTCTCTTATATACCGCGCTATTCTGCATCAGTGCGGTTTACATTGAACAAACAAATTACATTGAACAGGGCATAACTTGAACTATTTTACAGGGAACATGGGCAATAGAGGGTTAAGTGGTTTGCCCAAGACCACAAGGAGCACCTGTGGGACTAGAAACCCCCGACCTTCCGGCCTGAAGTACCTTGCCCCAACCACTAGGCCACTCCTCCACTCCAATGGGACATTTTCAGTTTCAAGCATTGCCTTTCGGCCTGGCGACAGCGCCTTGGATGTTCACCAAGATTATGGTGGTGGTGGCAGCGATTCGCAAGGAGGGAGTACTGGTGCATCCATACTTGGGACAATTGGTTAATTCGGGCGAAGTCAAGGGAAGAGTGTCGCGGCCACTGCTTGGGTAGTTCAGCTGTTGGAGAGCCTAGGCTGGGTAGTCAACTTTGCGAAGAGCAGATTGGTTCCCTCGCAGTCGCTGGAGTACTTAAGAGCCCGTTTCGAGACACAGCAAGCGGCGGTGTTTCTCCCTGCTCAGCAGGCACAGGGGTTGAGGCGGCTTGTACGGCTGTTTTGTGCCCGGTGCCAACAGCATGGCATTATCTTCAGGTGCTGTGGACGATGGCAGCCACAATCAATGTGGTTCCGTGGGCCAGAGCTCATATGCGGCCGTTGCAGAGCATGCTTCTCCAGCAGTGGTCTCATCAGCGGGACGCGTTGTCTTGGAGGTTGGTTTGTCCTCTGGAGGTGCGTCAGGACCTTCTATGGTGGTTAAGGCTGGAGAGTTTAGCAGCGGGCATGCCGCTGGAGCCTCCAGCCTGGAGACTGCTAACGACAGATGCCAGTCTTCTGGGGTGGGGAGCGCATTGCGAGGGCAGGTTTGCCCAGGGACAGTGGTCTCAGGAGAAAGATTAGTCCATCAACCATTTAGAAATGAGAGCAGTGTGTTTGGCTCTACGGGAGTTTCGGATCCTCCGTCAGCAGGCGGTACAGGTTCTCCAACAACGTGACGACCGTAGCCTACATCAATCGACAGGGCGGAACCAGCAGTGCACCTCTGGAAGCAGAGGCCGGTCAGCTTTTGGTGTGGGCCGAACAGCACCTAAAGGGCCTGTTGGCGCAACATGTGGCCGGCATGGACAATAGAGGTGGATTTTCTCAGTCGACGCAGAGACCCGGGGGAGTGGGTTCTTCACTGGGAAGTGTTTGCTCTAGTGGTGCGGCGCTGGGGGCTTCCGCTGATTTGGATCTGATGGCGAGCTTCGAGTCCATGCAGGTAACATGCTTTTTCAGCAGGCGGCAGGAAAATGTCAGAGGGACTCGATGCGTTGGTACAGCGTTGGCCGGAAGAGGGTCTTCTCTACGTGTTCCCACCGTGGGCGCTCATAGGCCGGGTGGTGCAGCGCATAGAGCAGCATCGCGGCCTGGTGGTTCTGGTAGCGCCCAATTGGCCCCGAAGGCCTTGGTATGCGGATTTAGTGCGGCTCCTGGCAGACAGCCCGTGGAGACTTCTGCAGCGCGAGGATCTCTTGAGGCAGGGACCGTTGCGCATGCCTCAGGTGCATCGCTTCTCGCTTACGGCATGGCTCTTGAAAGGGCAAGGTTGACAGCCAAGGGTTATTCGACGGCGGTCGTTTCTACTTTGCTAAAGGCGCGGAGGAGGTCCACCTCACTGGCATACATTCGAATCTGGCAAATTTTTGAGGCCTGGTGTGAGGAGGGTCGGCTGCATCCTTTGGGGGCCTCTGTCACAGATTTTGTCGTTTTTACAGGACGGGGTGGAAAAGAGACTGGCTGCGAGTTCTTTGTGCGTACAGTTGGCTGCCATCTCTTGTTACCGTGGTAAGATTCACGGTCAATTGCTAGGGGCGCATGGCGATATTCGACAGTTTTTACAGGCCGTGTTACTCATGCGGCTGCTGAGGTGGTGTTCGGTGCCAGCGTGGGATTTGAATTTGGTGCTACGGGCTTTGATCGGTGCGCCATTTGAGCCTTTGGTCTCAGCCTCGCTAAAGGATCTAACGTTGAAGACGTTTTTTCTGGTGGCTATCTGTTCAGCGAGGAGAATTTCGGAGTTGCAAGCACTTTCCTGTAAGGAGCCGTATCTCTCCTTTTTTGATCATAAGGTGGTGCTGCGTACAGTTCCAGCGTTCTTGCCGAAGGTGGTTTCGGCATTTCATATTAATCAAGTGGTGTCTCTTCTGGTCTTCTCCGATCGGGAAAAGTCGGTGTCGGAGGGCAGGTTGCATAGGTTGGATGTTAAGCGAGTTCTTCGGCATTATCTAAACAGGACAGAGTCCTTCTGGAGGTCGGACAGATTATTTGTGACTTTCGGAAGTCTGAGAAAAGGGGAGGCGGCAGCAAAGGCCTCCATTTCTCGTTGGTTGAAGGAAGCGATTGCGTCGGCATACATGTTGAACGGTAAGGTAGTTCTGGCGGGTCTCCGGGCTCATTCAACCAGGGCGCAGGCGGCATCTTGGGCTGAGTTTAGTTTGGTCCCAGTCGGACATTTGTAGATCGGCGACGTGGTCATCGTTGCATTCTTTTGCGAAGCACTATCGGCTGGATGTGCAAGCGGCGGGGGATGGATGTTTTGGCTCAGCGGTACTTCAGGCTGGGCTTGCAGGTCCCTCCCGTTGATATTCACTGCTCTGTTACATTCTCTATGGTTCCGGGACTGGACTAGAGGGACGAAAAGGAAGGTGAAATTAGACTTACCTGCTAATTGTTGTTCCTTAAGGAACTCTAATCCAGTCCTGGATCCCACCTGGAGGCGTCAGCCTGAAGGTCCCGGGGAGCGGTGCAGTTTGGCCTATTTGGGTAAGGGGTCTCCCAGGGTGGGCCAGGATGGGAGCCTTTCAGTAGCACTGTCTGGTTGTATATATCAAATTTATAGTTAGATAAATTTAGATCTCCAGTTGGCAATTTAGAATTTGACTCCTTTTATTAATCTATTGTTACTATATTCCTCTACTTATTTATTGCTCTAAGTTGCTTTGTCAATAAGTACTGGAGGAAGTGGGTGATCCTTGCCTATTTATACTAGTGCCAGCAAAGCGGTGATGTCTTTCAGTCTCCAAAGCTGCTGGAGGAGATTCTAAACTCTATGGTTCCGGGACTGGGCTAGAGTTCCTTAAGGAACAATTAGCAGGTAAGTCTAATTTCACCTTGCTGTTTCTCTGAACTTGCCTTGCACGCTTGTCAGTTCCACTGCAGGCTGCTGGGTCCTCCTTCTGCCGATGGGCGGAAACACTGCAGTTGACAACACTCATCCTTTCAGTGGCACCTGAACTAAGTCAGTCGCATCTCTGGCCTGTTGGCAACCATGTTGCCTCGTCCAGGGGTGTGTGTTTACGTTTTGCACCCTTTTAAATCAAACAGGAGCATTTGTTGCTTCGGGTGCCACTTTGAATCACCTGGCCATGCCATCCACATTGCCTAAATGCCTGGCTTGTGGGAAGAAACCTGAATTTTGATCAGCTATGTTCCACTTGTGAGACACATTCCAGGGGGATCTTCCTCTGCTTCAGGATCTCAGCTGTCTCTGATTCAGTTGTAATCCCTGGGGGGGGCTCTCTCTCTCGCTCTCGCTCTCGCTCTCGCTCTCTCTCACACCCCCCCCCCCCCCCCCAGGACATGTTGTCAGTGCCTGCTTTGCAGATGACAGAGCTGATGGTGATGGACTACATGAATTAACTAACAGTGCACAAACCGTCCTGCCTCCAGTGGGAAGGAAGTTTAAGGACAGCTTTGAGGCTGCGTAGTAGCTTGGGAATGACTTCACGCATACACAAATACTTGGTTTAAGGGTGTAACATTTTAGTTCCAGCTGAAGATAGTTATACCATTGTACATGATTAACTGTGTAGACTGGACCACTGTCTTATCTTCCTGTGCTTTAGGAAGAAGATGACGATGATGATTGGGGTGAGGACACAACAGAAGAAGCTCAAAGGCGTAGAATGGATGAAATCAGTGATCATGCAAAAAACCTGACCTTAAGTGAAGATCTGGAAAGAACTGTGGAAGAGAGAGTTAACATTCTTTTTGACTTTGTAAAGGTAATGTTTCTACAGAGGTGTAGTTCTACTGGGAGCTTTAGGGTCTCGTTTGAAAAACTAGCTTCAGGTTTTAAAATACCAGAAATGGAATATGACATTAAGACTTCATTTAGAAGTGTCTCTAACACAAAGGCACATAGAACCCTGTACAGAGAGGCTCCATTAACACATTTTCTGGTTTGCTTCCTCCCCCCCAATCCTTTTCATATAGAAAAAGAAGGAAGAAGGAGTAATAGATACATCTGACAAAGACATTTTGGCAGAGGCAGAGAGACTGGATGTAAAAGCTATGGGCCCTTTAGTGTTGACAGAGGTTCTCTTTGATGAGAAGATTCGAGAAGAACTAAAGAGATACAGACTCCATTTCCTTCGTGTAAGTTCATTGTACATGCTTTAATCAAATGAACTTGGCAATATCTGTTTTAGACAAATTCTGCAAAATGCATACTCAAACAATTCAATTACATGCATAAACCTAATGCTACTAAGCAAACTTGCAGAACAATACAAGTAACTTATCGCTACTTAGAATACTTTCATCTACTGCAGGTATTTCATGTTTGCCACAGTGTTAATATTTAATATATTAACTTCTACTTTGTCTTGCAAAGAAACCTAGAGACTAGAACATGCAGTGGGGCTACAATTTCTCCAGAAACAAGCAGGAAGGCAGCCCTCACATGGGTGACATCAGTGCTGACAGAGCCCACACAGGGCATTTCCCCAGCTTTCAAAGTAAACCTTAAGGAATGCTACCACACATGCGTGGTCCCTTCCTGCACAAGGGTGCCATCTTGTCCAGTCTCCTTTCCACAGAGCCCAACTGAGGTGGTCCTCATATCTCTCCCAGAAAGTGATTCTTCCACACCATCCTGCTAGACCAGTCCAGACAAGTGGGTTGTGTCCCCCTGCCAGCAGATAGTGAGACAGAGAAAATAGAGAAGCTTTGAACCCTCCCCCTTGGTATATAAACTCCTGCCCCTAGGGGCAGCTTCAGTATTTTCTCTCAGCAGGTCTGATTAGGGACAACACAGAGCCTGTACCCAATTGCCTATGGGGAAAAGGCTACTCCAGATGCTTCCTTGTCCCAAAAAAGAACCAGGGGCCTCAGGCCCATACTAGACCTATGAAACTTAAACAAGTTTCTGGTAAGGGAGAATTTCAAGATGCTCTCCCTTGGAACACTGCTGCCTCTCTCCTCCACCAGGGAGACCAGCTGTACTCGGATTTAAAGGATGTGTGCACATCTTAGGCCTGTGGGACAGGTTGATTAGGGTTTGTGGTAGGAGAGTACTAGAAACAGGTCATGTGGTCTATCTAGTCCTTCCATATCAACTACAACAGTCCCCTTCCTTTTGCGTCCCTCTAGTCCAGTCCCGAAACCATAGTTTAGAACCTCCAGCAGCTTTGGAGACTGAAAGATGTCATCACTCTGCCACGGGTATAAGTAGGCAAGCACCGCCCCCTTCCACCAGTACTTTCAGTCTCCAAGCAGCTGGAGACACATCTGAGCCTGGGACTGGGCTCAGGTGGTGCAAATAAGCAGAGCTAGATCCCCTTTAAATTTACCTTTACATTTATCTGTTTAAATTTTGGGTTTTTGAATTTGTTTTAGGCTTACCTTAGTGTTTGGTTTTCTTTTTGGTTTTGTAGGGGTGCTGTTGCTGGTAGAGCTCCCACCTGTGCTGCTGAGCCTCCCTCCCTCTTCTCTTCCCCCCCCCCCCCCGGGCTAAATTCCCCATCGTGTTAACAAGCAGGGGCAGAGTTCTATAGCATTTGTGCCTCCCTGCTCCCGAACCCGCAGCGAAGGGTGAGGAGCAGGTGGAAGGCAGTCAGCAGTGGCAGGGAAGCCCATAGCAAGCAGGAGTCTTGCAGGGGTGTTTGGTGCAATCTCCAGGAACAAGCAGGAATGAGTCTTCACATATGGGTACGTCGGTACCGACTGAGCCTGCGCGGGAACACACTCCCCAGCTTTCCAAAAAGAAAGCTTTTGAGAACATCCCACAGCGCCTGCACGCTGCCTTCCCGCCTTTCCAACTGCCTCTCTCCAGTTCTTCTTTTCCGCGGAGCCAGCAGGTCGTGTTCCTGTCACCGCTGAAGTTCTTTGTTTTATTTTATTTCTTTGGTCGTGCGTCTGCCTTCTCTGACGTCGGACCGGTACCGCCGGTCTTTCTTTCTTTTCTTTAAAAAAAAAATTTTTCCCTCACTTAGTGGGTGTTTTCCTTTTTGGGCCTTAGGCCTCACAAAACCTTTTCCTCATGGAAAAAACAGCCTCCGGGTTTAAAAAATGCACTAAGTGCAGCGGTACTATTTCTGTTACCGACACCCATGAATGGTGTCTCAAATGTTTGGGTCCTGACCACTCCATTTTGGGTTGTTCGTCCTGCTCCTTGATGTCCAAACGAGGTTTACAGAACCGAGCAGCCAAGCTCCATGTTCTGTTTCCCTCTGCAGCTTCAGTGGCATCGACGTCTTCCAGGGCTTCCTCTTCCTCCCATGGATCTCAGGTGACCAAACATAAAGCCAGCCGGTCCTCAAAGGGTAGATCTCCTTCCAAGCATCGAGATGCCTCCGGGCTTGCCCTCGAGGATCCTGCACTGGCAAAACTACCCCGGCGGGAAGCTCCGGCTTCCAAAGCTCCACCTATGGGGTTATAGGTTGACATCGATGGCACGGCCTCGACCGATCACCTGTTAGAATGTTCTGGGGTACCGGCACAACCTTCCGGTACTGAATTCCAGGCATTCATGGCGTCGATGGATCAGAATGTTCTATCCATGCAGCAGGCTATCACGGCCTTCATTCAAGCTGCGACGCCACTGATACCACAACAAACTCAGTTGTCGGTATCAGCCCGGGTACCGGCACCGACTGCATCGACATCAGCCATGGTGCCGACTGCAGCAGTTCCCTGCCCAGGGGTGCCCATCGGTACCGAACCGGTACCGATAACGCCCAATGTCGATACCGCTCGGTACGCGTATCAAGCTTTGAAAGAGCACCCTGACAGTCAATACTTTGATTCCTCCGAAGATTCTGATGCATCGGAGGCGTCTGCTGAAGTATCCATAGCCCTTCCTGAAGAGCTGCCTTCTCCAAAAAGGTCTGTCTCCTCCAGAAGACTTGTCCTTTCAAGACTTCATAAGAGAAGTGGCTAAAGGGCTTTCTATTTCAGTAACCTCTGAATCAGAGCCTAGAGCTAAAAAATTAGATATTTTAGGTTATCCCAAGGCTCCTAAGGAGGCAGTCACCTTGCCAATTCATGAGATTCTTTATGATCACATGATTGACTTATGGGAGACTCCTCTCACTATCTCTCCTCATTCTCATAGGTTGGACACCATGTACCGTGTCCCTCCTTGTCCTGGTTTTCATAAAACACACCATTCTATTGTGGTGGAGTCAGCTATGAAAAAGAGTGCAAAAAGACACACTTCTGCTCCTCCAGGAAGAGAATGCAGGGCCTTGGATGCTTTTGGTAGGAAAATCTTCCAAGCCAGTATGCTCATTGCCAGAATCAACTCCTATAGTCTTTATATGGGGATGTTTCTGAAAGAAGTTGCAGATAAGCTACATACTTTCCTCCCTTTTCTTCCAGAGGATAAAAGGGAGGAATTTCTTATTTGGCTTAAGCATACTCAAGATATTTCAAAGTTTTCCAACCGTGCAGCTTTTGACTCCTTTTGAGGGTGCCAGCAGAGCTTCGGCCATTGCCATAGCTGCTCGAAGAATTGCTTGGCTCCAGGCCTCTGATCTAGAATCTTGGGTCCAGGATGGCTTGGGAAATTTTCCTTGTACAGGAGAAAACCTGTTTGGCAAAGATTGGCAAATAAAAGCCACTCAAATGGATGCAGAAAATTCTGCTTTGGATAGACTTTCAAAGTCAACCTCCATTCCTGCCAAGAAAAAACCTTTCAAGAAGTCTCTTTTCCTCAAAGGCAGATTCCATCCTGCTTCTGGCCAGCAATCTTCTACAGGTCGTTTTGCTGCTAAGCGTCAGCAACCTAAGCAAGCCAGGCCTAAGCCTACAGGGGCTGCTACAACTCAGCAGACCCAGCCTCCTCAGGGCTTTTGACTTGATAGAGAACTTAGCCTTTCTGGCTCTGAAACAGCCAGAGCCTCTCACCATTCCAGGAAGTTAGCTCACTTTGCTCCCAGATGGGAGCAAATTACAACAGAGCAGTGGACCCTCTCCATCATAAGGGAGGGGTACAAACTTCATTTCTCAAACCTTCCTCCTCACACCATGGTGAGACATTTCAATTCTCCAACATCTCTCCTCGACCTTCTAGGTCAGGAGGTGGCTGCCCTTCTTGCCCAAGGGGCATTAGAAGAAGTGCCTCTTCAACAAGGGTCAGGGTTTTACTCCCCCTACTTTCTGATCCCAAAGAAAACAGGGGGCTACAGACCCATATTAGATCTCAGAGAATTGAACAAATTTCTGTGCAAGGAGAAATTCAAGATGCTTTCTCTAGGCACTCTCCTTCCATACCTTCAGAGTCAGGATTGGCTTTGTTCTCTAGATCTCAAGGATGTGTACACCCATGTTCTCATCCATCCATCTCACAGAAGGTTCCTCTGTTTCCTTTTCCAAGGGAAGCATTACCAATACAGGGTGCTTCCTTTCGGTCTGGCCTCTGCTCCAAGAGTGTTCACCAAATGCATGGCAGTAGTAGCTGCATTTCTACACACTGGGGATATTTGTATTCCCATAACTGGACGACTGGCTCATCCGAGCTCCATCTCAGTCAGAGGCCCAGACTGCCCTGGACTGCACAAGGCGCATTCTGCAGTATCTGGGACTTGTGGTAAATCTCCCAAAGTCCCAGCTCACCCCTACTCAGTCCCTAGAGTTCATAGGGGCCTGGCTAGATGCTACCACTGCAAGGGCCTATCTTCCTCAGGCCCGTTGCCTACGCCTAGTGCAGTTAGCCTCCCAGATTCAGTCAAAGAGCCATTTAACTGCCCAGGAGATGCTACAACTGCTAGGCCACATGGCATCCACAGTGCATGCGGTACCCTATGCTCGCCTTCACATGAGAGCAGCTCAATGGACTTTGTCCACCCAGTGGACTCAAGCTTCAGGGGGTTTGACAGACAAAATAGCAACCTCCAGGCGCCTCTTTTGGTCTCTACAGTGGTGGAAGTCCACCCAAAATCTGTTGCTGTGGTCCCCCTTCCAACAGTTGTTGCCCCAAGCAACCCTCACAACAGATGCCTCCCCAAAAGGTTGGGGAGCTCATCTACAAGACCTCTCCACTCAGGGCACTTGGTCTCCACAGGAGACCTCTCTACATATCAACCACTTGGAGCTCCAAGCAGTTTTTCTAGCGCTCAAGGTCTTTCATACCCTGCTCAGCTACAAGACAGTCCTCATTCATACGGACAATCAGGTAGCCATGTTTTACATAAACAAGCAAGGAGGAACTGGCTCTGTCGCTTTGCAACGAAGCTTTAAGATTGTGGGCCTTCGCCAGAGCATCAAATCCATCTCCTGGCCGTATACCTTCCAGGAATCCAAAACTCTTGGGCAGACAGACTCAGTCAAGTTCTGCTTCCACACGAATGGTCCCTGCACATGGACCAGGTACTCAGAATCTTTCAAGAGTGGGAAGCCCCGGACATAGACCTCTTTGCAAGTCCGTGGAATGCCAAACTTCCCCGGTTCTGTTCCAGAATTCCATGTCAGGGAGTTCAGGCCAGGGATGCCTTCCTCCTTCACTGGGGTCAAGACTTCCTGTATGCCTTTCCACCCATTCCCTTAATTCCCAAGACTCTATTCAAGCTCCAGAGGGATCAAGGATCTATGATCCTCATAGCTCCACGCTGGCCACGCCAAGTGTGGTACCCTCTACTTCGGCATCTATGAACACTATGGACACATCACATAACCTCAGAGAATGTATAACAGCACATGATACTGCCTAAACAATGTATGGAAAATGTTCTTAGCACCACTGTATATAGCCCACCTTGTACATAGCGCAAACCAATCTAGCACACAATACAACACACACTCAACTAAATTTAACCCTCACTGCATGTATAACACTCACCTTACCTGATTGTTTGCTGTGATACCACCTTGATTATTAAGATAAGGCAGTTTAGAAATACGGTTAAATAAATAAAATCTCTCTCAAGCTCCCTCCCTAGACTTGGGAGCTGCTCCAGACCTCCTGTCCCAGGAGGAGGGAACTTTGTGGCACCCAAACCCCAAGTCCCTTCACCTCAGGGCTTGGTTGCTGAAGGCTTAGACCTTCAAGGTTGGAATCTTTCTCAGCAGGTGAAGGATATCCTCCATGCTTCCAGAAAACCACCTACTAGACGTTCCTATGCTTTTAAATGGAAAAGGTTTTCCATTTGGTGTGCTGAGAAGGGTCTTGACCCTCTAGCACTACCTTTGAATTCTCTGTTGGAATATCTCCTGCATCTCTCCAATGCAAGCCTTAAGACGAATTCAGTAAGAGTCCATTTGAGTGCTATTGCAGCATCCCTTAAGCCTCTCAATGGACAGCCTATTTCCTCTCATCCTCTTATTGCAAGATTCATGAGAGGCCTAACTTTAACTAAACCTCCCGTTAGGCCTCCTCCGGTGGCATGGGACTTAAATCTGGTTCTTGGTCAGCTTATGAAGCCACCTTTTGAACCCTTAGCCACCACCTCCTTGAAATTTCTTTCCTGGAAGGTTATTTTCCTCATTGCAGTCACATCAGCTCGCCGCAACAGTGAGCTACAGGCCTTGGTGGCTAATCCTCCTTTATACAAGGTTTCATCATAAGGTAGTCCTCAGGACCAATCCACACTTTATGCCTAAAGTGGTCTCACCTTTTCATCTGAACCAAGAGATATATTTACCTGTCGTCTTTCCAGGTCCTCATGCATCAAGTGCAGAAAGGAATCTTCATACCCTGGATTGTAAAAGGGCTCTTGCCTTTTACTTACAAAGGACTCAGCAACATAGGTCTTCCCAACTCTTTGTTGCTTTTGATCCTTCTCATTTAGGACTTCCAGTCTCTAAAAGGACACTCCACTTGGATTGCTCAGTGTATTTCTTTCGCCTACCAGAGTAAGAACCTTTCTCTGGAAGGCCATGTCACAGCTCACAATGTGAGGGCCATGGCAACTTCTATGGCTCATCTAAATTGTGTCCATTGACCAGATCTGTCAAGCAGCCACATGGGCCCCTGTTCATACCTTCACGGCCCATTATTGTTTGGACAAGGACTCCCACCGTGATGCCTTGTTTGGTCAGGCTGTCCTAAAACACCTGTTCCATACTTGAACAACTCCTACCCTCCATCCCTGTTTAGATGCCTGAGATCCAAGGGGGAGGTAGGGCCCTTCTCAGGGTCTACAACCCTGGGGATCTCCCCAGCATCTCTAGCTGGGGAGTCCCCATATGTGAAGACTCATTCCTGCTTGTTCCTGGAGATAGCGCAGTTACTTACCTGTAACAGGTGATCTCTGGGAACAGCAGGAATAAGTCTTCACAACCCACCCACCTCCCCAAGGAGTTGTATCTTCTATCTCTTTCCTTTCCTCTCTTTGTCTCAGCTCTGAAAATCGAACTGGAGAGAGGCGGTTGGGAAGGCAGCACGCAGGCGCTGTGGGATGTTTCCAAAAGCTTTCCTTTTTTTTGGAAAGCTGGGGAGCGTTCCCACGCAGGCTCAGTCGATACTGATGTACCCATATGTGAAGACTTATTCCTGCTGTTCCCAGAGATCACCTGTTACAGGTAAGTAACTGCTATCCGCTGGAGCCAAAGCTGTGGTACGGCTGAGCTCCGGCGCCAGAGTATCTCCCTTCACGTTCCTGCGGCAGCGGTAAGTCTTGAGGGCTGGCCGTGCTCTCCGCGGTAGGGCAGGAGGGAGAGTTTTTAAAGAAGGCAGCTTTAGGGCACGTGCTAGGCCAGCACATGGCTGGGCAGACCGCATGTAGCTGAGCGGGAAGCACGGTGGTAGCCATTTTGGGTGCCACAACTTAATCCTTTTGCATTTATCTTGTTCAATGGTGTGTTAAGCCTCGGTTCAGGAATTCAATAGCCGGTACCAGCTTGGTATCAGGGGTGCAGTTTTCTGTTTGGGCGGGGGGGTGGGGGGGAGCAAAGGGATGACTTACATACCATGCTGTTTTGGCATCTTTGCAGGGGTTTTACTGTTGGTGCACGGGGTGTCTTGGGGGGAGGGGAGACATAGGGCAGAAGTTTCCTGGCCTTTGATAGGATGCCTGCTAAGCCTCGTTTGGTATGTGTCATAAGGCGCGGAGAGGTGTTGGACTCTGGTGTGTGTAGAGCCTGCACTTTGGAAGCAGAGGTTATGGATAAGGCACTAGGGGGCTCTCCTGGGGATCAAGTAGTAGTTCCTGGGGAGACGGGTGACTCCATGCCTCCATTCTTGAGTCCCACGCAGCCGGTGGCCGGGCCGTCTTCGTCAGATGGCACTACGTGACCGATGAGTTTGAGCCAGGGAGGTGGTGGTGGTGGTCCAGAAATACCTCCTAATCTCTTCTCTCTCATGAATCAGGCCTTTGCCTTGCAGCCTATGTTGCGGGCTCGGTCCTAGGGGGCAGAAGCAGGCCAGGTCAGTGGGTCTTCCTGAAGAGGAGGCTGTGCTGGCCAAGAACAGTAAAGGGCCTGTGGAGGATAGTCTGCCGTCTCGGCTCGAGGAGGAGTTGGGAGGTGTGGATGAGGAAGTAGAAGAGGGCGAGTTAGAAGAGGGAGAGTTGCCTGATTTGGAGCAACAGAGTAGTCAGGGTGTTTCGACGGGAGGTGTTGCCTGCTTTGGAGCAACAGAGTAGTCAGGGTGTTTCGACGGGAGGAGTTGCCTGCTTTGATTGCCGAGACTCTCAAGACCCTGAACATGCCCTCGGGCCAGTAGCAGAGGAAACTTTGGAGGATCTGCTTTTGCAGGCGGTTCGGACATCCCAACAGGTATTTCCTGTTCATAGTCTTTAGGAGCATGATTCAGGAGTAGGACTGTCCGGAATCAGCTCTACAGGGTTCAAGGGCCTTAGCTTGTTTGTTGTAAACCGCGCTGATGCTGAATAGTGCGGTATATGACTATAAATAAATTAGCTCGCCTTTATCCCCTTTCAGACCAAGATAGGGAGCTTTTCCGCTCTCCTAAGGTAGATGCTGCGGTGTCAGCAGTGACTAAAAAGACTTAATATTCCGGTTGAAGGTGCCATGGCATTGAAGGATGGGCAGGACAGGAAATTAAATACTTTGCTGAAGCAAGTGTTTGATATTGGTGCCCTCTCCTTGCAGGCCTCGATAGCAGGGGCGTGGGTGGCGAGAGGCTGCTTACGCTAGTCCCAAAGGTTGCAGGGGGATCAGTTGAAAGGGCACTTAGATGAAATAACACGGCTGGAGTCGGGCACTGCTTTATTAGGCAGTCATTCATTACGACCTTATCCGGGGCCTGGCTAAGAGTATGGCGTCTGTGGTGGCAGCAAGGCGGTGTCTTTGGTTGCAAAACTGGTCTGCGGACGCTTCATCTAAGGCTCATCTCAGCAAGCTCCCATTTAGGGGTAAGCTTTTGTTTGAGGATTTGGAGAAGTTGGTCAAGGGTCTTGGAGTCCAAGGGAGGTTGACTGCCGGAAGATAAGCCGAAGCAGGGCCGAGGTGCTACAGGCTCCCGTGGGACTTCGAGGGAGTTTCATAGGTTTCGGGCCTCTTGTTTTGGCCAGCCCCAGCGGGGGAGATTTCAGGTACGTGGCCAGGGATTTTGAGGTTTGAGGGGCAGGCCAGAGGTTTTGTACCCTTCCAGTCCTCAAACGTCAAGTCCCAATAAGATGAGGCAGACTCAGGCGGCGGTGGTGCCCATGGGAGGATGGTTGCGGGAGTTTTACCCTGCCTGGGTCCAAATTACCTCAGACCAATGGGTCTTGGAAGTCATTCGAGAGGGCTATTCTCTAGAGCTCCATCGACCCGTGTTAGATTCCTTTGTCCTATCCCCTTGCAGTGCTCTGCAGAAGGTGCGAGCCGTCAGACACTGTGGTGCTTGATGCAGCTCAGAGCAGTAGTTCCTGTTCCTTCGGACCAGTGCAGCTGCGGTCGGTACTCCATCTATTTTGTGGTGCCAAAGAAGGAGGGCATGTCTTGGCCAATTCTGGATTTAAAGAGGGTGAATTGCTGTCTTCAGGTTACCCACTTCCAGATGGAAACACTGCGCTCTGTCATTGCGGCAGTCAGGGCAGGCGAATTCCTAACATCGTTTGACCTCACAGAAGTTTATCTCCATATCCCGGTTCGGCAGGAGCATCAAAGGTTTCTGCGCTTCACGGTGCCTATGGGGCATTTTCAGTTTCAGGCGATGCCCTTCGGGCTAGAGACAGCGCCTTGGATGTTCACCAAGATCATGGTGGTGGTAGCGGTGGCGGCGCTCAGAAGGTATACTGGTGCATCCTTATTTGGACAATTGGTTGATTCGAGCGAAGTCAAGAGTATAGCGGCCACTGCTATAGCGGGTGGTGCAGATGTTGGAAAGCCTGGGCTGGGTGGTCAATTTTGCAAAGAGCAGATTGGTTCCCTCGCAGTCCCTAGAATATTTAGGGGCGCATTTCGAGACAAAGCAGCAGTGTTTTTTTTTTTTTTTTTTCTCCCGATCCACAGAGCACAGCGGTTGCGGGGGCTTGTGGTCTGGTTTCTGGCAAAGCGGACACAGACGGCATGGCAGTACTTGCAATTGCTAGGAACAATGGCAGCCACAATCGACGTGGTGCCGTGGGCCAGGGCTCATATGCAGCTGTTGCAGAGCGCGCTGCTCCAGCATTGGTCTCATCAGAACGGTGCATTGTCTCAGCGATTGATTTGTCCCCTAGAGGTACGGCGGGAGCTTCTCTGGTGGTTGCAGATGGAAAACCTGGAGGCGGATGGAAAACCTGGAGGCGGGCGTGCCTCTGGAGCCTCCGGCTTGGAGGTTAACAACGGATGCCAGCCTCGCAGGGTGGGGTGTGCATTTCGAAGGAAGGTTTGCCCAGGGGCAGTGGGTGCTGGAGGAACAGGACTGGTCCATCAACCGTCTGGAGATGAGAGCAGTGTGTTTGGCTCTTCAGCAGTTTGAGGGGTGTGCAGCAGGTGGTGGTACGGGTGCTGTCCGATAATGCGACGACTGTGGCCTACATCAATCGTCAAGGGGGCACCAGCAGTGTGACGCTGGAAGCAGAAGCGAGTCAGCTCTAGAGGTGGGCTGAAAAATTTTACAGCTCTTTCGGCTCAGCATGTGGCCGGAGTAGACAATGTCATAGCGGATTTTCTAAGTTGCCGCAGAGTAGACCCAGGGGGGGGAATGGGAGCTTCACCCGGACGTTTTTGCGTTGTTGGTACGGCGATGGAGCATTCCACTAATGGATCTGATGGCAAGCTTCGAGTCGGCAAAGGTGTCCTGCTTTTTCAGCAGGCGGCGTGAATGGATGTCAGAGGGTCTCGATGCGTTAGCTCAGAGGTGGCCAGAAGAGGGGTTGCTCTGTTTCCGCTGTGGACTCTCATAGGCTGAGTAGTGCAGCGCATAGAAGGGCACCATGGCCAGGTGGTTCTCATAGCGCCCAATTGGCCCAGAAGGCCTTGGTATGTGGACTTGGTGCGGCTGCTGGTGGACAGGCCTTGGAGGCTTCCACTTCGGGAGGACCTCTTACTGCAGGGCCCGTTACACATGCCACAGGTAGCTCAATTTTCGCTTACGGCATGGCTCTTGAACGGGCTAGGATGACTGCCAAGGGTTACTCGGCAGCAGTCATTTCTACTTTGCTGAAGGCACATAGACGCTCCACTTCGTTGGCATACATCCGGGTTTGGTGAATTTTTGAAGTCTGGTGTTCTGAGCGGAAGCTGAAACCTTTGGGGGCCTTGGTGCCGCAGGTCCTTTCCTTTTTGCAGGATGGTGTAGAAAGAGGCCTAGCGACTAGCTCCTTGCGGGTGCAGTTGGCAGCCATCTCCTGTTACCATGGTAAGAATCAAGGTTAGCTGTTAGGGGCTCACAATGATATTCGTCGGTTTTTGCGAGCCATATTACTCATGCGACCCCCGCAGTATAGTTCAGTGCCAGCGTGGGATCCGAATTTGGTATTGGAGGCTCTGAGCACCATTTGAGCCCTTGGGCACATCCTCGCTGAAGGATCTGACATTGAAGGCAGTGTTTTTAGTGGCTATTTGCTCAGCTAGAAGAATTTCAGAATTACAAGCTTTTGTCCTGTAAGGAGCCGTATTTGTCCTTCAATCACAAGGTCATCTTACATATGGTGCCAGCTTTTTTGCCGAAGGTGGTTTTGGTTTTTCATGTTAACCAGATGGTATCGCTTCCAGTGTTTTCGTGGGAACAGACTGATAAGTCCAGCCGGTTGCATCTTCTGGATGTCCGTTGTGTGCTTAAGAGCTATCTCCGCAGAACCACGCCTTTCCGGAAATGTTTGTCTCTTGGGGGTCCGCGTAAAGGAGAGGCAGTGGCAAAGTCCTCTATTTCTCGGTGGTTGAAAGAGGCAATTGCGTCGGCATACCTCCTAAAGGGAAAGGTGGTGCCGGAGGGCCTCCGGGCTCATTCAACTAGGGCACACACAGCATCTTGGGCGGAGGTCAGTTTGGTTCCGGTCAGACATTTGTAGGGCGGCGACCTGGTCGTCCTTAAATTCCTTTGCAAAGCACTATCAGCTGGATAGGTAGGAGATGGGCGTTTTAGCTCAGCGGTTCTTCAGGCTGGGCTTGCTGGTCCCTCCTGTTAAGATTCACTGCTCTGTTATATCCTCTATGGTTCCGGGACTGGACTAGAGGGCCGCAAAGGAAGGTGGAATTAGACTTACCTGCTAATAGTTGTTCCTTGAACTCTAGTCCGGTCCCGGATCACTCCCAGTATTTTTAGGGGTGTCGTTCAACCTGAAGTTTAGGGGGTTGGACTTAAGGATGGGTTCCAAGGGGGACGCAGAGTGCAAGCGTGGGAGGAACCTTTTTTGCAGCAGTGCTTCGTTAGCTTTAAAAATAAAAGGGAGTGTCTCGTATGATGCACATTTTATGTAGTAGTCTAGTATTTTTAGCAGTTAACGATGGTGGTGACTGCCTCTTTCATTACTCTTTTATCTACTTTTGTTGCTCTGCTGAGTCTGCTTTGTCAATAGGTACTGGTGGAAGGGGGTGGTGCTTGCCTAGAATCCTTCAACTGGTAGCAAAGCTTGCACCACCTCTGGATGGGAATACCCTTCCAGGAATCTGCACTTCAGAGGACCTTGACCACAGTTGCCTCCCTCATGGGTTGGGGGGAGGGGTGCATTGAAGGGAACTGGGCAGTTGGTCTTGAGGAAGAATCACTGCTACAGATCAACCTACTGGAGCTCAGGGCAATCTTCCTGGCCGTACAAGCATTCCACTGCCACCCCCTGTGACACCAGCCTGTACTGGTCCAGACAGACAACCAAGTCACCATGCTTTTATATCAACAAGCAAGGGGGCATGGGCTTTAACTCCCTCTGGCAGGAGGCAGTGGCCCTCCACTTGCAGCTTTCAACAGCATGCCCCTGCGAGCGGTTTACCTTCCAGGCCAGGACACCTGAGTGGTGCCTGAACCCCACAATAGCAAAACAGCTCTTCCTCCTCTGGGGCAGGCCCATGATGAACTTATTTGTCTCACTAGACAACACGCAGCTGCCCTGCTTCTGCTCATGCCAACCACACCTGGAGATTGGCAGCTAGTGCCTTCCTGATCTTGTGGGCCAATGGCCTACTTGATGCATTTTCACTGACCCCGCCCCCCATGTTTCACCAGGACCCTCTTTAAGGTCCAGAGTGAGATGGCATCAGTTATACTAATTGCCTTCCAGGTGGCCCACCTTATATATGGGCAAAATGGAAGAGACGCTTATTCAAAGTTCCTCACTATATCCGTATGTGAAACTATGGAGAAGATTTTTAGATGATGATTTTTTTCGTCTGGACGTCAGATCAGTCCACACTCCAGGTTTTCATTGACTGGTTAAACCAGTTGAAATCCAACATCACTTTCACAGCGCATGTTGCAACTGATAAGATCGAATTTTTGGATATGATGATTATGGTGGAGGATGGAACATTGAAATCTACTCTGTATCGTAAGCCAGTGCAGAGAAATAGTTTGCTCCATTATCATAGTTATCACCCTGTTCCCCTTTAAACGGGGTCTCCCCTATGGTCAGTTTTTACGTCTGCGTCTTTGTCATTCCATTGGGGAATTTAAGACACACTCGTTTGAATTAACTCATCGATTGTTGGCTCGGGGATACCCTTCTCAGACGGTCTCTCAAGCTTATCGTAGGGCTAAATATACACATCGGGAATGGCTATTGGATCCCCAATATTCCTTGACTAGAACATCAGATGAGAATCCGTTGGTTGGAGTGTTGCCATATAATGAAAGGAGTTCAGCAATAGCAAAAATTTTACGTTCTCATTGGAGGATGTTGACTTTACATGATTGTTTCCAACAACCCTTGCGACTGACATTTTACTCGGGGAAGTAATTTGAATAACCAGTTGGTAAAAACAACTTTGGCCATGGATCGACCTATTCCATCTGGACAAGAGGGGGGCCACTTACCTTGTAATGAGTGTCGCTATTGTGAGGGGACATCTTCAGGGGTGTCTTGGCAACATCCTGAAACCTGCCAAAACTATGTTCGACGATGGAAGACGACTTGCCTCACCACACATGTGGTCTATTTATTGACATGTCCTTGCGGTCTCTTATATGTAGGGCGTACTATTCGTTCTATGCGCCTACGTTTGGCCGAACATGCATCTCGGATAAGAAATAGCATTTTGACAGCTCCGATAGTGGAACATTGTGTGGCGGAGTCCCACAGTTTTGAGGATCTGAAGTGGACCATTATTGATCATGTTCCTTTTGATCCACGGAGGGGTGACCGTGAACAAAAACTGCAACGTTTAGAACAGAGGTGGATTTTTGAGTTGCATACGATTCACCCCCGAGGTCTGAATAAGGACATTGATTGGATTACCATCTTATGACGTGGTCTCTCGGCTGATTGTTCTATCCAAGTTTTTTGGACCAATGGGCAGCGGGGATACCTCTGACAGTGAGGCTTTCCCTGTTTCCGGTTGGCCGCCTTCCATATAAAGTTATGCTAAGTCGGGCCATTAACAATTGATTACCCACGGCTGCAATGACGGCGTTTCTTCGTTGCACTATTGAACGGTTTTGAGAGCATTTGAAACAGGGCGCACACCCGAAACGTGCACGTCTGCTGTACCTCAACGATTAGCAACGAGGCTGAAAAAGAATGAGGAATCTTATGATTTAGAAAAGTACTCGTTTTAATAACACTGTGGTGAATTTTTGTTAAAATAAAAGCAGTCTACCGTCTGGAGGGGGCTAGGGGAACAGTTCTAGCCTCCCCTCGGTGGGCTTCGACAAAACAAATTTTACATATAATTTTTGTGGGTTTACTTCTATGGTGGCTTTTATTGCAATTTGAATTTCCATCATTGAGGAGGGTTTTTTCATTAGTTCCAGGTGGCCCAGGCAGCCTTGGTTTCCACTGCTACACTCGTTGCTGGTACTTCCAGACCTGCTGGGCTGAGCCCTGATTTTTGCATTTTGTTGCCATTTTGGACAGCCATGTCCTGTTAACGGGTCTTTCGTGGTCTCTAGTGTTCCCAGGACTTTCGAGATCCAACCTCCCTATTTTTGTTGGTGGAGTGGGCTGGGTAGTTTCAGCCTATAGCAGTGGTGTACATTAACAAGGGGACATGACAAGTAGTAATATGGTAGTCTTTACAAGGTTCCTTTTTTCCTCCTGGGCAGAATGTCATCTTATGACTATTTCAGCATAGCACTCTGGCAAAGGTAAAGAAGCTTTGATCAGTCAGTTTGGTTCTGGAAGCATTGATGCACCTGTGCAGCCAAGATCATGCTAGGGTTGTCACTGCATTTTTCTGCCTTGGCCCCTGATGTATCAAGTTTGTACAGGGAATAGAAATCCTGGGTCAAGTCACGTGGCTTAAGACAGGCCTCAGACCTTTGGTGTGCAGATCCTAGCTCAGCTGCTCATTAGGGGCGGGGGCCTTAACCCTTCCAGCAGGGGCAATGTTTCCTTTGCAAGGCACTCATTCTCCCTCCCCTCCCCCTCCCCAGCTGCTGCCTAGCTGCCCTCTCCTCCTTCAGGACCCCTACCTGCCTTAGGAGATACAAAGTCAGCTGCATCCATTCCAGCCATGCATCGGTTTGCATCCTCACTGCTGGGCAGAATTATCTAGTGGGAAAGGCAGTCGACTGCCTTATCTCCAGGAACAAGCAGGAATGTAGCCATCACATATGGGTATCGTCGGTACTGACAGAGCCTGCGTGGGAACACTCCCCAGCATCCAATTAGAAAGCTTTTGGGAGCATCCCACAGCACCTGCATGCTGCCCTCCCGCCTTTCCCAACTGCCTCTCTAGTTCTTCGTTTTCTGCGGAGCCAGCAGGTCGCGTTCCTATCACTGCAGAAAAGTTTCCTTCTTTAATGTGGTCGCGTCTGCCTTCCTCAACGCTTTACCGGTATCGCCGGTTTCTTTCTTTTCTATAAAAAAAAAAAATCCTTTTTTCCATTTTTTTTTTTTTTCAGGTGCATGTGCCTTTTTGGGCCTTAGGCCCAACATTTTTTTCTACTATGGAAAAACCCTCTTCAGGCTTTAAAAAGTGCACTAAGTGTGGCGGTACCATCTCCATCACCGACACCCATGAGTGGTGTCTGAAATATTTAGGTCCTGACCTGTGCTATGATGTCCGAGGTCGACAGAACCGAGCTGCCAAGCTCAGTACCCTGTTTCCCTCTGATGCAGCTTTGGCATCGACGTCTTCCAGGGCTTCGTCTTCCTCCCGTGGATCTCAGGTAACTAAACACAAGTCTAGCCGGTCCTCAAAGGGTAGATCTTCTAAGCATCGAGATGCCTCTGGTGTTGCCCTTGAGGATTCTGTACCGGCAAAATTGCCCCGGCAGGAGGCTTCGGCTTTCAAAGCATTATTGGGGCTCCAGGACGTTCTCGAGGCCTCAACCTCGGCAGAACTACTGGTGCAATGCTCTGGGGTACTGGCGATCTTCTCCGGTACCAACATCCAGGCATCGGCAGTATCGATGGACCAGAGTCCTGGCTATTGAGCTGTCTAGCAGCTCTCCTTGCGGCATCGATGCCCTCGGAACCACGTCAGACATTTCAACCGGTACCGATAGCATCGTCATCGGTGCCTCCATTGCCAGCATCCAGTCATCTGATGCCTTCCGGTA
This sequence comes from Ichthyophis bannanicus, assembly GCA_033557465.1. Lineage (NCBI taxonomy): Eukaryota > Metazoa > Chordata > Amphibia > Gymnophiona > Ichthyophiidae > Ichthyophis > Ichthyophis bannanicus. The sequence continues at coordinate 95,243,214 of CM066037.1, forward strand.
CCAATACTCCGGTTCCAATTACTCCCGGTACCGACTTCAGTCAGTATGGGTATCAGGCTCTTCAAGAGCATCCGGACAGGCGGTACTTCGTGTCCTCAGAAGAATCTGAGGATTCTGATAGTTCTGTTTGCAGGAATGCTTCTCCCAGAGGAGCCCTCCTCCCCTAAGCGCAGGATGTCTCCTCCAGAAGATATTTCCTTTCAGGATTTTATCAGGGAGGTGGCTCGGGGTCTGTCCATTACTGTGGCCCCTGAAACAGAGCCCAGAGCAAAGGAGTTGGAAATTTTGCAATATCCCAAAACTCCTAAGGAGGCAGCTACCTTGCCCATCCATGAGATCTTGCATGATCTCATGTTAAAGTGGGACACCTCTTACCACCTCACCTCATTATATGTACTACGGTGTTAACCCCCGCCGTAAATACCTCATGTTCCATGTGAACCGCACTAATGTCAAAGAGCGCAGTATATAAACGAATTTAAATAAATAAATTCTCGTAGGCTGGATACTCTGCATCGAGTCCCTCCTTGTCCTGGTTTCCAAAAAACTCAGCTTCCTCACCAATCTATTGTAGTGGAATCAGCTATGAGAAGGATGAAGAGTGCAAAGAGGCATGCCTCTAATCCTCCAGGTCGTGAGTGCAGAACTTTGGATGCTTTTGGACATCGTCTTCCAAGCTTCCATGCTTTCTGCCAGGATCAGTTCCTATAGTCTATACATGGGAATGTTCCTAAAGGAAGTCACAGGTGATTTAGAGGCTTTGAGTCCTCTTCTTCCTGAGGATAGAAGGTGGTATTTTCTCACATTGGTCAAACATGCCCAAGATGTTTCTAAATTTGTCAACCGTGTAGCTTTTGACTGTTTTGAGTGCATAAGCAGAACCTCTGCCATTGCCATAGGTGCACGTAGAATTGCTTGGCTCCAGGCATCTGATCTGGAGCACTGGGTACAAGACGACAAACTGGGAAATATTTCTTTTACTGGTGAGAACCTGTTTGGTAAAGATTGGCAGGAAAAGGCCAATGAGTTGGATGCTGACAACTCCACCTTGGATAGGTTATCCAAGTACACAGCTGATCCTGCTAGAAAGATCTTTCAAGAAACCATTCTTTTCTAAAAAGAAAAGATACTATCCTCCTTATTCTCAGCAGGGTCGTTCTGCAGGTCATCAACCACCCAAGCAAAGAAAACCAAAGACTAAGCCTCAGCAGTCTCAGCCTCCACAAGGCCTTTGACTTTCAGCTAGAGAACTTAGCCTTCCTGGCTCTCGTTGGACCAGAGCCTTCCACCATTCCAGGAAGGCTGTGTCACTTTGCCCCCAGGTGGGGCAGGTAACAGCAGAGCACTGGACACTCAATCATAAAAGAGGGGTACAAGCTTCATTTTTCCAGCATGCCCCCTCCCACAATGATAAGGCAGTTCAATTCTCCGACCTCTCTCATCAACCTGTTGGGCAAGAAGCATAGTGACCTCCTGACCTAAGGGGCAATAGAAGTACCCATCCATCAGCAGGGTACAGGGTTTTACTCCCCTTATTTCCTTATCCCAAAGAAAACAGGGGGATACAGACCTATCTTGGACCTCAGCTGTGTCAAAAGTTCACCATTTCTCTCAACTCTGCTGCCATACCTTCAGAGTCAGGATTGGCTTTGTTCTCTAGATCTCAAGGATGCATACACCCATGTTCTCATCCATCCAACTCACAAGATTCCTTCGGTTCCTTTTTCAAGGAAAGCACTACCAATACAGGATGCTTCCTTTTGGCCTGGCCTCAGCACCAAGGGTGTTCACGAAATGCATGGCTGTGGTAGCAGCATTTCTCTGCACTCTAGGGATATTCATCTTCCCCTACTTAGACGACTGGCTCATTCAAGCCCCAACAGAGTCGGAGGCCAGGACTTCTCTATCCTGCACAATGCATATCCTTCAGTATTTGGGTCTAATCATAAACATTCCAAAATCCAGTCTAACTCCCACTCAGTCTCTAGAGTTCATAGGAGCTTTGTTGGATACCAGAAAGGCAATGGCCTATCTCCCCCATGCCCGTTGCCTTCACATGGTGCAGTTAGCTTCTCAAGCAGTGCTAAAGCTTCATCTCACTGCCCGAGAAATGCTACAACTACTAGGCCACATGGCATCTACTGTGCATGTGGTTCCCTATTCTAAAGCTTCATCTCACTGCCCGAGAAATGCTACAACTACTAGGCCACATGGCATCTACTGTGCATGTGGTTCCCTATTCTCGCCTTCATATGAGGGCAGCCCAGTGGACTTTATCCACTCAATGGACCCAGGCATCAGGATGCCTGTCAGACAAAATAGCAAACACAAGTCGCTTTATTTTGTCCCTCCAGTGGTGGAAGTCCACTCAAAACCTGTTGCTGGGGTCCCCTTTTCAACAACCCTTACCCCGGGGAGCTCATCTGCAAGACCTCTCCACCCAAGGCACCTGGACTCCACAGGAGACTCATCTACATATCAATCTCTGAGCTCAGAGCAATCTTCCTTGCTCTTCGAGTGTTCCGCATCCTGCTCGGCTACAAGACAGTCCTCATTCATACGGACAATCAAGTAGCCATGTTCTACATGAACAAGCAGGGAGGTACAGGCTCTGTCGCTTTGCAACGAAGCTTTGCGACTATGTGCCCTTGCCAGAGAGCATCAGATTCATCTCCTGGCAGTGTATCTTCCAGGCATACAAAACTTGGGCAGATTGTCGAGTTCTGCTTCCACACGAGTGGTCTCTGCATGCAGACCAGGTGGCCAAGATTTTTCAAATTTGGGGAACCCAGGACATAGACTTCTTTGCAAGTCCGTGGAATGCCAAACTTCCCCAGTTCTTTTCCAGAATTTCAGCTCGGGGGCTCAGGCCAGGGATGCTTTCCTCCTTTACTGGGGTCAAGACTTCCTGTATGCCTTTCCACCCATTCCCCTAATTCCCAAAACCCTGTTCAAGCTTCAGAGAGACAGAGGCCGTATTATTCTCATAGCTCCACATTGGCCATGGCAAGTGTGGTACCCTCTGCTTCTACATCTCTCTCAAGCTCCCTCCCTGGAGTTAAGGTCTGCTCCAGATCTATCTCAGGATGGAATGTTATGGCATCCCAATCCCCAGTCTCTACATCTCAGGGCTTGGTTGCTGAAGGCCTAGATCTCCATGATCTTAACCTCCCTCAGCAAATAAAGGATATCCTTTATGCTTCCAGGAAGCCTTCCACAAGACGCTCTTATGCTTTCAAGTGGAAAAGGTTTACCATATGGTGGAATCATTACTGGAGTATCTCCTTCATTTATCCAATGCAGGACTTAAGACTAACTCAGTGAGGGTCCATTTGAGTGCTATTGCAGCTTCCTTCAAGCCCCTAAATGGACAACCTATTTCCTCCCATCCTCTTATAGCAAGATTTGAGGCCTTCTAAGCCTCCCATTAAGCCACCTCCTGTGGCATGGGACTTAAATTTGGTTCTTGGTCAGCTCATGAAGCCACCTTTCGAACCCTTAGCTACTACCTCCTTGAAATTCCTTTCTTGGAAGGTTATCTTTCTCATTGCAATCACATCAGCACGCTGCATCAGTGAGTTGCAAGCACTAGTAGCTGATCCACTTTATACAAGGTTCCATCATGGCAAGGTAGTCCTTAGGACTCATCCACGCTTTATGCCAAAGGTGGTCTTGTCTCTTCATCTAAACCAAGCAGTCTACCTGTGTTCTTTCCAAGGCTTCATGCATCAAATGCAGAAAGGAATCTTAGTACGTTAGACTGTAAAAGAGCTTTAGCCTTTTACTTACAAAGAACACAGCAACATAGAAAGTCCTCTCAACTCTTTGCTTTTGATTTCTCATTTGGGACTTCCAGTCTCTGAGAACATTATCTAACTGGATTGCTCAGTGTATTTCCTTTGCCTATCAGAGTAAGAATCTTCCTCTGGAGGGCCATGTCACAGCTCACATTGTGAGCCATGGCAGCTTCATTGGCTCATCTGCACTCTATTGACATCTGTCGTGCAGCCAACTGGGCATCGGTTCATACCGTCTCAGCCCATTACTGCTTGGACAAGGACTCCTGCTGGGATGCCTTGTTTGGTCAGGCTGTTCTCCAACACCTGTTCCATACCTAATCAACTCCTACCCACCATCCCTGGTAGGATGCCAGAGATCCATGGGGGGGAGTAGAGCCCTTCTCAGGGATGCACAACTTCTGGGGTCTCTCCCTGGCATCTAAAGCTAGCGAGTCCCCATATGTGATGACTACATTCCTCTTTGTTCCTGGAGATAGCATAGTTACTCACTTGTAACAGGTGATCTCTGGGAACCGTGGGAATTTAGTCCTCACAACCCACCCACCTCCCCTAGGAGTTGTATCTCTTTCCCTTTCCCTCTCTCTGTCTCAGTTTTAAAACTCAACTGGAGAGAGGCAGTTGGGAAAGGCGGGAAGGCAGCACGCAGGCGCTGTGGGATGCTCCCAAAAGCTTTCTAATTGGATGCTGGGGAGCATTCCCACACAGGCTCCCCATATTTGAGGACTAAATTCCTGCTGTTCCCAGAGATCACCTGTTACAGGTGAGTAACTATGCTTTCTGCATGCCACACAGCCTGGCCTTGTGCTTGGCTGTGCACACACACCTGCACTGCTCTTGTTGGTGGCAGAAAAACTAGCAGCAGCCATTTTTTTTCTTTTTTCCACATGGCTTCAGCAGTCACAGCAGACAGTGCCTTTAGTAGAGATACAGAAGCCTTCTCGTAGTGGTCACTTTAGCAGGGATAGATATCAGCAGAAACAAAATGCTTCGGTACAGGGGAGCCTATGCTGCTTCATGCCCTCTTCCATTGTGTGCAACTGCAAACAAGGATTTGATGGACAGGGTTTGTGCAGCGTGCTCAGCTCACTCAGGTGAGTCGTCCTGCACCATTACTCGGAGAATTGAGCTGCTTCCTCTATGCAGTTGCCTGTCCCACTAGCAAAAATTGCCCCTGGGAGGGACTCCAGGGGTTTCACTCTGAGGAGCCCCTTTTACTACCCCTACTACTGCCCAGTGTGACAAAGCAGTGGCAAAAGCCAGAAGGATGCTGGGTTGTATACAGAGGAATTACCAGCAGAAAGGAAGAGGTACTAATACCACTGCACAAGTCACTGCTGAGGCCTCACTTGGAATATTGTGTTCAATTTTGGAGATCATATCTCACAAAGGCTATAAAAAGGCTGGAAGTGGTTCAGAGGAAGGCGACCAAAATGATTTGGAGCCTGCATCACTTATGAGAAGAGACTTGAAGACCTAATATGTACACTCTGGAGGAGAGGAGGGACAGGGGAGATATGATTCAGACCATTGTTCCCTCTAAGCTGTGCGTGTGTGCGCGCACACACCTCGCCAAGTGAGCGCACATACTTTACAACAGAGCGCACAAAAATTACAGCTCTGATTCTGATAGAAAACAGACGTCTTAAAATTTAAGTTATGATTGTAATTACTAGAAATTTCCCGCTTAATTTAGTAATCATCTATTTTCATTTAATTTGATTAAAATCAATGTGTACATACTGTATTCTGACGTGTAGTCAAATTTTAAAGTGTATAACTCAGTGTCGTTATGTGGTGCACAAAAATTTAACCTTCCTTCAAAAGCTGCACACAGCTGATATTTTATGCGCACACAGCCTACAGAAAATTAGAGGGAACATTGATTCACACCTTTAAATACTTAGAGTATTAATAGACAAACCTCTTCCAAAGATGGGGAAGCTGTAAAACTAAGAGGGCATAACATGAAGTTGCAAGGGGGTAAACAAAGACAATGTCAGGAAATACCTTTTCACTAAAAGGGTGGTAGATGCTTGGAATGCTCGCCCGAAGGAAGTGGTGGGGGGCAAACAGTGACAGAATTCAAAATGGCATGGGACAGACATAGTGGATCTCTTTATGGCAACAGGATAAACTCAAAATAAGCAGAGCTATCTCTTTTACATTTGAACAAATAGGGGTGACCTACACGGAGCAGTGGGTACATCCCTAAACATAGGCAAGGGGAGGGGTGATCTGCACAGAACAGCAGGTGCACCTATTCTTGCTGCCTTGCTAAGCACACTAGATGGACCATACTGGTCTTTCTGCCGCCATATACTATGCTACTATGCCCCAGCTGGCAACACCAAATCCTCAACCACAGGAGATCAATCACAGCTCCCGCGGGACCACAGTTCAGGCCACTTTCTTGCCCTTTTCAAGCCAGCATGGGAGCTCTGCAGTACAAATCCTGCCATCTTTGGCCTGGAATCTCCTTCCTTTCTGCAGCTGTCTCAGGAATCTGGAAAGCACACCTGAGAAGCTTTGCCCCACAAAGGGGTCTGCCCCCTCAGAGGTTACGTGGGTCTCCTGGGACTGGGCAAATGTACTTCCAGAGGAGGAGTTTATCAGCAAAGAGCCTGAACATCTCTGGGAGGATGGAGCATGGTCCTCCTCGGAGGTCTCAGATGAGAGAAGTAGGACAGCTCCTAAGACCATCTATCTGTTCCACAAGGAAAAGCTCCCAGCCTTGAATGCACGCGGGTGGTGGAAGCCTTAGCCTCTTGGATCTGCCTGCACAGGACCCAATCCTGGTGCAGTCTCAGGTTGATCCCATTCTTCAAGGCATTTGTAAGCCCTGTAAGGCTTTTCCCTTCCCATCAATGCTCCAGCATTTGGTGTCACAGGAATGGGACTTGCCCAAAGCACCCCTACAAAAGGCTCAGTGGCTGGGGCAGCACTATCCCTGGTCCCCAATGGACCTGGACAAGTGGCTCACTTCCAAAGTTCAATGCTCTAGTGACTGGAGTCACTAAGCATACCAAGATTGTTTGTTTATAATCACTTGATATACTGCCCCCCATTACATAGAGGCGGTTTACAATAAAACTATAAAATATATAAAATAATTAAAAAGGAAAATAATACTTTAAAAAATACTTTTTTCTTAAGGATAGGAGAAAAAGGAGGTCAGGATAGAGAAGATAAATTGCAAATAGCAGCAAATCATAGAAGCAGAAATCACTGGAAAAGATTAAAAGCAGTAGAGAAATGTGTTTTGAGACGGGAGCAGAAATTAGGAATGGACTGTTCTAAACGGAGGTCAGTGGGGAGGGAGTTCCAGAGAGCAGGACCAATGTAAAAAAAGGCTGATTGCCGGGTAGAGTGAAGGTGAGTTTGAGAGGGAGAAGGGAGGTGCAAGCGATTAATATGAACTGAACGAAGACTGCAGGTGGGAGTGTGAAAGGTTAATAGATTGGATAAATACTGAGGTGTGTGCAGACAAATAGCCCAATGGATAGATTCCAGTGGAAGATGGAGCAGCGCTTCGTGACCAGCAAGATCAGAAGGACTTCTCAAGACAGCCTTTTCTGCCTCTACTCTGACACTTCAGACCTCAGTCTGTGAGGGTCTGGCAGCCCATGCTCTCCTATGGTGGATTCAGTGCCTGCCTGAGGATCTAGCCTTCACATGCTTGGAGTTGGTTACAGCTTTTTTGGTAGAAGCCTCTTATGATCTGCTTCACCTCTCAGCACAATCGGTGGTGGCTGTGATGATGGCTCGCTGCTGGCTCTGGCTTAAACAATGGTCAGCTGATGCAGCCTCTAAGGCACAACTCACCAAGCTGCCCTTCAAAGGGAAACTGCTTTTCAGCAAGGACCTTAGAGGTTTAACCCAGTTGTCAGAGGACAAGCTCCGGTCATCTTTGCATCATTCCAGCCAGAGACCCTATGCCTTCTCTTCTCTGCCCAGGTTCTGCAATTCTCGGTGCTACTGCCCTGGCAGGTCCTTAGCCACTGCTCTGGCTGGGTGCTCTGCTCAAAGGTCACAGCCCTTTTGGGGGACCTGGAAAGGGAAGGATGCCTACACAAGTTCAGCCAAGTTCTCTGGGTCTGCTCACTCCTCCCGTTGACAGGGGAGGGAGCCTGTTCAGAGCTCCATCACTGGTCAGGGGCTGGCTGGTAGTTTTCCCGAGAGTGGACTCTGATATCCTCCAACCAATGGGTTCTCAACATTGTTCGTCAGAGGTATGTACTAAACTGCCTTTGTCCTATGTTTCGCCTTGCAAGTCGCCCCAGAAAAGAGCTGCAATTCATTCTACCCCTTAACGTCCCCTTCTCTTGCAGGCCACCAGGCTGGTTCTTTCACTGGAGTTGGGGGTCCAGTCAATCTATTTTGTGGTGCCCAAGAGACTGCTGCTTTTGTCCCATTCTGGATCTCCAGGGAGTCAACTGGGCCCTTCAGATTCCTCGCTTCTGCATAGAAACCCTGTGGTCTGTTCAGAAAGGGGAGTTCCTCACCTCTCCAGACTTGGAGGCCTATTTCCACATCCCCCATCTGTGAGGATCAGCAGCACTTCCTACAAAGCAAAACAATCAAAAATGCCTACCACAGGATGAGAATCATCAGAAGACTTAAACCCCTCCTCACCACCGAACACTTCCGTACCGTATGCCAAGCTCTAATTACTCCCCTACTGGACTTCTGCAACCCCATTTACCTTGGGCTAGCAAAACAAACACTCAGACCACTACAACTAGCACAAAACACTGCAGCCCGCATAATATCTGGTTCAACAAGACACGAACACATTACTCCAGTACTGAAAGACCTACACTGGCTCCCTATCAGTTCACGCATCAAATACAAAACAATCATAAACATATTCAAGATCAAACACCACACATCAGCCTGCACACCCTCATCCAACCAGACACCAGCACTTGCCCAAGAAGAAAAGGAACCTCCAACAGTCAACACCCCGAATGACTACAGAAAAACACGCAAGGACACCACAGAGCCCTCTCCCTGGCTGCCCCAACAATATGGAACTCCCAGACGAACTGCGATCGACAACGGGTCTCAAAGACTTTCGCAAACGGTTGAAGACAACGCTGTTCATTGAACACTACGGACATGTCACTTAATCGTACCAACGGGAACCACCAACTTACCTCTACAAACCCTGACCAGAAACTGTACAACGGCACATGATATATCTTAAACCCCAATTGTATAGAACAATGTATTATAGCTCATGCTGTACCATAGCTCACAATGTACATAGTTCAACCTAATCTAATACACTAAACCTCTTACACGCAACTCATGACATTTTTTCACTGCATGAAATACCCTTCCACTACTTTTGATTGTATTGCTGTGACACCGCCTTGATTGTAGGATAAGGCGGTATAGAAATACTGTTAAATAAATAAAATACACTTTGCCATCCTTGGACAGCACTTTCAGTTTTGTGCTCTGCTGTTTGGACTGACCAGCTCTGCACCTTCTTGAAGGTCATGGTGGCCACGGCAGCCTCACCAGAAGCAGGGCATCTGAGTCCATCCTTATCTGGATGATTTGGCTCTTACACACAAGCTCCTTCTGACTGCCAGACGTTTGCCTGAGTAGTCTCCTTCCTGGAAAGCCTAGGATGGGTAGTCAGTTACCTGCAGCCGTCTGTCCCTAGAGTTCCTTGGCACCTGCTTAGATACCTGTCAGGGCAAGGTTTTTCTTACACAAGAGTTTCCAAAAGAGAATCATCCAGCTATGGATGTTCCTCAGTCCCAAGCTCAGGGGCTGCCCTGCATATCTGCAGATTCTGGACTCCATGGCTGCCACCATCAATGTTGTCCCTTGGGTCAGAGCACACATGAGGGACCTTCAACAGGCACTCCTCTCCCATTGGTCCTTTATCTCTGAGGACTATGACTGGCACCTACCACTCCTGCGGTCCACCCAGAACAGTCTCATCCGGTGGCTTGAGCCGTACAATCTGTTCAGAGGTGTTCCCTTGGAAACGCCTTCCTGGGTTCTGGTAACTACAGACCAGTCTCTAGGGCTGGGAGGTGAATTGCCTCAACCAGATGACTTGGGAGGGTCATGGACAACTCAGGAAGCAGGATGGTCAGTCAATTGCCTAGAAACTTGGGCAGTATGCCTAGCCCTCCAGGACTGTTTGCCCCTTCTGCAGGCTCAGGTGGTCCGTGTTCTGTCCGATAATGCAATGTGTCTTATCTGAATCGGCAGGGCAGAACAAAGTGCTTGGGCATAGCACAGGAGATAGCCCTTCTCCCCTGTGCAGAGCAGCATCTCTCGGCCCTGCTAGGCATGGCGCAGCACATTGCTGGAGTGGACAAAGCAGATTTTCTGTCATCTTAGACCCTGGCGAGTGGGAGCTAGCCGCCTGTGTGTTGCAGCAGATAATTCAAGCCTGGGGACAGCCTGACCTCTATCCCATGGCAACAGCAGCAAAGGCTACCTCATTCTTCAGTTGGCAAAAAGACTGGGAGTTGCAGGGTCTGAACACATTGGTCCAACTGGCCCTCTGCATCTGCTGTATGCCTTTTCCTTCCTGGGCAGTGATCAGTTCTCCAGCATGTCAGAGCTCACCCCAGGCATGATCTTGGTGGCACCAGACTGGCTGTAGAGGCTGTGGTATGCTGACCTCGTTTGCCTTCTCTAGGCACCCCCTCTGCCTCATGTCGCAGCCAGGTCTCCATCAGGGCCCAATCCCTCTGGACAACCCAGCTCCTTACTCATGGCATGGCTCTTAAAAGGTGCCGCTTGACTTGTAGAAGCTACTTGAACAGAGTAGTCACTACCCTCCTAAAGGCACAGCACTCTTCCACCTCCCTAGTGTCTGCAAGGGTCTGGCGCCTCTTAGTCTTGGTGTATGAAGCAGCACCTTCCTCACTGACTGATACACATCCTGGAGGTCTTGTCCTTTCTCCAGGATGGGCTGGACAAGAGCTGCTGGCCCTCAACACTTTGGGTCCAGGTATCGGTCCTGACTTGTTTGAGGCCCAGTTGTAGGGCGCTCCATTGTCACACACAGACTTCAGATCTGTCACTGGTCCTCAAGTGCCTTATGCGACGACCTTTCAAGCCTCTAACACATCTCCCTTCGTGACTTGTTGCCGAGATTGTTTGTTTATTTTTTGGTCACTATTACCTCTGCCCAGAGGGTCTCTGAGCTGCAGGCCCTCTCCTGTCAGGACCCCTTCCTCTCCTTTTCAGCAGAAAGGGCTGTTCCTGCCAAAGGTCCTTAGTTTTACATAAACCAGACAATATCACTCCGTCTTCTCCAAGGAACAATGTCAGGGACCCACAAAGGGCTCCATGCTGCAGACCTCAGTTGGGTTATCTCAAGGAACAAGCAGGAATGTAGTCTTCACATATGGGTGATGTCAGTACCAATGAAGCCTTTGTGGGAACACTCCCCAGTGTTCAATAGGAAAGCTTTTGGGAGCATCCCACTGCACCTACACTGCTTCTTTCCTGCCTTTGTGACTTGCCCTCCTCAGTTCTACATCTTTCCACAGCCAGCAGGAAGCAAATCCTGTCACCACAGAAAGTGTCTTCATTCTTCTGTCTTTTGTGGTTGCATCTGCCTTCCCATTAGACACTGGAACCAATCTCTTTGATTCTTTCTATGTTAAAAAAAAAACAAAACAAAACAGGTGAATTGACGCCACCTTAGGCCTTCCATCCAGTCTAACACAATGGAAAAGACGACCAGTGTTTTTTAAGAAATGTTCTAAGTGTGGTAGCACTATCTCTGCTACTGATACTCATGATTGGTGTCTTAAATGCCTCTGTCCAGATCACTAGCCATCTGAATGTCCCTTATGCAAGAAGACAGGCATACTGAATTGGGCCGCAACACTTCCCTTTTTGCCTCAGATGCAGTTTCACTCCGTAAGAGGGCATAGTCGTCTTCACATGGATCTCGGGTATCAAAACACATCTTCCCCCAAAACAGGCCTTCTAAGGGTAGATCTCCTCCATCTAAATATAGAGATGCCTCAAGCGTTGCCCTGGAGTTGGATCAACTTACCAAACTACCCCAGCAGGAGGACCTCCCCTCCAAAGCCACCAAAGGGGTCCAGGATGTTCTTGAGGCCTCCACCTCAGAGTTCCTGGTGCCATGCTCTAGATCAGTAGCCCTTCTTGTACCGATGCCTGCCTGGGTATCGGTCAACACTCCTGATGCAGTCTGCTTTGGGTTTCATGCCGCTTGGCACACTGCTGCCCATACCAGCCCTAGAGTCCATTCCTGGTTGAGGTACTGGTATGGCAAATCTCTTGGACTGATATGATCTCTATCAGTACCAGTCCTTACAAGAACAGAAGAATCGCTCCAATGATACTTACTCTACTGATTCAGATTCTCCAGATGATGAATATATCAGTATCTGAGAAATGTGAAGGCTTCCAGAGGCCTCATCACAACAGTGCATGTCCCCTCCTGAGAATGTCTTTCCAAGAGTTTCTCAAGGATATGGCAAGGAGCCTATGTATTCCTACATCAGAGAGAACTCTCTGAGCAGAGGAGTTGTAGATTCTCCAATACCCTACAGCCCCTAAAGAGGCAACTACTCTGCCTATTAACCACATATTCCAGGATCTTAAGATCTCCGGGAACAAGCAGGAATGTAGTCTTCACATATGGGTATCGTCGGTACTGATGGAGCCTGTGTTGTAATGTTCCCCAGCATCCAATAGGAATGCTTTTGGGAGCATCCCTCAGCACATGCACGCTGCCTTTCCAACTGTCCCTCTTCAGTTTTTCGTTTTCTGCAGAGCCGACAGGACACATACCCTGTCACCACAGAAAATTTATTCTTTAAACTTGTTTTCTTGTGATCCCATCTGCCTCCGCTGGACACCTACCAGTACCACTGGTTCCCTTTTCTCAGATATAGATATAGATGATAGGGGTTGTTTTTTTTAACCACTATATCTAAGTGGCAGTACCATTTCTGTCACCGACACCCATGACTGGTGCCTCAAATGTTTAGTCCCTGACCATTCTCCATCGGAGTCTCTCTTGTATGGGGATGACTAAAAGAGGAAGACAGAACCAGGCTGCAAAGCTCAGTACACTCTTTTCTTTCAGATGCAGTGTCCATTGCATCAACATCTTCCAGAGCCTCGTCTTCCTCCCATGGATCTCAGGTAACTAAACATAAGAGCCGGTCCTCAAAGGGTAGATCTCCTTCCAAGCATCGAGAAGCCATTGGCATTGCCCTTGAGGAAACTACACCGGCAAAACAGCCCCAGCGGGAGGCTTCAGCCTCCAAAGCACCAACAGGGCTCCAGGATGTTCTCAAGGCCTCAACCTTGGCAGAACTACTGGTGCCCATGCTCAGGGGTTCCAGCCACTTTTACCAGTACTGACACCCAGGCATCGGCAGCGTCAATAGACCAGAGGTTCTTCACTATCAAATGCAGTCGTGCAGCTCGCCTTACAGCTGGGGTACCGTTGACACTGCTACTGACAGTTCAACGGGCACCAGTACCGACACCAATGCCAGCACCAGTACTGGTACCAGCACTGACGGTACCAGCCCCGGTGGGAATTCTTCACATGCCAATTTTTTCTGGCATTGACTGATCGTTACCGGACCAACTCGGTACTGACTTCGATACATGCACATCAGGATCAGAGATACTTTGAATCCTCCGATTCCGAAGACTGATAATTCTGCTGGTACCAGAGTGCTTCTCCCGAAAGACTCCTCAATGCAGAATGTCTCCTCCGGAGGACATGTCGGGTTTTTTTTTTTTTTTTTTCCTCCAAGGTTTTATTCGTGATGTGGCCTGAGGCCTTTCAATCACGGTAGCTCCTGAAAAGGAACCTAGAGCAAAGGAATTTGGAAATTCTCCAATACCCTAAGCCTCCCAAAGAGGCAGCCACTCTGCCCATTCATGAAATTCATGATGCTCAGAATGTGGGAACACCTTTGACCACATCTCCTCATTTTAGGAGACTCGATACCATGTATAGAGTTCCACCATGTCCTGGCTTTCAAAAGACTCGGCTGCCACACCATTCGATGATAGTGGAGTCAGCCATGTGTAGGATGAAAAGTGCAAAAAGACATGCATCAAATCCTCCAGGTCGTGAATGCAGGACTCTTGATGCCTTTGGGCATCGAACTTTTCAGGCCTCCATGCTTTCAGCTAGGATCAGCTCATATATTTTATATATGGGAATGTTCGTCAAAAGAAGTCACAGGAGATTTGGAGCTTATGAGCCCACTTCTCCCTGATGACAAACAGGACTTCCTTACTCTTGTCAAGCATGCTCAAGACGTTTCCAAGTTTGTAAATCGTGCAGCCTTTGACTGCTTTGAATGCATCAGCAGAACTTCTGCTATTGCTATTGGTGCACGTCGGATTGCTTGGCTTCAGGCATTAGGCTTGGAGATTTGGGTACAGGATAAATTAGGAAACATCCCTTGCACAGGAGAAAACCTCTTTGGCAGGAAAAGGCTAATGAGATACTGACAATATCACTTTAGACAGTCAATCTGCAGCCACTCCAGCCAAAAAAACCCTATAAAACTTTTTCTGCAAAATTTTTTATCCATCCTATTACCCATCAAGGTCAGGGTCAAGTTGCCCAAAGGGGACAATCCAGACAAAAGAAGCCAAAAGGCCCGAGAGCTCAACCGGCTAAGCCCCTTCAAGGGGTTTTGACTCCTTCCTAGAGAGCTTGGCCTTCCTGCCTCTGAAGTGTCCAGAACCCCTAAACATTCCAGGCAGGTTGTGGTGTTTTGCCAAGATGGCACCAAATAACAGCAGAAAATTGGACTGTCCATTGTAGGAGAGGGAGTACAAGCTTCATTTTCACAGCATGCCCCCTCCTACAATCGTAAGACAGTTCAATTCCCAAACCTCTGCAGACAATCTACTGGATCAAGAAGTCTCAACACTGCTTGCCCAAGAAGCAATAGAGGGAAGTACCCATTCTCCAACAGGGTGCAGGGTTTTACTCCCCTATTTTCTTCTTCCAAAGAAAACGGGGGGGACACAGACCCATTCTAGACCTCGGAATTGAACAAATATCTGTTCCAAGAAAAGTTCAAAATTTCTCTGGGAACTCTTCTGCCATACCTTCAAAGTCAGGATTGGCTTTGCTCTCTAGATCTAAAGGATGCGTATACTCACATTCTGATCCATCCAGATCACAGGAAATTCTTACAATTCCTTTTCAAGGGAAAATACAGAGTTCTTCCTTTTGGTCTGGCTTCGGCACCAAGAGTATTCAAAATGCATGGCAGTACTAGCTGCATTCCTGTGAACCCTAGGGATATTAGTCTTCCCTTACTTGGACGATTGGCTCATTTGAGCCCCCACGGTTGCAGAAGCCAGCTCTGCACTATCTCGCACAATGCAAATCCTCCAATACTTGATTGGTGGTAAACTTCCCAAAATCCCAACTTGTTCCTTCCCAGTCCCTGGAGTTCATAGGAGCTTGTTTAGATACCAGATGTCAAGGGCTTTCCTCCCACAGCCCCGATGTCTTCGCATAGTGCAACTAGCTTCTCAAGCAGCAGCAAAATCCTCCCTAACTGCTCGAACTGCTACAATTACTGAGACATGGCATCCACAGTTCATGTTGTTCCCTATGCTCGCTTCCACATGCAAGCAGCCCAGTGGACCCTATCCACACAGTGGACACAGGCCACAGGATGTCTGTTGGACAGGATATCAAACGACTTATCTTGTCCCTACAATGGTGGCAATCACTGGAAAATCTTTTAGTGGGGTCTCCTTTCCAACAACCCCTATTCCAGGCCACCCTAACAGATGCAACACAGGTGGGTTGGGGAGCACACCTGCACCATCTCTCTACCCAGGGTACCTGGACTCTACAGGAGGCTTGTCTTCACATAAACATCCTAGAATTAAGAGCAATCTATCTAGCTCTTCGAGTATTCCATGCTCAGCTCAGTTACAAGACATTCCTAGTCCAAACGGACAATCAATTAGCCATGTTCTATGTGAACAAGCAGGGCAGAACAGGCTCTGTCGTTATGCAACGAAGCATTATGATTATAGGCCCTCACCAGAGCATCAAATTCACCTTCTCGTGGTATATCTTCCAGGCATTCAAAACCTTTGGGCAGACAAACTCAGCCGAGTACTGCTGCCTCACGAATGGTCTCTCCACCTAGACCAGGTGACAAAAGATATTTCAGATCTGGGGGACCCCAGACATAGACCTATTTGCAAGTCCACTGGATGCCAAACTTCCCCGGTTCTGTTCCAGGATTCAGTTGCCAGGCAAGGGATGCCTTTCTCCTTCACTGGGGTTAGGACTTCTATGCCTTCCCACCCATTCCTCTCATTCCCAAAACACTCTTTAAGCTTCAGAGAGACAGGTCATGAGATCCTTATAGCACCACAGTGGCCACGACAAACATGGTATCCCCTGCTCCTACATCTCTCTCAAGCTGCACCTCTGGAGTTAGGGTGTGCTCCAGACCTTCTCTCCCAAGAGAACGGGATGCTATGGCACCCAAATCCCCAGTCCCTGCATCTCTGGGCCTGGTTGCTGAAAGCCTAGACCCTGCAGGATCTCAACCTTTCCTAACAGGTAAAGGATATCCTTCAAGCTTCTAGAAAACCTTCCACAAGACGTTCTTACGCCTTTAAGTGGAAACATTTTACTATATGGTGTTCTCAAAATGGCTTAAACCCCCCTGTGATACCTTTGGAATCAGTACTAGAATACCTACTTCATTTATCAAATTCTGGTCTAAAGACAAATTCAGTAAGAGTCCATCTTAGTGCAATTGCAGCTTCCTGTAAGCCTCTAAATGGACAGCCAATTTCCTCTCATCCACTCATAGTAAGATTTATAAGAGGTCTTCTATTAACAAAACCTCCCATCAGGCCACCACCAGTGGCATGGGATTTTAAATCTAGTTCTCGGACAGCTCATGAAACCACCCTTTGAACCTTTAGCCACTACAACCCTAAAGTTTTTATCCTGGAAGGTCATCTTCCTGATTGCAATCACCTCCGCACATTGCATTAGTGAATTGCAAGTTTTAGTGGCTGATCCCCCTTATACAAGGTTTCACCATAAGGTTGTTCTCGGAACTCATCTACATCTTATGCCAAAGGTGGTTTTGCCTTTTCATTTAAATCAATCGATTTACCTTCCTGTATTCTTTCCTATTCTTATGCAGAAAAGAACCTTCATACTTTGGACTGTAAAAGAGCCTTGGGTTTTTACTTACAAAGAACACAGCAGCATAAAGTCTTGTCTTTTTATTGCTTTTGATTCTAGTCATTTGGGACTTCCAGTCTCCAAAAGAACTCTATCTAAATGGATTGCACGATGCATATCCTTTGCTTATGAGAGTAAGCCTTCCTCTCCAAGGCCATGTCACAGCACATAATGTGAGAGCCATGGCAGCCTCTATGGCTAACTTTCACTCTATCGATGACATCTGTTGAGCAGCCACCTGGGCTTCAGTGCACACCCTCACAGCCCACTACTGCCTAGATAAAGCCTCCCGTCGTGATGCCTTTTTTGGCCAGGCTGTTCAACTTCTTTCAGACTTAATTCAACTCCTACCCACCAACCCTGGGGGGATGCCAGAGATCCATGGGAGGAAGCATGGCCCACCTCACTATAGGTGGCAGCTTTCTGGGGCCATCTCCCCAGCATCTTCAGCTAGGGAGTCCCCATATGTGAAGACTACATTCCTGCTTGTTCCTGGAGATAGCGTAGTTACTCACCTGTAACAGGTGATCTCCAGGAACAGCAGGAATTTAGTCTTCACAACCCACCCACCTCCCCTAGGAGTTTCTCTTTCCTCTTTCCCTCTGGCCTTTCTCTCAGCTACAAACTTAACTGTTACAGGTGAGTAACTACGCTTTCTGGATGTCAAATGCCCCTCAATTCCTCCCCATACTCATTGTCTCAATACAATGTATCAGCTACCAGAAAGCCTTGGGTTCCATTCAGTTTTTTACATTTTTTACAGTTTTTTACATCTGTCATTATTTGTAAAAAGTTAGAAAGTTTCTCTGTTTCAATGTAATGTATATTCCATGTAAAAAGTTAAAGTTCTCTGTTCAATGTAAAGTATACAGAAGTATACATAACTTGTTAATTTGTTCCATGTAAACCGCCCTTGATCACTGGAAGGGGTGGTATAGAAGAAATAAGTAAATAAATAAAATTCAATGGTAGTGGAATCAGTTATGCATTGAATTAGAGTTCTAAAACACACTCCTCTAATCCTATCCCCCACACCGGCAGGGTATCATCCTTGTTTTCAGCCTGCATAAGTTCAGCATACTCTATATGGGTATGGTTCCTTAAAGAGGTAGCTAGGGATTTGGCATCAATGTCTCTTCTCCCAGATGAGATTTTACATTAGTTAAACATGTCCAAAATGTTTCCAAGTTTGTCAATAGGGCAACCTTTGACTATTTTGAATGCACTAGCAGAGCAACTTCTATCTGTATAGGTGCACATAAGATTGCATAGCTCCATGCATCAGACCTTGAACAATGGGTTCAAGACAAGCTAAGTAATCCCTGTACTAGTGAGAATCTGTAAAGGATTGGCAAGATAAGGCCTCCCAGAGTCTGAATACTGCCCCCGGTAGACTTTCCCAAGCTACTGCCAACCCTGCCAAGAAAAAAACAGCGACAGAAAAGCCTTTCTAGCATAACATTTTACCCTTCTTACCCCTCAGCTTCTCAGTGCCAACCTCAGGGTACCCAGAGGAAGCAACAGGCTCCTAAACCCTAACCAGATGTGCAGCCACCCTGCCACTGGAGAACCCCCACCCCCTCCATATAGCAGGAAGATTTTGCCATTCCTTATGGTCTCTCCAGTCCAGTCCCAGAATCTCTTGGATTTAGGTTCCTCCAGCAGCTTGGAAACTGAATAACATTCTTTGTCACCAGCATAAATACCCAATGGACCGCCTCCTTGCTCCAGTTTGTTCAGTCTCCAAGCAGCTGGAGGTTGAGCCTAGAGATTCTGGGCTCACTGGAGGGACAACTAAGCATTTTTTGAATTTATTTTTGGAATTCTTTGAATTCATTTTTAAGTAGTACAGTTATTGTGGCTTTAAAGCCTCAGATGTGCCCCCCTTCCTCCCTTTAAATTTTCTTCTCTGCCGGTTTTTAAAGCCGTGTTTGTTCTGGCTCAATTTATTAACAAGTCTCCCGAACCTACTTACCATAGGTGAGGCGTACTTATTGGCAGAGTAAGGACAGCTCTTTGAGTAAGTGCTTTTTTTTTTCTGGGAGGCACTGTTTCCTGTGAGCTGCATCCTTTTTGTTGAGCCGCCGGAGTTTTCAATTTTTTACTTCCTGGTTATGCGGCGCATCCAGTTTCTCCTCCGATGCTGGAAAAAAGCTTAGTGTCGGAGCCCGTTGATTGGAGAAGTTTCAAGGGGCTGGTTCTCCAGGACCAAGCAGGAAGTCAGTCCTCACTTACGGGTGACGTCGGTGCCGACGGAGCCCTCGCGGAGCAATTTTCCCCAGCTTTCAAAGAAAGCCTTTGGGAATTGCAGCGCGCATGCGCGGTCGTCTTCCCGCCCGAAGGTGCCATCTTAGCCAGTCTTCTTTTTTCCGCGGAGCCCTGCAGACGTCCCCGTCTTGTCCCCGCGAAAAAGTTGATTTTCCTCTTTATTTTATACTTTTTTCTTTCGGTTCGACGCCGATCGTTTTCCCGCCCGGACTCGCGACGCCGGTCTCGAGTCCTCTAACGTTTTTTCGGTTTTTCTGACTTAGTCAGCTTTCGTTTTCGTTTTCCCTGGCAGCCCGGTCCTTTGACCTCGCAGGGGCCCTTTTTCCCCCGATGGCTGCCAGTGGCTTTAAGCGGTGTGGTCGGTGTGACCGAAATATGTCACTAACCGACACACACGACTTTTGCCTCCGCTGCTTGGGCCCGGATCATGAGGAACTGATCTGTGGGCCCTGCAGCAAACTGTCCTCGAAGGCGTTGAGAAGTCGGCGGCATCAGCGCGAGAGAATCTTCGCTGACCCCAGCCGCACCCGGACCTCGTCGGAGGCCTCCGTGTCAAAGGGCTCCAGCTCGGACCGTCGCCGGAGCTCCTCCGACCGGGGTTCTCCCTCCGGGGACCATCGTCGGAAGGAAAAACCCGCGAGGGCGGCGTCGGTGGACGCTCCTGGCTCCGCGAGGGCCAGGTCGCATAGCCCCGACAGCCGCCCCGGGTCCTTGGAGAAGGAACACCTCCCGAAGCGACCTCGCCTGGAGTCGGAGATGCCTGCCCGGGTAAGTCCTGTAGTCCTTCTGGACTCGCCTCCGCGACAGCCGACGTCGGGCCCGACGCCGTCGGGGCCCGAGTCGGGGGCTGCTGGGTCACCTGAGCTCGGACTCAGGTTGACGGCCTTGGAGAGCAGACTGTCTGCCTTCATGGACCAGCAGCGGGCACTGCTCGCTGGCTTCGCTGGCGTCGCTGCCCCGACCGCCGGGACGTCGACGTCCAAGTCGACCCCGGAGACCGAGCCGATCCTCGAGTCGATGAGAACTCGAGTCGATCCTCGGTCGAGGTCGCCCTCGGCCTCCCGTTCGGGACCGAGGTCGCCGACGCCGACTCCCTCGGCGTCGGGGCGGCTGGCGCCGCACCCTGCCCGGGCCGACCCCACCGAGTCCTCGTCGGAGTCGGTCTGGGAGTCTGAGGAGGAAGAGTCACCTGATTCTTTCCGGACTCGGTGTGTCCCATCGGACTCTCCGGAGTCCGAGCCTCGGAAGCAGTCCCCCCCGGAGGATGCCCGGTTCTCGGACTTCGTTAGGGATATGGCCAAGGCTTTGGCCTTCCCTGCGGATCCCGAGGAGGAGCCTCAGGCCGAAGAGCTTGACGCCCTCCAGTATGACTCTCCCGCGAGGGAACACTTTACTGTGCCGGTTCCTCCTATGCTGGAACGACTACTCTTCCGCATGTGGGAGAGTCCGGCCTCCTCACCGGTCCTGAGCAAGCGGGTCGATTCTATCTATCGAGTCCGCAAGAGCCCTGGCTTTCAAAAGGCACAGTTGCCACACCATTCCATGGTAGTGGAATCGGCCATGCATCGTCTTAAGAGCCAGAAGATGCACTCCTCGGTGCCTCCTGGAAGGGAGGCCCGTAACCTGGATGGCCTTGGCAAGAAGTGCTTCCAGGGCTCTATGCTCGCCTGTCGTGTCCAGACTTACCAGCTATACATGGGCATGTATCTCAGGGATCTGGCTAAAGAGCTAGCCGGATTCTCCGCTGGTCTCTCCGAGGAGCCCTTGGCGAGGTTCCTAGCCTTGTCCACGGGTATTCGGGAATGCTCAAAGTTCATGTCCCGAGCAGCCTATGATGGCTTTGAAGCCTCGGCTCGAGTAGCCGCAGCCGGCATCGGTGCCCGCCGACAGGCTTGGCTTCAGTCGTCCGACCTTGAGCCCTGGGTACAGGACAAGTTGGTCGATGTCCCCTGCCGAGGCGAAAACCTCTTTGGCAAGCCCATGGCGGAAAAGGCTGCACAAATTGAGACTGACTCTCACCAGGACCAGGCTTTCTAGGAAGACCTCCGCCCCTTCCCAGAAAAAGAAGGGCTCGGGAAAAAAGTCCTTTTACCCGAGGAAGGCAGCTGCCTACAAACAATACCCCCATTATCAGGCCCCTGCAGCTCCCCAACAGGGCCAGCAGGCCAAGGGACGGGGTAACGGCTCCCGTAGGCAGCAAGCCCCCAAGCCTGCACCACCAGCCCCTGCTCAGCAGGGTGGGGGGTTTTTGACTCGCTCAGCATAGCCTCTCCCCCCCCCGCTGGTTCCCCCCAGCACCGGAGGCCGGCTGGTTCACTTCGCCCACAGGTGGTCCAGCATCACCGCAGATGCCTGGGTGCTTCAGGTCGTGCGAGAGGGCTACCTTCTCCACTTCCATCAGGTCCCTCCCTCCTATTTTCCGGGAGAGCCTCCGCGCCCCCCTCTGCACAGGGAGTTGCTCCTTCAGGAGTTAGCAGGTCTTCTGCAGGATCAGGCGGTGGAACCGGTGCCACACCACCTGAGAGGTCAGGGCTTCTATTCAAGGTATTTTCTGATACCAAAGAGAACAGGAGGCCTCCGACCCATCCTGGACTTGCGCAACCTCAACAAGTTCCTTGTGCAGGAGAAGTTCAAAATGCTTACCCTTGGAATCCTTCTGCCCTACCTCCAGCAGGGAGATTGGCTATGCTCCTTGGATCTAAAGGATGCCTACACGCACATCCTCATCCACCCAAGCCACCGCCAATACCTAAGGTTTGTGGTGGCGGGAAATCATTACCAGTACAGAGTACTGCCCTTTGGCCTGTCCTCCGCACCGCGAGTCTTCACAAAATGTCTCGCGGTCGTGGCGGCCCATCTCCGGCTTCACGGCCTCTATGTCTTTCCGTACCTCGACGACTGGCTCATCAGAGCAGCGTCTGCTCAGGAGGTCACCAACGCCACGTGCCGCACGGTGACTCTCCTGCAGCACTTGGGCTTTGTCATAAACTTCGCAAAGTCCACTTTGCTCCCCTCACAGGATCTCGAGTTCATCGGCGCAAGGCTGCACACTCCTCCGGCGCGAGCGTACCTACCGCTCGACAGGGCTCAGCGGCTCATGGACCTAGCCGACCGCTTTCGCAGCCAGCCCCTGGTCTCCGCCAGGCGCTTCCTGAGACTGCTCGGCCATATGGCTTCCACCGTCCATGTGACCCCCAATGCCCGCCTGAATATGCGGTCTGCTCAATGGTGTCTCCGCCGGCAGTGGCGACAAACCACAGGCGGCCTAGCAGACCTAGTGCGCGTCTCCGAGCCGCTGGTCTCGTCTATCCGGTGGTGGCTCCGGCAGCCGAACCTGATATTAGGAATGCCCTTCCAGTCACCTCAGCCGACCCGGGTGCTGACCACCGATGCATCCCTCCTGGGCTGGGGAGCACATTGCCAAGAGGCACGTACTCAGGGCCTCTGGACCAAGTGGGAGTCTGCTCAGCAGATCAACTTCCTGGAGCTCAGGGCGATCCGCCTAGCTCTCAAGGCCTTCTCCCACCTGACCTCCCAACAGTCCGTCCTTGTCCAGACGGACAATCAAGTTGCCATGTTCTACGTGAACAAGCAGGGGGGCACGGGCTCCTTCCTCCTCTGCCGGGAGGCACAGAAGCTCTGCTCTTGGGCCGTCAGTCACGGCATTCTCCTCAAGGCAGTTTATCTCCCGGGCCAAGAAAATTGCCTGGCGGACAAGCTCAGCAGGGTCCTCCAGCCGCACGAGTGGCGTCTGGATCCCTTGATCGTTCAGAAGCTCTTCCTCAGGTGGGGCCTCCCCACGGTGGATCTCTTTGCCAGTCCTCACAACCGGCAGCTTCCTCGCTTCTGCTCTCGTCAGCCACACCCCCTTCGGGTTTCGGCGGACGCCTTTCTGATCTCATGGTCGGGGAGCCTTCTGTACGCTTTCCCTCCCATCCCGTTAGTCTCTCGGACTCTTTTCAAGGTTCTCCGAGACAAAGCCTTCATGATCCTGGTGGCCCCTCGCTGGCCCAGGCAGCCGTGGTTTCCGCTCCTGCTGCAACTGGCGGTGGAGGATCCAATCCCTCTGGGGGTACAACCGGATCTCCTCACTCAGGATCAGGGGTCCCTACTGCACCCCAACCTCAGGTCTCTCAACCTCATGGCCTGGCTGCTGAAAGGGTAGTCCTTGCTCCTCTTCTCTTGCCGGCGGAGGTGGAGGAGGTCGTCTTGGCTTCGCGACGGCCTTCTACCCGCAAATGCTACGCCCTTAAATGGCGTCGCTTTGCAATCTGGTGTTCCCAACAGTCTCAGGATCCCTTCTCCTGCCCGGTGTCGGTGATCTTACAGTACTTGCTACACCTCTCTAATCTGGGACTTAAGTCCAACTCCGTCAAAGTTCACCTCAGTGCTCTTTCGGCACATGTGCCAGTGGACGGCAGACCTCTCTCCAACGACCCTCTCGTAGCGAGGTTTCTCCGAGGTCTCCTTCTACTTAAACCACCTCTGCGCCCGCCAGCACCTGACTGGGACCTGAATGTGGTTTTACAGCGGATCACCTGTCCGCCTTTTGAACCTATGGCTACCTGTTCCCTCCGTTTTCTGTCTTGGAAAACACTGTTCTTGATAGCCCTCACTTCCGCTAGGCGCGTAAGTGAATTGCAGGCCCTCGTGTCTGATCCCCCCTACACTCGGTTCTACAAGAATAGGGTAGTCCTACGGACTCACCCAAAGTTTCTGCCTAAAGTGGTCTCCCCTTTTCACATGAATCAGGAGGTGGTACTTCCAACCTTCTTTCCCAGACCACACTCCAGCCGAGCTGAGACGGTCCTCCATACCCTGGACTGTAGAAGGGCATTGAACTTCTACCTTGACCGTACGCGGGAGCACCGTAAAGCTGCTCAGCTTTTTGTGTCTTTTGACCCCAATAAATTGGGACTCCCGGTCTCCAAGCGTACTCTGTCCATCTGGGTTGCGGACTGTATCTCTTGGGCTTATGGGGCAGCCGGACTCGCCTTAGAAAGTCGGGTCACGGCTCATTGCGTTCGGGCAAAGGCCACGTCAGTGGCTTGCCTCCGCTCTGTTCCGCTGGCAGACATCTGCCGGGCCGCTACTTGGTCTTCGAGCCAGACTTTTGCGGTCCATTACTGTCTCGAGAGGGAGTCCCGTAGGGACAGTGCTTTCGGACAGGCAGTCCTCCGTAATCTCTTTGAGGTCTGAGCAACTCCTACCCTCCATCCCGGATGTGGGCTACCGGTGGGTGATAATTCAGCGAAGATTCTATCCTTCTGTGCTGCTGAGCTAGAGGGAGCTCATTTTTGTGCTTAGGGTCTCCGGTAGCCTTGAGCTTGGGAGTCCCATAAGTGAGGACTGACTTCCTGCTTGGTCCTGGAGAAAGCGTAGTTACTCACCTGTAACAGGTGTTCTCCAGGAGCAGCAGGAATCAGTCCTCACTACCTCCCTCCTCCCCTTGGAGTTGCAATCGTCTGCTTATGTTCTTTTTGCAAATTTTTATGCTGTCTTTTTTAGCTATGTCATCTGACTGGCTAAGATGGCACCTTCGGGCGGGAAGACGACCGCGCATGCGTGCTGCAATTCCCAAAGGCTTTCTTTGAAAGCTGGGGAAAATTGCTCCGCGAGGGCTCCGTCGGTGCCGACGTCACCCGTAAGTGAGGACTGATTCCTGCTGTTCCTGGAGAACACCTGTTACAGGTGAGTAACTACGCTTTTCCTGCAGGCCGCACTGTTTCCTGCTGCAAAGTTATTTGCTGGTGGCAGTTGCTGCAGGCCGCGCTGTTTTTAGCATGTGCACGACGAAACGCCAAACAGTTGAGTGTGAAAACGGTCAACAGTGAGTTTTTCATTCTTAGGTTTCTTTCCAAGGGAAACTTTGTCTTTAAAAGATATAGAAATTTATTTGCTTTTAGTTTCATTTTAAGCGTTTTACTGACTCTTTAAAAAAAAAAAAAGACAGCATTCTAATTGAATTTATTCACAGTAGTGTCTTTTTTGAAACTAGATTAGAGTAATGCCTTCTAAGCCACAGTGTTTGGTTTGTGGCTCTAGAAGAGGAACATTATCTGACTCAGGGCGGGGGGGTCTGTAAATCCTGTGTTCAGGAAACTGAAGATGTGCAGCAGGGTTTGGAATCTATTGCTGAGGGGGCTAGACTTGCTTCCTTATCTTTAGGAGATGCTATTTCTCTTCTGCAGCTCTTCCCAGAGCCTGTTGCAGGGCTGCCTTCTGCTCAGATGTGCCACAAGAGCCTTCAATTTTTTCATCTGGTTTAGCATTGTTTTCACAGGATTTTTTTGTCTCTGCTTCAGCAGACCTTTGGAAATGGTCAAAAAAGCTCCCTTCCCTCTGTGGTAGCTGATCTTGGGAAGAAACGGTCAGCTATTCCTTTAGAGATTGTTGAAGGTTCTATTCCTGTCAAAAAGGTTAAAACAGGATCTACAGGAGCATTCTATAACCTCTGAGATTCACTCGGATCCTTTGGATCCAGATTTGGATGTTGAGGATGAATTAGAGGGGAGAACTTACGGATTAGGAGGATCAGTCCAGAGTAGTTTGTTTTTTCGTCGAAGAGTTACCTGCATTGATTATGGAAACTCTTAAAGCACTTAATATGCCAATGTCAGGACCAGAGGAGGACTCTGTGTCTTCCTAAATGCCTGCAACAAAAGATCCTCCAAAGCAAAGGGCTTTTCCCGTTCAGAGTGGTAAAGGAGATTCAACAAGAGTGGGATAGGCCTGAAGCTGGGCTTAAGGGGTCCAGGGTCATGGCCCGTTTATATCCTCTACTGGATCAGGATCGGGAGGAGTTTAAATCTCCGAAAGTGGATGCGGCGGTATCAGCAGTTACTAAAAAGACTACAATTCCAGTGGAAGGTGGTGCCGCTCTTAAGGATAGCCATGATAAGAAGTTAGAGCATTAACGTCAAACACTTTTTTAATAAAGTATCTATTCAGGCTTCAATTTGTGGAGCATGGGTAGCCAGAGCATGTCTTCGTTGGTCTCAGCAGGTTCATGGAGAAAATGTGGAAGACTCTGCGACAGAAGTGTCTAGAGACTGGAGCGGCTTATTTAGCTGACATTCATTATGACCCTATTAGAGGTTTATCAGAGTATGGTCTCTGTTGTGGCAGCTAGAAGATATTTATGGTTGCATAACTGGTCTGCAGATGCTTCTAAAGCAAGACTCTCTAAGCTTCCTTTCAGGGGTAAACTCCTTTTTGGGGAGGACTTAGATAAATTAGTAAAGGACCTGGGAGATTCTAGAGGTGGCAGGCTGCCAGAGGATAGGCAGAAACAAGGGCACCCAATTCAGGCATCTAGGGGCCTGTACAGAGTTTCGTAGTTTTCGTTGCGCACATTTTGGTCAATTTCAGATGCTTTTTCAGGAGTCAGGGGTTTTGAGGTGCAAACAGGATTTGCAACCTCCTGAACTCTAGAAAATCACAATATGAGGAAGACCCAGGCGGATTTTATTCCTGTAGGAGGTCGGCTACGGGACTTTTTTATTCAGCCTGGGTTCAAATCACATCCGATCGGTGGGTGTTGGAAATCATTTGAGAAGGTTATGCTCCGGAGCTTCAACGCCCGGTCGTCTATTTGTTCATTCAATCTCCTTGCAAGGCACACATCAAGAGTGCAGTGGTGCGCGAGACCTTGCAAAGACTTGAATCTCAAAGCTGTTCCGGTACCACCAAGCCAACACAGCTCTGGTTGATACTCCATCTATTTTGTGGCTCCAAAGAAAGGAGTTTTTTTGACCAATTTTGGATCTTCGAAAGGTAAATCATTACCTTCGGGTACTGAGGTCTATAATGGCAGTAAGACAAGGAGTTTCTTACATCTCTGGATTTGACAGAAGCGTTATCTACACATTCCCATTCGTCAGGAGCATCAGAAATATTTGAGATTTACAGTCCCAATGGGTCATTTCCAGTTTCAAGCGTTGCCGTTCAGTTTGGCAACGGCTCCAAACGTTTACCAAGGTAATGGTGGTTGTTGCGGCAGCACTGAAGAAGGAATTCTAGTACAATTGGTTGGTTGATTCGGGCAAAGTCCGAGAAGGAAAGCAGGTTGGCAACAGCCAGAGCATTGGAATTTTTACAAAGTCTGGGTTGGGTTGTCAATATGGCAAAGAGCAAGTTAATTCCATCAGAATTTAGAGCACCTGGGTGCTCGATTTGATACAAAGATAGGAAGAGTATTTCTTCCTCAATCGAGAACCCTGGTGTTGAGCCATGGGCGAGAGCTCATATTTCACCATTACAGAGAGCGTTACTAAGGAGGTGGTCGCATCAGAGGGATCCTCTCTCAAGGAGGTTACCCTGCCTTCCGGAGACGTAGCAGGCTCCATTGGTGGATAAAACTGGGGATTCTAGAGGTGGGAATGCAGCTAGAATCACCTGTTTGGATTCCTCTACGACGGGTGCCAGTCTGATGGGCTGGGGAGCTCACTCCGAAGGAAGGTTCGTTCAGGGTCAATGGACCGAACAGGAGAAAGTTTGGTCAATAAACAGATTGGAGTTGAGGGCAGTAACCTTAACTCTACAAGCGTTTCAATGTTATCTTCAGGAGAAGGCTGTCAGTGTTCTGTCAGACAATGCAACCGCAGTAGCTTACATCAACCGTCAAGGGGGCACAAGCAGTGTTGCTCTGGAGGCCGAAGCCAAGCAGTTCGTGTGGGCCAAGAGGAATTTGAAAGCTTTGTCTGCAAGTCATATAGCAGGGGTGGACAATGTTGAAGCTGATTTTTGTCGGGTGAAGTGGATCCAGGAGAGTGGATTATCCATCCCCAGGTGTTTTAATTGATGATAAATCATTGGAGTTCCAGTAATGGATCTCATGGCAACCTTCAAGTCGGCGAAAGTCAATCAGTTTTACAGTCAAAGGCGAGGAAGGTCTGGATGCACTCATTCAAAGTTGGCCGAGCAACAGCTTCTATACATCTTCCCTCTGTGGGTATTGATAGGGCGTGTTCTACAAAGAGCAGAACAGCACAATGAGCTAGTAATATTGGTAACTCCAGATTGGCCAAGACGTCCATGGTATGTGGATCTCATAAGATTGTTGGTAGACCAGCCTTGGCTCTTACCGATAAGAGAAGGTCTGTTACGCATGCCTCAGGTGGATCGATTCTCGCTTACGGCTTGGCTCTTGAAAGGGCGAGGTTAAAGGCCAGGGGATACTCTTCGGCAGTGATTTCCACTTTGTTGAAAGCAAGGAAGAGATCTACTTCTTTGGCTTATATTCGTACATGGACGATATTTGAGGCATGGTGTGAAGACAAGTGTTTTGAAGCATTTAAAGCTTCTATTTCTCAAATTCTGTCTTTGCAGAAAGGATGAGAGGTTTAACACCGGCGTCATTGAAAGTGCAGTTGGCAGGCCTGCCTTGTTATAGAGAGAATAAAAGGTGACGTGCTGGGTGCACATCTGGATGTAGAGCAGTTTCATTATTGAGGCCACCGTGTAGACCACGCATTCCGTCTTGGAGTCTCAATTTGGTTTTAGAGGCTTTAGTGTGTGAACCGTTTGAGCCGTTGTCTCGAGCGTCAAAGGATCTTTCGCTCAAAGTAGTTTTACTTGTAGCTATTTCGTTGGCCCAAAGAATTTTGGAATTGCAAGCATTGTCTTGTAGAAAACCTTTGTTTTTCAAGAAAAAGGTGGTCTTAAGGCCAGTGCCTTCATTTCTACCCAAGGTGGTGGTGGCTTTTCATATCAATCAGGAAGTTTCGTTACCAGTATTTGAAAAAGATACAAAGGAGAATCAATTCAAGAAGATGCATTTGTTGGATGTTCGTAGGGCGTTAAAGATGTATTTAAATCAAACACAGATGTTCCGTAAAACAGATTGTTCTCTTTGAAGATGCAGAGGGGTCAGGCAGCTTCTAAGGCTTCTATTGCTAGATGGCTCAAGGAAGCTATAGCTTCAGCGTAATTGTTAAAGGGTAGAACAATTCCTGATGGGCTTAAGGCGCATTCAACGAGGGCACAAGCTGCGTCCTGGGCTGAATACAGTTTGGTGCTGCCTGTGGACATCTGTAAAGCAGCTACTTGGTCGTCATTAAATTCCTTTGTTAAACATTATAGATTAGAGAGAGAGGCAGAAAGATTCCTGTTTTGGTTCAGCAGAGGCTGGCCTAGCAGGACCCACCCTTTAAAGGTTTTTACTGCTGTTATAATCCCAGAGATTCTGGGACTGGACTGGAGACGAAGGTGAAATTAGACTTACCTGCTAATTGTTCCTTAAGGCCACTGGAGAACCCCACCCCCTCCATATAGCAGGAAGATTTTGCCATTATGCCCACAGGTGGCATTTCATCATCTCAGAGCAGTCAACATTAACCATAGTGTGAGAAGGGTACAAGCTTCATCTACAAAACATCCTCTCACTCTAGTGGGGGAATATCATTCTCCACTCCCACTCGCTGCTCTCCTGCAGCAAGAGATCACCTCGCTTCTGTCTGTGTGCCATAGAGGTTTCAACATCTCAACAGGGGATGGGGTTATTCCCCTTTCTCAAAACAGAGGGTACAGACCTAAAGTTTCTAGTCAGAAATTCAAAATGGTCTCGCTGGGAACTATTCTACCTTATCTCTCGAGTCAGATCTAGAAACCCCCTCCCAAGTCCTAAAAGTATATACTCATATCCTCATTCATCCAGAACATAGGAAGTATCTATGCTTCATCTTCCAGGGAAATCACTATCAAGAGTTCTTCCCTTCAGACTAGCCTCTGCCCCAAGAGTCTTCACAAAGTGTATGGCAGTTGTAGCTGCATATCTAAGGATTCTTGGAATTAGTCTTTCCTTACTTAGACTGGCTAATAAGGGCAGCCACTTCAAGAGGTTCATCTCACCCTCCATTGTACAGTGCAGGTAGCAGGATCTGGGATTTGATAAATCTTCCAAAATCCTATTAGCACAAAAAATAAGCTATGTCCAGGGGAAATTAGCTACTGATACCCAGCCCGAAGTTCTATGAGTTATGCTAGTAATGAGCCACGGAAGGAGCCTGGTCTGTAGATGTATATATTATATTTATTATGGACAGCAAGGTAGAAAAATATATAAACATAACTAAAGATATATATATTAAACATGAGGTAGCAGTTTGTTGCGACACAATTACAATTAGACAAAGTGATAGTCACTGATTCGCTCTGCACTGAGAAGTTATGGAATAAGTTTCTAGCTAACCATTGCCCATCCAGAGGAGAGACTACCTTAGCTTTGTCTGGCGGCTGGGGTCCAGAGACTCTGGATCAGCACAAGTCCAAAGAGGCAGCTAAGCTAGATAACGCAGGCTACAGCCCTTTCGGAGGCGAGCCGCAGGAGAACACAGAACCAAAGGTATCTGTGAAAGTCTTATCTCCAGGTACAAGCAGGAATGAGTCTTCACATATGGGTACGTCGGTACCGACGGAGTCTGTGCGGGAACGCTTCCCAGCTTCCAAACATAAAGCTTTTGGAAGCATCCCACCACGCCGTCGTGCTGCCTTCCCGCCCTTCCCAACTGTGTCTCCAGTTTTCGTTTTTCTGCTGAGCCGACAGGACATCCTCCTGTCACCGCAGAAAATTCTTTAATTCTTTGGTTTTCTTGTGGTAGCGGCTGTCTCCCCGACTTCAGCGGTATTGCTGGTGTTTCTTTTTTCAGTAATTTTTCCCGTCAGGGAATATTTTTTCCCTCAGTTTTGCCTTAAATTTTTAGGCCTTCTAGGCCTGTCCATGTCCCTCATGGAACCACCAGCTTTTTTTCTCTAAAATGTTTAAGCTGTGGCGGTACAGCTTTATTTTAAACTCCAAAAACTGGTGT
This sequence comes from Ichthyophis bannanicus, assembly GCA_033557465.1. Lineage (NCBI taxonomy): Eukaryota > Metazoa > Chordata > Amphibia > Gymnophiona > Ichthyophiidae > Ichthyophis > Ichthyophis bannanicus. Next base: position 95,274,323 of record CM066037.1, read on the forward strand.
CTAACCTGTTTGGGTCCTGACCATTTTCCTCCGGAGCCTTCGGGCTTACAGTATTGTGAGAAGAGATTTTCAACATCAAGTTTCCCTCGATACCAGGTTCCCTTCCAGTGTCAGGGCACCGACCGTTTCTTCTACACAGAATCAGGTAACCCACAAACAGTCTGTTAAGACTAGCCAACCCTCGAGTGGTAGGTCTCATGCACAGCATGAAGATGGCTCTGGCCTTGCCCTCAAGGGTCCATTGGCTTCAAAACCCCGGCGGGAGTCTTCGGTCTCTAAAGCCTATATGGGGTTTCAGGTTGTTCCTGGGGCTCACCCCTCACAGAACATACCTGAGCCATGCTCGGTGGTGGCATCTGCTTCGAGCGGTACCGATACCCTGGCATCGGCACTGGTGTTGGACGTTGCACTCCTCACCAGGGATCGTCATCTGGCTTTCTCGGTATCTTCGGGACCGGTGGATACGCTCCAGATTGACTTTCCAGTATCAGTATCAATGCCGATACTACCACTGACGTCGGTACCCTCTAGACATGCATCGATAGACTCGCTTCCTTTGATGCCGAGTCTGGAATCGATCTCTAGTCTGGAAGACTGGGTACCGACATGTCTCGGTACCGACACTTACCGGTACCGGATGCTCAGTACTGAGGGTAATTACCAAAGGCGTTCGGTTACCTCGGTACCGATTGAGCTGCCACCGATGACTGCTCCAATGTCGGTGTCGCCTTCGATTCCGACAGCGCTACCGGTATCGGTACTGGTATCCGCAGTAGCATCGGGGCCAGCTCCTTCCATGCTGCTTTCACCAGGGTCGCTCCTTTCTATACCAAGTCTGGAGTCGATACCTGACATGGACGATGCAGTACTGACTGTCGCAGGTCCTGACCTCCAGTACCAGCATCCATCCCTTAAGGACCCTTTTTTGCGCCGTGCAGGATCTTATATTCCTATATACTCGGGTAGATCCTCTGGTGCCCAGGCTAGTTCTTCAGGTCTAGCCTGTCCAGGGAAGGTTCTCTTTGGAGATCCTTCTTTTCAGAATTTCCTCCTGGATATGGCAAGATCTCTTGCCATTCCTATCCATGGCCATGATCCTACACAAGGCTCTGCTTCTACTGAAGCAAAGGAAAACATAATGCTTCCTTTGCATCATTCCTTGCGGGATCTTCTTCTAAGAATGGGGGAAGCACCTTTAAGGGTACCCTCACCTTCTAGAGCAACTGATCTTCTGTATCAGGTGCCCCCCTCTCCAGGGTTTCAAAAGACTTAACTTCCTCATCATTCCATTGTGGTGGAATCAGCAATGAGGAAGGTGAAAAGTAAGAAAAAGCACTCTTACCCACCAGGTCATGAGTCTAGGATACTAGATGCCTTTGGATGTCAAACCTTCCAGACATCCATGCTGTCAGCAAGGATTCTCTCATATATTTTTTTGAGAGTCTATCTCTTCAGGAGGTCACAAAAATTATATCTTTTTTTAACTCCTTTTCTTTCAGAGCCCAAAACTGCAGACTATTCCTTACTATTTAGTCATATTCAAAATATATCTCTTGATTTCTTACTCGTGCTTCCCTAGACTATTTTGAGTCTGTTAGCAGAACTTCTGCTATAGCCCTAGGGGCACAACGTAGAGCCTGGCTCCAAGCTTCAGACTTAGACAAATGGGCACAACAAAGACTGGGTAATGCTCCTTGCACTGGAGAAAATCTCTTCAATAAGGAGTCTTTACATCAGGTTGCTCAGTGGTCCACTGACTTCCCTGTTTCTGAAGGCTATCCTAAGCCTTCTCCTTCCCCAGTAGGTAGGAAATGCCCTGCCAAACCTTCTTTCCCTAGGAGGAGAAGGTTTTACTCTGTTCCCAAGCAGGGGAAGCATCGCCCTGGTCTGAAGAATCCAAACTCTCGCCAGGCTAACCAAACTCAGCAACCATAGGGTTCTGATTAATCGTTTTTTCTGCCTCTTGGAGTTTAGAACCTACAGTTGACCTCTCAGCAGAGGTTTTTCACGGTTTTCATTCTAAAACTTTACACATGGCATCCAGTTCTCCTAGATATACTGAGCTGTCAGGATATTCATGTCTATGGGTCACAGCTTTCTCCTCTTCCTGCTAAGAGGGGTTTAACAACTATCACATGATAGTTTCTCCAGGACCAAGCAGGAAGTCAGTCCTCACTTATGGGTGACGTCGGCGCCGACGGAGCCCTCGCGGAGCAATTTTCCCCAGCTTTCAAAGAAAGCCTTTGGGAATTGCAGCGCGCATGCGCGGTCGTCTTCCCGCCCGAGGGTGCCATCTTAGCCAGGAAAATTGCCTTGCAGACAAACTCAGCAGGGTCCTCCAGCCGCACGAGTGGCGTCTGGATCCCTTGGTAGTTCAGAAGCTCTTCCTCCAGTGGGGCCTCCCCAGGGTGGATCTCTTTGCCAGTCCTCACAACCGGCAGCTTCCTCGCTTCTGCTCTCGTCAGCCACACCCCCTTCGGGTTGCGGCAGACGCCTTTCTGATCTCATGGTCGGGGAGCCTTCTGTACGCTTTCCCTCCCATCCCGCTAGTCTCTCGGACTCTTTTCAAGGTTCTCCGAGACAAAGCCTTCATGATCCTGGTGGCCCCTCGCTGGCCCAGGCAGCCGTGGTTTCCGCTCCTGCTGCAACTGGCGGTGGAGGATCCAATCCCTCTGGGGGTACAACCGGATCTCCTCACTCAGGATCAGGGGTCCCTACTGCAACCCAACCTCAGGTCTCTCAACCTCATGGCCTGGCTGCTGAGAGGGTAGTCCTTGCTCCCCTTCTCCTGCCGGCGGAGGTGGAGGAGGTCGTCTTGGCTTCGCGACGGCCCTCTACCCGCAAATGCTACGCCCTTAAATGGCGTCGCTTTGCAGTCTGGTGTACCCAACAGTCTCAGGATCCCTTCTCCTGCCCGGTTTCGGTGATCTTGCAGTACTTGCTGCACCTCTCTAATCTGGGACTTAAGTCCAACTCCGTCAAAGTTCACCTCAGTGCTCTTTCAGCACATCATGTGCCGGTGGACGGCAGACCTCTCTCAAACGACCCTCTCGTAGCGAGGTTTCTCCGAGGTCTCCTACTTAAACCACCTCTGCGCCCGCCAGCGCCTGACTGGGACCTGAATGTGGTTTTGCAGCGGATCACCTGTCCGCCTTTTGAACCTATGGCTACCTGTTCTCTCCGTTTTCTGTCTTGGAAAACACTGTTCTTGATAGCCCTCACTTCCGCTAGACGCGTAAGTGAATTGCAGGCCCTCGTGTCTGATCCCCCTTACACTAGGTTCTACAAGAATAGGGTAGTCCTACGGACTCACCCAAAATTTCTGCCTAAAGTGGTCTCCCCTTTTCACATCAATCAGGAGGTGGTACTTCCAACCTTCTTTCCCAGACCACACTCCAACCGAGCTGAAACGGTCCTCCATACCCTGGACTGTAGAAGGGCATTGAACTTCTACCTTGACCGTACGCGGGAGCACCGTAAAGCTGCTCAGCTTTTTGTGTCTTTTGACCCCAATAAATTGGGGCTCCCGGTCTCCAAGCGTACTCTGTCCATCTGGGTTGCGGACTGTATCTCTTGGGCTTATGGGGCAGCCGGACTCTCCTTAGAAAGTCGAGTCACAGCTCATTGCGTTCGGGCAAAGGCCACGTCAGTGGCTTACCTCCGCTCTGTTCTGCTGGCAGACATCTGCCGGGCCGCTACTTGGTCTTCGAGCCAGACTTTTGCGGTCCATTACTGTCTTGAGAGGGAGTCCCGTAGGGACAGTGCTTTCGGACAGGCAGTCCTCCGTAATCTCTTTGAGGTCTGAGCAACTCCTACCCTCCATCCCGGATGTGGGCTACCGGTGGGTGATAATTCAGCGAAGATTCTATCCTTCTGTGCTGCTGAGCTAGAGGGAGCTCATTTTTGTGCTTAGGGTCTCCGGTAGCCTTGAGCTTGGGAGTCCCATAAGTGAGGACTGACTTCCTGCTTGGTCCTGGAGAAAGCGTAGTTACTCACCTGTAACAGGTGTTCTCCAGGAGCAGCAGGAATCAGTCCTCACTACCCTCCCTCCTCCCCTTGGAGTTGCAATCGTCTGCTTATGTTCTTTTTGCAAATTTTTTATGCTGTCTTTTTTAGCTATGTCATCCGACTGGCTAAGATGGCACCCTCGGGCGGGAAGACGACCGCGCATGCGCGCTGCAATTCCCAAAGGCTTTCTTTGAAAGCTGGGGAAAATTGCTCCACGAGGGCTCCGTCGGCGCCGACGTCACCCATAAGTGAGGACTGATTCCTGCTGCTCCTGGAGAACACCTGTTACAGGTGAGTAACTACGCTTTTCTGTACCAACATGAATTCTTTCCTTCTACAGACTTACCACATGGTAAGTCACTTTTCAGCTGTTGTTTCTCTACCCTCTTATCCAGTTTTTCCCCTGTAAGAGTGGTACCTTTGCACTGGAGAGCTTCTTCTTCAGCCTTTCTAGTCTTTCCATTCCAGTGTGGAGTTTTTTCTCTCGAGTAAACTCCTTTCTTTTTGCTTGGGCAGCTCATCAGACGGGGACAGATTTCTCACTCTTGTTCTGTCCTTTCTGTTTTACACACAGATTCTCTCTGCTGTCTTATCAGCAGCTGCCCATGCAGGAGCTCTAGTGATTGGACCACTGGTACTTTTCCACAAGTATACACAGTTGTCCTCCACCACTTTCTGTCTCACCTTAGTAGTGATTCCAAGACAGTGCATACATCTTTCTTGGGCAATCCTTATCACTACAGGCTTATCACACTATCTTCTATTCTCACCATCTCCAATTCCTTTGGGTTTGGCAGCATAGTTGACGTGGCTGCTGGCTTTTCCTACAGCCAGTTCTATCTCTCAATTCTCCTGCATAATGCTCACTGCAATCTTACAGAGAAGCTTTCCACTATGGGCCCTTGTAGTCAGAGAAAAAAACCCATGCGCTCTAGCAAGGGCCTATAGTGGAAAGCTGCTCTGTAAAATTGCATTGAACAAACCGAAATTACATTGAACAGGGCATTATAACTTTGAGAACTATTTTACAGGGAACATAGGCTATGGAGGGTTAAGTGGCTTGCCCAAGACCACAAGGAGCACCTGTGGGACTAGAAACCCCAGTCCTTCCGGCCCAAGGTTGCTGTCCTCTAGTGGGATTTGAACCCCTGACCTTCCAGCCTGAAGTACCTTGCCCCAACCACTAGGCCACTCCTCCACTCATATCGGACTCATCCGGATGTGAAACATTTTTTGCGAGCGGTGTCGCTGCTGAGGCCACCATACAGAGCACGGTGCTGACGTGGGATCTCAATTTTGGTGTTGGAGGTGCTGGTGCGAGATCCGTTTGAACATGTCGGCAGCTACCTTGAAGGATATTACTCGGTCATCTTGGTGGCTATTTGTTCGGCTAGAAGGATTTCGGAGTTGCAGGCTTTGTAGAGAGCCTTTTTTGTCCTTCCAGAGACAGAAGGTAGTTTTGAGAACGGTGCACTCCTTCTTGCCTAAGGTAGTTTCGGCGTTCCACTTAAATCAGGTAGTGGCGTTGCCAAGCTTTTGACTTCAAGAGGGAGCATGATGCTAGAGGTCAGGTTCATTGGCTCCATCGTTTGGACGTGGGGTGTGTTGCGAAAGTATTTGCAGAAGACGGCACCCTTTCGTAAGTCCGACAGATTGTTCGTCTTGTTTGATGGGCCAAGATGAGGGGAGGCGTCGTCGAAAGCATCTATTGCTAGATGATTGAAGGGAAACTATTGCGTCGGCATATATTTTGAAAGGAAAGCTGGTGCCAGTGGGGCTCAGGGCTCATTCGAGGGCGCAAGCAGCTTCTTGGGCTGAGTTCAGCTTGGTGCCGGCGATGGAGATTTGTAAGGTGGTGATGTGGTTTTTGCTTCATTCTTTTGTGAAACATTACTGGTTAGATGTTCAAGCAGAACAGGATTCTTGTTTTGGCTCAGCGGTGCTTCAGGCTGGTCTGGCAGGTCCCTCCTTGTAATTGTATTGTTTTACTGCTCTTACATCCCCTAGATGTTAGGACTAGACTGGAGGAATGAAAAGGAAGAGTAAATTAGACTTACCTGCTAATTGTTCCTTAAGGAACTTCAGTCTAGTCCTGTATCCCTCCCTGGTATAGCTCTTGGGCGATGGCTTGAAGCAGAAGATAATAGCCTACATGTGCGCCGAGCAGGGGAGGATTCTTGAAGAGAAGTGAGTAGTTGGTGTAGTGAGTCGGTATAACTCACCTGGAGTTCCTCAAAATGGGAGGTTGGCCTCAGCAGAACTTAGGAGAATTCCTATTGCAGGATGACTTATGGTAAAGTGTTTCTCAGGAAGTTTAAAAAATTGCTTAGTCTGTAGTGTTCGTTACTGTTGTATTTATTTAACTACTTAGCTATTGCTCTCATGAGTCTGCTTTGTCAATAGGTTTATTGGAGCGTGGAGAAGGTTCCTAGCCTATTTATAGTGGAGTCACCAAAAGTGACGTGCTCAGTCTGCAATGCTGCCGGTGGAGGTGCTCAACCCTAGATGTCAGGACTAGACTGGAGCTTCTTAAGGAACAACAATTAGCAGGAAAGTCTAATTCTCTTCTTGCATGTAGACAACAAATTGGACAAATGATAGTCTTCTGTATGTTCGGGTATGATCACTTGGCAAGCATTTGTGTGAAGGTTGGGTCTGAGATTGTAAGCACAGCAAAAGTCCTTTGTAGCAGGAAACCATCTTGTTTGATCAGCTTTGGTTCAGGCTTCAGCTGCTAAGCAGGCCGGAGATCTGCATGCGCAGAATTGCAGGGGTACCAGCCCTACAGTTCCCACTCAAAAGCTAGAATTCATAGGAGCTCTTCTAGACACACTATGCCAAGGGCATTCCTACCCCAGGACAGTTGTCCTCAACTAGTGCAGCTAGCATCTCAAGTGAGACTAATCTCTCGGCCAGGGAGATGCTGCAACTTCTAGGCCATATGACCTCTAACAATACATGTAGTTCGCACATGCAGACAGCTCAGTGGACTCTTGCCTCCCAGTGGAAGCAGATCTCTGGAGCCCTCGGATCAGATCCAAGTCAGACATTCTCATTGCCCTTCTGTGGTGGTGTAACCAAGCAAATCTCCTCATAGGGTCACCTTTTCAGATGCCTCCACATCAATGCATCCTGACAACAGATGCCTCCAAACTGGGCTGGGGGGGCCCACTTGGATACTCTCTCCACTCAGGGCCTCTGGATGGGGCAGGAGTTGCAGCTCCAGATAAATTTACAGAAACTTTGTGCTGTCTTCAATGTCCTCGGTGTTCAACTACAAGGCCAGACGGACAATCCAGGTAGCTATGTTCTGTGAACAAGCAGGGAGGAACGGGCTCTTTTGCCCTCTGCAAGGAGGCTCTCCATTTATAGTCCTTTGCCTTTGCTCATTGAATATACCTCCAAGCAGTGTATCTGCCAGGACAGCAAAATGTCTTAGACAAGTTGAATCGGATCCTCCTCCTGCATGAATATCTCCTGATGGAGGGACCAATCTCCTACATCTTACAGACCTGGGGAACTCTGGAGATTGGCATTTTTCAGAGTGGCAAAAAGGTCTGTCTTGTTTGCACCAGAATCCTGATGTCCAGCCTCCAGCAAGTGGATGCTTTCCACCTTTACGGGGGTCAGGATTTTCTGTATGCCTTTCCTTCCATACCCCTGGTTCCCAAAATGTTTGTCAAGCTTCAAGCAGACAGTGACCACATGATCCTCATAGCCCCACATCAGCCGTGGTTTCTTCTTCTACATCATCTGTCTCAGACTCACTCCCTGAGTCTTGGGTCAGCTCCTGATCTCCTCTCATGGGACAGGGACACTACTCCATCCCAATCTGCAGTGTCTCAATCTCATGGCTTGACTGCTGAAAGTGTAGTGTTGCAAGATCTTAACCTTCCTCAGGAAGTAAAGTAGGTCCTGCTAGCCTCCAGGAATCCATCCACCAAATGTTCCTGACTTCAATTGGCGCAGGTTCTCCACTTGGTGTTCCCAGAAGGATCTTAATTCCTTCTCAGCTCTTGTGGAAGCTCTTCTTTAGTATCTCCATCTTTCATCCTCTGGTCTCAAGACACTGAGGGGTCACCTCAGTGCAATTGCTGCTCCTCACCATCCCTTGAATGAGCAGCCTATCTCCTCACAATTGCTTGATGCATTTCATGAGGGCTTTTGTTGACCAAGCCTCCCATCAGGCCACTACCGGTGGCATGGGATCTTAATGTTAGGACAGCTCCTTAAGCTGCCTTTTGAACCTTTAGCCACAACCTTGCTAAAGTTTCACTTGGAAGGTCATCTTCCCTTGTTGCACTAACTTCAGCTAGATGCATCAGTGAGCTTCAGGTGTTGGTAGCAGACTTGTCTTATACCTGGTTCCACCATAAGGTGGTCCTTGGGACTCTCCCCCATTTCATGCCCAAAGTGGTATCTCCTTTCCATTTGAATCTATCTACCTTCCTGTTTTTTCCCTAGACCATTCTTCTAGGGTAGAGGCAACCCTCCATACTCTTGACTGCAAATGGGCCTTTGCATTCTATCTTCAAAGGACAGCAGAGCACTGTAAGGGTCTGTTATTCATCTCCTTTGATCCCAGTCACTTGGGGTTGCCAGTAGCCAAACATTCTTTCTAAACGGATAGATTACATTTCATTTGCTTATGATAAAGCAGGACTATCCCTTGAGTCATGCCATTGCCCATAATGTTCATGCCATGGCTGCCTCGACAGCAAACCTACGTTCTGTCGCCATTGACAATCTGCAAAGCAGCCACCTTGTCTTTAGTACATACCTTTGCTGTTCATTACTGTCTTACAAGGACTCTTGTCGGGATGCCATGTTTGGTCAGGCTGTACTCCAGCGCCCCTTTCAGACTTAAGGCAACTCTTACCCTCCGTCCTGAAACCTTTTGATGCCAGACATCCATGAAAGATCCATTCCCTCTTAAGGCCTGCTCTGAGGCAAATCTACCAATTCTAGAGGCATTTCTCAGGGATCTAGAACTTGGGGCGTCCCATATGTAAAGACTACATTCCTGCTTGTTCCTGGAGATAGTGTAGTTATCTGACCTATTTTTTTTTTGTTGGTTACAAGTCACCTGTTATAGGTGAAAATCTTGGAGTAGCCATTGACCATCAACTCACCTTCCAACCTCAAAACCACCAGATAGCATGTCACAAGTTGAACTCTACACAAACCATTCCTGACAATGACTTCAGAACAGTATGCCAAGCCATAGTAACTCCCATAATAGATTTATTGCAGTGTAATCTATCATGATCTACCTAAGAAAACAATACTCCCTTTGCAAATGGTACAAAATCACCACTGCACAAATCACTGGAATAGCAAAATAGTTATATAACCAACTCTCCAACTACACTAGCTTCCCGTCACTGTCAGTACTAAATACAAGAACACAAGTCTCCAGCGACTCTTCAACCACTGATCAGGAAAGCACATCCATCCAGAACAAGAAGAGGTGATGACCCCCAATATCCTTGAAACTTGGTGGAGTTGCCAAACAGCAATGCAATCTACATGCACTAGAGCCTTCTGAATGCTCCCCAGTTGTGGAATGACCTATCTGCTTCAATATACAGTCAAACCTCGGTTTTCATGATTAATCCGTTCAAAAAAGTCTGACTAAAACCGAAACGGACTAAAACCGAAGCAAGATTTCCCATAAGAAATGTAAATTCAATTAATCCGTTCCAGACACCCAAAAATATTGACAAAAAATACATTTTATAGAGAATAACTATATTTTTACATACAGAAAACAATGAGAAATACATATACATGACTAATGCACTGGATATATGCGCATGTAACATCACTTTGACCTTTATTGAAGACTTTTGTTGGCATATGGGACGCACTCCAGCCAGCTCCAGCTGCTCTCCCCTCCGGGGATCGAGCAATCACCACCAGCAGCGGAGGTGGGAACAGCCATCTTGGCCGGCTGCCCAATTGGGGCTCCAGCCTGCCTTGTAAAAGAGAAGCGCCAATAAATATGGAAGACAGTCAATCAGCAAGAAAATCAAAATAAAGAAAATCCCACTTCTGGCCACAAGATGGTGCTCCATTTCAACTGTACGAAAACCGAGACAACGTACGAAAACCGGAACAAAATCTTGATGAAAAAAGTCAACGAAAACCGAATCGTACGAAAACCAGGGCATACGAAAACCGAGGTTTGACTGTATGCAGTTAAAGATCTACTGAACTTCTGGAAAGCCTTAGACTTATCTCTTCCTTGAATACTACAGCCCCAGCTAAAAGAAAATGCCACGTAGCAATAATACAATTGTATATAATAGACAACCGAAATGTTTTAGTACCACATCAATCCGTAACAATATAGCTAGCATTTGTTAAAACTGAGGAAGGGTTAAGGATACATTTAATTCCCTGTTCTATGTAAAAGCTTGTTGCTGTATCTGTTCCATGTAAACTGCTTTGAATTAAGGCAGTATATAAAACTTGTTAAATCTCTGGGAACAGCAGTAATTTAATCTTCACAACCCACCCTCCTCCCCTAGGAGTTGTAGGGTTTCTGTATATTCTCTCCTTTTTATCTCTGCTACAAACTCAACTGTGGAGAGTCACAAAGGTGGGAAGGCAGCAGCACAAGCGCAGTGGGATGCTCCCAAAAGCTTTTCTATTGAACGATGAGGAGCATTCCTGCACAGGCTTAGTCAGTACTGACGTCACCCATATGTGAAGACTAAATTCCTGCTATTCCCAGAGATTTCCCAGAGATCACCTGTTATAGGTGAGTAACTTCGCTTTATGACACTACCTCTCGGCTACTAATTCCTTTTGCAAGACTGATTGCTTTTGTCCTTTTTTGTGGGGCTCCACAACAGCCTGGCAGCCTCTAAGGCCACCATTGCCCACTGGCTCCACCAGACTATTGAATCCACCTGCATGGTAAGTCTGTGCCCCAGGGGCTCTGGGTGCACTCTACTAATTCTCAAGTGGCTTCATGGGCAGAATGCTCAAGTCACCCACCCCCCTAGACATTTGTTGGGCAGCCACCTGATCCTCAGAGGTGGTTGTCCACCTTTGCTCGGCACTATCTCCAAGCTCACTGTGGCACACTTTGGGGCCAGTGTCGTGTCTCTTCCTGCCCAAAGGTGCAGTAGCTTGGGTACTTGCAGGATGTATTGGAAGGAAGAATTTTCACTTACCATTAACTTCCTTTCCTGGAATCCTGCTAGACCAGTCCAGCTCACAGATGCCTTTCGGACAGCCTTCTGAACACAGCCAAGGACCACAGTCCTACAGTGTCTATTGCACACCTTGCTTAGGGGTCTTGTATATAGTTCATTCTTCACGTAGTTTCTCATGTGATGTTCTCATGTACCAATCAAATTGCTTTGCCAGAGTATACTGCAGGCGACCCCTGGGGGTACAGCCAGTCAGCTGGCAGGGGGGGTTAACCCACTTGTCTGGGCTAGTCTAGCGGGATTCCAGGAAAGGAAATTAATGGTAAGTGACATTTCTCAGTCTTGCAGCTTTCAAGTCGGGCCTTTGTAGAGCAGCTGTCTCTCCCTCCTGCCCAGATGAGTTGTAGCTTTGACACGTTCCACTTGTCTGACTTGATCTAGCAGGCAGTAAAGGGGTGAAACTTTTTTTCTTTTTGAAATCTGCTATACAAGTCTGGTCTGCCTTTTTGCCTTAACTGTGTATAGTTTGAAACTTTGAGCATTATTCTTTGGCATTCCCTCTGGGATGTTCTTCTAGGGGGGGTGATGGCTTTTTGCATTTTTACTTTGGTTTAATGTTTAGTTTATTTACTTCATTTACTGCCTGTAGAAGCTAGACGGTTAAGTTGCATACAGTACCTGAATGTATTTCCCTGTCCCCAAAGGGCTCACAATCCTAAGGTTTGTCATTTTAATACTAAAGGGTGCCCCAGCTGCACCAATCCTTATGCCAGTCTGTTATAATAGAATCTTCTAGACTTTATTCTCTCCATCTGCTGGTAGGGAGGCATAACCCACTTCAGATAATCCAGCTAGACCAGTCCAAACAGGTGGGTTAAGTCCCTCTGCCACTTGCCTGGCCTAACAGGATTTTAGGGAGAAATGTAAAATTTCACCTTCAATTATGTTTTTCTAAGAGTTGACTGGTGTTTGTGCCTTAAATCCACATGTCATAGCTTTATACCATTTGATATTTTGGCACAGAGCAGATCTGCTTAAACAGATTCAGTGTTAGGACTAATGTTAGACAAAGGCTTGAGTAGATCTGTTATCTCAATTACTAAACCATCTTAAGTTGGAATTTTATTTACAATTTCTTCTATACTGCACTATTCAGCATCAGCGCGGTTTACATGGAACATAACAGACAGGGTACATAGGTCTGAGTTTACAATTAACAGGAGAAACAACTTGGATAACAAAAGGTAACTATTTACACAATGAAGTCACATAAGACATAGCAAGAGATTTAATGGTCAAGGAATTAAGAGTGAATCCTTGTTTTCTCTTAAATGTTTCACTGAAATGTGTGTGTTTTTTCTTTCAGTTTTGCCATAACAACAAAAAAGCACAGAGGTACCTACTTCATGGTTTTGAATGTGTAGTAGCTATGCATCAGTCCCAACTCCTTTCTAAAGTGCCACATATTCTGAAGGAGATGTATGATGCAGACCTTCTGGAAGAGGATGTTGTCATTGGCTGGGCAGAAAAGGTTAGTATTTAATAGTGAAATATTGACAGTGTCCTGGTATCGGTGGACTTAAGATTCCTTTATGCAGTTAAACAATACTTGGTAAAAGAAATTGTGCACTTCATTAGGCCTACACATGAGCAAGTGGCAGTAACTAGCCTTTGGCACTTTCAAGAGTTTATTCCTTTGTGTGTGTTTGGTTTTTTAAAGTTCCTTATTGTCCATGCTGGTCAAGCTAATGTGAAATTTTCAGCTTATCAGTATGTCTCCAGCAGATAGAGCAGACTTCACCATGCACAGTGCTCTAAAATCTGTTTCCTTATCCCTCCAGTCCAGTCCTGCACTTCAGGATAGTGCACCTCTTCCAGCAGCTTGGGAGACTGAGCATGTCACAACTTTGACATCAGGATGCTTAGCCTGTAAGCTCAGCCTCCTAGCAGCTGGAGTAGGTGTCTGTCTGAGTGGGGACTCACTGAAGGAACAACTAGGGAGTTTTTGTAGTCTAGTTTTTTTGGGGGGGGGGGTTCCCTTTAAATTTGCCTTCTTAGGACTTGGCTGCTCTTGCCGGTAAAGTTGGGGGGAGGGGGAGGAAAACTAACAGCAAGGAAGCAGCGTGATTAGACCAAATTGAAGGGGCCGAGGAGGTGCCAGCTGGTCATTCAGGGTCTGTCTCCACTCCTGAATCCCTCCTGTGTGGGTCAGGAGTGTTGAGTACAGCAGGAGTGTTGGTGAGCAGCAGTGGTAGGTTCTCGGCACAGGGGTTCGTCATCAGGGGATTAGAACTTGCAGTTTGTCAAAAAAGCTGTATTGCAGGCACCTTTGTTTTTGGCTAAATGCCAAAAACAAAGAACTCAGAGCCACATGTCAGTGCAGGAGAAGGGGAGCTCTGTTTGCTGCCATTTTATTTGCGTGGGAAGCAGTGGCGTGGCAGCATGGCTTCATTTTGTAAAATTTCTTTCTGAACAGAGGTTTCTATAAGCAATTTGGTTCTGGGGTGCCTGGGTTTTTCTTGCCTGAGGTGGCAGGACAGGTTTAGTGGTGGTCATTTTCAGCCGTTTTTTCTTGGAAAAGAGTTGCTAGTGCATGAGAGCATGCCTTCCAAGCCACAATGTGGAGCTTGTGGGCTGCACAGGAGCTCGCTGTCTGCAGAGAGGGGGGGGGGGGGGGGGGGGGGGGGGTCTGGGGGGGGGGGGGGGGGGGGGGGAGTGGAGGAGGGGGGGGGGGGGGGTCTGCAAGGGGTGTGCAGCAGAAACTCACTCCGCAGAACAAAGCATTCTGGAGGACGCTGCTTTGGTGTCTGTGCCAATGGAGCAGGGGCCTGGGCGGCTTCTCAAGCAGAGGCTGGTCTTATATGGCCTTCCCTGGAGGTGCAGCCTGGATCTTCCTCTTTGCAAATGGCTATGACATCCTTTCAAGGTGGCTTTTCCCCCGAGTTCATTTTATTGCTGCATAAGGCCCTTTGTCTGTGACGGCAGGAATCAGTCCTCAAACCTTCCCTCCTCCCCTTGGAGTTGCTTCTTTATCCTGTTTTTTGCCATCCTAGCTTTGACTCAGCAAGATGGCACCCTTGGGGAGGAAGGGGACCACACATGCATGGTGGCATCTCCCAATGGCTTTCTTTGAAAGCTGGGGGATGCTTCTGTAAGGGCTCAGTTGGTGCTGATATCACCCATATGTGAGGACTGATGCCTGCTACAGATGAGTAGCTATGTTTTGTCACAAACTGCACTTGTCGGCCCTCCAGTCTCCCAGACAATTGGGTTTAAGCACCTCCTCTCGCAGCTTTGGAGACTGAGCACGTCACAACTTTCTGTGGCTCCAGCATAAATACACAAGGGACCGCCTTCCCTTTCCAGTAGTCTGTCTCCATTGCAGCTGGAGGAGGTGTGAGCCTAGGCGGGCTCACTGGAGCAATACCTTTAGCTTTGCAAAGTAGATAACTTGAAACGAAAAGGATAGATAAGTAAAGGAACTTTGATAGTAGTTTTCTTTCTGCCTGGCTGGTCTGGTATATCTTACCTTATAGTGCTGGAAGCTGGCCCGGCGTTTGGCAGGCTCCTCAGGTAGACAGACCCTCTCTCCCCCCTCCCGGGCATTGGACTAGGCTCCAGGTGAATGTGGGAGTGTGTGTTGGGGCCTCCGGCTCCCGAACCTGAGGATTGGGTGAGGAGCTGTTGAGGGGCGTGCTGCGCGAGCGGGTCGTCTTTGGCTCCGTGTGCCTGGGGCGGCAGTGGGTCAGTCAGGTTTGAGAGGCGCAGAACAGAGGAGCGGGCTCCCGCTGGGGACAGCCCTGTCAGAGGGAAGCCGGGCAGGGAGCTGGGCAGAAGAGCCGCTAGCGTCAGTGGGGTACAAGGCCGCTGACAGGCATGGCTCAGGCCACGTGTCGGCGCTGAGAGGAGCGTGGCTAAACAGCAGGGCTGCCGGTTGGCTTTCGGCAGGCCCTCTGCACGTGCGCAGAGCACAGGAAGCAGTGCCGGCCTGTGGTCTAGGCCGCGTAGGCAGTAGTTCGGGGTCCGTATTAGGTAAAAAAATAAATAAATAAGAGGAGCAAGGATCGCTCAGTAGCAGGGAGGTTCCTGCTGTGTCTGCACAGTTTGGGAGTCTCTTGTGTTTTCTTCGGCGCTTGTCTGCCAGCGGGGGAAAAGCCTGCAGCGCGTTGTTGCTGGACTATGCCGGCCAAGCCTCAGTGCATGTTGTGTGGAGTGAGGAGAGGCTCGGTCTCGGCCACTAGTGTGTGCCGCAAGTGTTTACAGGAGAAGGTTGCAGGGGAAGGAGAGATGGAGTCTCCTCTGGCGCCCGGAGAGGTTTTGGGGTCTCCGGGGTCCCCTTCCTCGGTCAGGCAGGCATCTGAGCCCATGCTCAGGACCTTCTGGGGCAGCGGAGGCGGCCAGCTCGCAGCCAGTGATAGCAGGGGGGCTGGCAGCTATTTTTTCCAAGGATTTTATTGCCCTTCTCAACCAAGCTCTGGGGAAGCAGTCCGGGGGAGAGGTTGAGGACACGGTGCGCAAGCGCGCGGGCAGCCTCGTGGAGGGAGCTGAGGCCATTTCGCATAAGAGGCCGAAAGTAGCAGACAAGGTGGATCCTGCAGAGGGTTCGGATCTCCTCTTGGAGAACGTGGAGGATTCGGATGTGGATTTGGACCTGGAAGAAGACAAAATTGCGGATGCCAAGGATCAGGTGCGGGTCTTTCGGCAGGAGGAGCTGCCAGCGCTAGTATCGGAGGCACTGAAGGCTCTCAATATGCCGGTGGCAGAGCAGTCGGCGGATCCGTCCTTGGACCCGCTGTTGCAGGCAGTACGGAAGTCTGAGGGCCTTCCCGATAGAGTTTTTTTTAAGGAGATGATTCAGGAGGAATGGGACACTCCTGAAGCCGGCCTGAAGGGGGCGAGTAATGTCGCAGCTCTATCCCCTACAGGAGCTGGATAAAGATCTCTTTAAATCCCCGAGGGTGGGTGCAACGGTCTCGGCGGTCACTAAGAAGACCACGATACCGGTGGAAGGCAGTTCAGCCCTGAAGGATGCTCAGGATAGGCGTCTCGATACCTTGTTGAAGCAGGTTTTTGACGTCAATGCCCTGGCCTTGCAGGCCTCTATTTGTGGGGCGTGGGTGGCTAGGGCATGCTTGCGCTGGTCCCAGAAGTTGAAAGGGGGCCTGGAGGCAGAGGCGAATGAGGAAGCGGCCCGATTGGAGTCAGGGACAGTGTACCTCACCGATTCTCAGTATGATCTCATTCGAGGCCTCTCTACGAGTATGGCATCAGTAGTGGCAGCGCGTAGATATCTGTGGCTGCGCAACTGGGCAGCAGATGGGGCATACAAGGCTAGGCTAGCAAAACTTCCCTTTCTGGGTAAACTCCTCTTTGGGGAGGACTTGGATAAGCTGGTTGAGGACCTGGGTGAGTCTAAGGGGGGACGGTTACCTGAAGATGAACAGAAGCAGAGCCGTCCTCGGGGGCCCTTCTCGAAGTCAGCAGAGGGAATTTCGGAGGTTTTGGCAGACCAGGTTTGGTCAGTTCCAGAGGGGATGTTTCCAGTATCGCTCCCAGGGGTTTCGCGGTTTCAGGGGAGCTGGGAGAGGGTTTGGAGTCTCTCCTTCCCTGAATCTCAAGAAATCCCAATGACGCCAGGGGGACCCAGGCAGGGGTAGTACCTGTGGGAGGGAGGCTGTGGGATTTTTTCCCAGCCTGGGCTTGAATCACGACAGATCTCTGGGTGTTGGAAGTTATTCGGCAGGGCCTGGTACAGGAGGCCTTTGTTATCTCCCCGTGCCGGACGAGGGCAAAACTAGAAGCCGTACAGGGGACAGTAGAAAACTTGTTGGCCCTCAAGGTGGTGGCGCCCGTCCCAGAAGAGCAATGCGGTTCCGGTCAATACTCCATATATTTCGTGGTTCCCAAAAAAGAAGGGTCCTGGAGGCCCATTCTGGACCTCAAGGGGGTCAACCGTTGCCTAAGGATTTCGCATTTTCAGATGGAAACGCTAAGGTCGGTTATCATAGCGGTACAGCAAGGAGAGTTTCTCACTTCGCTGGATCTCTCGGAGGCGTATCTGCATATCCCAATTCGAGCAGAGCATCAGAAGTACCTATGGTTTGCCATTCCCTTGGGGCATTTTCAGTTCCAGGCATTACCCTTCGGCTTGGCGATGGTGCCACGCACCTTTACAAAGGTGATGGTGATGGTGGCAGCGGCGTTGCGAAGGGAAGGGATCTTGGTACATCCTTATCTGGACAACTGGCTGATTCGGGCGAAGTCAAGAGTCGAAAGTGTGGCAGCAACCCGCCAGGTGGTCCAGTTCCTGGAGAGCCTGGGCTGGGTGGTGAATATAGTGAAGAGCAAGTTAGAGCCTTCTCAGAGGTTGGAGTACTTGGGAGCAAGTTTCGACACAATGACCGGCAGAGTCTTTCTTCCACCCGCTCGTGCTTTGCGGCTGGCAGCTGGTTTGGGCGTTTCTGGCAGCGCGGGCCCCATCGGTGTGGCACTACCTGCAGCTCTTGGGCACGATGGCAGCGATGCTGGAGGTGGTCCCATGGGCAAGAGCGCTCATGCAGCCTTTGCAGAGAGCACTTCTCCAGAGGTGGTCGCATCAGTCAGATCGGCTGTCTCAGACTGGTTTGCCCGGTGGACACAAAGTGGGCCCTAGAGTGGTGGCTGATTCCAGAGCATCTGGAGAAGGGGGCATGCCTTTGGAGTCACCAGAGTGGCGGCCCCTGACAACGGATGCCAGCCTGTTCGGCTGGGGAGTGCATTTCGACGGGCAGTTTGCCCAGGGACAGTGGTCTGACCTGGAGAGGACATGGTCAATGAACAGGCTCAAGCTGCGGGCGGTGACGCTGGTGTTAAGGGCATTCCAGAATCGGGTACAAGGGAGAGCGATTCAGGTGCTGTCCAATGCCACAGCAGTGGCGTACATCAATCGGCAAGGAGGCACAGCCAGTGTGGCTCTCGAAGAAGAGGCGGAGATGCTCCTCGGGTGGGCAGAGGAGCATCTGGAAGCATTATCGGCAGCGCATGTGGCCGGGATCGACAACGTGGCAGCCGATTTTTGAGCAGTCAAGGTGGATCCTGGAGAGTGGGTTCTACACCAGGAAGTCTCCGATCTGTTAGTACAGCGTTGGGGGCCTCCGGTGATGGACCTGATGGTGACGTTCCACTCAGCAAAGGCCAGAAGGTTTTTCAGCAGGGAAAGGATGTCCAAGGGCCTGGACGTGCTGATTCAGAGGTGGCCGGAACATCAGCTCCTCTGTTTCTGCCATGGGTGCTAATCAGTCGAGTGCAACACAAGAGGCACACCAAGTTGGTGGTTCTCATTGCCCCAGATTGGCTGAGAAGACCATGGTATACAGACCTGGTCCGCCTTCTCGTGGAGGCTTCCGGTCAGGGACGGTCTCATGCGGCAGGGTCCTCTACTGATGCCTCAGATGGATCGATTCTCGCTTACAGCCTGGCTCTTGAGAGGGCTCGGTTGACAGCCAAGGGGTACTCAGCAGCAGTGCTGTCGACTTTATTGAAGTCTAGACGTCGGTCAACATCGATAGCCTACATCAGGGTATGGTGCATTTTTGAGGCCTGGTGCGTGGAGCGACAGGTGCTACCGTTAAGGGCTAAGGTTTCTCAAGTTTTGGCATTCTTGCAGGGCGGCTTCAATAAGGGGCTAGCGGCAGCATCTCTTCGGGTACAGTTGGTGGTGCTTTCCTGTTACCGCAGAAAGGTCCGTTAAATGGTGCTGGGGAATCATCCAGATGTCAGGAGGTTTTTGAGGGCCACCATGCTTTTACGGCCGCCCTTTCGGAGTCAGGGCCCGGCGTTGGATCTTAACGTAGTGCTGGATGCTTTAATCAGAGCGCCTTTCGAGCCTTTGGCTAGGGCTATTTTGAAGGATCTTACGCTTAAGGTGGTAGTCTTGGTGGCCATCTCTTCTGCAAGACACATTTCGGAGTTGCAGGCTCTGTCCTGTAAGGAGCCTTTTTTGTCCTTCTACGATAGTAAGGTGGTTTTGCATACAGTACCGTCCTTTTTGCCGAAGGTCGTGTCCATGTTTCATGTGAATCAGGTGGTTTCCTTGCCAGCCTTCGAGAGGGGAGGCAAGGATGCAGGCAAGAGGCGGCTTCATAGGCTGGACGTCAGTCGGGCTCTAAGGCGGTATGTCAGCAGGATGGCCTCTTTGAGAAAGTCTGATCGCCTGTTTGTCTTGTTCGGGGGACCATGGTGAGATGAAGCGGCTTCTAAGGCCTCTTTTGCAAGGTGGATTAAGGGAACGATTGAGTCAGCGTATATTTTGAAGGGCAGGGCGGTGCCAAGGGGTCAGAGCGCATTCCATGAGGTCGCAGGCGGCTTCGTGGGCAGAGTGTGGTTTGGTGCCGGCCGTAGACATTTGTCAGGCGGCTACTTGGTCGTCTGTCTTTTGTTAGGCATTACAGGATTGATGTACAAGTGGAAGGGGATGCGAGGTTTGGATCGGCGGTTCTTCAGGCTGGTCTGGGGCATCCCTCCCATTGAATTGGATTACTGCTCTGGTACATGCCCAATTGTCTGGGACTAGACTGGAGGGCCGACAAGGAAGGTGAATTAGACTTACCTGCTAATTATGATTCCTTTAGGGACTCCAGTCTAGTCCCATATCCCTCCCGAGTTTCAGTTGATAGACGGTAGCCTGAAGAAACACATTGGTGGATGCTCAGTGTGGCTGAGGGTCAGTGGTCTATGGTGGGGGAGCGGTGTTGGGCTCGTCTGCTCTGCATATCTGCAAGAGGATGTCCTATATCAGTCTGGTCATCGGCCGGGTGCTTAAGGTTTGTTGCCAGTTTATATGCCTTTCTTACAATTTCTTAGCCTTTCTTAAAGAGGAGAAATTTTCTTAAATTTCTTCAATTTCTTAATTTGCTAGTTTCTGTTTGAGTTTATTCTTGCTTATTGCTCTGAGTCTGCTTTGTCAATAGGTTACTGGAAAGGGAAGGCAGTCCCTGGTGTATTTATGCTGGAGCCTCAAAGTTGTGACGTGCTCAGTCTCCAAAGCTGCGGGAGGTGGTGCTTAAACCCAATTGTCTGGGACTAGACTGGAGTCCCTAAAGGAATCATTAGCAGGTAAGTCTAATTCACCTTCTGCCACATAGGGCTATAGCTTGCATGGCTTATGGAGCCCCTTGGTGCTTGCCGAGAGAGCGATAATCTCTATCCTCAAGTAGGCTATTCCTTTACAGCATACTAGTTAATCTCCAGGAACAAGCAGGAATGTAGTCATCACATATGGGTATCGTCGGTACTGACGGAACCTGTGTGGGAATGCTCCCCAGTGTCCAATTAAAGTTTTTGGGAGCATCCCACAGCACCTGCGTGCTGCCTTCCTGCCTTATTCCCAACTGCCTCTCTCCAGTTCTTTGTTTTCCACGGAGCCAGCAGGTCGTGTTCCTGTCACTGCAGAAAATCTTCCTTTTTTGTGGTCGCATCTGCCTTCCTCAATGCTTTACCGGTACCGCTGGGTTTTTCTCTTAGTACTTTTCCCATTTTTTCCAGGTGCACGTGCCATTTTGGGCCTTAGGCCCAAAATTTTTTTCCAAGATGGAAAAATCCTGTTCGGGTTTTAAAAAGTGCACCAAGTGTGGCAGTACCATCTCCGTCACCGACAGCCATGAGTGGTGTCTGAAATGTTTAGGTCCTGACCATTCCATTTCGGAATGTATGGCCTGTGCCATGATGTCCAAGAGGTCGACAGAACCGAGCTGCCAAGCTCAGTACCCTGTTTCCCTCTGATGCAGCTTCGGTGGCATCAACTTCTTCCAGGGCTTCATCTTCCTCCCGTAGATCTCAAGTAACTAAACATAAGTCTAGCCGGTCCTCAAAGGGTAGATCTCCTAAGCATCGAGATGCCTCTGGCATTGCCCTTGAGGATTCTGCACCGGCAAAATTGCCCTGGCAGGAGGCTTCGGCTTCCAAAGCATTATCGGGGCTCCAGGATGTTCTCAAGGCCTCAACCTCCACAGAACTACTGGTGCCATGCTCTGGGGTACCGACGGTCTTCTCCGGTACTGACGTCCAGGCAGCGTCAATAGACCAGAGGGTCCTGGCTATTGAATGCAGTCTGGCAGCTCTCCTTGCGGCATTGACACCCTCAGAACTGCATCAGACAGTTCAACCGGTACCGACTCCGGCACCGTTACCGATAGTATCGACATCAGTGTCAGCATTGCCGGCACCCAGTCATGCGATGCCTTCCAGTACCGTTACACCAGTACCAGTTCCCCTCGGTATCGACTTTGGTCGGTACGGGTACCAAGCTCTTCAAGAGCATCCAGACGGAAGGTACTTTGAGTCCTCAGAGGAATCTGAGGATTCTGACAGCTCTGTCGATGTGGGAATACTTCTCCCGGAGGAGCCTTCCTCCCCTAAATGCAGGATGTCTCCTCCAGAGGACATTTCCTTTCAGGATTTCATCAGGGAGGTGGCTCGGTCAGTCCATTACTGTGGCCCCTGAAACAGAGCCCAGAGCAAAGGAGTTGGAAATTTTACATTCTCCAGGACCAAGCAGGAAGTCAGTCCTCACTTATGGGTGACGTCGGCGCCGACGGAGCCCTCGCGGAGCAATTTTCCCCAGCTTTCAAAGAAAGCCTTTGGGAATTGCAGCACGCATGCGCGGTCCTCTTCCCGCCCAAGGGTGCCATCTTAGCCAGTCTTCTTTTTTCCGCGGAGCCCTACAGACGTCCCCGTCTTGTCCCCGCGAAAAAGTCGATATATTCTTCATTATTTTATTCTTTTTCCTTCGGTTCGACGCCGGTTCTTTTCCCGCCCGGACTCACGACGCCGGTCATGAGTCCTCCTCCTTTTTTTCGGTTTTTCTGACTTAGTCAGCTTTCGTCTTCGATTTTCCCTGGCAGCCCGGTCCTTTGACCTCGCAGGGGCCCTTTTTCCCCCGATGGCTGCCAGTGGTTTTAAGCGGTGTGGTCAGTGTGACCGAAATATGTCACTAACTGACACACACGACTTTTGCCTCCGCTGCCTGGGCCCGGATCATGAGGAATTGATCTGTGGGCCCTGCGGCAAAATGTCCTCCAAAGCGTTGAGAAGTCGGCGGCATCAGCGTGATAGGATCTTCGCTGACCCCAGCCGTACCCGGACCTCGTCGGAGGCCTCCGCGTCCAAAGGCTCCAGCTCGGACCGTCGCCGGAGTTCCTCCGACAGGGGTTCTCCCTCCGGGGACCATCGTCGGAAGGTGAAACCCGCGAGGGCGGCGTCGGTGGACGCTCCTGGTTCCGCGAGGGCCAGGTCGCATAGCCCCGACAGCCGCCCTGGGTCCTTGGAGAAGGAGCACCTCACGAAGCGACCTCGCCTGGAGTCGGAGATGCCTGCTCGGGTAAGTCCTGTGGTCCTTCTGGACTCGCCTCCGCGACAGCCGACGTCGGGCCCGACGCCGTCGGGGCCCGAGTCGGGGGCTGCTGGGTCACCTGAGCTCGGACTCAGGTTGACGGCCTTGGAGAGCAGACTGTCTGCCTTCATGGACCAGCAGCGGGCACTGCTCGCTGGCGCCGCTGCCCCGACCGCCGGGACGTCGACGTCCAAGTCGACCCCGGAGACCGAGCCGATCCTCGAGTCGATGCGAACTCGAGTCGATCCTCGGTCGAGGTCACCCTCGGCCTCCCGTTCGGGACCGAGGTCGCCGACGCCGCGCCCTGCCCGGGCCAACCCCACCGAGTCCTCGTCAGAGTCGGTCTGGGAGTCTGAAGAGGAAGAGTCGCCTGATTCTTTCCGGACTCGGTGTGTCCCCTCGGACTCACCGGAGTCCGAGCCTCAGAAGCAGTCCCCCCCGGAGGATGCCCGGTTCTCGGACTTCGTCAGGGATATGGCCAAGGCTTTGGCCCTCCCTGCGGACCCCGAGGAGGAGCCTCGAGCCGAAGAGCTCAACGCCCTCCAGTATGACTCTCCCGCAAGGGAACACTTTACTGTACCGGTTCCTCCTATGCTGGAACGACTACTCTTCCGCATGTGGGAGAGTCCGGCCTCCTCGCCGGTCCTGAGCAAGCAGGTCGATTCTATCTATCGAGTCCGCAAGAGCCCTGGCTTTCAAAAGGCACAGCTACCACACCATTCCATGGTAGTGGAATCGGCCATGCATCGTCTTAAAAGAGCCAGAAGATGCACTCCTTGGTGCCTCCTGGCAGGGAGGCCCGTAACCTGGATGGCCTTGGTAAGAAGTGTTTCCAGGGCTCTATGCTCGCATGTCGTGTCCAGACCTACCAGCTATACATGGGCATGTATCTCCGAGATCTGGCTAAAGAACTAGCCGGATTCTCCGCTGGTTTGTCCGAGGAAACCCTTGCGGAGGTTCCTGGCCTTGTCCACTGGCATTCGGGAATGCTCAAAGTTCATGTCCCGAGCAGCCTATGATGGCTTTGAAGCATCGGCTCGAGTGGCTGCAGCCGGCATCGGTGCCCGCCGACAGGCTTGGCTTCAGTCGTCAGACCTTGAGCCCTGGGTGCAGGACAAGTTGGTCGATGTCCCCTGCCGGGGCGAGAACCTCTTTGGCAAGCCCATGGCTGAAAAGGCTGCACAAATTGAGACTGAGACTCTCACCAGGACCAGGCTTTCTAGGAAGACCTCTGCCCCTTCCCAGAAAAAGAAGGGCTCGGGGAAAAAGTCCTTTTACCCGAGGAAGGCGACTGCCTACAAACAATACCCCCATTATCAGGCCCCTGCAGCTCCCCAACAGGGCCAGCAGGCCAAGGGACGGGGTAACGGGTCCCGTAGGCAGCAAGCCCCCAAGCCTGCGCCACCAGCCCCTGCTCCGCAGGGTGGGGGTTTTTGACTCACTAAGCATAGCCTCTCCCCCCCCCCCCCCGCTGGTTCCTCCCAGCACCGGAGGCCGGCTGGTTCACTTCGCCCACAGGTGGTCCAGCATCACCGCAGATGCCTGGGTGCTTCAAGTCGTGCGGGAAGGCTATCTTCTCCACTTCCACCAGGTCCCTCCCTCCTATTTTCCAGGAGAACCTCCACGACCCCCTCTGCACAGGGAATTACTCCTTCAGGAGTTGGCAGGTCTTCTGCAGGATCAGGCGGTGGAACCGGTGCCACACCACCTGAGAGGTCAAGGTTTTTATTCACGGTATTTTCTAATACCAAAGAGAACAGGAGGCCTCAGACCCATCCTGGACTTGCGCAACCTCAACAAGTTCCTCGTGCGGGAGAAGTTCAAGATGCTTACCCTTGGAATCCTTCTGCCCTACCTCCAGCAGGGAGATTGGCTATGCTCCTTGGATCTAAAGGATGCCTACACGCACATCCTCATCCACCCAAGCCACCGCCAGTACCTAAGGTTTGTGGTGGCAGGAAATCATTACCAGTACAGAGTACTGCCCTTTGGCCTGTCCTCCGCTCCACGAGTCTTCACAAAATGTCTCGCGGTGGTGGCGGCCCATCTCAGGCTTCACGGCCTCTGTCTTTCCGTACCTCGACTGGCTCATCAGAGCGGCGTCCGCTCCGGAGGTCACCAGCGCCACACACCGCACGGTGACTCTTCTGCAATACTTGGGCTTTGTTATAAATTTCGCAAAGTCCACTTTGCTCCCCTCACAGGATCTCGAGTTCATCGGCGCAAGGCTGCACACTCCTCAGGCACGGGCGTACCTACCGCTCGACAGGGCTCAACGGCTCATGGACCTAGCCGACCGTTTTCGCAGCCAGCCCCTGGTCTCCGCCAGGCGCTTCCTGAGACTACTCGGCCATATGGCTTCCACCGTCCATGTGACCCCCAATGCCCGCCTGAATATGCGGCCTGCTCAATGGTGTCTCCGCCAGCAGTGGCGACAGGCCAAAGGCAGCCTAGCAGACCTAGTGCGCGTCTCCGAGCCGCTGATCTCGTCTCTCCGGTGGTGGCTTCAGCAGCCGAACCTGATATTCGGAATGCCTTTCCAGTCACCCCAGCCGACCCAGGTGCTGACCACGGATGCATCCCTCCTGGGCTGGGGAGCACATTGCCAAGGGGCACGTACTCAGGGCCTCTGGACCACGTGGGAGTCTGCTCAGCAGATCAACTTCCTGGAGCTCAGGGCGATCCGCCTGGCTCTCAAGGCCTTCTCCCACCTGACTTCCCACCGGTCCGTCCTTGTCCAGACGGACAATCAAGTTGCCATGTTCTACGTGAACAAGCAGGGGGGCACGGGCTCCTTCCTCCTCTGCCGGGAGGCACAGAAAGAAGCTCTGCTCTTGGGCCGTCAGTCACAGCATTCTCCTCAAGGCAGTTTATTATCTCCCGGGCCAAGAGAATTGCCTGGCGGACAAACTCAGCAGGATCCTCCAGCCGCACGAGTGGCGGCTGGATCCCTTGGTAGTTCAGAAGCTCTTCCTAAAGTGGGGCCTCCCCACGGTGGATCTCTTTGCCAGTCCTCACAACCGGCAGCTTCCTCGCTTCTGCTCTCGTCAGCCACACCCCCTTCGGGTTGCGGCGGACGCGTTTCTCATTTCATGGTCGGGGAGCCTTCTGTACGCTTTTCCCTCCCATCCCGCTAGTCTTTCGGACTCTTTTCAAGGTTCTCCGAGACAAAGCCTTCATGATCCTGGTGGCCCCTCGTTGGCCCAGACAGCCGTGGTTTTCCGCTCCTGCTGCAATTAGCGGTGGAGGATCCATTCCCTCTGGGGGTACAACCGGATCTCCTCACTCAGGATCAGGGGTCTCTACTACACCCCAACCTCAGGTCTCTCAACCTCATGGCCTGGCTGCTGAGAGGGTAGTCCTTGCTCCCCTTCTCCTGCCGGCAGAGGTGGAGGAGGTCGTCTTGGCTTCGCGACGGCCTTCTACCCGCAAATGCTACGCCCTTAAATGGCGTCGCTTCGCCGTCTGGTGTACCCAACAGTCTCAGGATCCCTTCTCCTGCCCGGTGTCGGTGATCTTGCAGTACTTGATACACCTCTCTAATCTGGGACTTAAGTCCAACTCCGTCAAAGTTCACCTCAGTGCTCTTTCGGCCCATCATGTGCCAGTGGACGGTAGACCTCTCTCCAGCGACCCTCTCGTAGCGAGGTTCCTCCGAGGTCTCCTTCTACTTAAACCACCTCTGCGCCCGCCAGCACCTGACTGGGACCTGAATGTGGTTTTGCAGCGGATCACCTGTCCGCCTTTTGAACCTATGGCTACCTGTTCTCTCCGTTTTCTGTCTTGGAAAACACTGTTCTTGATAGCCCTCACTTCTGCTAGACGCGTAAGTGAATTGCAGGCCCTCGTGTCTGATCCCCCTTACACTCGGTTCTACAAAAATAGGGTAGTCCTACGGACTCACCCAAAATTTCTTCCAAAAGTGGTCTCCCCTTTTCACATCAATCAGGAGGTGGTACTTCCAACCTTCTTTCCCAGACCACACTCCAGCCGAGCTGAAACGGTCCTCCATACCCTGGACTGTAGAAGGGCATTGAACTTCTACCTTGACCGTACACGGGAGCACCGTAAAGCTGCTCAGCTTTCTGTCTTTTGACCCCAATAAATTGGGGCTCCCGGTCTCCAAGCGTACTCTGTCCATCTGGGTTGCGGACTGTATCTCTTGGGCTTATGGGGCAGCCGGACTCTCCTTAGAAAGTCGAGTCACGGCTCATTGCGTTCGGGCAAAGGCTACGTCAGTGGCTTACCTCCGCTCTGTTCCGCTGGCAGACATCTGCTGGGCCGCTACTTGGTCTTCGAGCCAGACTTTTGCGGTCCATTACTGTCTCGAGAGGGAGTCCCGCAGGGACAGTGCTTTCGGACAAGCAGTCCTCCGTAATCTCTTTGAGGTCTGAGCAACTCCTACCCTCCATCCCGGATGTGGGCTACCGGTGGGTGATAATTCAGCGAAGATTCTTTCCTTCTGTGCTGCTGAGCTAGAGGGAGCTCATTTTTGTGCTTAGGGTCTCCGGTAGCCTTGAGCTTGGGAGTCCCATAAGTGAGGACTGACTTCCTGCTTGGTCCTGGAGAACGCTTAGTTACTCACCTGTAACTGGTGTTCTCCAGGAGCAGCAGTAATCAGTCCTCACTACCCTCCCTCCTCCCCTTGGAGTTGCAATCGTCTGCTTATGTTTGTTTGCAAATTTTTTTGTGCTGTCTTTTTTAGCTATGTCATCTGACTGGCTAAGATGGCACCCTTGGGCGGGAAGAGGACCGCGCATGCGCGCTGCAATTCCCAAAGGCTTTCTTTGAAAGCTGGGGAAAATTGCTCCGCGAGGGCTCCGTCGGTGCCGACGTCACCCATAAGTGAGGACTGATTCCTGCTGCTCCTGGAGAACACCTGTTACAGGTGAGTAACTACGCTATATCCTAAAACTCCTAAGGAGGCAGCTACCTTGCCCATCCATGAGATCTTGAATGATATCATGTTAAGAATGTGGGAGACACCTCTTCCCGCCTCTCCTCATTCTCGTAGACTTCATACTCTGTATCGAGTCCCTTCTTGTCCTGGTTTCCAGAAAACTCTGCTTCCTCACCACTCTATTGTAGTGGAATCAGCTATGAGAAGGATCAAGAGTGCAAAGAGGCATGCCTCTAATCCTCCAGGACGTGAATGCAGAACTTTGGATGCTTTTGAACGTCGTGTCTTATAAGCTTCCATGCTTTCTGCCAGGATCAGTTCCTATAGTCTAGTCTATATATGGGAATGTTCCTGAAGGAAGTCACAGGTGATATAGAGGCTTTGAGTCCTTTTCTTCCTGAGGATAGAAGGCAGGATTTTCTCACATTGGTCAAACATGCCCAAGATGTTTCTAAATTTGTCAACCGTGTAGCTTTTGACTGTTTTGAGTGCATAAGCAGAACCTCTGCCATTGCCATAGGTGCACGTAGAATTGCTTGGCTCCAGGCATCTGATCTGGAGCTCTGGGTACAAGACAAACTGGGAAATATTTCTTTTACTGGTGAGAACCTGTTTGGTAAAGATTGGCAGGAAAAAGCCAATGAGTTGGATGCTGACAACTCCACCTTGGATAGATTATCCAAGTCCACAGCTGATCCTACAAGAAAAATCTTTCAAGAAACCATTCTTTTCTAAAAAGATATTATCCTGCTGCTTCTCAGCAGGGACATTCTGCAGGTCAGTTTGTCAGGAAAGGTCAGCAGCCACCCAAACAAAGGAAAGCAGACTGCTAAGTCTCAACAGTCAGCCTCCACAAGGCCTTTGACTTTCAACTAGAGAACTTAGCCTTCCTGGCTCTCAATGGACTAGAGCCTTCCACCATTCCAGGAAGGTTGTGTCACTTTGCCCCCAGATGGGGGCAGATAACAGCAGAGCATTGGACACTCCTTCATAAAAGAGGGGTACAAGCTCCATTTTTCGAGCATGCCCCCTCCCACAATGGTAAGACAGTTCAATTCTCAGACCTCTCATCAATCAAGAGGTCACTATGCTTCTTGCCCAAGGGGCAATAGAAGTACCCATTCCTCAACAGGGTACAGGGTTTTACTCCCCCTATTTCCTTATCCCAAAGAAAACAGGAGGACAGACCTATTTTAGACCTCAGAATTGAACAAATTCCTGTTCAAGGAGAAATTCAAGATGGTTTCTCTAGGAACTCTGCTGCCATACCTTCAGAGTCCAGATTGGCTGTTCTCTAGAGCTCAAGGATGCGTACACATGTTCTCATTCTCTTATATACCACGCTATTCTGCATCAGTGTGGTTTACAATGAACAAACTGAAATTACATTGAACAGGGCATTATAACTTGGAGATAACTACATGGGCTATGGAGGGTTAAGTGGCTTGCCCAAGACCACAAGGAGCACCTGTGGGACTAGAAACCCCAGTCCTTCCAGCCCAAGGTTGCTGTCCTCTAGTGGGATTTGAACCCCTGACCTTCTGGCCTGAAGTACCTTGCCCCAACCACTAGGCCACTCCTCCACATCCAGTGTTCTCATCCATCTATCTCACAGAAGGTTCCTTCGGTTCCTTTTTCAGGGAAAGCACTACCAATACAGGGTGCTTCCTTTTGGCCTGGCCTCTGTACCAAAGGTGTTTACGAAATGCATGGCTGTGGTAGCATTTCTTCGCGCTCTAGGAATATTTGTCTTACCTTACTTAAATGTCGGAGGCCAGGATTTCTGTCTTGCACAATGCATATCCTTCAGTATTTGGGTTTAGTCAAACATCCCAAAGTCCAGTCTAAAGGCTAAGTGGGAGTTAGAGTTCATAGGAGCTTGGCTGGATACAAGGAAAGCAAGGGCCTATCTTCCTCAGACCCATTGCCTTTGCATGGTGCAGTTAGCTTCTCAAGCAGTGCTAAAGCCTCATCTTGCTGCTCCGGGAGATGTTACAACAGCTAGGCCACATGGCATCTACCGTGCATGTGGTTCCCTATGCTCGCCTCCATATGAGAGCAGCCCAGTGGACTTTATCCACTCAATGGACCCAAGCTTCAGGGTGCCTGTCAGACAAAATAAACACACACCGCCTTATTTTGTCCCTCCAATGGTGGCAGTCACTCAACCTGTTGCTGGGGTCCCCGTTTCAACAGCCTTTATCCCAGGCAACTCTCACAACAGATGCTTCTCCAATGGGTTGGGGAGCTCATCTACAAGACCTCTCCACCCAAGGCACTTGGACTCCACAGGACACATCTACATATCAATCTTAGAGCTCAGAGCAATCTTCCTTGCTCTTAGTGTTCCACACCCTACTCAGCGGCAAGACAGTCCTTATTCACACAGACAACCAAGTAACCATGTTCTACGTGAACAAGCAGGGAAGAACAGGCTCTGTTGCTTTGCAACGAAGCTTTGCGACTATGGGCCCTCGCCAGAGCATCAGATTCATTTCCTGGCAATGTATCTTCCAGGCATACAAAACTCTTGGGCAGACAGACTCAGTCGAGTTCTGCTTCCACACGAATGGTCTCTACATGTAGACCAGGTGACCAAGATTTTTCAAATTTGGGGAATCCCAGACATAGACCTCTTTGCAAGTCTGAATGCTAAACTTCCCCAGTTCTGTTCCAGAATCCCGGCTCAGGACTCTCAGGCCAAGGATGCTTTCCTCCTTCATTGATGCCAAGACTTCCTTTATGCCTTTTCCACCCATTCCCCAGACCCTAGTCAAGCTTCAGAGAGACAGAGGCCGTATGATCCTCATAGCTCCACATTGGCCTTGGCAAGTGTGGTACCCTCTGCTTCTACATCTCTCAAGCTCCCTCCCTGGAGTTAGGGTCTGCTCCAGATCTCCTATCTCAGAACAGAATGTTATGGCATCCCAATCCCCAGTCTCTGCATCTCAGGGCTTGGTTGCTGAAGGCCTAGATCTCCATGGTCTTAACCTCCCTCAGCAAGTAAAGGATATCCTTTATGCTTCCAGGAAGCCTTCCACAAGACGCTCTTATGCTTTCAAGTGGAAAAGGTTTACCATATGGTGTTCGCAGAAGGGTCTCAACCCCATTGCCATACCTCTGGAATCATTACTGGAGTATCTCCATTTATCCAATGCAGGACTTAAGACTAACTCAGTGAATCCATTTGAGTGCTATTGCAGCTTCTTTCAAGCCTCTAAATGGACAACCTATTTCCTCCCATCCTCTTATAGCAACATTTATGAGAGGCCTTCTGCTAACTAAGCCTCCCATTAGACCCCCACCTGTGGCATGGGACTTAAACTTGGTTCTTGGTCAGCTCATGAAGCCACCTTTTGAACCCTTAGTTACTACCTCCTTGAAATTCCTTTCTTGGAAGGTTCTTTCTCATTGCAATCACATCAGCACGTCGCATCAGTGAGTTGCAAGCACTAGTGGCTGATCCACCTTATGCAAGGTTCCATCATGACAAGGTAGTCCTTAGGACTCATCCACACTTTATGCCAAAGGTGGTCTTGCCTTTTTATCTAAACCAAGCGGTCTACCTACCTGTGTTCTTTCCAAGGCCTCATGCATCAAATGCAGAAAGGAATCTGCATACTTTGGACTGTAAAAGAGCTTTAGCCTTTTACTTACAAAACACAGCAACATAGAAAGTCCTCTCAACTCTTTGTTGCTTTTGATCCTTCTCATTTGGGACTTCCAGTCTCCAAGAGAACACTAACTGGATTGCTCAGTGTATTTCCTTTGTTTATCAGAGGAAGAATCTTCCTCTGGAGGGCCATGTCACAGCTCACAATGTGAGAGCCATGGCAGCTTCAATTGCTCATCTACACTGTATCGACGACATCTGTCGCGCAGCCACCTGGGCCTTGGTTCATACCTTCACAGCCCATTACTGCTTGGACAAAGACTCCCGCCGGGATGCCTTGTTTGGTTCTCCAACACCTGTTCCATACCTAATCAGCTCCTACCCACCATCACTTTTTGGATGCCAGAGATCCATGGGGGGGAAGTGGAGCCCTTTCTCAGGGATGCACAACTTCTGGGGTTTCTCCCTGGCATCTAAAGCTAGGGAGTCCCCGTATGTGAAGACTACATTCCTGCTTGTTCCTGGAGATAGCATAGTTACTCACTTGTAACAGGTGATCTGAGAACAGCAGGAATTTAGTTTTCACAACCCACCCACCTCCCCTAGGAGTTCTATCTTTCTCTTTCCCTCTCTCTCTTTGTCTCAGCTTTAAAACTTAACTGGAGAGAGGCAGATGGGAAAGGTGGGAAGGCAGCACACAGGCGCTGTGGGATGCTCCCAAAAGCTTTCTAATTGGATGCTGGGGAGCGTTCCCGCGCAGGCTCCATCGGTACCAAAGATACCCATATGTGAAGACTAAATTCCTGCTGTTCCTGGAGATCACCTATTACAGGTGAGTAACTAGACAGAGGTGTTGAAGATTGGAAGACTCATCAACAACCTTCGCTATGCTGATACCACATTACTGGCTGAAAGTGAAGATCTGAAACATTTGCTTCTCACAATCAAAGAACATAGTCTCAAAATGGGCCTGCACCTTAATGTAAAGAAGACAAAGATCATGACAACTGGCATTATCAACAGGTTCATCGTTGAAGGAGAAGAAATTGAAATTGTGAACAACTTTAACCTACTTGGATCAACTATCAATAAAGCAACAAGCAGTCAAGAAATCAGACAACGCATTGCTCTTGGCAGAATGGCTGTGAAAGACCTAGATAAGATTCTCAAGAGCAGAGAGTCTCTCCATACAAAGATTCGACTTGTTCAAGCCATGGTATTTTCAATAACATCATATGGATGTGAAAGCTGGACAGTGAAAAAGATAGACAGGAAGAAAATTGATGCCTTTGAATTATGGTGCTGGCGGCGAATACTGTGTATACCATGGACTGCCCGAAGAACAAACCAGTCGGTACTAGAGGAGATCAAACCTAAGCTTTCTTTAGAAGCTCAGATGACAAGAATTCGACTTTCATACTTTGGACACATCATGCGAAGAGAGATCATTAGAGAAAGACATGCTTGGCAAGATAGAAGGTCAACGCAAAAGAGGAAGGCCAGCAATGAGATGGATCGATACAACAGCAGCTACGGGTACCAGTCTGTCAACAATGAGCCGCCTGACTGAAGACCGAACACAATTTAGGATAGCTATCCAGAGGGTCGCCATGAGTCGACTCCGACTCGACGGCACTTAACAACAACTATGCTATCCTGCCTGACATCTCCAACCTGTGCAGGCTGCACACTATTTTTCTTCCTGAAGGCCTACAGCTCCTGGTCAGTTTGAGACCGGTTTCAATGCAGCTTGGCCAGCTGAGATCCCAGGAAGTATGAGACCCCCCTCTGGGGGTGCTCCCCTTCTGGTGGCAAGTTCCTGGCTGAGAGCCAGTGTAACTCAGGGCAATGGGATAGGCACTAATCCTAATGCCCCCGATGCCTCAGCTGCAGTATGTGGCGCCGGTTCCCTTGATAGTCTGTGCCATTGCACAGCCAATCCAGGGAAGACCTCTGCCAATTCAGCGTCCTTGGGGGCAGTTTGGGCTCCTGATGCAGTTGAGGTGTTGTTGCTGCCTTCCATATCAAGGATGATTATCAGTATTCTCCAGGCAGACCAGCTATTCCCACGATGCTGAACTTCACCATGGGACCGGCTCCTGTGGTTGACAAGGAGTTTCTACAGTTGCAGTGCTCCCAACCACAGCAGCTCTCAGACCAGTCATCTGCTGTCTGATCCTGCATCGACAGATTTTTCACTCAACTTCCAACATGTTTGGGCTATGGATGGGGGTGGGGGTTAAGGCCTTGTTTCCTTTCAGCTGGGCCCATCTTCCACTGTTCCTCTAGTCTGCAGGTGGCTCCTGCAAATGATAGAGGGCAGGACTCTGTCCAGGAGGGTCCATGGCCCCCTTCCAAAGTCCCTTATTGGAGCAAGGCAGAACTTTTCGGCAATGGTGTTTCCCACGATGACTCCAGTTGAGCTGCCTCCAACACGGAGAGGGGGAACTTTCTCAGGGGAAGGACCATAGTGACTCTCACGTGGTGAGTCTTTGTTGCAGAGTGGCGATTCCTCTTCTCTCTTCCTTCCCCCCCCCCCCCCCCCCTTTATTTGTCTTGACTGCTACTGAAATTCAAAGTCAGGAGCTCTCTAGACTGGGGCCTGTTAGTGTGGCTTTTTTCCTTTCCCAGCAGTTTATATCACTTACCCTCAGGACGTCCGTTAATCCTCTGGGC
Source organism: Ichthyophis bannanicus (assembly GCA_033557465.1). Taxonomy (NCBI): domain Eukaryota; kingdom Metazoa; phylum Chordata; class Amphibia; order Gymnophiona; family Ichthyophiidae; genus Ichthyophis; species Ichthyophis bannanicus. The sequence goes on from CM066037.1 coordinate 95,308,051, forward strand.
TGAGGAATCACCTTACCTTCTCTGGCTGGAATTCCAGGGGAACAAACACACGCACTCGCACATTAGTATGTAAGTTTATTCCGCAGGTTAGAGGGGCTGTCTGTCTTTTATACATTAACAGAAACACATACATATGTCATTAACCCATCCCCTGAGGCCCACCACAGTTTATCAGTAACTTTGCAAATGCTAATTGTGTAGAACAATTAATTTCTTAGCACAGCACATTCCTTTCCATATATAGGTATATACAGAAGTCTTATTTGACCTTGTGAGCCTCAGTCCTGCTATATACTTTAAGCTTTATTTTTTCCCCATCAGGCCCCCCCCCCTCGATTCTAGCATCATGGGTCTTTCCGGAGCTTTTCCTGCTGGAGCTTCTCCTGATGTATCCCTCAAGGCCCAGCGATTGGGTTGCATTTGTCTGGTCACCGATAGTCTTGGAAAGTTGTTGCATTTTCCCAGGGTCAATGGCTTGACCACAGCAGACACCAGCCTACCACCATTCCCATAGGGCCAGAAGGTGGAAGGACTCCTTCAGATGGCCTTTTCTTCCTCCTCCCCTAGCCCTTCAGGTTACAATGTGGGGTGGCATCTGTGCACATGTCCTCCACTGGGTTCAACCCCTTCCTGAGGACGAGTGTTCAGCCCATCTTGAATATCTGGCAGCTGCTTTGGTGGATGCCTTTTGTGATAAAGATTAAAGATAAAGATCTTACATCTTTCTGCTTGGAGTCACAGCAGCAACAGTGGCTTGCCCAAGGACTTTGGTTCAGAAATTGTTGGCAGATTTTGCATTTAAGGGGCACTTAAGAGCCTGTCCCTAAAGGGTAATTTGGCTGTTTGGCGAGCTCTTGGGAAAGTTAGTCAAGGACCTTGGCAGTCAAGCCCCTGCAGCTGCTGGAGGGTAAAAGCAAGGATTCCTCCAAGCACTGCAACATCAGGGGAGTCATCTTCGCTGCTGAAGTTCCTCAATTCTCGTCGGTATCAACAGAACAAGCAGACCTCCTCCTTTTCTGGAACAGTATCCAAGTCCCAGTCCTTTCAAGGAGGATGTCAGACTTCCATGGCGGGAAAGCCTCATCTCCAGGAACAAGCAGGAATGAGTCTTCACATGGTTATCGTCGGTACAGACGGAGCCTGTGCAGGAACACTCCCCAGCGTTCAATCAGCTTTTGGGAGCATCCCACAGCGCCTGCATGCTGCCTTCCCGCCTTTCCCAACTGCCTCTCTCCAGTTCTTCTTTTTCCGCAGAGCCAGCAGGTCGTGTTCCTGTCACCGCATAAGAATTTCTTTATTTTCTTTATTTCTTTTGTCGCATCTGCCGTCTTCGACACTTTACCGGTACTGCCGGTCTTAGGGGTTTTTTTTTTTTTTAAAGAAAAGAATTTTCCTTTTTTCTTCAGGTGCACTTGCGTTCTGGGCCTTAGGCCCAAAAAGGTTTTCCTTAACATGGAAAAACCTGCCTCAGGGTTTAAAAAGTGCACAAAATGTGGCGGTATCATTTCCGTCACCAACACCCACGACTGGTGTCTAAAATGTTTGTCCTAACCATTCCATCAGATTGTATGTCCTGTTCTATGATGTCTAAGAGGTCGGCAGAACCGAGCTGCCAAGCTCAGTATCCTGTTTCCCTCTGCAGCTTCGGTAGCATCGACGTCTTCCAAGGCTGCTACTTCCTCACATGGATCTCAGGTAACTAAACATAAATCCAGCCGGTCCTCGAAGGGTAGATCTCCTAAGCATCGAGATGCCTCTGGCATTGCCCTCTGATTCTGCACCGGCAAAATTACCCCGGCGGGAGGCTTCGGCCTCCAGAGCATCATCATTGGGGTTCCAGGATGATCTCGATGGCTTGGCCTCGACAGATCACCTGGTGCCGTGCTCTGGGGTACCACTGGTACCGACTTCAAAGCATTGGCGGCATCGATGGACCAGAGGATTCTGTCGCTAGAACGCAGTCTGGTGGCTTTCCTTGTGGCATCGACGCCCCTGGTACCACAACAGACTACTCCACCGGTACCGGCCCTAGCTCTGCCATCGGTACCGATCCCAGTACCGGTGGCATTGGCATCATTGTCTGCTATGCTGGTACTCTGTCCTCTGAAGCCCTTCGGTACCAATACCCCGGTACTGGTTATTCCCGATACCGATCCTGGTCGGTACAGGTATCAGGCTTTGCAGGAGCATCCAGACAGACAATACTTTGATTCCTCTGAAGACTCTAGGAGAGGACGACTCCTGCGGAAGAAGCATCACTGCATCAACAGACGCTTCAGATTCCTCAAACGAAGGATATCTCCTCCAGAGGACTTGTCTTTTCAAGACTTCATCAGGGAGGTGGCTCGGGGCCTATCATCACAGTGGCCCCTGAGACAACCCAGAGCCAAAGAGTTAGATATTTTACAATATCCTAAAACTCCTAAGGAGGCAGCTACCTTGCCTGTTTATGAGATTTTGTATGATCTCATGTTGAGGATGTGGAAAACACCTCTTATGACCTCTCCTCATTCTTGCAGGTTAGATACCATGTATCGTGTCCCTCTTTGTCCTGGTTTCCATAAAACTCAGCTTCCTCGCCACTATTGTGGTTGAGTCTGCTATGAGAAAGATTTAGAAGTGCTAAAAGACATGCCTCTAATCCCTCCAGGACGTGAATGTAGAACCCTGGATGCTTTTGGACGTAGCGTCTTCCAAGCTTCCATGCTTGCTGTGAGACTTAATTCCTATAGTCTTTACATGGGAATGTTCCTAAAAAGTCACTGATCATTTGCAGGCTTTAAGTCCTTTCATTTCTGAAGATAAGACAGGATTTTCTCACTTGGCTCAAACATGCCCAAGATATCTCCAAATTTTCCAACCGTGCAGCTTTCAACTCCTTTGAATGTGTAAGCAGAGCCTCTGCTATTGCCATAGGTGCACGTAGAATTGCTTGGCTTCAAGCATCTGATTTGGAGATCTGGGTACAAGATGAATTGGGAAATATCCCTTGTACAGGTGAAAACCTGTTTGGTAAAGATTGGCAAGCAAAGGCCAATCGGATGGATGCTGAAAAGTCTGCCTTGGATAGACTATCCAAGTCTACAGCTGCTCCTGTTAAGAGGTTGTTCAAAAAAGCACCTTTTTTCTAAAAAGGGAAGATTTTATCCTGCTTATAGTCAGCAGGCATCTTCTGCAGCTCAGTTCCCTACCAAACGTCAGCAATCACCCAAACAGAACAAGGCAAAGGCTGCTAGGCCTCCACCGGCCCAGCAACCTCAGCCCCCTCAGGGCCTTTGACTTTCCGCTAGAGAACTTAGCCTTCCTAGCTCTGGAAGGACCAGAGCCCTCCACCATTCCAGGAAGGTTGTCATTTTGCTCCCAGGTGGGGACAAATTACAGCAGAGCATTGGACACTCCATCATAAGAGGGTACAAACTTCATTTTTCAAGCTTGCCCCCTCACACGAGTGAACCAGTTCAATTCTCCGACCTCCCTTCTCAACTTGTTGGGTCAGGAGATTGCCACCCTTCTCGCCCAGGGGGCATAGAGGAAGTGCCTCTTCAACAGGGCACAGGTTTCTACTCCCCCCTATTTTCTTTTTCCAAAGAAAACAGTGGGCTACAGACCCATTTTAGATCTCAGAGAATTGAACAGATTCCTAGTCAAGGAAAAGTTCAAAAGGATTTCTCTGGGAACTCTGCTGCCATACCTTCAGAGTCAGGATTGGCTTTGTTCTCTAGCTCTCAAGGATGCGTACACCCATGTTCTCATCCACCCAACTCACAGAAGGTTCCTTCGGTTCCTTTTTCAAGAAAAGCACTATCAATAGTGCTCCCTTTTGGTCTGGCCTCTGCACCAAGGGTTTTCACGAAATGCATGGCAGTGGTAGCTGCATTTCTGCACACTGGGAATATTCGTCTTCCCTTATTTGGACGACTGGCTCATTCGAGCTCCCACTCAGAGGCCAAGAGTTCTCTATCCTGCACTATGCGTATCCTTCAGTATTTAGGGCTGGTAATAAACATCCCAAAATCCAATTTAAGCCCTACTCAGTCCCTGGAGTTCATAGGGGCGTTGCTGGATACCACAAGGGCAAGGGCCTATCTCCCCCAGGCCCGTTGCCTTCGCTTGGTGCAGTTAGCTTCTCAAGCAGAGTTAAAGCCCCATTTAACTGCTCGAAATATTAGTTACTAGGCCACATGGCATCCACCGTGCATGTGGTACCATATGCTCGCCTTCACATGAGGGCAGCTCAGTGGACTTTATCCACCCAATGGACCCAGGCATTAGACTGCCTGTCAGACAAAATAGCAAACACAAATTGCCTTTTTGTCCCTCCAGTGGTGGAAGTCCCCTCAAAACCTGTTGCTGGGGTCCCCCTTTCAGCAGTCTCTACCCCAAGCAACTCTCACAACAGATGCTTCTCTAATGGGGTGGGGAGCTCATCTGCAAGACCTCTCTACCCAGGGCATCTGGTCTCCACAGAAGAGTTGTCTACATATCAATCTCTTGGAGCTCAGAGCAATCTTCTTTGCTCTGAGATTGTTCCACACCCTGCTCAGCTACAAGACAGTCCTTATCCACACGGACAATCATGTAGCCATGTTCTATGTGAACAAGCAGGGCGGAACAGGCTCTGTCACTTTGCAACAAAGCTTTGCGACTGTGGGCCCTCGCCAGAGAGCATCATTCATCTTCTGGCAGTTTATCTTCCAGGCATTCAAAACTCTTGGGCAGACAGGCTCAGTCGAGTTCTGCTTCCACACGAGTGGTCCCTGCATGTGGACCAGGTAGCCAGGATTTTTTCAAATTTGGGGAACCCCGGACATAGACCCCTTTGCAAGTCTGTGGAATGCCAGACTTCCCCGGTTCTGTTCCAGAACTCCGGCTCAGGGAGCTCAGGCAAAGGATGCTTTCCTCCTTCACTGGGTTCAAGACTTCCTGTATGCCTTTCCACCCATTCCCCTAATTCCCAAAACCCTGTTCAAGCTTCAGAGAGACAGAGGCCACATGATCCTTATAGCTCCATATTGGCCGCGGCAAGTGTGGTACCCTCTGCTTCTACATCTCTCAAGCTCCCTCCCTGGAGTTAAGGTCTGCTCAAGATATCTCTCAGGAGGATGGAAAGTTATGGCATCCCAATCCCCAGTCTCTGCATCTCAGGGCTTGGTTGCTGAAGGCCGAGATCTCCAAGATCTTCTTTCTCAACAGGTGAAAGATGTTTATGCTTCCAGAAAACCTTCCACTAGACATTATGCTTTCAAGTGGAAGAGGTTTACTATTTGGTGTTCTGAAAAAGGTCTTAACCCCCTTGCCATACCTTTGGAATCTTTGCTGGAGTATCTCCTCCATTTGTCTAATGCAGGCCTTAAGACAAATTCAGTAAGGGTCCATTTGAGTGCTATTGCAGCTTCCCTTAAGCCCCTAAATGGACAACCTATTTCCTCTCATCCTCTTGTAGCAAGGTTTATGAGAGGCCTCCTTTTGACAAAGCCTCCTATTAGACCACCTCCGGTGGCATGGGACTTGAACCTGGTTCTTGGTCAGCTCATGAAGCCGCCTTTTGAACATTTGGCTACCACCTCCTTGAAATTTCTTTCTTGGAAGGTTATCTTTCTCATTGCAATCACATTAGCACGCCGTATTAGTGAATTGCAAGCACTCATAGCTAATCCACCTTATACAAGGTTCCATCATGACAAGGTAGTCCTTAGAACTCATCCACACTTTATGCCTAAGGTGGTCTTGCCTTTTCACCTCAACCAGGAGGTCTACCTACCTGTCTCTTTCCAGGACCTCATGCATCAAGTGCAGAGAGGAATCTTCATACCCTGGACTGTAAAAGAGCTCCGGCTTTTTACTTAGAGGAGACAGCAACATAGAAAGTCATCTCAGCTCTTTGTTGCCTTTGATCCTTCTCATTTGGGACTGCCAGTCTCCAAGAGAACACTAACTGGATTGCCCAGTGTATTTCTTTTGCCTGTCAGAGTAAGAACCTTTCTCTGGAGGGCGATGTCACAGCTCACAATGTGAGAGCCATGGCAGCTTCAATGGCTCATCTACACTGTGTCTATTGACGACATCTGTCGAGCAGCCACTTGGGCCTCCGTTCATACCTTCACAGCCCATTACTGCTTGGACAAGGACTCCCGCCAGGATGCCTTGTTTGGTCAGGCTGTTCTTAAACACCTGTTCCATACCTAATCAACTCCTACCCACCATCCCTGGTAGGATGCCAGAGATCCATGAGGGGAAGTGGAGCCCTTCTCAGGGACACAACTTCTGGGGTCTCTCCCTGGCATCTAAAGCTAGGGAGTCCCCATATGTGAAGACTCATTCCTGCTTGTTCCTGGAGATAGCAGTTACTTACCTGTAACAGGTGATCTCTGGAAACAGCGGGAATAAGTCTTCACAACCCACCCACCTCCCCTAGGAGTTCTTTCCTCTCTCTCTCTCTCTCTCCTTGTCTCAGCTTTAAAACTCAACAGGAGAGAGGCAGTTGGGAAAGGCAGGAAGGCAGCACACAGGTGCCGTGGGATGCTCCCAAAAGCTTTCTGATTGGGCGCAGGCTCCATTGGTACTGACGATACCCATATGTGAAGACTTATTCCTGCTGTTCTCAGAGATCACCTGTTACAGGTAAGTAACGGTGCTTTCCTCTCCCCTCACTGACTGTTCTGGAGCCCATTCCTACCTCCTGCTAGTGGGAGTCTGCAATGTTTGTTTGTTTGTTTATTAGTTTTTGATAAAATCGCCTTTCTACAGAAATCAAAGCGATGTACAATATAAAAACAATTGTCTAAAAAGAGGCCGAAGCCTGGAAAGGAAAAGAAATACAATATCTGTTTAAAAGAGTACAATTTCTGTTTAAAAGAATAGACAAGAGACATGAGGGGGGTAGGGAAGAAACAACAGGGAGGGTTAGGGACGGGAAAAGGAGATTACACAAAGGGAGAGGGCACATCGAAAGCCAAAGAAAAGGTGTGTTTTTAGGTTTTGCTTAAAAGTTGAGAAAAGTGGTTCAAGAGGGCGGGGCCAATAAAGAAGAAAGCAGAGGAGCGGGTAGTCTGTAGATGAGCACGGGAGGGGGAAGGAAGGGCTAGACGGTGAAGATGAAAGGAACGAGGAGTGTACCGGGGGGAGTGGATAGTAAGTAAGTCAGCAAGATATTGGGGGGAGCCAGTGTGGAGTACTTTATGTATCAGAGTAAGGAGCTTGAATTGGGAACGGTAAGGGAAGGGTAACCAGTGGAGGTGAAACAGGAGGAGAGTGATGTGATCACGAGGTGAGGCATGACAAATAAGACGAGCGGCAGTGTGTTGAATACGTTGTAAGCGGGATAAGTGAGACTTAGGAAGACCGATAAGAACAGAATTTGCAAAGTCGACACGTGAGATAACCAAAGACAACACCAGGGTGGTGAGGGCTGCCGAGGACAAGAAAGGACGTACTGCACGTATTTGCCGTAGGAAGAAGAAAGAAGATTTGGTAATGTGAGAAAGATGTGACTGAAAAGAGGTCAGAATCAAAGTGGACACCAAGATAGCGAAAGGTAGAAACTAATGGAACGGGACCCAGAAAAAGAGGGGGCAAGGGTAGGGGGTGCGGACCCATGGGAAAACCAAATGGCAACGGTCTTAGTGAGATTAAGGTGCAGACAGTGAAGGGTCAACCAGTTGGCCACGATGGAGAGACATGAGTTAAGCGCAGTAAGATCGGGACAAGAGGGAGAAGTATGGTGGAGCAGAACAATGTCATCTGCATAAAGAAAAGCAGAAATTCCTGATTGTTGAATTAAGAGTGCAAGAGGTGCTAAGAAAAGGTTAAAAAAGAGGAGCCAACACAGAACCTTGAGGTACCCCACAGGTAAGAGGGAAAGAGTTAGAAGGGGTAGAAGAAGAAGGGGAGAGCACAGAACAGGAACGAGAGGAAAGAAAAGAGTGAAACCAGTGATGCACAGTACTACATAAACCAGCTTCCCGTAAACGAAGGAGGAGAAGAGTGATCGACAAGATCAAAGGCTGCTGAGAGATCTAGGGCAACCGCCACCGAGATATCACCCCGGTCGTGAGCTGTGTGTAGTGCGTTGGTGAATGCAAGAAGAATAGTGTCAACACTGTGACCCGTGCGGAAACCCGATTGGCGGGGGTGAAGAAAATTAATAGAATCAAGGTAGTGTGAGTTGGGCAAACACAAACTTTTCAAGTAGCTTAGAAAGGAAAGGAAGGTTAGATACAGGACGATAGTGAGAAGGAACTGAAGGATCAAGTGAAGAGTTTTTAAGAATGGGACAGATTAGAGCATGCTTCCAGGGGGAGGGAAAAATACCTGTGGACAAGCTAGTGTTAAACATAGTGAGGATATACGGCAAGAGTGCAAGCGAAGGGTCGAGAAGCCACGTGGAGGGGATGGGATCCTGAGGACAGGAAGTCTTTTTAGAAGAGGAAATGAGGTGATGAAGCTCAGAGGAAGTAATTAAGGAGAAAGAAGCCCAAGAGTGGGAAAGCTGAGCAGTAGGGGGAGGGGAAGCCACTGGAGGGGGAGAATGAATCGGATCAGGGCAGACGGGTAAGGAGGCTCGCAGGGAGGAAATCTTATTATCAAAGAAGGAAGCCAGGAGGGAGGGAGAAGGGGCAGAAGGAGCAAGAGCCACAGACGTGGGGGAGTGAAGAGAGGTCAAAGTGCACAGAGTCGAATAAAGATGTCGGGTTTGATTTGGGGCAGTCAAGATTGCATTGGAGAAATAAGCACGCTTGGCTTGGTGGACATTTAAACGGTAGTGAGAGTAAGTAGACTTGAAGAAAGCTAAGGTAGGAGGGGAAGGATTCCTGCGCCACCTGCGTTCAGCCCTACGGAGCTGGGTACGCAAGAGCGCAGGCCCTGATGATACCATGGATGCCTAGGGAGGCGGCGGCGGGACTTTCGGGGTTGAAGGGGAGCAAGACGGTCAAGAGCAGAAGAAAGGGATGAAGACCACAGGGCTGCTTGGGAGTCAGGAGAGAGAGAAGAGAAGTTGGAGGGAAGAAGGTCAGAGGCAGCAGGGAATTGTTCACGAATGTGAGACGAGAGAACACGCGAAAGTTGAGGTGAAAGGGAAGGGGAAATTTTATCAGGAATGGGCATGTCTGACAAATGATCACCAGATGCTCAACATAAGACAGGGATATGTTTTTAGTGTGCTCAAAAGGGTTAACTGCAGTTTGAGAGTTCCATAGTTCCAATGGAAATGCTGTGGTCTGTTTGTTCAGGCGTTCCAGAAGGATGAGTCCTCTTTTCCTTGGGTTTGAGATGCCTGTGTTCACATTCCCATCCGGGAGGACCAGCAGTGCTTTCTCCAATTTGTGATTTTGGTCTCACTACCAGTTTTGTGCAATGCTCTTCAACCTGGCCACCACCCTTTGGATGTTCTCCAAGGTGATGGTGGTAGTTGTGGCAAGACTGAGGCATGAGGGTATCTGCATGCACTCCTACCTGGATGATTGGCTAATCAGGGCCAGGTCTCAGCTGGAAGCCATTTGGACACTGCATTGTGTGATCCAACTCAAGTGGCTCGGCTGAGTAATCAACATCAGCAAGAGCTATCTGATATCTCAGAACCTGAACTTTTTGCTTACACAGGTGTTGAAATAAGCCTCAGTCTTCCTTATGGGGAATACAGGGCTAAGTTCCACGACCAACTTTGGGACTTCTTTGGAAACTCCACGCCTACAACTTCAGGCTACCTTCTGCTTTTGGGAGCTATGGCTGCAACCCTAGATCTTGTGTCCTTGGTATGAGCGCGTGTGTCCTCTACATCAGGCTTGCTGACTGGCTGGTTCCTGTGCTCGCAGGACTAGAGTCCAACTCCTGCTTCCTCTCTTGTATAGACACAGCCTCCTCTGGGCCTCTCCTGACAACATGTTGAGGGGGATGCCCTTTGAAACTCCAGCTCAGGTGCCCACCACCGATGTCTGTCAGTCTTTCCAGTTGTGGAGTTCATTGTCTTGATCAGACTGCATAGGGTTGGCGGTCTCCAGTGGAAGCAAAATGGGCCTTCATTCACCTAGAGGCCAGGACCATCTGTCTGGCATTGCTGCACTTAAGCAAGTTTCTCCATGGGAGGGCTGTGTGAGTCCTCTTGAGCAAAGCAACTGCAGTGGTTTGTCAATAGACAGGGCAGAACAAAATGCCTGGGATTAGCTTGGGAAATGTCTTTACTGTTCACCTGAATGGAACTGCACCTCCAAGTGCTTTTAGTAGTAGTAGTACAGCCCAGCACATCGTGGGCGAAGATAGTCAAAGTGGATTTCCTGAACAGTCACCTTGATCCCAGTGATTGGGAATATGCTTCATGGGCATTCAACTGGGTAGTGGATCAGTGGGGCCTTCTAGGGGTGGACTGGATGGTGATGGCCACCATTGGCCAAGTCCAAGAGGGTGGATGTACTGGTCCAGACCTACCCCCCCCCCCCCCCCCCCCAGATCACCTGCTCTGTCCTGCCCCATGGGCAGTGATACCCAGAGTCCTTTAGAGCATCGGATCACCTGAGTCTGAGCCTGGTCAACCAGACTGGTTTGATCAGCTATGGCATGCAGACATTGTCTGTCTTCTCACCTCCCAGCCCCTGTGCCTTGGACAAAAGGGAATTACTACAGCAGGGTCACCTAAAGAATAAGGGTTATTCCCTGTTGAAGACTAGGTGACTCCACCTACATTTTCTTATGCCTGGGTCTGTATCTCTTCGAGAACTGGTGTCATTGATTGTCTCCTTTCCCCATGTGGCGTCGTGATCCCTCTCAATTTTAGCCTTCCTTCAAGAGGGAGTTGAGGAGAATTTGTCAAGCTCAATCAGGTAGCATGTTTTCTGTTTTTCATGGTCTGGTGTCAGGCCATGTTTTGGCAGTACACCAGGATGAGAGCTGCTTTCTCCATTGGGTTTGGACCCTCTGTCCACTAGTAGATCCCCTAGTCCTGCTGTGGGACTTGATGCTTGTTCTCAGTGCACTCATGTCTGCCCATTGAGCTGCTCAGGTGGGCTACCGTCAAGGATCTGGCCCTGAAAATGATGTTCTTTGTAGCTGTCACTTTGACGCAGCATATTTTGGCATTGCAAGTGCTTTCCAACTGCTACTCTTTATTGATATTCTTGGCAAAAGGGCTGACCTTTTTGTCTGGTTCCCACCTTGCCCAAAGTGTGCGCTCCCTTTCACGTTGGTCGGTCTTTTCACCAGATCAGTGCACCAAGCCAGACTAGGGCTTGCATTTTGTGGACTTACATCATGCACTTATGGTCCTTGAAAGTCTTTCCAATCACTTTGTCCTTTTTGCTGGACACCAGAAGGAAGTGGCCATGTGGTTTGGCTAGTGTTCTTCCATTGTACTTTCTTCCCACCCTGGGAATGGAGTAGCTTTGGTATCCCACTAGTCTGGACTGGTCTAGCGGAAATCTCTGGAAGGAGAAATTTTACTTAATTACCTTTCCTGGAATCCTGCTAGACCAGTCTAGAACATGCCCCGTTCAGCCTTGTGCCTCAGACTGCAACCTTTTGAATATTTGTCTCTTTGGACCATGCAGAGATTGAAAGAGACAATGCATAATTTTCCTGTAGATTTTGTAATACACACATTTATGGGACAGTCTCTTTCCTTTTTTTCACCTTGTATACAAAGTAAACACCCCCCCCCCCCCCCAGGTTAATGCACTTCTGCATTCGCTTCTGTCACGTACAGAAGCATTCAGTAAAGTCGTCCTTGAGGTCCCTCAGCTCCCTGGTCACAGTGGCCTTGATATCTTCTATAGAGGCAAAATGAGTTCCTTCAAGCACAGTTTTCAACCTGGGGAAGAGCCAGAAGTGTCAGTGAGATCTGGGTAATAAGGAGAGGGTGGTTGAGAGCTGTGATCTGTTGGCCAAGAACTGCCTCACACATTGAGCATGGTGTGTGCAGGCATGTTGTCATGGTTGAGCATCAAGGGCCATGACTTCTCTCCACAGAGCCTGCCTGCTGCGCCGAACCTGGTCATGGAGGATTGAGGACCTGTTGGTAGAAGTGCTGGTGGACTGTCTGACCCTCAGGCACAAACTCATGATGGACCACTCCCTTCTGGTCAAAGAATGCAATCAGCATGATATTGATCCTTGATTTAGACATGCATGCCTTCTTGGGTCTGGGTGACAGTCTAGTCTTCCACTGCAGATTCTCTTGCTTTCAGGGTCGTACTGGAAGACCCAAGTCTCGTCTCCTGTGATGACTCGGCCAATGAACTCTGGATTTTCTCTACAAGTCTCAAACATTGACCTGGTGCTCCTGGTCATCTGATAAAAGCTTGGGCACCATCTTGGTGCACACCTTCTGCATCCCCCAGCTCCTGCACTGATGGTCTGCACTGACTCCCTGTTCAGGCTGAGCTCCTCAGCTATCTGCACAATCACTCTGCACCAGTTCACTCTGTCAATGTTCTCAGTTGTCTTTGTTGTGGAAGGCTGTCCTGACTTGGGGTCATCCTCCACCTCCTCACAGCCAGTCTTGAAGCGTTTGTGCCACTCACTCATGACCTTGACACTGCATCTTCTCCATAAGTCTTTTGGAGACGTTGGCGACTCAGTTGGGCCCTTCTCCAACTTATCGAGAAATTTCAAGTTGATTCTTTGCTCCATATTTCTGCCACCTCCAGTTACATGACACAGCGATGGAGCAGTGTGCTACAATAACCTAGAAAAAGAAAAACACTGAGATGAGAAATATTACAGCAGAATAGTGACGAGATGTTGCACAACAGTGACATAAGCAGTTAGCCAATTGGTTGGGTGTAGCTGCCAGTCTTGTGGTGGTGGTTGTCACACCTTGTATAGTTGCCCTCGTTGAAGGGTTCCTTGGGAGAATTTGACTACCTTTCATTGCTTGTTACAAAAATACTGAGGACTCGTGCTAGATTTTGTGCCAGTGGTGATGTCACAACATAGTTTTACTTTTCTGTCTCCCATCTGCTGGCGGGGGGAAAATAACCCACTAGTCTGGACTGGTCTAACAGGATTCCAGGAAAGGAAATTAACAGTAAATAAAATTTCTCCATATGCCACCTCATGGCTGGTAGGAAGTAAGATGGTGCAGGGTCTAAGTTCTGCTAGTTAAGAGGTGGGACTAATAGAATGAGGCAATTGCCCCAAGAAAGTGCTGGATCAGAGTATTTGTACTACCCTAGAGAACACAACACGTACTTAAGCTGCAGTGTTTAATTTTATATGTGCTTACCTTTTTTTATTTGTAGGCATCAAAAAAATATGTATCCAAGGAACTTGCCAAAGAGATTCGTGTTCGGGCTGAGCCCTTCATCAAATGGCTGAAAGAAGCAGAAGAAGAATCTTCTGGCAATGAAGATGAAGAAGAAAATATTGAGGTATTCAGTTCATCTTTTTATATGCTTTCCATTTTCTGTAATACAAGACTGCCAAATGCAACAATTGTCAGAATCCCATGTTAGGATGAAATTGAGGCAGCAGTATTGGCTGACTATGCATTTATCCGTATTTCCCCTCAGCCTCTTCCTCCAGTGTGGATTGACTGACTATAGGAGGGTGGCATTAGCTGGAGTGCTGTGTTCTAATTGTAGTTCACATTCTGGGCTGTTGGTAAAAAGTAACCAGAGGTGCTGTGCCACTGTTCTTCCCCCCCCCTCCCCCAGCTGTATTAGCAGGGAAGCTCAAGGTGGTAGGCTGCGAGTGGATCCTCCTTCACCACTGACACAGCTCGGGGAGGGGGGAGCACACTTGGCAACTTGTGGAGTTGTGTATGCAGATATTGCATAATGGATGCCTGCAACTTTCAAGGGGATGAATAGTGGCACATACCTCTTCTGCACGACATTTTTGGCCTCTGCAACACCCCAGCAGCATTTGCAATTTCCAAATCATCCTGCTAGACTAGTCCACACAAGTGGGTTATGTCCCCCTGCCAGCAGATGTTGGAAAAAGAAGTACCAAATGCTTCTGGGACATATAGGACTACCTCTAGGGGTCGCCTTCAGTATTTGACTCCAGCAGATGTGAAGGATTTCTTTCAGTTCCTGATAACTACCAAGAAGGATCCTTGTCAGCAGCTTTTGGAGTGGTCCTAGTGGTCTTCTCTGAAGGGATTCTTGTCCAGCAGGCACAAGAGGTATACTGTGAGGTGGTAGCCCTTTTACAGGTTTAGCTCCTGGCCACAAGGGTCAGTTGAGCTACCCGCCTGCCCAAAGAGGGGTAAGAGCCTGAGCAGGGAGACCGGAGCATCAGTATTCCTAGGCTTGACTCTTTTAAATTCTCTGCCATTTTGTTTTGCCTTATTGTTCCAGCAGTTACTGATGGTTATAGGCTCTCCGCCATCGAACCCACACAATGAGTGGCCCCCCCCCCCTCCCCGGGGACTCCTGCCTCTGGCAGTCAGCATCATTTTGTGTACTTCGACTAGAGCAGTGCAGACAGTACTAAAGAGCGGCCCTTGCCTTAACCACTGCTGCTGTCAACAAACCAGATATTGTATTCATCACAGAAACCTGGCTAGCAGAAACAGATAGTTCTGCTCAACCAGATTAAGCATCCTGAATATGATTTCTGTCATACCACAAGAAAACATAAACGTGGAGGAGGCATTTCAATACTAACCAAGTTGGGCCTAAAACTGGCATAAAACAATCAATAATGCAGCCACATATAAACAATTAAACAAAAAGAACAACCACCCTAGAAATGGTGATGCCCCTTGGTTTAACACCTTAAAACTAATGAAAAGAGCTAAGGAAATTAGAACTAAGGTGGTGAAGAACCAAGTCTACTACTTACTATGAGAACTATCATAACCACCTTAAAAAGTATAAGGAAGCAATAGATTGGCTGCATGGTAGTTTTTCTTTGCACTATCTAATTCAATAAATAGACCAAGAGAACTATTTTCCATTGTTCAAAACCTAACTAATAACACACAATTCTAGCAACGACATTACGGATATTTCTGCCCAGACCTTAGCTAATCACTATAAATAAGGCTAATCATGCATTCTCACCTAATCCTATCAATTCTCACTATCATATAGACGATTGGTCTGACTTCCACCCTATAACTAAAGACACACTCAAAAATATTATCTCAAACCTTACCACCACAACTTCTTACCTTGACCTTTGTCCAGTAACCTGGATAAAGAATACTCTTCCAATTTTATCTCCCTTCATTCTTCCTATAATCAACCTCTCCTTACACCATGGGTACCTACCACCTTCACTAAAACACGCAGAAATTCATCCAATTCTTAAAAACGGCACCCTAGACAAAACATCGCCGAACTCCTACAGACCTATTTCAAGTATACCCTTCATGGCTAAACTAATTGAAAAGGTGGTTCAAATTCAAACACAGGAATACATGGATAACTCGGCCCCTCTCAAACAATACGGTTTTCGCCCCTGTCATGGAGTAAAACGCTGCTAACAGTACTACTCGACACCCTTGTGAGGAATCAACAATTCTAAACAAGCGTTCATCCTTCTATTCCTTGATATCTCTGCAGCATTCGATAGTGTACACCATACTATAATGCTTAAGTCTCAGACAAATAGGCATCAAATCAACAGTTCACAAATGGTTCACATCACATCTAAGCAACAGAAGGCAAACAGTAAGAATCTGCAATCATCTAACGCATACAACCAGGAACTTGGCCTCACACAAGGTTCTGCCCTATCAGCCCTCCTTTTCAATATTTATATAAAACCTGCCTGCAACATATTTAAAAAATTCAAGGTCCATTATTTATATGCAGATGATATAATGTACATTCCATTCACGATACCTACCCTTCCACTGCAATTAACAGTGCTTCAATGAATTAACATGGCTAAAAGACCACAATCTCCATATCAACCATTCAAAAACAGACATATTTCCCCCAACACACATCACACTTCAAAACCATGAGATTAAAATAAACAAAGTGAGATCTAGGTGTGATCCTCGACACACATCTCAGCATGAATACACACATCAGAAACACAACAAAAAAATCTTAAGCTTAAAATTCTAAAGCAATTATGCCCACTTGTACACACACACAAGACTTTGAGTACAATACAGGCAATCATTACACCTCGCTTTGATTTTTGCCAATTTAACCCTGCTAGGCGCAACAAAACAAAACATTAAGACTTCAACTTGCCCAAAATGCAGCAGCCAGAACTATTATGAAGGTGCACTCATTTGAGCACAACACCTACACTGGCTACCAATCCAAAGTAGGATTAACTATAAAACACTAATAACCACCTTCAAGGCACTAAATAACATGGCTCCACCTACACTAAACAAACTCATTAAAGAATCAACTAAAACTCCTCACAGGAGAGGCTATACAAATAAAATAAGGATTCCAAGAGACTTCACAAAGGCCAAAAAGATAACCAACAAAAAAGCTTTTTCACATGCAGCCCCTATCCTCTGGAACTCCATCCCCAGAAGAAATAAGAACATTAATCGAAATCAAGGAGCTCCGAAAGAAATTAAAAACCCATCTGTTTATCTCACACTATGGCCCAATGGCAAACTCCCTCTCCCAATCAGAAAATGGATAACAGAATACCAGATTGATACAAGACAGAATTTGATATCGGACCAAGAAGGACACAAATTAGAACAATTAAACTTACCCAATTGCTCCCACCCTAAGAGCCACCAATGTAATTTACAACGAACAGATACAAATATAATATCATATTCTTATCCTTTTGCATAGCCCCAGCTACCCATACATTATCTAGTATTTAGTCTCTGATACAACCTAAATTAAGCCTGTTTTGTTTAAGGCTTATACCTTCTGTATATAATACCCTTGTTAGTTCTCTAATGTTCTCTAATGTATATAGTTCGCTAATGTTTCATGTAAAAATATACTATTCATAGTTCACTGATGTTCCATGTAAAAACAGACTTGTCGCTCTGTTAACTCGTTCTTTGTAAACCGCACTTGATCACTGGAAGGTGCGGTATATAAGTGATTGTTAAATAAACAAACACCGGACATAGACCTCTTTGCAAGTCCGCTGAATGCCAAACTTCCCCGGTTCTGTTCCAGAATTCTGGCTCAGGGTTGCCTTTCTCCTCCATTGGGGTCGGGACTTCCTGTATGCCTTCCCACCCATTCCCCTAATTCCCAGAACTCTTTTCAAGCTTCAAAGAGACAGAGGCTGTATGACTCTCATAGCCCCACATTGGCCACAATAAGTGTGGTACCCTCTGCTCTTACATCTCTCTCAAGCTCCATCTCTGGAGCTAGGATCTGCTCCAGATCTCCTATCCCAGGAGGATGGGATGCTGTGGCATCCCAATCCCCATTCTCTACATCTCAGGGCCTGGTTGCTGAAAGCCTATAACTTCATGGCCTTAACCTTTCTCAGCAAGTAAAGGATATATTTTATGCTTCCTGGAAACCATCCACAAGACGCTCTTATACTTTCAAGTGGAAAAGGTTTACCATATGGTGTTCACAGAAGGGTCTTAACCCTCTTGCAATACCGCCTTCATTTGTCTAATGCAGGGCTTAAGACCAATTCAGTGAGTTCATTTGAGTGCTATTGCAGCTTCCCTCAAACCTTTGAATGGGCAACCTATTTCCTCTCATCCTATCATAGCGAGATTTATGAGAGGCCGCCTTCTAACTAAACCTCCCTTTAAGCCACCACCGGTGGCATGGGATTTAAATCTGGTTCTTGGCCAGCTCATGAAGCTGCCTTTTGAGCCATTAGCTACTACCTCATTAAAATTCCTTTCCTGGAAGGTTATTTTTCTTGCAATCACATCAGCACGTCGCATTAGTGAGTTGCAAGCATTGGTGGCTGATCCCCCTTATACAAGGTTCCATCATAAGGTAGTCCTTAAGACTCATCCTCACTTTATGCCAAAGGTGGTTTCACCTTTTCATTTAAACCAAGCAGTTTACCTTCCTGTTTTTCCCAAGGCCTCATGCCTCTAATGCAGAAAGGAATCTTCATACTTTGGACTGTAAAAGAGCTTTGGCCTTTTACTTGTGAAGAACACAGCAACATAGAAAGTCCTCTCAACTTTGTTGCTTTTGATCCTAGTCATTTAGGGCTTCCAGTCTCCAAAAGGACTCTGTCCAACTGAATTGCAGTGTATATCTTTTGCCTATCAGAGTAAGAACCTTCCTCTTGAAGGCCATGTCACAGCGCACAATGTGAGCCATGGCAACCTCTATGGCTCATCTTCACTCTGTGTCAACATCTGTCGAGCTGCTACCTGGGCCTCGGTTCATCCCTTTACAGCCCATTACTGCTTGGACAAGGACTCCTGCTGGGATGCCTTGTTTGGTCAGGCTGTTTTTCAACACCTGTTCCATACTTAATCAACTCCTACCCACTATCCCTGGTAGGATGCCAGAGATCCATGGGGGGAAGTGGAGCCCTTTGAAAAGGGCACACAACTTCTGGGGCTTCTCCCTGGCATCTGTAGTTAGGGAGTCCCCATATGTGAAGACTACATTCCTGCTTGTTCCTGGAGATAGCATAGTTACTCACCTGTAACAGGATCTCCAGGAACAGCAGGAATTTAGTCTTAACAACCCGCCCACCTCCCCTAGGAGTTGCATCTTTCTCTTTCCCTCTCTCTCTGTCTCAGCTATAAACTCAACTGGAGAGGAGCAGTTGGGAAAGGCGGGAAGGCAGCATGCAGGCGCTGTGGGATGCTCCCAAAAGCTTTCCTATTGGATGCTGGGGAGTGTTCACGCAGGCTCCGTCAGTACCGACAATACCCATATGTGAAGACTAAATTCCTGCTGTTCCCGGAGATCACCTGTTACAGGTGAGTAACTATGCTTTGCATACCCTGGACTGTAAGAGGGTGTTGTCATTTTACATAGAATGTACGCAGGAGCATCGAAGGGCTGTTCAGCTCTTCGTCTCGTTTGACCCTAATAGGATGGGGTTACCTGTCTCCAAGCGCACGTTGTCCACTTGGGTAGCAGATTGCATCGCCTGGGCATACAGGGCAGCTGACCTCTTGCAGGGTCAGGTCACGGCCCACCGTGTCAGAGCAAAAGCCGCATCAGGTCATCTCCGCTCTTTTCGGTTGGCAGACATCTGCCAAGCCGGAACTTGGTCTTCAAGCCAGACTTTTGCAGCCCATTACTGCCTGGAGAGAGAGTCCTGGCGAGACAGTGTTTTCGGCCAGGCAGTACTCCATAATCTCTTTGAGGTTTAGGCAACTCCTTCCCTCCGGCCCTTCATGTTGGGCTACTGTACAGGGTATGTTCTCAGAGAAAATTCTTGTCACAGATGCTGTGGCTCTTGAGAGGGAGCCATTTTTTCAGCTTTGGATTCACGGTAGCCTAGAGCTGGGGAGTCCCATATGTGAGGACTGACTTCCTGCTTGGTCCTGGAGAAAGCGTAGTTACTCACCTGTAACAGGTGTTCTCCAGGAGCAGCAGGAATCGGTCCTCACAACCCTCCCTCCTCCCCTGGAGTTGCAGTCATATCCTTCATTTTGTTTTTTTGCTGTCTTAGCTATGTCATCAGACTGAGCAAGATGGCACCCTTGGGTGGGAAGGGGACTGCACATGCATGCTGCATTCCCAAAGGCTTTCTTTGAAAGCTGGGGACATGCTCCGCACGAGGGCTCTGTCGGCACCGACATCACCCATATTTGAGGACTGATTCCTGCTGCTCCTGGAGAACACCCATTACAGGTGAGTAACTATGCTTTCCCTCCTGGCCTTTTTGCCAGAGCAATGCTCGGGACAGGACAATCTACACCTGCTCAATATGAGACGGGTGCTCCTGCACTACCTCAAGGTCACAAATCCATTCTGCTTGTCCAATTATCTCTTCGTTCTCTTTTCCATACCTCTAAAGTGTCCTTGGGCTGCTGGATTTGAGAAGGAATTTCAGCAGCTTATTTGCTCAGCTGTCAGCCCTCCTGCAGGGGCTCAAGGCACATTCTATGCATGCTCAGGCTACAGCTTGGGTAAAATGCACGTTCATGTCTCTGGTAGATATTTGCCACGTGGGTATCTTGGGCTACATTTGTACATCACTACCAGCTGGTTTTTCAGGCACAGATGGTGACTCGCTTTGGGTCACATGTGCTCTCGACTTCGCACTCATCCTACCAGTGCTCCTATGCTGCGCTCGTTGTACATAGTTCTCTCAAGTTTGATACTTCTCCAGTGATGATGGGATCTGAGGGATTCCTGGTCCACTGCTTTCTGTGACAGTACTGAAGAGAGACCCCTAGCTGTGGCTGGCATATACACCATCGGTGAGGTCACAGCTCTGGTTCTCACTATTTCCTCTATCTTGGACATCTGCTGGCAGGGGGACTTAACCTGCTTGTCCGGACTGGTCTAGCTGGACTCCAGGAAAGGAAATTAATGGTAAAATTTCACTCTCCATAGCATAAGCTGGAGTTTTTATACAGCATTGGATATATGGCGGCATGCAGGAGTCTCCAGTAACTTCACACCCAACTTTGAGTTGCCATTAAATTTGGCTGCATGTGCTGAGTTGCACCCTAGGTAAGAAGTTGTCAAGATGAGCTTTTGTTTTCTTGTAGTACTGGCATTGGCTGGATTCCGTGGGGTGGTACGATGGAGCAGGGTGGTTTTCACTACAAATCTTGCTAAAAATGAACTTTTTGGTGGGGGTGGGATTTGCTTTGCCCTCAAGGGTTGACAAAATAGGCCAATGCAGAAATCCCAAGCTAGAGCCCAGTGCAGGGTTTCATCGCACAAGTTTAACCAGTGCGCAAAAAGTCAGTTTAAACTGGGAGAACAAGCCAAACGCATGTGCACAAGTCTACCAGTGTGCCATGCTGTCTTAGAGAACAGTCATCTTGCAAAATGGCAACACCTGACCACTTTGGATGCACTGGCCAGGTCATACTGCCATATAAAGCAAAAAAAAAATGCTCTGCAGCAGTGCCCCCCTCCAGGATGATCCAATTCCTGGATCATTTTAAGTGAAGTCGTACTTCAGCTCTGATCGCTTTGCTCCCGGCTGAATCTTTACACCTGCCCAAAAGTTTTCTGCATTGGCCCCAGAGTGCTTAATTTTTTCCAGATAGTAAAGAAGGAAGATTCTTCTCTCCCACCTTGATTCCAATTTTTTTTTTTTTTTTTACAGGTTGTGTATTCCAGTACTGCCACCGTTCCTAAAGTTGAAACTGTGAAGCCTGTAGCAAACAAAGATGAGGATATTGATATTGATGCCATTTAAGTCAAGCCAGTTTATAAAGTTCCATTGCGCTACGTTTTATGCCAGAAGTGCAACGTGGATGTTTAACATGCTGCAAAATCTAACAGTACACTTTGTATTCAAAAATCTATCTTTTTACTGTGATTAGTCTTCTATAGTTAAGCATAAAGGAAATTATTTGAAATAGAGGCATCAGTACACTAGATGCTGGTTTACTGTTGCATGTTAATTCTTTTTAAAATTCTTGTGTTGGACACCTAAGTGTGCATTTAATACATTTTTGTGGAAATAAAGATTTTGGGTCATGAACATAACTGTGTACTTTGCAGCCTTTGTGTAGATAGAACTGATCTTGAAAGGTGTTTTTTTTTCTCAAGTACTTCCTCATGCAGTTGTCAACTTGGAAACCACATCACCCCAGAGCCTTGGTAAGAGGTTAAACTAGCCGATGTATTACATGCTTCAAATTCATTAAGATCTTAGTTGCCACATCTAAGGCAGATGAGCATGTCCTTTTTCAAGAGTTCTCTGCAGACACAGGGTGGGGGAGGGATGCAGGCACACTCCATAAGTGATGTCTGACAGAGCCTTTCTGCTGCCACTCCTAGCATGCATGCACCTTCCTGCCTAGAAGTCCTCGTACCGTTAACTACAGCTCAGGTTGCTGCATTACTCGCCTTCTCCATCAGGCCTTGCCAATAAATCAAAAGGAAATATTTCTGAAGCGCTCCACTATCGAGAGGTCCTCTGCAGACTACTCTGCTGCTGTTGATTTAAAAAAAAAAAGGAATCAAAACAGCAGCTGCTGTTAGCAGCAGGGCCCTTGGAGCATGTCTGCCACACTTATAGGTGACAGATGCCTTTTAAAAAAAAAAAAAAAAAAAAAAGGCAGCAAAGGTACCAGGAAGCATAGCTCCACGAGCAATTACTTTACTTCACTCTAGTCCAGTCCCGGAATTTCTGGGATCACAGGTTCTCTGCAGCTTGGAGACTGAATAATCAGTTGTGATGTCACCCCTATAACTTCCAGAGGTGATCACTTATATCTTCAGTTTATTCAGTCTCCAAGCAGCTTGAAGTTTTAAGAGCCTATATGTGGCTCTAAAGAGGAGCAATTAAGGATATTTATTCTATTAAAAAGGATTTAAACAGTGTATAAGAGGATTTAATTTTTAGAGTAATATAGCTTTAAGACTAGCTCATGCCCTCCCTCTCTCTGCTGTGCGGGAGGAGTTTACAGCCGCAGAAATCGCTGAATCTGAAACTTGTTTTAAGCTCCTGATCCTACTGTTAATAGGAGAGGAGCCATAAAAAAGAAAGTAAAGTGCTTGAAGAAGCTTTACAACTAAAGGTAAAGTTAATCTGTGGGAATTTATTTCTCAGTGCGGCTATAGTTAAAGCACGATTTTTGAATTCCCTTAAGGAAGCATCGCAGTTCCCGATCCTACAGTCATTAGAGGAACTATAAGAAAATAAGTAAGATGCTTGACAACTTTATATGGCAAAGGTAAAGTTTTTTTTTATCTATTTGATATTTCTGTCTCAGCGCGGCTACATCTGGATCGCCGGTTGAATTCAGTTTAAAAATCCTAGCATCAGAACGTAGGCTGAAGCTTAATTTCTTTTTATTTTACTTTGGGGTTTATAGCGAGCGGCTTAAAGGCACTTTTATCAGACCTCAGAAGGAAAGAAGCATATTCTTTTGTTTTTAGAAATTTGGTGTTTTAAAACGATACAGCTATAAAGATTTCTTAACGGAGGTCGTTTTCAGTGACAGTTTAGAATTCAGAGCTCGAGCGTCAAGCGCGTGTTACAACGGAGCCATTTTTTAAAGTACCATAATAGAGAAGAGGGCTATAGCCAAGATTTTTGTTATCTCCAGGAACAAGCAGGAATAAGTCATCACATATGGGTACATCGGTACCGACGGAGCCCGCGTGGGAAAGCTCCCCAGCTTTTCAGATTAAAAGCTTTTGGGGCCTCCCACTGCACATGCGCGCTGCCTTCCCGCCTTCCTGACCAGCTCTCGTCAGTTTCTTTTTTTCCACGGAGCCAGCAGGTCGTGTTCCTGTCACCGCTGAAGAAATTGTTAATTTTATTGTTTTCTTTAGACCGCGTACCTGCCTTCCCCATTCTGAAACCGGTACTGCCGGTCTTTCTTTCTTTTGGAAAAAAAAATATATATTTTTCTTTTCTTCAGCACAGCTTGGTACTTTGTTAGGCCTTCAGGCCTACACAAATTCTCCTCATGGAGAAGCCAGTTCCTGGTTTTAAAAAGTGTATCAAGTGCAGTGCTGTCATTCCTCTTAGACACCCATGAATGGTGTCTTAAATGTTTAGGACCTGACCATTCCATACCGGACTGCCCATCCTGCTCCCAGATGTCGAAACGTGGATTGCAGAACCGGGCCAACAAGTTCCATGTGCTGTTTCCTTCAGAAGCATCACAGTCATCCAGGTCTTCCTCTCCGGATGGATCTCAGGTAACCAAAACTCCAGTGGGCAAATCCTCTAAAAGCAAATCTCTAAAGATCGAGAGGCTCTCAATTCTGAGTTCGAGGATTCTGCCCAGGCCAAAAAACCCCAGCGGGAGCTTCCAGCCTCCAAAGCAATCATGGGGTCACAGGTTGACATCGATGGCGCGGCCTCGACAGATCACCTGTTGTACTGCTCTGGGGTACCGGCCCATACCGGTACCGACATCCAGGCAGCAGTGGCGTCTATGGGCAATACTGTCCAAGTCATGCAGCAGGCCATTCTGGCTTTTATTAATGCTGCTACACCCTCGGTACCGCAGCCAGCGGTACCGGGCCCGGTTCCGGTAATGGCTTCCATACCGGAACCGAGGCCATCGTCTTCCAAACGCAGATCGGTTCCGCATGCCGGATCCGGGCTTTTGCCCGGTACCGATCCCATACCCGGTACGCCCGATGTCGATACCGAACGGTATGTGTATCGTGCGTTGGAAGCACATAGAGGATACTCTGCTTCTTCAGAGGATTTTAACTCCTCTGATTCTGATGAGTTCTCCCTTGATCTTCCTGAGGAGCCTTCTTCTCCTAACAGGAGAATGTCTCCACCAGAGGATTTGTCCTTTCAGGACTTCATCATAGAAATGGCTAAAGGTCTTTCTATTGCTTCATCCTCTGAAAAGGAACCCAGATCAAAGAAACTGGATATTTTGGGATACTCTAAGTCTCCTAAAGAGGCAGTTACCCTGCCTATCCATGAAATCCTTCAAGAACACTTGATGGACTTATGGGAGGCTCCTCTAACATTGTCTCCTTCTCGCAGGTTGGACACCATGTACCGTGTCCCCCCTTCTCCTGGTTTCCAAAAAACCCAGTTGCCTCACCATTCTATTGTGGTGAAGTCTGCAATGAAGAAGATAAAGAGTACCAAAAGGCACTCTTCTCCTCCAGGGCGAGAATGTAAGACTAGACTCTTTTGGCAGGAAAATTTTCCAGGCTACTATGCTTATAGCCAGGATTAATTCCTATAGTCTTTACATGGGCATGTTTCTCAGTGAAATCGCTCTAAAAGTTCGGCATTTTGCCCCTTTTATCCCTGAGGATAAGAGGGAGCAGTTCATTTCCTTAGTGAAACACCTTTTGGATATTTCAAAGTTCTCCAACAGGGCAGCTTTTGATTCCTTTGAGGGTGCTGGTAGGGCTTCGGGCATTGCTATAGCAGCCCGACGTCTTGCTTGGCTCCAGGCTTCTGATCTAGAACCTTGGGTCCTAGATGGCTTACGAAATCTGCCCTGTACAGGTGAGAACTTATTTGGTGAGGAGTGGCAAATTAAGGCCACTCAAATGGACGCAGAAAATGCCACCTTAGATAGACTTTCTAAGTCTACCTCCACTCCTGCCAAGAAGAAGTCTTTTAAGAGGCCTTATTACCAGAAGTCCAGATTTTCCACAAATACTGGCCAACAATCCTCTCAGCCTCGTTTTGCTGCTAAACATCAGCAACCTAAACAGGCAAGGTCAAAGCCTGCGGCGTCTGCTACGCCTCAGCAGGCTCCACACCCTCAGGGGTTTTGACTTGCCCCTAGAGAACTTAACTTTTCTGGCTCTAGAACAACCAGAGCCCCTCACCATACCCGGAAGGTTAGTTCACTTTGCTCCCAGATGGGAGCAAATTACATCAGAGCAATGGACCCTCTCTATCATCAGAGAGGGTTACAAACTCCATTTTTCCGACCTTCCTCCTTATACTATGGTGAGGCAGTTCAATTCTCCCCCATCTCTCCTGGCCCTCTTGGGTCAGGAAGTCTCCTCCCTCCTTGCCCAGGGGGCAATAGAGGAGGTCCCTCTTCTTCAACAGGGGACGTGATTCTACTCCCCTTATTTTCTAATACCAAAGAAGACAGAGGGCTTCAGACCAATTCTGGATCTGAGAGAATTGAACAAATTTCTTTTCAAGGAGAAATTCAAAATGCTTTCTCTGGGCATTCTCCTTCCATACCTTCAGAGTCAGGATTGGCTTTGTTCTCTAGACCTAAAGGATGCATATACACACATACTCATCCACCCATCCCACAGAAAATACCTTCGATTTCTGTTTCAGGGAAAATATTTCCAGTACAGAGTACTCCCCTTCGGTCTAGCCTCTGCTCCAAGAGTGTTCACCAAATGCATGGCAGTCGTAGCTGCCTTTCTAAGAGGCCTGGGAATTTTCATATTCCCATACCTGGACGACTGGCTCATCCGAGCTCCCTCTCAGTCCCAGGCCCAAATTTCCCTGGACCGCACAAGGCGTCTTCTGCAGTATCTAGGACTGGTAGTAAACCTTCCCAAGTCTCAACTAATCCCTACTCAGTCTCTCGAGTTCATAGGGGCCCAGTTAGACACCATCACTGCAAGGGCCTACCTGCCTCAGGTCAGGGCCCAATGCCTCCTGAGTTTGGCCTCCCAAGCTCAGTCCAGCAGTCATTTGACAGCCCAGGAAATGCTGCGACTTCTGGGCCACATGGCCTCCACGGTACATGTGGTGCCCTACGCTCGTCTGCATATGAGAGCAGCTCAATGGACCTTGGCCACCCAGTGGACTCAAGCATCTGGAGCGCTCTCCGACCAAATACCTCAAGCCGTCTATTTTGGTCCCTCCAATGGTGGACATCCACCAAGAATCTGTTGTTGGGGGCCCCCTTCCAACCTTTGTTGCCCCAAGCACCCTCACAACAGATGCCTCCCAGACAGGGTGGGGAGCTCATCTTCAGAACCTCTCCACTCAGGGCACTTGGTCTCCACAGGAGGCCACCCTTCATATCAACCTCCTGGAACTGCGAGCAATTTACCTTGCCCTCAAGGTCTTCTATACCCTCCTTGTCAACCTGACTGTCCTAGTTCAGACAGACAATCAGGTAGCCATGTTCTATATAAACAAACAAGGAGGGACAGGCTCTGTCGCTTTGCAACGAAGCTCTCAGATTATGGGCCTTCGCCAGAGAGCATCAAATTCACCTTCTTGCAGTGTATCTTCCAGGAGTTCAAAACTCTCGTGCAGACAGACTCAGTCGAGTTCTGCTTCCACACGAATGGTCCCTACATATGGACCAGATACGCAGAATCTTTCAGGAATGGGGGACCCCAGACATAGACCTCTTTGCAAGTCCGTGGAATGCCAAACTTCCCCGGTTCTGTTCCAGAACTCAGTGTCAGGGAGCTCAGGCCCACGATGCCTTCCTCCTGCATTGGGGTCAGGAATTCCTCTATGCCTTTCCACCCATTCCTCTAATATCCAAGACTCTGTTCAAGCTCCAGAGGGATCACGGGACTATGATCCTCATAGCTCCCCGCTGGCCACGCCAGGTGTGGTTCCCTCTACTTCTGCATCTCTCCCAGGAGGAGGGGACTTCTGCATCTGTCTCAGGAGGAGGGGACTTTGTGGCACCCAAACCCCAAATCCCTACATCTCAGAGCTTGGTTACTGAAGGCCTAAGTCTTCAAGACTTTAATCTTTCTCAACCTGTGACAGATATCTTTCATGCCTCTAGGAAACCTTCCACGAGGCGTTCTTATGCTTTCAAATGGAAACGTTTTTCCATTTGGTGTGCTCAGCAGGGTCTTGACCCTCTAGCACTTTCTTTGAATTCCCTCTTGGACTATCTCCTGCATCTTTCAAATGCAGGCCTTAAGACAAATTCAGTAAGGGTCCATTTGAGTGCTATTGCAGCATCCTTAAAACCTATAAATGGACAACCTGTCTCCTCTCATCCTCTTGTTGCACGTTTCATGAGAGGCCTGACTCTAACTAAACCTCCCATCCGACGACCTCCGGTAGCATGGGATTTGAACCTAGTTCTAGGTCAGCTTATGAAGCCACCTTTTGAGCCTTTGGACTCTACCTCCTTCAAATTTCTTTCCTGGAAGGTTGTTTTCCTTATTGCAGTCACTTCGGCTCGCCGCATCAGTGAACTGCAGGCTTTAGTGGCTCATCCACCTTATACTAGGTTTCATCATGATAAGGTGGTCCTTAGGACGAATCCCCACTTTATGCCCAAAGTGGTCTCGCCTTTTCATCTTAATCAAGAGGTATATCTACCTGTCTTTTTCCCGGCTCCTCATGCATCCAGTGCAGAGAGGAACCTTCATACTCTGGATTGTAAAAGAGCTCTTGCCTTTTACCTCAACAGGACTCAACCACATCGAAAGTCTTCCCAACTTTTCGTGGCTTTTGATCCTTCTCATTTGGGACTTCCAGTCACCAAGCGTACACTTTCCAATTGGATCGCTCAGTGTATTTCTTTTGCTTACCAGAGTAAGAACATTTCTCTGGAGGGCCATGTCACAGCTCACAATGTGAGAGCCATGGCCACTTCTATGGCTCATCTTCACTCTGTGTCCATAGATCAGATCTGTCGAGCAGCCACTTGGGCCTCGGTTCATACCTTCACAGCCCATTACTGCTTGGACAAGGACTCCCGCCGGGATGCCTTGTTTGGTCAGGCTGTCCTCAAACACCTGTTCCATACTTAAACAACTCCTGCCCACCTTCCCTGGATGGATGCCTGAGATCCATGCGAAGATGGTTTACCCTTGGAGGGGGATCTCCCAGGCATCTTAGCTAGGGAGTCCCCATATGTGATGACTTATTCCTGCTTGTTCCTGGAGATAGCACAGTTACTTACCTGTAACAGGTGATCTCTGGGAACAGCAGGAATTAGTCATCACAACCCACCCACCTCCCCTAGGAGTTGTATCTCTATCTTCCTGTCCTCTCTCTATTGTCTCAGCTTTAAACTCGAACTGACGAGAGCTAGGCGGGAAGGCAGCGCGCATGTGCAGTGGGAGGCCCCAAAAGCTTTTAATCTGAAAAGCTGGGGAGCTTTCCCGCGCGGGCTCCGTCGGTACCGACGTACCCATATGATGACTAATTCCTGCTGTTCCCAGAGATCACCTGTTACAGGTAAGTAACTGCTTTATTTGCAGCATGCCTGGAAAACAGCAGTGTTTGCTGTGTGGTACTAGGAAAATGCTATTAAATGAATCGGGCTTATGTAAACATTGCTCTCAAAGAGCAGAACAGCAAAAAGCTTCAAATACGATTGTTGAAAGAAAAACATTTAGCGTTGGACAGATATTGATTCTCCACCGCAGCTTCTGCCAGAGCCGGTGCCAGGTCCATCTTCAAGACCAGATATTCCTGTGCCTGAATCTATAGGCCTTCCTTCAGATTTATCGAGTTTAACCTCTAATATTGCTTCAGTATTTTCAAAGCATCTAATTGCTCTTTTACAAAAGAATATTGCAGAACAACATATAGGGGAAAAGCGTGTTGCTGCTCCTTTTAAAATAGATGAGCTTCCTCTTCCTGCCAAAAGAGCAAAGTTGCAAAAGACTTTTTCTATGTCATCTCAGGAAATTTATTCTGATCTAGAGGATGATATTGAAGGATTGGAGGAAGGGGAACTGGTGGAACAGGAAGACCAGTCCAGAATTGTGAGTTTTCAGAAAGGAGGAGTTGCCTATCTTAATTGAGGAAACCTTAAAGTCTTTGAATATATCAATGCCAGAGGATTTGGAAAACTTGGATTTGGAGGATCCTTTATTATTGGCAGTCAGGAAATCACAGAAAGCCTTTCCTGTACATAGAGTGGTAAAAGAGATGATACAGCAGGAATGGGATGTTCCTGAGGCTGCTTTGCGTGGATCTAGAGTTATGGCACGCTTGTATCCATTGCAGGAGAAGGATTCTGAATTATTTAAGCCACCTAAAATTGACGCAGCCGTTTCGGCGGTTACTAAACGTACGACTATTCCTATAGAAGGTGGGGCAGCCTTAAGGGATAGTTATGATAGAAAGCTAGACACACTCTTGACGCAGATGTTTGATATAAATGCTTTCTGTTCAAGCGGCAATCTGCGGAGCATGGGTGGCTAGAGCATGTTTACGCTGGTCGCAAGAGTTACATACAGATATGGAGAGTGCTTCCATTCAGGATGCATCTAGGCTAGAGACGGGAGCAGCATATTTAGCGGATATTCACTATGATCTCAGAGCATTGTCAAAAGGAATGGGCTCAGTGGTAGCAGCTAGAAGGCATGTATGGCTGCGCACCTGGGCTGCTGACACATCTTCAAAGGCAAGGCTTTCTAAACTGCCTTTTAGAGGAAAGCTCCTTTTTGGGGAAGACTTAGAAAAATTAGTGAGATTTGGGCGATTGTAAGGGTGGAAAACTCCCTGAGGATGATAGACAGGGGCGCATGGTTCAGCCCTACAGAGGTCAATATAGAGATTTTCGTCGTTTTCGGTCTCTCCGCTTTGGTCAGATGCAAAGAGGAAGATAGTATTATAGAAATCAAGGATTTCGAAGCTTTCGTAGCACGGGAAAGAGCTTTACAGCCTCTTCTGCGAATATCAACACAAGGAAATCGCAATGAGATAAGGAGCTCCCAGGTGGATTTGATTCCAGTTGGTGGAAGGCTCCACCAATTTCATTCCGCCTGGGCTCATATCACGTCAGATCAGTGGGTATTGGAAATAGAAAAAGGATACGCTCTGGAATTCCAACGTCCAGTGGCCGATCTATTTGTTCAGTCACCGTGCACGACATACAGCAAAAAAGTGGAAATTCGCAAAACTTTACAAAAACTTTTGGATTTAAAAGCAATAGTACCGGTACCATTAGAACAACAAGGGTTCGGTCGATACTCAATATATTTCCTGGTTCCGAAAAAAGAGGGTTCTTTTCGGCCAGTGTTGGGTCTGCGAGGTGTAAACCGTTATCTACGGATAGCACATTTTCGCATGGAAACGTTAAAATCGGTGATTGCGGCGGTAAGAAAAGGAGTTTCTTACGTCTTTGGATTTGACGGAGGCTTACTTTCATATCCCAATTCGTCAAGAGCACCAGAAATATTTGAGGTTTGCCATCCCAATGGGTCATTACCAGTTCTGGGCACTGCCGTTCGGGTTAGCGACTGCTCCAAGAACATTTACCAAGGTAATGGTGGTAGTGGCGGCGGCTTTAAGAAAGGAGGGAATACTTGTTCATCCTTATCTCGACGATTGGTTGATACGAGCGAAATCGCAATCAGAAAGCAAATCAGCAACAAAAAGAGTGCTAGAGTTCTTGCAGAGCCTAGGTTGGGTAGTGAATATGACAAAAAGCAAATTAGTACCATCTCAAGACCTAGAATATTTAGGTGCTCGTTTCAATACAAAGACGGGGAAGGTTTTCCTACCACAATCTCGAATAATATCAATTATGAATCTGGTGCGACAGTTCTTAGGAAAAGAGAATGCCATGCAGTGGGATTCTATCTCCAGCTGCTAGGGACCATGGCAGCAACTTTGGATCTACTTCCGTGGGCGAGAGTTTTGCCCTGTCCACCGGAGGCGCGTCAATCGTTACTCTGGTGGCTAAGGCCAGAGGTATACGAGAGGGGAATGCAGCTGCAGTCTCCAAATTGGATACAGATTACAACAGATGCCAGTTTAAAAGGCTGGGGAGCACATTGCGAGAAGCAGTTTGTTCAAAGCCAATGGTCCAAGCAAGAAAGTGCATGGTCAATAAACAGGTTGGAATTGAGAGCAGTTTTCCTGGCGCTTCAAGCATTTCAGAATCGCATTCAAAGAAGGGCCGTTCGGGTTCTTTCGGAGAATGCGACGGCAGTGGCCTATATCAACCGTCAGGGAGGTACAGGAAGTACGGCACTAGAGGAGGAATCGGAGAGCTTGTTCCTCTGGGCAGAGGAAAACTTAGAAGCATTATCAGCAAACCATGTTGCAGGAATATCCACTGTGCAAGCCGACTTCTTGAGCCGGGTAAAGATAGATCCAGGGGAGTGGAGTCTCAATCCTCAAGTTTTCCAATCGATAATAAAGCGATGGGGAGTTCCGATAATGGATCTCATGGCGACATTCCTGTCCGCAAAAGTCGACGTTTCTTCAGCAGGAAAAGAGAATGTCAGAAGGACTGGATGCTCTAGCACAAAGTTGGCCGGAAGGTCAGCTGTTGTATGTGTTCCCTCCGTGGGTACTAATAAATCGTGTTCTTCAAAGGATAGAATCTCACAAAGGAAGAGTAATATTGATAGCACCGGATTGGCCAAGACGTCCATGGTATGTGGATCTAATGAGGTTAATAGACCGTCCATGGCGCTTGCCGCTGAGGGAGGATCTATTAACTCAGGGTCCGCTGATAATGCCTCAGGTAGATCGATTTTCGCTTATGGCCTGGCTCTTGAGAGGGCAAGATTAAGGTCCAAAGAGTACTCTTCAAAGGTAATCTCTACTTTGCTAAGATCAAGGAGAAGGTCACTACTTTGTCATATATTCGTACATGGAGGATATTTGAAGGCTGGTGTAAAGGCAGATCGATTGAGGCATTAGGAGCCTCTATTCCACAAATTCTTTTATTTTTGCAGGAAGGATTCGAAAAGGGATTGGCTCCGTCATCTTTGAGAGTTCAACTGGCGGGGTTAGCATGCTATAGAGGTAAAATTAAAGGAGAGTCTGTTGGTACACACGCAGATACAAAGATTTTTAAGGGCGGTTACCTTATGTAGACCGCAAATTCCCTCTTGGAACCTACAAATTGTTTTAGATTCCCTGGTAAAGGAGCCTTTTGAACCGCTATCACGAGCATCACTGAAAGATCTTACACTCAAGGTATTCTTCTTGATAGCTATTACATCGGCAAGGAGGATTTCGGAGTTGCAGGCGTTATCTTGTAGGGAACCCTTAAGAGAACTTTTTGTTTACAAAATTCTATAAAGGCCAGTTCCTCCTTTCTTACCAAAGGTGGTATCAGCTTTTCATATAAACCAAGTGGTGTCATTACCGGTGATACAAAAGGAAGGTAATGCAAGTCAAGTTTATTTGTTGGATATTCGTAGGGCACTAAAGATTTACTTGAAAAGGACAACTAATTTCAGAAAGACGGATAGACTGTTCGTTCTGTTTGCAGGTCCGAGAAAAGGAGAGGCAGCTTCAAAGGCTTCCATGTCTAGATGGCTCAAAGAAGCTATATCCTCATCATATATGTTAAAGGGTAAAGCGATTCCAGAAGGTCTGAAAGCGCATTCGATGCGAGCGCAGGCTACATCCTGGGCAGAACATAGTTTGGTCCCGCCTGTAGAGATTTGTAAGGCGGCTACTTGGTCATCGCTTAATACTTTTGTGAAACATTATAGATTGGATTTACAAGCGGGACAGGATGTCTTGTTTTGGGTCGGCAGTGCTTTGGGCTGCTTTTAAAGGACCCACCCTATAAATCTTACTGCTCTGGTATATCCTGGAAATTCCGGGACTGGACTAGAGTGACGTAAAGTAAATGTAAATTAGACTTACCTGCTAATTGTTACTTTAGGAACTCTAGTCCAGTCCCGCATCCCTCCCTTGTATGCTTTGGATTAAATTATAGCCTGTAGTTTAAGAATTATTAGATAAAATACATTTAGTTTGAGAGAGAGGGCAAGAGTTTTCGTTTTAAAAAAATAATAATTTACGGAGAAGAAATTCTTGACACATTTGGTGATAGAAAAATTATAGGTTTATTATACACAAAGATAAGTTATGTTAATACTTAATTGTTGCTCTGAGTCAGCTTTGTCAATAGTAAAACTGAAGATAGAAGTGATCACCTCTGGAAGTTATAGGGGTGACGTCACAACTGATTATTCAGTCTCCAAGCTGCAGAGAACCTGTGATCCCAGAAATTCTGGGACTGGACTAGAGTTCCTAAAGTAACAAAAATTAGCAGGTAAGTCTACATTTTTGCTGCGCTCTTCTGCTGGCATGCACAGCTGACTGTAGTGGTGATCCTCCTCCTCCCCTACACTTGTCCCAGCAGGTCAGCTGCATGTCCAGAGGAAGACATCCTGCCAGCTTCAGTACATTCAGCCCAGAGTCTGCAGGCCCAGGCCAGCAGCTCCATAACCTCCAATCCAGCATGCCTATCACTGTGCTGCAGCATCAGGGTTCACAGGAGCTAAGGAGATGCAAACTGCAGCAGGATTTGATGGACCTAATGACAGCCCCTTAGGTAAGGCTCTCAAGCACCAGCCCCAAGGAGACCAGATAGACCTTGGGGAGCCCTCAAAGCTACAGACATCAGGAACCACTATGCCTGCATTGTCACCCGAGACTGCTGCCTCCCCCCCCCCCCCCCCCCCCGTTCTATGGACTATATTGTGGTGTGCACAAATAAATGATTTGGACCTTCTGAACAGACTCCTGGTATCATTGGTTTGTCTGCGCTCTGCTGCTACAATATTGTCCCCACTGGATACGTTGGGCCTCCAGGGGACCTCTAATGGGCCCCAGGGGAGTGTCTGGGTGTTGCAGCAGTGGATCACAGGACCCAGGGATCTGCATGTTCTCTCATCAATAGTGTGATTAATCCTTAGATCCCCCACCCCCTGATTTTCACCTCCTGACTCCCCTCTCCAAACATGGTCGCCACACCACAGAAGTGGACTACCTGATTTTTTTTTTTTATCTCCAGGAACAAGCAGGAATGACTCTTCACATATGGGTATCATAGGTACCGATGGAGCCTGCGCGGGAACGCTCCCCAGCATCCAGTAAGAAAGCTTTTGGGAGCATCCCACCGTGCCTGCGCGCTGCCTTCCTGCCTTTCCCAACCGCCTCTCTCCAGTTCTTCTTTTCCACGGAGCCAGCAGGTCGTTTCCCTGTCACCACTGAAGAATTTATTTTTTTCTAATTCTTTGGTCTCGTGTCTGCCGCCTTCAACGTCGGACTGGTACCACCGGTCTTTTCCTTCTTAAAAAAAAAAAACACCTACCGTTTCCCACTTCTGTGCAATTTTTTCTTCAGCCTTAGGCCTAGGAAATATTTTTCCTCATGGAAAAGCCTGCCTCTGGGTTTAAAAAGTGCACGAAGTGCAGCGGTACTATTTCTGTCACCGACACCCATGACTGGTGTCTAAAATGTTTGGGTCCTGACCATTCCATCACGGATTGTGCATCCTGTTCCATGTCTAAAAGAGGTCGACAGAACCGAGCGGCTAAGCTCAGTACCCTGTTTCCCTCTGATGCAGTTTCGGTGGCATCGATGTCTTCCAGGGCTTCTTCCTCTCATGCATCTCAGGTAACCAAACATAAGTCCAGCCGGTCCTTGAAGGGTAGATCTCCCTCTAAGCATCGAGATGCTTCCGGGCTTGTCCTCGGATTCTACACTGGCAAAATTACCCTGGCAGGAAGCCCTGGCTTCCAAAGTTTCATCTATGGGGTCACAGGTTGAGATCGATGGCGCGGCCTCGACCGATCACCTGTTGCCATGTTCTGCGGTACCGGTGGTTTCCACTGGTATCGACATCCAGACATTGATGGCATCGATGGATCAGAATATTCTGACCATGCAGCATGCCATTACAGCATTCATACAGGCTGCGACTCCTCCAGTACCGCAACAAACTCCGTTGTCGGTACTGGTTCCGGCACGGATATCGGTACCGGGACCGATTGCATCGACATCAGCTTCGGTGTCAACTGCAGCGGTACCCTGTTCTATGATGCGAACCGGTACCGATCACTCCCAATGTCGATACCACTCGGTACACAAATCGGGCTCTGCAGGAGCATCCAGACAGGTGATACTTTGATTCCTCCGAGGACTCTGATGAATCAGAGGCTTCTGTCGAAGCATCAATACTCCTTCCTCAGGAGCCGCCTTCTCCAAAAAGGAGAGTGTCTCCTCCTGAAGACTTGTCTTTCCAAGACTTCATTAGGGAAGTGGCCAGGGGCCTCTCCATTTCTGTGGCCCCTGAGTCAAACAATTGGATATTTTACAATATCCTAAGGAGGCAGCTACTTTACCAATTCATGAGATCCTTTATGATCACATGTTGGGCATATGGGAGACTCCTCTCACCACCTCCCCTCATTCTCGTAGGTTGGACACCATGTACCATGTTCCTCCCTGTCCTGGCTTTCATAAGACTCAACTTTCTCACCACTCTATTGTGGTGGAGTCTGCCATGAAGAAGAGTGCAAAAAGGCACTCATCTAATCCTCCAGGAAGAGAATGCAGAATCTTAGATGCTTTTGGCTGGAGAATTTTCCAGGCCAACATGCTTGCTGTCAGAATCAACTCCTATAGTCTCTATATGGGGATGTTTCTAAAAAGTTACAGATCATCTGCAGACTTTAGCCCCTTTTTATTTCAGAAGATAAAAGGGAGGAGTTTCTCACCTGGCTTAAACATGCCCAGGATGTTTCCAAATTTTCCAACCGTGCAGCCTTTGACTCTTTTGAGTGTGCCAGCAGAGCCTCGGCTATTGCCATAGGTGCAAGCAGAGTTGCTTGGTTACAAGCTTCTGATTTGGAACCCTGCGTCCAAGATGGAATAGGAAATCTTCCTTGTACAGGTGAAAACCTTTTTGGAAAGGATTGGCAAGCAAAGGCCACTCAGATGGATGCTGAAAATTCTGCTTTAGATAGACTTTTAAAGTCTACTTCTGTTCCTGTTAAAGGTTGTTCAAAAAGGCTTTTTATCCCAAAAAGGGGGAGATATTATCCTGTTTATGGTCAGCAGACATCTTCTGCAGGTGGTTTTGCTGCAAAGCATCAGCAACAACCTAAACGGGCCAAGCCTAAGGCTACAAGGACTGCTATGGCCCAACAGCCTCAGCCTCCTCAGGGCCTTTGACTTACAACTAGAGAACTTAGACTTTCTGGCTCTAGAAGAACCAGAGCCTCTCACTATTCCAGGAAGGTTAGCTCACTTTGCTCCCAGATGGGAACAAACCACAGCAGAGCAATGGACCCTCTCCATCATAAGGGAGGGGTACAAGCTTCATTTCTTAAACCTTCCTCCTCACACCATGGTGAGACAGTTCAATTCTCCAACATCTCTCCTCGACCTTTTGGGTCAGGAGATTGCTACCCTTCTTGCCCAAAAAGCAATAGAAGTACCTCTTCAACAGGGCTCAGGGTTCTACTCCCCCTATTTTCTTATCCCAAAGAAAACGGGGCTACAGACCCATTTTAGATCTCAGAGAATTGAACACGTTTCTATGCAAGGAGAAATTCAAGATTTCTCTCGGTGCTCTCCTTCCATACCTTCAGAGTCAGGATTGGCTTTGTTCTCTAGATCTCAAGGATGTGTACACCCTTGTTCTCATCCATCCAACACACAGAAGGTTCCTTCGGTTCCTTTATCAAGGAAAGCACTACCAATACAGAGTGCTTCCTTTCGGTCTGGCCTCTGCACCAAGAGTGTTCACAAAATGCATGGCAGTAGTAGCTGCATTTCTACACACTCTAGGAATATTCGTATTCCCATATCTGGATGACTGGCTCATCCGAGCTCCATCCCAGTCAGAGGCCCAGACTTCACTAGCCTGCAGAAGGCGTGTTCTTTAGTATCTGGGACTTGTAATAAACATCCCAAAATCCCATCTCACCCCTACTCAGTCACTAGAGTTCATAGGGGCCTTGCTGGATACCACAACTGCAAGAGCCTATCTCTTCCCCAGGCCCGTTGCCTATGCTTGGTGCAGTTAGCCTCCCAGATTCAGTTAAAGTCCCATTTAACTGCTCGAGAGATGTTACAACTGTTAGGCCACATGGCATCCACCATGCATGTGGTTCCTTACGCTCGCCTTCACATGAGGGCAACTCAATGGACTTAGGCACCCTGATGCCTGGGTCCATTGGGTGGATAATCAGACAAAATAGCAACCTCCAGTCGCCTTTTTTGGTCTCTCCAGTGGTGGAAGTCCACTCAAAACCTGTTGGTGGGGTCCCCCCTTTCAACATGTTACCCCAAGCAACCCTTACAACAGATGAGCTCCCAACCCTTTGGAGAGGCATCTACAAGATCTCTCCACCCAGGGCATCTGGTCTCCACAGACTTC
The DNA here is from genome assembly GCA_033557465.1 of Ichthyophis bannanicus. Lineage (NCBI taxonomy): Eukaryota > Metazoa > Chordata > Amphibia > Gymnophiona > Ichthyophiidae > Ichthyophis > Ichthyophis bannanicus. The sequence continues at coordinate 95,345,576 of CM066037.1, forward strand.
TCTACATATCAACCTCTTGGAGCTCAGAGCAATTATTCTAGCTCTGTCTTCCACACCCTGCTCAGCTGCAAGACAGTCCTCATCCACACCGACAACCAAGTAGCCATGTTCTACGTGAACAAGCAGGGCGGGACTGGCTCTGTCGCTTTGCAACAAAGCTTTGAGATTGTGGGCCTTCGCCAGAGAGCATCAAATTCCTCTTCTGGCAGTATATCTTCCAGGCGTTCAAAACTCTTGGGCAGACAAACTCAGTCAAGTTCTGCTTCCACACGAGTGGTCCCTCCATATGGACCAGATAGCCAGAATCTTTCAGATTTGGGGAACCCCGGACATAGACATCTTTGCAAGTCTGTGGAATGCCAAACTTCCCCGGTTCTGTTCCAGAATTCTGTGTCAGGGAGTTCAGGCCAAGGATGCCGCCTTCCTTCACTGGTGTCAAGGCTTCCTTTATGCCTTTCCACCCATTCCCCTAATTCCCAAAACTCTCCAAGCTTCAGAGAGATCGAGGGTCTATGATCCTCATAGCACCATGTTGGCCACGACAAGTGTGGTACCCTCTACTTCTGCATCTCTCTCAAGCTCCTTCCCTGGACTTGGGATCTGCTCCAGACCTCCTGTCCCAGGAGGAGGGAACGTTATGGCATCCAAATCCCCAGTCTCTCCATCTCAGGGCCTGGTTGCTGAAGGCCTAGACCTTCATGATTTGCATCTTTCTCAGCAGGTGAAGGATATCCTTCATGCTTCCAGAAAGCCTTCCACTAGACGTTCCTATGCTTTCAAATGGAAAAGGTTTACCATTTGGTGTGCAGAGAAGGGTCTTAACCCCCTTGCAATACCTCTGAATTCTTTACTAGAGTATTTTCTGCATTTATCCCATGCAGGCCTTAAAACAAATTCAGTAAGAGTCCATTTGAGTGCTCTTTCAGCATCCCTCAAGCCTCTCAATGGACAGCCTATTTCCTCTCATCCTCTAATTACAAGATTCATGAGAGGCCTTCTTTTAACTAAACCTCCCATTAGACCACCTCCATTGGCATGGGATTTGAATCTAGTTTTTGGTCAGCTTATGAAGCCACCCTTTGAACCCTTAGTCCTACCTCCTTGAAATTCCTTTCCTGGAAGGTTGTTTTTCTCATTGTAGTCTCCTCAGCTCACCGCATCAGTGAGCTGCAAGCCTTGGTGGCTAATCCTCCTCATACAAGGTTCCATCATGTCAAGGTAGTCCTCAGGACCAATCCACACTTTATGCCTAAAGTGGTCTCACCTTTTCATCAGAACCAGGAGGTGTATTTACCTGTCTTTTTTCCAGGACCTCATGCATTAAGTGCAGAGAGGAATCTCCATACCCTAGATTGTAAGAGCACTCGCTTTTTACTTACAAAGGACACAGCAACATAGAAAGTCCTCTCAACTCTTTGTTGCTTTTGATCCCTCTCAATTAGGACTTCCAGTCTCCAAGAGAACACTGTCAAATTTCTTTCGCCTACCAGAGTAAGAACCTTTTCTCTGGAGGGCCATGTCACAACTCGCATTGTGAGAGCCATGGCAGCCTCTATGGCTCATCTAAAATGTGTCCATCGACCAAATCTGTCGAGTGGCCACCTGGGCCTCGGTTCATACCTTTACAGCCCATTACTGCTTGGACAAGGACTCCTGCCGGGATGCCTTGTTTGGTCAGGCTGTTCTCAAACACCTGTTCTATACCTCAACTCCTACCCCCCATCCCTGGTTGGATGCCCAAGATCCATGGGGGGAGGTAGAGCCCTTCTCAGGGACTCACAACCTTGGGGATCTCCCTGGCAGCTCCAGCTGGGGAGTCTCCATATGTGAAGACTCATTCCTGCTTGTTCCTGGAGATAGCACAGTTACTTACCTGTAACAGGTGATCTCTGGGAACAGCAGGAATAAGTCTTCACAACCAACCCACCCACCTCCCCTAGGAGTTGTATCTCTCTATCTTTCCTTTCTCTCTTTGTCTCAGCTTTAAAACTCGAACTGGAGAGAGGCGGTTGGGGAAGGCAGCGCGTAGGCACGGTGGGATGCTCCCAAAAGCTTTCTTACTGGATGCTGGGGCGCGTTCCCGTGCAGGCTCTGTCGGTACCGACGATACCCATATGTGAAGACTTATTCCTGCTGTTCCCAGAGATCACCTGTTACGGGTAAGTAACTGTGCTTTTTTTGCCTAAGGGACAGTTAGCTGAGGCTGTGCAGATGTCCATATAAGCTGATGGCAAGCTTTCATTCCAGTGTCAAGCCAGCAGCAGGCATGCAGCAATTATACCCATGCTCACCAACTGCTCTTCATTCCCAGTTAGACCCAGGTACCTCCCATTCAGCAATGCTGCTACCTGTCTACTGAGGGGCTTCCCTAGCAAGAAACTGCATTGGGTGAATATATCCCAAAGTTGTTGTACCCTGCCATCTATCCACCACATAATTCAAGTTTTTTTTATTACAGCTTTATCCTATGGTCAAAGCAGTTTACATGGTAACATTTTACATTAAACAGGGAAATAAACTTGTTGGTACAGTAAGTTATATATAATCTCCAGAAACAAGCAGGAAGTCAGCCCTCACATATGGGTGACATCAGCACTGACAGTCCACGCAGAACATTTTCCTCAGCTTTCAAAGAGCCTTTAGGACATGCTATCACATATGCATGACGCTTCGTGCCCAAGGGTGCCATGTTACTTGCTCTCCTTATGCCTGAGGGTTGTCCACCCTGTCCAGGTGTTCCCTGGTGGGGTCAAAAAAGTGACAATGTCAGTGACTGACATGCATGACTGCTGCCTGGGCTCTGACCATGACAGCACCTCCTGCGACCTGTGCCAGGCCATGACACCTAAAAGCAATAAAGGTCAGGTGTTGCAGGAAAGTTTCCCAGGTCTGACTCAGCCCTGGCCTCCCTGATGCCAAGCTCCAAGCCTAGCACTTCCTGTGAGGCCTGAGCCCCACAGCAGTGGCTCCTCAGAAGACCTCAGACACTGAGAGAAGAAAAAAATCCTTAGTCTGTTGAGACTGCACTGGAAAAACCCAGTAAAACCAGCTGGAGGGACTCTGCATCTCCAAGAAGCACCCTACCAATGTCCTCAAGATGGATTTCTCTGCCTTGAGACCATGCAAGGTTCCTTGAGACTGTAGTCCAAGTCAAGGATGCACTTGCGAGAGTGCTGGTGCTGGGCCAGAGGTCCTCAGTGCCCATGCCCATGTCCAAAGCTGCAGAGCCTTCTGGCTTGGAAACCAGAATGATGGCCTTGGAGCAGAACATCACTGCTATCCTGGCCCTGCAGCAGGCAAAGATGGCTGGTTTGTCTACATCTGCCTTGACTTGGGGGGAATCCCTGGTAGTTGAGCAAAGCTCCAAGCACCATCAGCCTCAGTTAAGCCCTTGGCATCGGTCAAGGTCTTGGTCCCGTTCCAGTTAGGCATCTGGTCCTCCCTGGCCAGCTTCTGCAAATTGAACTCAAACTCCTCCAGAGGCTGTCAGCCACTCGGACACCGGCCTTGATGTTATGAATCACAGGGCCTTGGACTCATCATCGCAGCTCAACTCAGTGGGAGACAGAAAACTAGGCATCCCCAGAAACCAAGCGGCACAGATTCTCTTGGATCAGTCTCCTGGCACCATTCTCCTCCAGAAGATGTGGCCTTCCACAACTTTGTCAAGAATATAGCCAGAGCCCTCAGGTGTAGCTGATCCTTGAGCAGCTGCTGCTCAGTGTAAGACACACCGGCCTCTGTGCCAGTGGTGAGCTGGTGCCTTGACACATATACTGCATCTGAAAGGGCACTGGTTCCACACGCCCCAACTCCCACATAACTCATGGTCCATTTGGTAAAGACCCTTGGTGAGAAGGCCAGGCTGAAGGGTAGCACCCTATATTGGTAGTGCCCTTCTCCCACCACAAACCATAGGTACTGCCTGTGGAAGGGTGGATCAGGATGTGAATATACACATCCTTTAGGTCCAAGGAGCACAGCCAATCTCCCTGGTGGAGGTAAAGCAGCAGTGTTCCAAGGGAGAGCATCTTGAACTTGTCCCTCACTAGAAATTTGTTTTTCTCAGGTCTAGAATGGGTGCAAGGCCCCAGTTCTCTTTGGGACAAGAAAGTAGAAGCCTTTTCCCCATAGGTGTCCGGGTAAAGGATGCACTGAGTTGTCCCTGAACAAACCTGTGAGCTCTGAGAACAAAAGGCTATAATTAAGAGGTCGCATTGGCTCTCCTGGAAAGAATCTGGGTATCATAGAAATATTTATTTATTTTATTTACATTCTCTTATATACCGCGCTATTCTGCATCAGTGCGGTTTACATTGAACAGGGCATTATAACTTGGAGAACTATTTTACAGGGAACATGGGCTATGGAGGGTTAAGTGGCTTCCCCAAGACCACAAGGAGCACCTGTGGGACTAGAAACCCCAGTCCTTCCGGCCCAAGGTTGCTGTCCAAGTGGGATTTTGAACTTCTGGCCTGAAGTACCTTGCCTCACCCACTAGGCCACTCCTCCACTCATGTAAAAAAGACACAGAAAAAGACCACATGGCCTGTCTAGTCTGTCCTTCCATATCAACTACAACAGTCCCCTTTTTACCTTTAGAGATCCTCTGTTTGTCCCATGCTTTTTTGAATTCAGTTACTGTCCTCATCTCTACCACCTCCACTGGGAGACTCTTCCACGGATCCACTACTCTTTCCGTAAAGAAATATTTCCGCATATCACTCCTGAATCTATCTCCACCCTCATCCCATGTCCCCTCGTAGCAGAACTTGCTTTCAATTGAAAGAGGCTCTCTCCCTCAACACTTATGCCACGGAGGTATTTAAACATCTCAATCATATCACCTCTATCCCGCCTTTCCTCTAAGGTGTACATATTAAGATCCTTCAGTCTATCCTCATATGCTTTATAATGAAGACCACTAATCATTTTAGCAGCCACCCTATGCATAGACTCCATCCTGTTCACATCCTTTGGAAGGTGCGGTCTCCAGAATTGCACACTACTCCAAATGAGGTAGCACCAAAGACTTATACAGAGGCATTATCACCTTTTTTTTTTTTTTCTGCTAGCCATTCCTCTCCCTATGCACCCAAGCATCCTTTTAGCTTTTGCCGTTGCCTTTTCTACCTGTTTAGCTACTTTAAGATCATCAGACACAACCACGCCTAGGTCCCGCTCTTTAGTGGACAAATGTACTTCATCCCTTATACTATATTGCTCCCTTGGATTGCTGCAGCCCAAATGCATGATCTTACATTTTTTAACATTAAATCCCAGCTGCCAAATTCTAGACCATTCTTAAGCTTAGCTAGATCCCTCCTCATGTTATCCACACCTTCCTGGGTGTCTATTGCAGATTTTGGTATCATCTGCAAAGAGGCAAACCTTACCCGACAGTCCTTCCGCTATATCACTAACAAAAGATGTTAAAAAGAATCGGACCAAGGACAGATCCCTGGGGTACACCACTGGTAACATCCCTCTCCTCAGAGTGAGCTCCATTTACTTGTACTCTTTGTCGCCTCCCACCCAACCAATTTCTAACCCAAGCAGTAACTTTAGGGTCCATCCCTAGGGTGCTCAGTTTGTTTAAGTAGCCTGTGAGGAACAGTGTCAAAGGCTATCTCCAGGAACAAGCAGGAATGAGTCTTCACATATGGGTATCGTCGGTATTGACGGAGCCTGCGCGGGAACGCTCCCCAGCGTCCAGTAAGAAAGCTTTTGGGAGCATCCCACAGCGCCTGCGCGCTGCCTTCCCGCCTTTCCCAACCGCCTCTCTCCAGTTCTTCTTTTCCGCGGAGCCAGCAGGTCATGTTCCTGTCACCGCAGAAGAAGTTCTTTATTTTTCTTTATTCTTTTGTGTCGCGTCTGCCTTCTTCGACGTCGGACCGGTACCGCCGGTCTTGTCTTTTCTTTTAAAAAAAAACAAAAAACAACTTCACTGTGCATTTTCAGTTTTTGGGCCTTAGGCCTAAAAATTTTCTCCTTATGGAGAAGCCCGCCTCCGGGTTTAAAAAGTGCACAAAATGTGGCGGTACTATTTCTGTCACCGACACCCATGAGTGGTGTCTAAAATGTTTGGGTCCTGACCATTCCATCACGGATTGTATGTCCTGTACCATGATGTCTAAAAAAGGTCGGCAGAACCGAGCAGCCAAGCTCAGTACCCAGTTTCCCTCTGATGCAGCTTCGGTGGCATCGACGTCTTCCAGGGCTGCTGCTTCCTCCCATGGATCTCAGGTAACCAAGCATAAATCTGGCCGGTCCTCGAAGGGCAAATCTCCCTCTAAGCATCGAGATGCCTCTGGGCTTGTCCTCGAGGACTCCGCACCGGCAAAATTACCCCGGCGGGAAGTTCTGGCTTCCAAAGCATTGTCTATGGGGTCACAGGTTGACATCGATGGCTCGGCCTCGACCAATCACCTGTTGCCGTGTTCTGGGGTACCGGTGGCTCCCACTGGTACTGACATCCAGACTTTGGTGGCATCGATGGATCAGAAGATTCTGACCATGCAGCGCACCCTGACGGCATTCATGCAGGCTGCGACGCCTCCGGTATCGCAACAATCCCTGTTGCCGGCACCAGCATCATTCCCGGTGCCGGTACCAATTGCACCGACATCGGCTTCGGTGTCGACTGCAACGGTACCCTGTCCTATGATGCCCATCGGTACCGAACCGGTACCGGTTACTCCCGATGTCGATCCCACTCGGTACGCATATCGGGCTTTACAGGAGCATCCAGACAGGCGATACTTCGATTCCTCCGAAGACTCTGAGGAGTCTGAAGGATCTGTCGAGGCATTGATACTTCTTCCTCGGGAGTCGTCTTCTCCTAAACGAAGAATGTCTCCTCCAGAAGACTTGTCTTTTCAAGACTTCATTAGGGAAGTGGCTAGGGGCCTCTCCATCACAGTGGCCCCTGAGTCAGAGCCTAGAGCCAAGCAGCTGGATATTTTACAATATCCTAAAGCTCCTAAAGAGGCAGCTACTTTACCTATTCATGAGATTTTGTGTGATCTCATGTTGAGCATGTGGGAGACACCTCTTACCACCTCTCCTCATTCTCGCAGGTTAGACACCATGTATCGTGTCCCTCCTTGTCCTGGCTTTCATAAGACTCAGCTTCCTCACCACTCTATTGTGGTAGAGTCTGCCATGAGAAAGAGAGTGCAAAAAGACACTCATCTAATCCTCCAGGACATGAATGCAGGACCCTAGATGCTTTTGGCCGTAGGGTTTTTCAAGCTTCTGTGCTAGCTGCCAGAATCAACTCCTATAGTCTCTATATAGGGATGTTTCTAAAAGAAGTCACAAATCATCTGCAGACTTTAACCCCTTTTATTTCAGAAGATAAAAGGCAGGAGTTTCTCACTTGGCTCAAACATGCCCAGGATGTTTCCAAATTTTCCAGCCGTGCAGCCTTTGACTCTTTTGAGTGTGTAAGCAGAGCCTCGGCTATTGCCATAGGTGCACGCAGAATTGCTTGGCTACAAGCTTCTGATTTGGAACTCTGGGTCCAAGATGAATTAGGAAATCTTCCTTGTACAGGTGAAAACCTTTTTGGCAAGGATTGGCAAGCAAAGGCCACTCAGATGGATGCTGAGAACTCCGCTTTGGATCGACTTTCAAGGTCCACCTCTGCTGCCAAGAAAAGATTGTTCATAAAGACATCGTTTTCTAAAAAGGGAAGATATTATCCTGCTTATGGTCAGCAGGCATCTTCTGCAGGTCGTTTTGCTGCAAAACGTCAGCAACCACCTAAACAGGCCAAGTCAAAGGCTGCTAGGCCTTCCACGGCCCAGCAGCCTCATCCTCCTCAGGGCCTTTGACTTGCAACTAGAGAACTTAGCCTTTCTAGCTCTGGAAGAACCAGAGCCCCTCACCATTCCAGGAAGGTTGGCTTACTTTGCTCCCAGATGGGAACAAATCACAGCAGAGCAATGGACCCTCTCCATCATAAGGGAAGGGTACAAACTTCATTTCTTAAGCCTTCCTCCTTGCACCATGGTGAAACAGTTCAATTCTCCAACATCTCTCCTCAACCTTCTGGGTCAGGCGATTGCCACCCTTCTTGCCCAAGGGGCAATAGAAGAAGTACCTCTTCTTCAACAGGGCTCAGGGTTCTACTCCCCTTATTTTCTTATTCCAAAGAAAACAGGGGGCTACAGACCCATATTAGATCTCAGAGAATTGAACAAGTTTCTATTCAAAGAGAAATTCAAGATTTCTCTCGGTGCTCTGCTTCCATACCTTCAGAGTCAGGACTGGCTTTGTTCTCTAGATCTCAAGGATGCGTACACCCATGTCCTCATCCATCCAACACACAGAAGGTTCCTTCAGTTCCTTTTTCAAGGAAAGCACTACCAATACAGGGTGCTTCCTTTCGGTCTGGCCTCTGCACCAAGGGTGTTCACGAAATGCATGGCAGTAGTAGCTGCATTTCTACGCACTCTAGGAATATTCGTTTTCCCATACCTGGATGACTGGCTCATTCGAGCTCCATTCCAGTCAGAGGCCCAGAATTGTCTAATCTGCACAATGCGTGTTCAGTATTTGGGACTGGTAATAAACATCCCAAAATCAAATCTCACCCCTACTCAGTCTCTGGAGTTTATAGGGTCCTGGCTGGATACCACAACTGCAAGGGCCTATCTTCCTCAGGCCCGTTGCCTACGCTTGGTGCAGTTAGCTTCCCAGATACAGTTAAAGTCCCATTTAACTGTTCGAGAGATGTTACAACTCTTAGGCCACATGGCATCCACCGTGCACGTGGTTCCATATGCTCGCCTTCCATGAGGGCAGCTCAATGGACTTAGTCCACCCAATGGACTCAGGCATCAGATTGCCTGTCAGACAAAATAGCAAACTCCAGTCGCCTTTTTTGGTCTTTCCAGTGGTGGAAGTCCTCTCCAAATCTGTTGCTGGGGTCCCCTTTTCAGCAGTCACTACCCCAAGCAACTCTTACAACAGATGCTTCTCCAATGGGTTGGGGAGCTCATCTGCAGGATCTCTCCACCCAGGGCATCTGGTCTCCACAGGAGACTTCTTTACATATCAATCTCTTGGAACTCAGAGCAATGTTCTTAGCTCTCAGAGTGTTCCATTCCCTGCTCAGCTACAGGACAGTCCTCATCCATACGGACAACCAAGTAGCCATGTTCTATGTAAACAAGCAGGGCGGGACTGGCTCTCTGTCGCTTTGCAACGAAGCTTTGCGACTCTGGGCCTTCGCCAGAGAGCATCACATTCATCTTCTGGCAGTATATCTTCCAGGCGTTCAAAACTCTTGGGCAGACACTCAGTCGAGTACTGCTTCCACACGAGTGGTCCCTCCACATGGACCAGGTAGCCAGGATTTTTCGAATTTGGGGAACCCCGGACATAGACCTCTTTGCAAGTCCGTGGAATGCCAAACTTCCCCGGTTCTGTTCCAGAATTCCGTGTCAGGGAGTTCAGGCCAAGGATGCCTTCCTCCTTCACTGGGGTCAAGACTTCCTTTATGCCTTTCCACCCATCCCCTAATTCCCAAAACACTATTCAAGCTTCAGAGAGATCGAGGGACCATGATCCTCATAAGCACCACATTGGCCACGTCAAGTGTGGTATCCTCTACTTCTGCATTTCTCTCAAGTTCCTTCCCTGGACTTGGGCTCTGCACCAGACCTTCTATCCCAGGAGGAGGGAACGTTGTGGCACCCAAACCCCCAGTCTCTTCATCTCAGGGCTTGGTTGCTGAAGGCCTAGACCTTCAAGGTTTTCCATCTCAGCAAGTCAGAGATATTATTCATGCCTCTAGAAAGCCTTCTACTAGACGTTCCTATGCTTTCAAATGGAAAAGATTTACCATTTGGTGTTCAGAGAAGGGTCTTAACCCTCTTGCAATATCTTTGAATTCTTTACTAGAGTATCTCCTGCATTTATCCCATGCAGGTCTTAAAACAAATTCAGTAAGAGTCCATTTGAGTGCTATTGCAGCGTCCCTCAAGCCTCTCAATGGACAGCCTATTTCCTCTCATCCTCTTATAACAAGATTCATGAGAGGCCTTCTTCTAACTAAACCTCCCATTAGACCACCTCCAGTGGCATGGGACTTAAACCTGGTTCTTGGCCAGCTTATGAAGCCACCCTTTGAACCTTTAGCCACCACCTCCTTGAAATTTCTTTCTTGGAAAGTTATCTTTCTCATTGCAGTCACCTCAGCACGCCGCATCAGTGAATTGCAAGCTTTGGTGGCTAATCCACCTTATACAAGGTTCCATCATGATAAGGTAGTCCTCAGAACCAATCCATACTTTATGCCCAAAGTGGTCTCGCCTTTTCATCTAAACCAAGAGGTATATTTACCTGTCTTTTTTCCAGGACCTCATGCATCAAGTGCAGAGAGGAATCTTCATACTTTGGATTGTAAGAGAGCTCTCGCTTTTTACTTACAAAGAACACAGCAACATAGAAAGTCTTCTCAACTTTGTTGCTTTTGATCCTTCTCATTTAGGACTTCCAGTTTCTAAGAGAACACTGTCCAACTGGATTGCTCAGTGTATTTCTTTCGCCTACCAGAGTAGGAACCTTTCTCTGGAGGGCCATGTCACAGCTCACAATGTGAGAGCCATGGCAGCCTCAATGGCTCATCTAAACTCTGTGTCCATCGACCAAATCTGTCGAGCGGCCACCTGGGCCTCGGTTCATACCTTCACAGCCCATTACTGTTTGGACAAGGACTCCCGCCGGGATGCCTCGTTTGGTCAGGCTGTTCTCAAACACCTGTTCCATTCCTAATCAACTCCTACCCACCTACCCTGGTTGGATGCCAGAGATCCATGGGGGGAGGTAGAGTCCTTTTCAAGGACACACAACCTGGGGTCTTCCCCTGGCATCTGCAGCTAGGGAGTCCCCATATGTGAAGACTCATTCCTGTTTGTTCCTGGAGATAGCACAGTTACGTACCTGTAACAGGTGATCTCTGGGAACAGCAGGAATTAGTCTTCACAACCCACCCACCTCCCCTAGGAGTTGTATCTCTCTATCTATCTTTCCTCTCTCTCTCTTTGTCTCAGCTTAAAACTCGAACTGGAGAGAGGCGGTTGGGAAAGGTGGGAAGGCAGCGTGCAGGCGCGGTGGGATGCTCCCAAAAGCTTTCTTACTGGATGCTGGGGAGCGTTCCCGCGCAGGCTCCGTTGGTACCGACGATACCCATATGTGAAGATTTATTCCTGCTGTTCCCAGAGATCACCTGTTACAGGTAAGTAACTGTGCTTTACTGAAATCTAAATACACCACATCTAGGGCTCTCCCTCGGTCCAACTCCCTGGTCACCCAGTCAAAGAAATCAATTTGTCTGACAAGACCTGCCTCTGGTGAATCCATGCTGCCTTGAGTCCTGTAATCCGCTGGACTCCAGAAACCTCACTATTTTCTCTCAGCAGCGTTTCCAATAATTTACTCACCACCAAAGTTAAACTAACCGGCCTGTAGTTTTCAACCACATCTTTACTTCCGCTTTTGTGTAAAGGCACCACATGAGCCTCTCTCCAGTCATCCGGCACCACTACCAACTCCGAGGCATTGAAAAGGTCAGTCAGTGGAACTGCTAGAACGTCCCCAAGTTCCCGTAGTATTCTAGGGTGTTTCCCATCCAGTTCCATCGCTTTTGTCTACTTTAAGATGAGCTAGTTTCTCACGTACACAGTCTTCTGAAAATTGTTCGATGTCCCTCGCTTCTGTTCCTATTTGTGGGTGTTTTCTGAGGTCCTGCTCCTGGTTCTTCATCTGTGAACACAGATCAAAAATATTTGTTAAGCAATTCCGCTTTATCCTTATCAGCTTCTACATTTTCCTCCGCTGCACCCTTGAGTCTGACAATACCACTTTTGCCCTTCCTCTTCTCACTAATATATCTGAAAAATGTCTTATCTCCCCATTTTATTGCATTGGCTATTTCCTCCTTTTGAATCTTTCCCTTCTTGACTACTTTGCTAGCTTCTCTCAGTTTTTCCAAATACAGATGCCTGTCTTCCTCTCTGTGATCTCTTGTATTTCATGAAGGCCTCCCTCTTTTTCTTCACTTTTTCAGCTACTTCTTTTGCAAACCATAGCGGTCTCCTTTTCCTTTTTACCTTTATTTACCATTTTAGCAAAAAGGTTGGTTGCCTTTAAAATATCCCCTTTCAGTTTTGCCCACTGTTTTTCTACACCCCCCCAGCTGTTCCCATCCCGCTAACGATTCCCTGAGGTATTGGCCCATCTTAGCAAAGTTAGTCTTCCTAAAGTCTAAGATCTTCACCTTCGAATGGATTCTAACAGCCCTAGTCCTAATATTGAACCACACCATCTGGTGATCACTGGATGCAAAATGATCTCCCACTACAACATCAGAAACCATTTCACCATTGGTAAGCACCAAGTCCAGTATGGCCCCTTCACATGTGGGGGTCTGTTACCAATTGCCTGAATAGTTCTCTCTGTAGAGAATCCAGGATCTCCTTACCTCTAGATGATACTGCAGCAGGAATGTGCCAATCAACATCTGGCATATTGAAGTCTCCTATCAGTAGCACTTCCCCTTTCCTAGCAATGCTGCGTATGTCTTCAATTAACTCTGTCCACCTCTTCCTCTTGTGAGGGAGGTCTGTATATCACACCAATGCAAATAGATTTCTCTTTCCCTCTTTCTAGTTTAACCCACAATGCCTCCTCTCTCCCTTTTAAGCTCTGTAATTCCAAAGCTTTAATAGTAGTTTTTACATATAGTGCCACTCCTCCTCCCCCTTTCTTCCTACCCTGTCCTTTCTGAATAAAGTATAGCCAGGTATAGTTACATCCCAATCATGGTTTTCTGTGAACCATGTTTCTGTAACTGCCACTAAATGCAAGTCGGCCACTCCCACCAATGCTTCAACATGAGGGATCTTATTTCCCATGCTATGGGCATTTATACACACTGCTTTCCATATGTTACCCCTCTTACTCATTTCCAGAAAAGTATTTAATGTATCACCTACCTGGGGGCTTTCTTCACCCATCCCCAATGAATCTAGTTTAAAGCCCTCTTCAGTAGATTAGCCAGTCTACTACTGAAGACGCGTTGACCTTTCTTGGACAGATGGATGCCATCCTCTGCTCTGCAACCCTTGGAACAACATCCCATGGTCTAGGAAACAAAAACACTCTCTGATACCATCCATGCATTCATCTCCAGGATGCGAGCCTCTCTGCCTTGGCCTTTACCCTCAACAGGGAGGATTGAAGAGAACACCTGTGCACCTAACTGCTTCACCCTCTGTCCCAGAGTCATCTTTATCTTTATCTTTAATTACATTTACATGAAGTCACTTTTGATACGTTCTGAGGTATACCTGGCAGTATCATTTGTTCTGACATGGATTAGCAACATTGGGTAATAGTCAGTGGGCTTGATGGGTCTCGGCAAAATCTCCATGACATCTTGGATTTTGGCACCAGACAGACAGCATACCAATCTGGACATCAAGTCTGGTCAGCAGATCGGCTATAGGTGGAGGAGAGGTATCCTTCCCTTACCACCTGCAGTACCACTGGTCCAAGGTGACACTGGCCCACTTGTGGGTGAAGTGTCAGGTGGCCCCCTGTGGGCTGGTGAAGATCTCCCAGGGGAAGGGAGCCCTTGATGACTCTCATCAAGGGCAGTACAGCTTGAGTGTGCAACCCTCTTCTGCAGTATCTGGGGTTGGTCATAAACTACCCCAAATCCCATATCGCTCCAGTCCAAAGCCTGGAGTTCATAGGTGCTCAGTTGGACATGTGTTAGGTCATGGCTGTCCTCCCAAGAGAAGGCAGAATGCCTCAGGCAACTGGCAGGAGAGGTACAGCACTGCCAATCGGTGCCAGCTCATCTCCTCTACCTACTGGGTCATATGGCCTCAACAGTCCACATCATGCCCTCAGCCCACTTACACATGTGGACAGCCCAGTGATGCCTACACTCGCAGTGGACTCAGGCAGGTTACCAGACAGGTTCAGGGTTACCCACCAGCTGGTGGGGTCCCTCAACTGCTGGTAAAACTTGCACCACCTTCTGATGGGAATGCCCTTCAGGCACCCACACTGCAGAGGATCCTGACCAGACGCGTCCCTTCTGGGTTGGGGGGCACATTGCAGAGTCAGTCGCACTTAGGACAGCTGCTCCCAGGAGAAGTCACTCGTACAGATCAATCTCCTGGAGCTCAGGGCAATCTTCTTGGCCCTACGAGCATTCTGCCCCTACCTGCAACACCAACATGTGCTGATCCAGATGGACAACCATGTCTCCATGTTTTATATCAACAAGCAGGGGGGCATGGGCTTGTACGCTCTCTGTCAGGAGGTGGTGGCGGCCCTCCTCTCCTTTGCAGCATGCAGCACCATGCTTCTGCGAGTGGTGTTCCTACTGGGACAACTGCCTAGAAGACAGGCTGAGCAGAGTCCTTCACATAAGTGGTGTTTAAACCCCAGAGTAACAAAGCAGCTCTTCCATCTCCTGGGGCAGCCCGTGATGGACCTATTTGCCTCTCCAAACACACACAGCTACCCCACTTCTACTCCTGTCAGCCACTCCCACAGAGTGGCAGCAAATACCTTCCTGATCTTGTGGTCTGAGGGCCTACCCTGTGTTCCCATAGACCCCCCCCCCCTCACCACCGGTCACCAGGACCCTCTTCAAGGTCCAGAGCAAAGGGGCATCAGTCATACTGATTGCCCCCAGGTGGCCCAGGCAACCTTGGTTCCCTCTGCTGCTTTCCTTGTCGGTGGCACTCCCAGTCTCTCTGGGCTGAATCCTGGATTTCTTGTCCCAGGACGAGGGCTTCCTCTTGCACCCTAATTTGGGGTCACTAATGTTAACAGTGGCTGCTGAAAGGGTAGTATTGGCCCCTTTCAATCTTCCAGGAGAAGTCAGATCCTACTAGCCTCCCGTAAACCCTCCACCGGATGGGCTTATGCCTTTAAGTGGAGAAGATTCTCTGCCTGGTGTGTGGAAAGGGAGGAGAATACCATCTGCTGCCATGTTCCCTGTAATATAGTTATCTCCAAGTTATAATGCCCTGTTCAATGTAATTTCAGTTTGTTCAATGTAAACCGCACTGATGCAGAATAGTGCGGTATATAAGAGAATGTAAAAAAAAAAATAAAAAATGTTCAACTAGTACTTCAGTACCTACTGCACCTGTCACACATGGGCTGAAATCTAACTGTGATGGTGCATCTGAGTGCCATAGCTGCTCACCACCACCCTATCGAGAGAACTCCTCAAGCCAGGCCCTGGTCTCCAGGTTTCTCCGAGGCCTCTTGTTACCAAAGTCCCCTCTCTGCCCTTCAGCGGCAGAATGGGACCTCAACGTGGTGCTATCCCAGCTCACCAAACTGCCATTCGAGCCCCTGGCCACTTGCCACCTGCAGTACCTGTCTTGGAAAGTGGTGTTTCTGGTGGCCCTTAATGTCTGCTTAGAGTGAGCAAACTCCAGGCCCTGGTAGCAAATCCACCATATAGAAGGTCCTACAAGAACAGGTTGTGCTCTGCACACATCCCAAATGCTTCCTGAAGGCAGTAACACCTTTCCACCTCAACCAAGAGGTGGTCCTCCCCACCTTTCCGCAGCCTCATGCTGTCAAGGAAGAACTAGTACTTCATACACTGGATTGCATACGGGCCCTGTCCTACTTCAGACCCAAGCTCATCGCAAAGCTCCTCAGCTTTTTGTGTCTTTTGACCCTAGCAGACTGGGATTCCCAGTGACTAAGCAAACTGTCCACTTGAGTGGCAGACTGTATTGCCTTCGGCCTCTCCCTTGAGCACCAGATCACAGCGCATTGCATGAGGACTGTGGCTATGTCTGTTTCCAACCTCCACTTGGTGCTGCTGACAGATCTGCAAGGCTGCCACATGGTCTTCAGTTCATATGTTCGCAGCTCACTGCTGCCTGGAGAGCAAGTCCCACAGGGACAGTACCTTTGACTAGGCAGTACTCTGTAATATTCTCAGGATGTAGGCAACTCCTGCTATCTGACTCTTCTGTGTTCAGGCTACTGGAGTGATAGTGTTGCTGGATGCTAGGGTCTTGCAGAGTCTCTGTGGTGGCTCGTCTTCTGCAGCTCATGGCTATCTGGTCGTCATTGGTGCTGTTGTGGTTTGGTCCTCAGCAGCCTGGAGCTAGGGAATCCCATATGTAAGGACTGACTTCTGCTTGTTCCCGGAGAAAGCGTAGTTGCTCACTTGTAACAGGTGTTCTCCAGGGCAGCAGGAATTGGTTCTCACAGCCCTCCCTCCTTCCCTTGGAGTTGCCTCCCTACCTTGTTTAGTTTTTACTACTGTCCTAGCTATGTCATCTGACTGAGCAAGATGGCACCCTTGTGTAGGAAGGGGACCACACATGCATGGTAGCATGTTCCAAAGGCTTGCTTTGAAAGCTGGGGAAGTGCTCTGCGTAGGCTCCTATCAGCACTGACCTCACCCATATGAGGACTGATTCCTGTTGTCCCAGATAAGTAACTACACTTTTTAGGGTGTGATGTATGAGGTAAGTTACAGTTCTCAGTGTCATGTATGATGGGCAGGGGTCCGTTCCTTCCCTTCCACACTTCCATGCCACTGAACCTATTTCAAAAAGTCAAACATGCCAGGATGGTTGCCACAGGCACTGGGGCAAGGTGCCGGGCATGGCTGCAGTTATCCAACCTGGAACAATGGGTGAAGGACCAACTACTGTTCCCTGCATAGGAGAAAACAACCTATTTGGGAAACCCATGGCAGATAAGGTAGCAGAGATAGAGTATGTGACAAGAACCAGGCTCTCCGAGGTTCAGAGCCTCGGAGAAGGTCCCCTCTGGAGGATACCCAGTTCTCAGACTTCGTCAGGGACATGACCAAGGCTTTGGCATTCCCGGCTGATACCGAGGAGGAGCCCTCCAGTATGACTTTCCCCCGAGGGAAGCCCTTACTGTGCCTGTTCCTCCAATGCTGGAACGGCTGATGCTTCGCATGTGGGAGTTGCCAGCCTCAATGCCAGTGCTCAGCAAGCGGGTCGATTCCATCTATCAAGTCCGCAAGAGCCCCTGGGTTCCAAAAGGCACAGCTGCCGCACAACTCCATGGTGGTGGAATCGGCCATGCACAGGCTCAAGAGCCAAAAAACGCACTCCTCGGTACCTCCTGGCCTGGAACCTGGACGTCCTCGGCAGAAAATGTTTTCAGGGCTCGATGCTGTCATGCCGTGTCCAAACCTACCCAGCTATACATGGGCGCATGTACTTGAGGGACCTGGCAAAGGAGATTGCTGGGTTCTCAGCTGGCCTCTCTGAGGCACCCTTGCAGCACTTCAATGCCTTGTTCACCGGGATTCAGGAGTGCTTGAAGTTCATATCTCGAAAGGCCTATGATGGCTTCGAAGCTTCGGTCCGAGTAGCCAAGGCATGCCGCCAGGCCTTGCTAATGTCATCGGATCGGGAGCCATGGGTTCAGACAAGTTGGTCGATGTCCCTTGCCGAGGTGACTGCCTCTTTGGCAAACCCATGACTGAAGTCTGCTGAGCTCAAGTACGAGTACTTGACCCGAACAAGACTCTCTCAAAGAAGACTTCTGCCCCTTCTAAGAAGGGCTCGGGTAAAAAGCCCTTTTTCCCGAGGAAGGGTACTGCTTACTGCAACTACCCCACTTACCAGGCCACCCCAGCTCCCCAACAGGGGCAGCAGGCCAAGGGACAGGGGCATGGCCCACGTAAGCAGAAGACCCCCAGGCCCTGGCTCCTACCCAGCCAGGAGGGGGTTTTTGACTCCCAAGGCATAGTCTCTCTTCCACCAGTGGTAAGGTCTTGCACAGGAGGCAGGCTAACCCTGTACGCCCATAGGTGGCCAGCCATCACCTCGGGTATCTGGGTCCTGCAAATAGTTCAAAGGGGCTATTTGCTTCACTTAGCCAGATACCACCCTCCTTCTTTCCAGGAGAGCCTCTCAGACCCCCTCTTCACAGGGACCTCCTCTTGCAGGAGTTGGCAGGTCTTCTAGAGGATCAGGCATTGGAACTGGTGCCCCACCACCTGCAGGGCAAGGGCTTCTACTCCAGGTATTTTCTCATACCAAAGAACAGGAGGCCTCAGACCCACCCTCGACCTGAGAAATTTAAACAAGTTCCTGGTGAGGGAAAGGTTCAAGATGCTTTCCCTTGGAATGTTGCTGCCTAACCACCACCAGTGAGATTGGCTATGCTCTTTAGACCTGAATGATGCCTATACACACATCCTCATGCACCCAGACCACAGACAATATCTCAGATTTGTAGTGGGAGGAAAACATTTCCAATAGTTTTACCCTTTGGCCTGGCCTCTGCTCTCAGGGTGTTTACAAAATGCCTGGCTGTAGTGGTGGCCTTCCTCAGAAGTCAAGGAATTTTTGTCTTCCCTTACCTGGATGACTAGCTCATCAGGGGCCAGTCGCCTCAGGAGGCCCAACTAGCCACTTCTCGCACTATCAACATGTTGCAACATCGTGGCTGTGTCATAAACCACACAAAGTCCACTTTGCTCCCCACTCAGAACATAGAGTTCATATTGAGCAAGATTGGACACCGTTCAGGCGAAGGCTTACCTGCCGGAGGATAGGGCACAGAGGCTGCTAACACTGGCACAACAGTTCAGGCGCAGGTCTCGGGTCTCAGCAAGGCACTTCTTGCGCCTCCTGGGCCACATGGCCTCCACGGTGCATGTGACCCCAAATGCCCGTCTCCACAAAAGAACTGCTCATTGGTGCCTCAGAGATCAGAGGACCCAGGCCTCCGGCAGCCTCAGAGACAGGATAACAGTATCCAAACGACTGGTAAAATCGTTGCAGTGGTGGTGTTAGCCACCCAAACTGCTCGGGAGAGTGCTTTTTCAGACTCCCTCACACACAAGAGTGCTGACAGATGCCTCCTTGCTGGGCTGGGGAGCCCATTGCCAGGGATCATGCACTCAGGGGTTGTGGTCTCCTCAGGAGTCTGCACAACAAATCAACCTCTTAGAGCTGCGGGCGATTCGCCTAGTTCTTCAAGTCTTTTGTCATGTCCTCTCACATCAGTCTGTATTGATACAGACGGACAACCAGGTAGCAATGTTCTACGTGAACAAGCATGGAGGTACAGGGTCTCGTATCCTATGTCAGGAGACACTGGACCACTGCTCCTTTGCCATCAAGCAGGGTATGTGTCTCAAAGCAGTGTACCTGCCTGGTCAGGAGAACTGCCTAGCGGACAAACTAAGCAGAATTCTCCAACCTCACGAATGGCAACTGAATCCGGTGGTGGCACAGCGGATTTTCCACTGCTGGGGACATCCGTCCATAGATTTATTTGCCAGTCCGCAAAATCACCAGCTGCCCAGATTTTGCTTGTCAGCCACATCCTCTGAGGGTGGCTGCAGATGCTTTCCTGATGATCTGGTCAGGGGGCCTCATGTATGCGTTTCCTCCCACGCTTCTGGTGGCCCGGACTCTGTTCAGAATCCTTTGGGACAGGCCTCGTTCATTCTGGTAGCCCCCAGATGGCCAAGACAGCCTTGGTTTCCGCTTCTCCTCCAGATGGCAGTGGAAACCCCACTTCCACTGGGGATGCAGCCCGACCTATCACAGGAGCAGGGCTCTCTTGCACCCCAACCTCAGGGGCCCTCAACCTGATGGCATGGCTGCTGAAAGGGTAGTGCTGGCTCCTCTCCTCCTACCTCGGAATGTAGAAGTGGTGTTACTGGCCTCCAGAAGGCAGTCCACTAGGAAATCCTATGCTTTCAAGTGGTGTAGATTTGAGATGTGGTGTAACCAGCACAATGAAAACCCTTTCTCTTGCCTTGTATCAGTGGTGCTGCAGTACCTGCTTCACCTCTCAGAATTAGGTCTCAAGTCTGTCAGGGTCCACCTGAGTGCTTTGTCAGCAAACCACTCGCCAGTGGAGGGGCAACCTCTTTCGGCTCACCCCCTGGTGTCCAGATTCCTCAGAGGTCTGCTTCTGCTGAAACCCCCAGTTTGTCCTCCGGCAACTGAATGGGATTTGAATGTGGTCTTACAGCAGCTTACTCGCCCATCTTTTGAGCCAATGTCCTCTTGCCATCTGCGCTTCCTCTTCTGGAAGGTGCTCTTCCTGGTGGCACTCACATCAGTCAGACGTGTGAGTGAGCTGCAAGCTCTCGTAACTGATAAACCATACCCAAGATTTTATAGGAATAGGGTGGTCCTCTGCACTCACCTGAAGTTCCTTCCAAAGGTGGTCGTCTCTTTCCAAATCAATCAGGAGGTGATTCTTACATCCTTCTTTCCCAGACTGCATTTCAACCGGGCAGAGGCAGTCCTGCATACCCTGGATTGTAAGAGGGCGTTGTCCTTCTACCTGGAGCGTACAAAGGGACATCGAAGGGCTACTCAGCTCTTTGTCTCGTATGACCCCACTAAGCTGGGGTTACCTGTGTCCAAGCGTACGCTGTCCACCTGGGTGGCAGACTGCATTGCCTTGGCATACAGGGCGGCCGACCTCCCATTGCAGGGTCGAGTCACGGCCCACTGTCTCAGGGCTAAGGCCGTATCAGTGGCTCACTTCCACCCTTCCAATGGCAGACATCTGCCGGGCCACAACTTGGTCTTTAAGCCAGACTTTTGCGGCCCATTACTGCCTGGATAGGGAGTCCAGACGGGACAGTGCTTTCGGCCAGGCGGTACTCTGTAACCTATTTGAGGTTTAGGCAACTCCAACCCTCCGATCCTTTGGTATCAGGCTACCGGGGGGTGTTGCTTTCTCGGCTGAATTCCTATTGCAACCGCTGCGGCTCTTCTAGAGGGAGCCATTTTTCAGCTATGGGTTCTCGGTAGCCTATAGCTAGGGAATCCCATATGTGAGGACTGACTTCCTGCTTGTTCCTGGAGAAAGCGTAGTTACTCACCTGTAACAGGTGTTCTCCAGGGACAGCAGGAATCGGTCCTCACGACCCTCCCTCCTCCCCTGGAGTTGCAGTCCTATTGATTTTTATTTATTTTGCCATCTTTTTAGCTATGTCATTTGACTGAGCAAGATGGCACCCTTGGGCGGGAAGGGGACCGCGCATGCGCGATGCAATCCCAAAGGCCTTCTTTGAAAACCGGGGAAATGCTCCGCACGAGGGCTCCGTCGGAGCTGACGTCACCCATATGTGAGGACTGATTCCTGCTGTCCCTGGAGAACACCTGTTACAGGTGAGTAACTATGCTTAAATGCGCTCCCCCCCCCCCCCTCGGTGGCCCAGGCAACTGTGGTTTCTGCTGCTGCTCGACTTGTCTGCAGCAACCCGGTCACCTTGGGGAGTGCCCCGGGGGCTACTGTCACAGGAGGGGGGCTCCCTCCTACACCCCAGTCTGGGGTCCCTGTCACTAATGGCTTGCTTTGCCTCTTCTCAACCTCTTGGGGAAGGTAGAGCAGATCCTCCTGGCCTCCCATAGGGTCTCCATAAGACGGGCCTACGCCTTCAAATGGCACAGATTCTGTGTGGTGCGCAGAACAGCAAGTCAACCCATTCTCATGCTCTGTGCAGCTTGTACTGCCATATTTGCCCCATCTGTCATAGGCAGGACTGAAGTCCAAGTTGGTCAGCATGCACCTGAGTGCTCTAGCGGCACTCCACCATCTTATCGAGGGCAAGCCCCTCTGTCCAACCTCTCGTGACAAGCTTTTTGCGGGGCCTCCTGCTATCCAAGCCCCCCATCCACCCTCCAGCAGCGAAGTGGGACATCAATGTGGTGCTATCCAAGCTCACCTGGCCACCGTTCGAGCCCCTGTCTACCTGCCATCTGTGCTACCTCTCATGGAAGGTTATCTTCCTAGTGGCACTCGTGTCCGCTCGCAGGTTCAGCAAGCTTCAGGTGCTAGTGGCAGATCCACTATGCACAAGATTCTATAAGAATGGGGTGTTCTGCACCCACCCCAAGTTTCTTCCTAAGGTGGTGTCCCCATACCATCTTAATCAGGAGATGGTGCTCCCCACCTTCTTTTCTTGGTCTCGTGCCAGCTGGGCTGAGACCGTACTGCATACCCTGGATTGTAAGAGGGCCCTGTCCTATCTTCAGTGTTCCCAGGGTCACTGCAAAGCCTCCCAGCTTTTCATCTCCTATGACCCCAGTCGAATGGGGCAAGCGTTGACCAAGTGAACTCTATCCACTTGGGTGGCAGACTGCATTGCCATCGCCTCTGAGCAGGCTGGGCTCTCACTAGAGCGCTGGGTCACAGCGCACAGCATCAGGGCCATGGCGGCATCTGTGGCAAATCTGTGTTCTGTCTCTCTGATATTTGCTGGGCAGCCACCTGGTCTTCAGTCCATACCTTCACAGCTCATTACTGCCTGGAGAGGAAGTCCCAAAGGGATAGTGCCTTCGGCCATGCCATGCTGTCATCTGTTCAGGATGTGTAGGCAGCTCCTGCCGTTCGACCCTTCTGTGTTCAGGCTACCGGAGTGCTGGTTCTCACTGGACACTTGTCTCTCTTGAGAGTCTCTCCTTAACTCACTCACTGCTGCTCATGGCTCACCCGTGGCATTTCTATAGGTTTTCGGTAGCCTGTAGCTAGGGAGTCCCATATGTGAGGAATGACTTCCTGTTCCAGAGAAAGCATAGTTACTTACCTGTAACAGGTGTTCTCCGGGGACAAGAATTGATCCCCTCAACCCTCCCTCCTCCTTCTGGATTTGCTTTCTTATCATTTTTGCCATCTTTAGCTATGCCATGTGACTGAGGCAAGATGGCACCCTTGAGCAGGAAGGGGACCACGCATGCATAGTGCATCTTCCAAAGGCTTTCTTTGAAAGCTGGAGAGAAGCTTCCACGCAGAGCTCTGTCTGCATCGTCACCCATATGTGAGAATTTATTCCTGCTATCCCTGGAGAACACCTGTTACAGGTGAGTAACTATGCTTTTCAGATCATCTTCACTTTCAGTCACTAATGTGGTATCATCCTAGTGAAGGTGGTTGAGTCTTCCACTAATCTTCACACCTTGGTTGTCTTCATACAGTCCTGCTTCTCTAATTTGTTCTGCATATAAATTAGAGGTAGGGGGGAAAGTATGCAGCCTTGTCAAACACCTTTTCAGATTTTAAACCATTCTGTTTCTCCTTGTTCCATTCAAATTGTTGCTTCTTGATCAATGTAAAGGTTGTGCAAGAGAACTAGCAGATATTCTGATATATCCATGCTTCTTAATGTGGCCCAGAATTTCTCATGGTTTATTTCACATTCTTATATACCACCTTATCTGACAATCAACAGAACAAATTACATCGAACATATTAAATTATGTACAATAACAGAATTAACCATAAAACTATTTACATTGGTTGGTCTGATAGGAGTAGGGGATGCAATGATGATTCAGGACTTCAAGGGAGAAGGCTGAAGGGGAAATGTGTACTAGTTGAATTGAGCAGGATGGGCGATGGTAAGGGTGGGATGTGAAGTGGTGGTAAGGTACCTTCTGATATGTGGGAAAGGATTCTAGGTAGGAATGACCATAGTGCTCATTAAAAAGGAATGTCTTTAATCTTTTTCTGAAATCAGTAGGGTCTTTTATTTCCTTTATAGCTGGAGGCAAGGCAATAGTAACATAGTAAATGACTGCAGATAAAGACCAGTATGGTCCATCTAGTCTGCCCAGTAAGATGGCAACAGTGGGTGCACCTGCCGCTCAGTGCATGCCACCCCTCCCTATGTCTTTTGTTTAGGGGTGAGCCCACCGCTTCATGTAGGACACCCATTCCAAAGTGTTGGGGTATAATGAGAGAAAGCTCTCTTGTTTTGTTGTTTTGGTTGTCTTACAGTAGTCATTTGGATGACATAATGAATTTTATGTACAGCTCCTTTTTAGTCTGGTATCTGGAGTTTTGGATATTAATGTAGTGATGTGTGATGGTGCTATGTCATGTAACAGTTAAATACAAAAACCTGGCTATTATATTTAAATTTGACTGGCAATTGGGAGCCAGTTAAGGCTATGTGGAATTGTTGTGATGTGATCAGTAGTAGATGCATACATTATTACACATGTTTTGCACAAGTTGTAGTTGTGATAGTGTTTGCATTGGGAGACCATGGAGGATACTGTTACAATAGTCTTTAAGTGGAGATTCATTGCTTGAATAATTGTTCTAAAGTCTGATGGTTCGAGGAGTGGTCTTTAGATGTTGAAGCATTTTGGTTTTTCTGTATATAGCTGGTGCGGAATTAGTTGTGTGTGGTGAGTGTTAGGGCCCTATCAATGATAACTCCCGGTTATTTTATCTCTTCTTTTACTGTGATTGTTGCTCTTCCAAGGTGTATCTGAGGTGGTGGGGTGAATTCTTTATCTCGTGCTATGAATATGGCTTCTGTTTTTATTGATGATGATTCTCAGGTTGTTAGAGGCAAGCCACTCTGAGGCTTCGTGGTAGCATGCTGTGATTTGCTGTACATTAAGTTTTAAAGTACTGATTGGGAGATCTACCATATTTATGCTGACAATATCATGATGTAAGACTGTTTTTGGAAGATTTTGCATATTGACTGAAGGTAGATATTAAATAGAAGGGCAGACAAGGCTGACCCTTGGGGGATTCCCTGGTTTTGACTAAAGGGTTGGGATGACATATGGTCAATTTTTACTTGTTGGGTGCAGTCGTTCAGATATGAAGTGAACCAGGCCAGGGCTATTCCGCAGATAACAGTTTGTTGGAGTCTTGCTAATAGCATGCTGTGATTAATAGAATCAAAAGCTGCTGCGATATCTAGGAAAATCATTGACTGCATTTTTGGGTTTTCAATATGTTTGGTGAGTGTATCAAATAGGGCTATGAGTAGGGTTTCTACTCCATGATGTGTTCTGAAGCCATAGTGTTGAGCATCAAGAGGAGAGTTTGAGTCTAGGAGGTTCTGAAGACTGTTTTGAACTGTTTTTCTATTACTTTTGCTAGGTATGGTAGACTTGATATTGGTCTATATGAGCTTGGTTGTAGTTTGTCTGACTTATTAGATTTTAATATAGGGCATATAGTTGCCTGTTCAAGGGATTTTGGTATGTAGCCTTACGTTAAGGAAAGGTTTAAATCTTTTGTATGATTGGAGTTAGGGCATCATGTGCCATCTTTACCCATGTAACAGGACATGGATCTCCTGGGGCTGTTTTTATTGAAACAAAGAAACATAGAAAAATGACGACAGAAAAAGACCACATGGCCTATCTAGTCTGTCTTTCCATATCAACAACTACAACAGTCCCCTTTTTTCTTCAGAGATCCTCTGTCCCATGCTTTTTTAAAATCAGATACCGTCCTCATCTCTAACACCTCCACTGGGACACTATTCCACGGATCCACCACTCTTTCCGTAAAGAAATATTTCCACATATCACTCCTGAATCTGTCTCCATTCACCCTCATCCCATGTCCCCTCGTAGCAGAACTTGCTTTCAATCGAAAGAGGCTCTCCCCCTGTGTATTTATGCCATGGAGGTATTTAAACGTCTCAATCATATCACCTCTATCCCGCCTTTCCTCTAAGGTGTACATATTAAGATCCTTAAATCTGTCCTCATATGCATTATAATGAAGACCACTAACCATTTTGATAGCCAGCCTCTGTACTGACTCCATCCTGTTTATATCCTTTTGAAGGTGCGGTCTCCAGAATTGCACACACTACTCCAAATGAGGTCGCACCAAAGACTTATACAGAGGCACTATCACCTCCTTTTTTCTGCTAGCCATTCCTCTCCGTATGCACCCAAGCATCTTTCTAGCTTGTCGCTTTTTCTACCTGTTTAGCTACTTTATGATCATCTGACACAACCATGCCTAGGTCCCGCTCTTTAGAGGACAAAAGTACTTCACCCCCTATACTATATTGCTCCCTTGGATTGCTGCAGCCCAAATGCATGACCTTTCATTTTTTAACATTAAATCCCAGCTGCCAAATTCTAGACCATTCTTCAAGCTGAGCTAGATCCCTCCTCATATTATCTATCTAATATTGTAGTGACAATCTTCTCCAGTTGTGCTATGGAGATTGTTGGGAGTGAGTTTAGTTTTGGGAAATCAAGGGAGGGTTGCAATAAGGTGCATGGGGGACTTGCGAGAAAGAAGATAATTTGGTGATATAGTAATCTGCCAGTGTTTGCAGATTAATTTGTGTAGGGGGGTTAACTGTGTCTGACTTGGTTAGAGATTTTACTATCTGAAACAGCTCTCTTGGTCTATTGAGCGAGTTCATTAGGATCTTCGTGTGGTTTTCCTTGGCCTTGTTGATGGATTCTTTATATTTTTGTAGTGTTCATGTATTGTTTGTCTGCTGTGCTTTTGGTTTTCCTCCATTTTCTTTCTATTTTACAGAGGAGGAGTCTTAGGTTTCTTAGATCATCATTATATACCATATGTTGGAACTTCTGGGAGTTTGATCATTTGTGGCTAATGGGGCAAATGCCGCCTCTGATACACTTCTGAACTCTTGGAACATGAAGATATCAATGTCAGTTGTCATAATTTAATTGTGGAAGGATATCTCGAATTAATGAATCCTTGTCAGTGTTTGAAGCGTTTTTTGGGTTGGATCTTGGGTATCGGTTTGAGTTTTGATATTGTGTGGTATTTCAAAGTGATGTTATAGTGGTCAGACCATAGGACGGATTGGGTAGGGTAGGGTGTGGTCTTTTAGGGTGATGGGAGGAAAATAAGGTCCAGGGTATTTCTTTGTGCGTAATGGTATTTATAATTTGGGTAAAGTCTTTCTTTCATGGCTTTAATGAAGGAGAGGGCTTGGGTATTTTGTAGTGAGGCTAAATTAAAGCCACCAAGTGTTAATCTTTTGTTTGGATTATCATGGGTGTATACTGTTTTTAAGTATAGTGCTAAGGGAATTAGTCATTTGAGGGTGCTCTGTATATAAGGTAGAATTTTGCCTCACTTGCCTGAATTAGGAGGGTGTCTAGTCCTTCATGACATATAGTCTCTAGTAGGGTGGGTTTTAGGCCCAACTTGGCTAGTATGGAAATGCCTCCTTCACGTTTGTTTTCTTGTGGTATGACAGAAATCATATTCAGGATCACTGTTCCCTCTAAGCTGTGTGCGTGTGCGCGCGCACACACCTCGCCAAGCGAGCGCACATACTTTACAACAGAGCGCACAAAAATTACGGCTCTGATTCTGATAGAGAACAACACAGACGTCTTAAAATTTAAAAGTTATGATTGTAATTACTAGAAATTTCCCGCTTCATTTAGTAATCGTCTATTTTCATTTAATTTGATTAAAATCAATGTGGTGTACATACTGTATTCTGACATGTAGTCAAATTTTAAAGTATATAACTCCGAGTGTCGTTATGTGGCGCACAAAAATTTAACCTTCCTTCAAAAGCTGCACACAGCTGATATTTTATGCGCACACAGCCTACAGAAAATTAGAGGGAACATTGTTCAGGATGCTTAATCTGGTTGAGCAGAACTGTATCTGTTTCTGCTACCCAGGTTTCTGTGATGAATACAATATCTGATTTGTTGTATTGGATGTAATCCAGTAATATGGAAATTTTTGTTCTTTATTGATCTGGCATTCATTAGGATGCAAGTTGTTATCTGGGGTCTGTCGGTCCGTTGATTTGGCATGAAGGACTGAGGTTTCTAGTCCCACAGGTGCTCCTTGTGGTCTTGGACAAGCCACTTAACCCTCCATTGCCCATGTTCCCTGTTCCCTGTAAAATAGTTATCTCCAAGTTATAATGCCCTGTTCAATGTAATTTCTTTTTTTTTTAATTGCATTTTCAGTCAATATACATAACCAAACTACAGTGAAAGGTCAATCCGAATTCCATATAAATAAAATGAAAAACAAAAATAAAGGCAATTATGTCTAGGATAAAGTCCACATTATGGGATCAGTAATGTCTATAATAAAAATAAATACAGACAAAAGAAATCAAGAGAACAAGATCTCAACAATTGGAGGCAAAACGTAACTAATTATCAGTTCTAACTACCATCTGCCTTTCCTTAAAGTTTTCAAGATGAGAGACCTCTGTGAAGGTATACAAGGCATCCTCAAAGCCAACAACACATTTGCAGGGAAAATGGAGAAAAAAAGAGGCACCCACTGCCAAAACACAGGGCTTAAGCTGTAAAAATTGCTGCCGTCGCAACTGGGTGTTTCTTGATACGTCAGGAAAAATACTAACCGTTTGCCCGCAAAATTTAACAGATTTAGCTTTAAAGAAAGCCCTGAGGATACGCTGTTTAACCTCAACAGAGGGAAAAGTAGCCAACAAGGTGGCTCGAGTAGAGATATTATTTTGGGAGTCCTCGAGAAAAGCTGTCAAATTATCCATTGTAGAGGCAACCTGATCTAGGCCCCCTTCAACCACATTACTCTTTTTAACCGTAGAGGGAATGTAATACAAATGTGAGACACTTAAAGAATCTGGAAAAGCTAATACTTCCTTGAAAATTTTTCAAGCAAAATCCTATGAGAAAGCAAAGCAGATTGAGGAAAATTCAAGAACCTCAAGTTACAACTACAATAAGAATTCTCCAGTGCTTCTATCTTGGCATGAAGAGATAAAGAATCTTTAATAGCCGCAACACTCGTAGCATGCAAAGAAAGAACCTGTGATTCTAACTTAGTGGCAACCGTGTCAACCTGCACAATTTTCTCGTCAGGTTGCCCAAAAACTTCGGTAGCAGCTTGTGAGTAAGTGCACAGAGAATTCAATGAAACCAACATCTTCCTGTCTATGGACTGCAAAGTAGCCCAAATATCCCGCAAAGTAATCTCTGACTCCAAAGAAGAGGCAGGAAGCTCAAGAGAGTTACCTGCTTCAAATAATTGCACGGGGGCCGGCAAGATAATAGGCTGTAATTTAGACGCCAAGCACGGGACAACTTTAGATAGAACTGAAAAATTACCTGGAGCAGGGGACATCGGTGGAATTCTGCAGTTGGGGCTAAGAGACACCCCTTCAGAGGAAGACTGAGCTAAAGGGAGAGGAGCGAAGTGCTTGTCTAACAGACCGACCGGTTTGGCATCACTGGAAGCGGTCTCCGGGGCCTTAGCCCCTGACTTAGCCTTACGCTTCCCCATATGCCTACCAAACAAAATAAATAAAAGAAACACTATTCAACCCCAACTATCTAACAGCAAATACAACATACAATATAATAGATAATATAATGTCTCAGTGGCGTCGAAGGGGTGTCAAAGGGGCAGAACGAACCCCTTTGACCACACCCCTTTGACGCACACCCCGCGCCCAAGAGGAACACCTAAAGAAATAGTAAAGAAGTCTCTGCAGGTAGGGCTGCCCCAACAGTGCCTGCCCGATGACAAGGGGGGGGGGGAGTAGGGAATCCTCTCCGCAGACGGCAACAGCAGCCTCCTGAGCCGATGGCTTGGCTCCAAACACCTCCTGTAAGACAGTTGATCCGGGGATTCGCCCTGACTGGTGCAGTTTTAAACCCCCGGCAGAAGTCCCCCCAGGTAGGGCTGCCCCAACAGTGCCTGCCCGATGACAAGGGGGGGGAGTAGGGAATCCTCTCCGCAGACGGCAACAGCAGCCTCCTGAGCCAATGGCTTGGCTCCAAACACCCCCTGTAAGACAGCTGATCCCTATTCAATGTAATTTCAGTTTGTTCAATGTAAACCGCCTTGATATCATGAAAGGCGGTATATAAGAAATGTTAAATAAATAAAAATAAATGAAGTATGTCGTTGCATGGAATTATATGAATACATCTTTGTTGTGTATTTTGTATCCTTCCTAGGTGTTTTTGTCTATGCTGTGACTGTTGGATGATAGTTGTATGGGGTTATAGGTATGTTGTACGATAGCTGGTTAGTGAGGCATGTTTGGTGTATTGAAGGGGTGATCAGGCTGAGAAGATTGGCAGCACAGAGCAGTGTAAATAAAGACTTGTATTCCATTTCTCTTTTAGCGCTCTAGTTTTCTTAGTGTTGGTGATGCTGGAGGGTACAGATCTACATGTTTACCAGGCTAGTGTGCTGTATTAGGCTATATTAGTCTATGTTGATAGGTATCTAGTCTTGGCTAAACAATTCGGACATACAGTTGTATTTACATTTAGATTGCAGAGTGGTGACACAATTATAATATAGGGCTGCTGCAATTATAAGTTCTAGAAGACTGCAATCATGGGAATGTAACTGGTATCTATAGTTGCTTGTTTAGAATTAAGCAAGGCGTAAAGATCAAATTGAAGAGGGTATGACTGGTTAACAGGATAGCTTCAGGCTAATAAACTAGAAAGGTATCTAATTTGGCTTGGTTTTTCTGAACTCTGAGTTTGCCTGTTCCCCTTAGAAATTGTGCAGTGCAGCCTTTCAAGGTGTTTACATCAAGTTGTAACAGGATACAATACAAAGTAGCAGGAATGTTATTTCTAGGCCTTACAGAGATTGTAAAGATATCAATGGAGTTTACACAGTCAAAAGCCTTGCTGTGGACAATAAAACACAGATATCCTTTTGGTATTCTTTTGTCTTTTCAAGGATCCATCTCACATCTACAATGTCTCGTTCCTTGCCCTTTCCTGAACCCTGTTTGCACTTAAAGCTGTTCTTGTTCTAGATATGGTTGTAGTTTCTGCTGAATGATCTTGAGTAGAATCTTGCTAGTATGTGGGATCTGAGTGGTTGTGTGATAATTTCCACAGTCAGATCACTTTTCCTTCAGTATTGGTATAAACATAGATCTTTTCCAGTCAGTTGGCCATGAATTTGTCTTCCAAATTTCCTGGCAGAGCCTTGTAAGTATGGTAACAGCTGCATTTGATTGATGTTCAGTGCTTTGTTTAGGACTTTCAATGCTGCTTTGACTTGTTCTTCCATCACCAATGGTTCCTGATCATAAAGTAGGGGTTGAAATGTCTGGTGATCCACTTCATCTTCATGGTATAATGACTGTTTGTTTTTTCCACCTTTTCTTGATCTTCTCAGCATCATTCAACATGGATCCTTGAGCATCTTGTAACATTCCAATTCGAGGCTGGAATTTTTTCTTTAACTTTTGTAGCTTCAGGAAAGCTGATCTTCCTTTAGTTTCTGATTCTATTTTCTTGCATGTGGTGGTGTAGTACTCGGGGCCGGCTCAAGGCAATCTGCTGCCTGAGGTGAAGGATGAGATGGCGCCCTTCCTCCCCTCCCCGCAGCAGTGTGTGTGGGCAGGGGGCTTTCTCAAAACTTCAGTGAGCTACTGAACCAAACCAAAAATCTGATTAGATAATATGGAGGAAATGCAAGATGTGTGTACACCAAGAAACTAAAGTGAGCGAGAACCACAGGACAGTTTATAAAACCATATAACTCGATTTTATTTTGTGTTAAACTCCGTTATGGTTCTTGCTTTTTATTTTTGAACATACATTTTTACATCCATAGAGGGGGGCTCCCTCAACACTTGGTGCAGAGCAAAACTAGAACATTCACCCACAGAACTCAATTATCTTAAAAAAAAAAACAAACCCAAACCTGATTCTGATCAGCTCACAACCATTCTCCAGTACCAGGCATATTGTGAACTAATACAAAACCCTACAACAGTCACTGAGGATCTATAGAGCAAATCTACCATACCATATCAGCACCAATTTCCAAAACTCTCATAAGGAGCCCATCCAAAAAAAGCATCATTCTAAATTCTGCAGTGGGCCCTGGAACATACAACACCTATTTGAAAAGCTGAACAATTCAGATTACTACAGTGCAGATCCCTACATACAAACTCGATGATAACAGAACACCTAGTCTTGGTCACACACTAAGAACAGATCTTCACCAAGTACAGAATAAGTGACCATAACCTAAAATAAACATATGTAGATAACTGCAACCCCAAAAAGTCGGATTCTGCATACAATGCAATACTAGAGAAATAGATGCATTTCCATGTACTGTATAAAATATAAAGATAGCACCAGGTGTGATCATTAAATTGAAAATACAATTATCTTCTACCTTTTGTTGTCTATTTTATTCTCTGATTATGCTGGTCCCAATCTGAGGTTTCTGCTTTCCTCCACCTCCCAGTACCCACCCCCAACCTACTTTCTCCCCCTAGGGGCAGCATGAGGAGGATACAGGGCCATGTGCGGAGATTCATTGCAGCATTATTTGCATAAATTTAGTATACTTTGAAATATATATGCTACCAATCTAAAATTCTAGTTGGTGTCCATGCAATTTAGTAAAGTACATGTTACAATAAAACATAATAAAACATTACATTTGATTAACTAAAAACCACTTATACAGCATCTCCCCCCCCCCCCCCCCCCGAACCAAACCATTATAAGTATCTGCACATCAGATTTATTTTGCTATGACCAGATTATTGAAGAGGAGGGAAGATATAATCTCCAGGAACAAGCAGGAATGAGTCTTCACATATGGGTATCGTCGGTACCAACGGAGCCTGCACGGGAACGCTCCCCAGCGTCCTTAAAGCTTTTGGGAGCATCCCACAGCGCCTGCGTGCTGCCTTCCCGCCTTTCCTAACTGCCTCTCTCCAGTTCTTCTTTTCCGCGGAACCAGCAGGTCGTGTTTCCTGTCACCGCTGAAGAATTTCTTATTTTCTTTTCTTTTTCTTTAGTCGCGTGTCTGCCTTCTCGATTCCGCACCGGTGCTACCGGTTCTTTTTCTTTCTTTAAAAAAAAAAAATCAAAAAACTTTTTCAGTGCATTTTTCTTCTGGGGCCTTAGGCCTACAGAGATATTTTTCCCTCATGGAAAAACCCGCCTCCGGGTTTAAAAAATGCACAAAGTGCAGTAGCACTATTTCTGTCACCGACACCCATGACTGGTGTCTAAAATGTTTAGGTCCTGACCACTCCATTGCGGATTGTGAGTCCTGTTCTATGATGTCCAAAAGAGGGTTACAGAATCGGGCAGCTAAGCTCAGTACCCTGTTTCTCTCCGATGCAGCTTCCGTGGCATCGACGTCTTCCAGGGCTTCTTCTTCATCCCATGGATCTCAGGTAACCAAACATAAATCTGTCCGGTCCTCAAAGAGTTCATCTCCCTCTAAGTATCGAGATGCCCCCAGGCTTACTCTTGAGGATACCACACCGGCAAAATTACCCCGGCAGGAGGCTCCGGCTTCCAAAGCACTACCTATGGGGTCACAGGTTGACATCGATGGCTCGGCCTCGACCGATCACCTGTTACAATGTTCTGGGGTACCGGCAGTTTCTACCGGTACCGATAACCAGACATTGGTGGCATCAATGGATCAGAATATTCTGACCATGCAGCGTGCCATCACGGCATTCATTCAAGCTGCAATGCCTACGGTACCGCAACAAGCCCCGTTGTCGGTACCCATACCAATTCCGGTTCCGATACCAGTACCGCTTGCATCGACATCAGCATTGACGGCAGCGGTACGCTATCCAGTGATGCCTATCAGTACCGGCCCGGTACCGATTTACTCCCGATGTCGATACCTCCCGGTACGCGTATCGGGCTCTACGAGAGCATCCAGACAGTCGATACTTCGATTCTTCTGAAGACTCTGACTCTTCAGAGGCCTCAATTGAAGCATCAGGGATCCTTCCTCAGGAACCCTCTTCTCCAAAAAGGAGAATGTCTCCTCCTGAAGACTTGTCTTTTCAGGACTTTATTAGGGAGGTGGCCAAAGGCCTGTCCATTTCAGTGACCTCTGAGACTGAACTTAGAGCCAAAAAATTAGATTTCCTACAATATCCTAAGGCTCCTAAAGAGGCAGCCACCTTACCAATACATGAGATTCTTTATGAACACATGTTGGGCATATGGGAGACTCCTCTTTCCACCTCCCCTCATTCCAGAAGGTTGGATACCATGTATCGTGTTCCTCCTTGTCCTGGGTTTCATAAGACTCAGCTTCCTCACCACTCCATTGTGGTAGAGTCTGCCATGAAAAAGATCAAGAGTACAAAAAGGCACTCCTCTGCTCCTCCAGGAAGAGAATGCAGAACCCTAGATGCCTTTGGCAGGAAAATCTTCCAGGTCAGTATGCTTGTAGCCAGAATCAACTCCTATAGTCTCTATATGGGGATGTTTCTAAAAGAGGTTACAGATCATCTGCAAACCTTATCTCCTTTTATGTCAGAAGATAAGAGAGAAGAATATATCACCTGGCTTAAACATGCACAGGATGTATCCAAGTTTTCCAACCGTGCAGCCTTTGACTCTTTTGAGGGGGTCAGTAGAGCCTCGGCTATTGCCATAGGTGCACGCAGAGTTGCTTGGTTGCAAGCCTCTGATTTGGAATCCTGGGTACAGGATGGTCTAGGTAACCTACCCTGTACAGGCGAAAACCTGTTTGGCAAAGATTGGCAAGCAAAGGTCAACCAGATGGATGCTGAAAATTCTGCTTTAGATAGACTTTCAAAGTCGTCTACTGCTCCTTTCAAAAAGAGGTTGTTCAAAAAGGGATCTTTCCCAAAGAAAGGGAAATTTTCTTCTTATGGTCAGGCCTCTTCTCAAGGTCGTTTTGCTACAAAGAGGCAGCAACAACCAAAACAGGCCAAAACCCAGGCTGCGAGGACTGCTACGGCCCAACAGCCTCAGCCTCCTCAGGGCCTTTGACTTTCCACTAGAGAACTTAGCCTTTCTGGCTCTAGAACATCCAGAGCCCCTCACCATCCCAGGAAGGTTAGCTCACTTTGCTCCCAGATGGGAACAAATCACAGTAGAGCCGTGGACCCTCTCCATCATAAGGGAAGGGTACAAACTTCATTTCTTAAATCTTCCTCCTCACACCATGGTAAAACAGTTCAATTCTCCAACATCTCTCCTCAACTTTCTAGGTCAGGAGATTGCTACCCTTCTTGCCCAAGGGGCAATAGAAGAAGTACCACTTCTTCAACAGGGTTCAGGGTTCTACTCCCCCTATTTTCTCATCCCAAAGAAAACAGGGGGCTAGAGACCCATATTAGATCTCAGAGAATTGAACAAGTTTCTATGCAAGGAGAAATTCAAGATGACTTCTCTTGGAACTCTCCTTCCATACCTCCAGAGTCGGGACTGGCTTTGTTCTCTAGATCTCAAGGATGCATACACCCATGTTCTCATCCATCCAACACACAGAAGATTCCTTCGCTTCCTGTACCAAGGAAAGCACTACCAATACAAAGTGCTTCCTTTCGGTCTGGCCTCTGCTCCAAGAGTGTTCACAAAATGCATGGCAGTAGTAGCTGCATTCCTACACACTCTAGGAATATTCGTATTCCCATATCTGGACGACTGGCTCATCCGAGCTCCATCCCAGTCAGAGGCCCAGACTTCCCTGGCCTGCACAAGGCGTGTTCTTCAGTATCTGGGACTGGTAATCAACATTCCAAAATCCCATCTTACCCCTACTCACTCTCTAGAGTTCATAGGGGCCTTACTGGATACCACAACTGCAAGGGCCTATCTTCCCCAGGCCCGTTGCCTACGCTTGGTGCAGTTAGCCTCCCAGATTCAGTTAAAATCCCATTTAACTGCTCGAGAGATGTTGCAACTCTTAGGCCACATGGCATCCACGGTGCATGTGGTTCCCTATGCTCACCTTCACATGAGAGCAGCTCAGTGGACCCTATCCACCCAATGGACCCAGGCATCAGGTTGCCTGTCAGACAAAATAGCAACCTCCAGTCGCCTATTATCGTCCCTCCACTGGTGGAAGTCCACTCAAAATCTGTTGCTGGGGTCCCCCTTTCAACATGTGTTACCCCAAGCAACCCTTACAACAGATGCCTCTCCAAAGGGTTGGGGGGCTCATCTACAAGATCTCTCGACCCAGGGCATCTGGTCTCCACAGGAGACATATCTTCATATCAACCTCTTAGAGCTCAGAGCAATCTTTCTGGCTCTCAGTCTTCCACACCCTGCTCAGCTACAAGACAGTCCTCATCCACACGGACAACCAGGTAGCTATGTTCTACGTGAACAAGCAGGGGGGAACTGGTTCTCTGTCGCTTTGCAACGAAGCTCTGAGATTGTGGGCCTTCGCCAGAGAGCATCAAATCCATCTCATGGCAGTATATCTTCCAGGAGTTCAAAACTCTTGGGCAGACTCAGTCGAGTTCTGCTTCCGCACGAATGGTCCCTCCATGGGGACCAGATAGCCAGAATTTTCCGGATTTGGGGTACCCCAGACATAGACCTGTTTTCAAGTCTGTGGAATGCCAAACTTCCCCGGTTCTGTTCCAGGATTCCATGTCAGGGAGTTCAGGCCAGGGATGCCTTCCTCCTTCATTGGGGGCAAGACTTCCTTTATGCCTTTCCACCTATTCCCCTAATCCCCAAGACTCTGTTCAAGCTTCAGAGAGACAAAGGGACTATGATCCTCATAGCACCACTTTGGCCACGCCAAGTGTGGTACCCTCTACTTCTGCATCTCTCTCAAGCTCCCTCCCTAGACCTGGGGTCTGCTCCAGATCTCCTCTCCCAGGAGGAGGGAACTTTGTGGCACCCAAATCCTCAGTCTCTTCGTCTCAGGGCCTGGTTGCTGAAGGCCTAGACCTTCAAGATTTACAACTTTCTCAGCAAGTGAAGGATATCCTTCATGCTTCCAGAAAGCCTTCCCCCAGACGTTCATATGCTTTTAAATGGAAAAGGTTTTCCATTTGGTGTGCAGAGAAGGGTCTCAACCCTCTTGCAATACCTTTGCATTCTTTACTAGACTATTTGCTGCATTTATCCCATGCAGGCCTTAAAACAAATTCAATCAGAGTCCATTTGAGTGCTATTGCAGCATCCCTTAAGCTTCTCAATGGACAACCTATTTCCTCTCATCCTCTTATAGCAAGATTCATGAGAGGCCTTCTTTTGACTAAACGTCCCATTAGACCACCTCCAGTGGCCTGGGACTTGAATCTGGTTCTTGGCCAGCTTATGAAGCCACCCTTTGAACCTTTAGCCACTACCTCCTTAAAATTCCTTTCTTGGAAGGTAATTTTTCTCATTGCAGTCACCTCAGCTCGCCGTATCAGTGAGCTGCAAGCTTTAGTGGCTAATCCTCCTTATACAAGGTTCCATCATGACAAGGTAGTCCTCAGAACTAATCCACACTTTATGCCTAAAGTGGTCTCACCTTTTCATCTGAACCAGGAGGTCTTTTTACCTGTCTTTTTTCCAGGACCTCATGCATCAAGTGCAGAGAGGAATCTTCATACCCTGGATTGTAAAAGAGCACTTGCTTTCTACTTACACAGGACACAGCAACATAGAACGTCCTCTCAACTTTTTGTTGCTTTTGATCCTTCTCATTTAGGACTTCCAGTCTCTAAGAGAACTCTGTCCAATTGGATTGCTCAGTGTATTTCCTTCGCCTACCAAAGTAAGAACCTTTCTCTGGAGGGCCATGTCACAGCTCACAATGTGAGGGCCATGGCCACCTCTATGGCTCATCTAAACTCTGTGTCCATCGACCAAATCTGTCGAGCAGCCACTTGGGCATCGGTTCATACCTTCACAGCCCATTACTGCTTGGACAAGGACTCCCGCCGGGATGCCTTGTTTGGTCAGGCTGTTCTCAAACACCTGTTCCATACCTAACCAACTCCTACCCTCCATCCCTGCCTGGATGCCTGAGATTCATGAGTGGAGGTAGAGCCCTTCCCAGGGACTCACAACCTGGGTGATCTCCCAGGCATCTCTAGCTGGGGAGTTCCCATATGTGAAGACTCATTCCTGCTTGTTCCTGGAGATAGCACAGTTACTTACCTGTAACAGGTGATCTCTGGGAACAGCAGGAATAAGTCTTCACAACCCACCCACCTCCCCTAGGAGTTGTATCTCTCTATCTATCTTTCCTTTCCTCTCTCTCTCTCTTTGTCTCAGCATTAAAACTCGAACTGGAGAGAGGCAGTTAGGAAAGGCGGGAAGGCAGCGCGCAGGCGCTGTGGGATGCTCCCAAAAGCTTTCTTTAAGGACGCTGGGGAGCGTTCCC
Organism: Ichthyophis bannanicus; assembly: GCA_033557465.1. Taxonomy (NCBI): domain Eukaryota; kingdom Metazoa; phylum Chordata; class Amphibia; order Gymnophiona; family Ichthyophiidae; genus Ichthyophis; species Ichthyophis bannanicus. The sequence goes on from CM066037.1 coordinate 95,383,511, forward strand.
GCGCAGGCTCCGTCGGTACCGACGATACCCATATGTGAAGACTTATTCCTGCTGTTCCCAGAGATCACCTGTTACAGGTAAGTAACTGTGCTTTCTCCAGGACCAAGCAGGAAGTCAGTCCTCACATAAGGGTGACATCAGCGCCGACGGAGCCCCCGTGCGGAGCATTTCCCCAGCTTTCAAAGAAAGCCTTTGGGAATGCAGCGTGCATGCGCGGTCCCCTTCCCGCCCAAGGGTGCCATCTTGCTCAGTCTTCTCTTTTCCGCGGAGCCCGACGGACGTGTTTCGTTTTCACCCGAGGAAAAGTGGATTTTGTTTGACCCGTTTCTTCGGTTCGACGCCGGTTTCCCTTTCCCGCCTGGGCCTGATACATCGGTATCGAGCCCGGTCTTCCTTTTCGGTTTTTGTCCTTAGTGACTAGCGTTCGTGCCATTTTTCTTTTTTCACTGGCAGCCCTGTCTTTTGACCTCGCAGGGGCCCTTTTTCCCCCGATGGCTGCCAGCGGGTTTAAAAAGTGTGATCGGTGTAAGAAGCTTATGTCTCTCACCGACGCACATGACTGCTGCCTCCGGTGCCTCGGACCCGATCATGACCCAATGATCTGTGGTCCATGTGGGAAGATGTCCTCGAAAGCATTGAGGAGTCGGCAGCACCAAAATGAAAAAATCTTCTCTGACTCCGCGTCCGGACAGGCCCGGACTTCATCAGAGGCCTCGACGTCTCGGGACTCCGGCCCCAAGCAGCGCCGAGGTTCCTCTGAGAGGGAGTCTCCCTTGCGGGAGCATCGCAGGAAGAAAAAACCCGCGAGGGCGGCATCGGTGGACGCACTTGGCTCCTAGAGGGCCAAGTCGCATAGCCCCGAGCGCCATCCCGGGTCTTCGGAGTCGGAGAGGCCTGCAAAACAATCTCGTGTGGAGATGGAGTCCCCGGGCCACGTGAGTACTGTAGTCCTCGTGGATTCTCCTCCAGGGAAGCCGACATCAGGCCCGATGCCGTCGGGGCCCGAGTCGGGGGCTGCTGAGTCTCCTGAGCTCGGACTCAGGTTGACGGCCTTGGAGAGCAGCTTGGCTGCCTTCATGGAACAGCAGTGGGCAGGTGCATCTGCCCCAACCACCGGGACATCAACGTCCAAGTCGACCCCGGAGGCCGAGCCGATCCTCGAGTCCATGCGCGCTCGATTCGATCCTCAGCCAAGGTCCCCCTTGGCCTCCCATTCGGGACCGAGGTCGTTGACGCCAGTACCTTCGGCGTCGGGGCGGATAGCATCGGTGCCTGCCTGACCGGAGCTGCTCGATTCCTCTTCCGAGGAGTCCGGCTGGAAACGGAGGATGAGGAGTCACCCGACACCTTTCGGACTCGGTGTGTCCCATTGGACTCACCGGAGTCTGAGCCTCAGACGGTCCCCACCGGAGGATACCCGGTTCTCGGACTTCGTGCAGGATATGGCCAAGGCCTTGGCCTTCCCCGCGGATCCCGAGGAGGAACCTCGAGCCGAGGAGCTCGAGGCCCTGCAGTATGACTCTCCCCCGAAGGAGGCCTTTACTGTACCAATTCCTCCGATGCTGGAACGGCTGCTCTTCCACATCTGGGAGGCGCCGGCCTCGACGCCGGTTTTGAGCAAACAGGTCGATTCCATCTATCGAGTCTGCAAGAGCCCCGGGTTCCAAAAGGCACAATTACCGCACCACTCCATGGTTGTGGAATCGGCCATGCATCTTCTGAAGAGTCAGAAGATGCACTCCTCGGTGCCTCCCAGCCGGGAGGCCCAGAACCTGGATACCCTCAGTAAGAAGTGCTTCCAGGGCTCTATGCTTGCTTGCCGTGTCCAGACCTACCAGCTGTACATGAGCATGTACCTTCGAGACCTGGCAAAGGAGATTGCCGGGTTCTCTGCTGGTCTCTCCGAGGAACCTTTGCAGAGGTTTAATGCTCTGTCTCGGGTATTCGTGAGTGCTCAAAGTTTATTTCTCGAGCAGCCTATGATGGCTTCGAGGCTTCGGCCCGGGTAGCCGCGGCCAGCATCGGTGCACGCCGTTAGGCCTGGCTACAGTCAATGGACCTCGAGCCATGGGTGCAGGACAAGTTGGTCGATGTCCCCTGCCGAGGTGAAAACCTCCTTGGCAAGCTCATGGCTGACAAGGCTGCAGAACTTGAGACCGAGACTCTTACCCGGACAAGGCTGTCCAGAAAAACCTCTGCCCCTTCTCAGAAGAAGAAGGGCTCGGGGGAAAAAGACCTTTTACCCGAGGAAGTCATCTGCCTATAAACAGTACCCTCATTTTCAGGCCTCTGTAGCTCCCCAACAGGATCAGCAGGCCAAGGGGCAGGGACATGGGCCCAGTAGGCAGAAAGCCCCCAAGCCACCAGCTCCGGCTCCTGCACAGCAGGGAGCGGGGTTTTGACTCCAGTGGCATAGCCTCTCCTCCTCAGCTGGCCCCTATCAGCACAGGAGGCCGGCTGGCCCTATATGCCCACAAGTGGCCAGCCGTAACAAGGGATACCTGGGTACTAAGCATAGTCCAAAAGGGCTGTCTCCTCCACTTCCACCAGGTACCCCCCTCCTACTTTCCAGGGGAGCCTCCAAGACTCCCTCTGCACAGGGACCTACTCCTGCAGGAGTTAGCAAGTCTTGTAAAGGAACAGGCAGTGGAACCGGTGCCCCACCACCTGAGGGGTCAAAGCTTCTATTCCAGGTACTTTCTAGTACCAAAAAGAACAGGAGGCCTCAGGCCCATCCTAGACTTGCGGAATCTCAACAAGTTCCTGGAGAGGGAAAAGTTCAAGATGCTTACCTTTGGAATCCTGATGCCCTACCTCCAGCAGGGAGATTGGCTTTGCTCCTTAGACCTAAAGGATGCTTATACTCACATCCTCATTTATCCAGACCACAGACAATATCTCAGATTTGTAGTGGGAGGGCAACATTATCAGTACAAGGGTACTGCCTTTTGGCCTAACCTCCGCCCCCCAGGGTATTCACCAAGTGCCTAGCGGTGGTGGCGGCCTACCTCAGGGTGCAAGGACTTTTTGTCTTTCCATACCTGGACGACTGGCTCATAAGGGGCCGGTCCCCACAGGAAGCCAATCAAGCCACCCTTCGTTCTATCGCTCTACTTCAGCATCTGGGGTTTGTTATAAACTTCGCAAAGTCCACTTTGCACCCTTCGCAGAACATGGAGTTCATAGGAGCAAGACTGGACACCCTACAGGCAAAAGCCTTTTTGCCCGTGGACAGAGCGCACAGATTGATGGATCTGGCAAGTCAGTTTCGCAGCAATTCTCTGGTCCCCGCCAGACAATTCCTGAGGCTCTTAGGCCACATGGCTTCCACGGTCCATGTAACTCCAAATGCCCGTCTGCAATGAGACCGACTCAGTGGGGCCTCAGAACTCAGTGGCACCAAGCCACGGGCAACCTGAAGGACAGAGTGAGGGTGTCCAAGCTCCTAAAGTCTTCTCTATGGTGGTGGCTTCATCTTCTGAATCTGGTGCAAGGGGTACCTTTTCAGGCACCTCCACACTCTCAAGTGCTCACAACCGATGCTTCCCTTCAAGGTTGGGGTGTGCATTTCCAGGGAACCTGTACTCAAGGCCTGTGGTCTCCTTGGGAGGCCGCACAGCAGATCAATCTCTTGGAACTGAGAGCTATCCGCTTAGCCCTGAGGACTTTCTCTCATGTCATCTCTCACCAGTCCGTCTTAGTTCAGACGGACAACCAAGTTGCTATGTTCTATGTGAACAAACAGGGGGGCACGGGATCCCGACTTCTATGTCAAGAGGCGCAGAGCCTGTGTTCCTGGGCAGTCAATCATGGCATACTTCTCAAAGCGGTCTATCTCCCTGGACAGGAGAATTACCTGGCAGACAGATTGAGCAGGATCCTGCAGCCACACGAATGGCAGTTGAATCCACTGGTGGTTCAACAAATCTTCCTAAGATGGGGTCTTCGAACCATAGATCTCTTTGCCAGTCCTCTGAACCGTCAGCTGCCCAGGTTCGGCTCCAGACAACCGCATTCTCTGAGAGTAGCAGCGGATGCGTTTCTCATTCCGTGGTCTACAGGCCTCCTTTATGCCTTTCCTCCCACGCCTCTAGTGCCCCAGACACTGTTCAAAGTGCTCCGGGACAGGGCCTCGGTAATTCTGGTGGACCCCAGATGGCCCCGGCAACCGTGGTTCCCACTTCTCTTGCAACTAGCGGTGGACACTCCTCTTCCTCTGGGGATGCAACCAGATCTCCTGTCTCAGGAACAGGGATCTCTCTTACACCCCAATCTCCAGTCCCTCAATCTGATGGCCTGGCTGCTGAAAGGATAGTTCTAGCACCCTTACTGCTACCTCAGGAAGTGGAGGACGTGGTCTTGGCCTCTAGGAGGCAGTCCACCCGGGAATCTTATGCCCTCAAGTGCCGTAGATTCTCTGCCTGGTGTGCTCAATGCAACGAGAATCCTTTCTCATGTCTAGTGCCAGTGGTACTGCAATATTTGCTTCACCTCTCCAACCTCGGCCTTAAGTCCAACTCTGTTAGAGTTCATCTTAGTGCTCTTTCAGCTCACCACTCTCCGGTGGAGGGTCAATCTCTCTCCAGCCACCCTTTGGTGGCTCACTTCCTCAGAGGCCTGCTTTTGCTTAAGCCTCCAATTCATCCTCCTGCCCCTGAGTGGGATTTAAATGTGGTCTTGCAACGGCTTACTTGCCCACCATTTGAGCCTATGGCTACTTGTTCTTTGCGCTTTCTCTCCTGGAAAGCGTTGTTTCTGGTAGCTCTTACCTCCGCAAGGCGAGTGAGTGAGCTTCAGGCCTTAGTATCTGATGCACCATATACTAGGTTCTATAGGAACAGAGTAGTCTTACGGACTCACCCTAAGTTCCTTCCGAAGGTTGTCTCCTCTTTTCACCTCAATCAGGAGGTGGTTCTTCCAACTTTCTTTCCCAGGCCGCATGCCAGCCGGGCTGAGATGGTCTTGCATACCCTGGACTGTAGAAGGGCGTTGTCCTTCTACCTTGACCATACACGGGAGCACCGGAGGGCTGTTCAGCTCTTCGTCTCTTTTGACCCCAATAAGTTGGGGTTACCTGTCTCCAAACGTACCCTGTCCATTTGGGTAGTAGACTGTATCGCCTGGGCTTACAGGGCAGCCGGCCTCTCCTTGCAGGGTCGAGTTACGGCTCACCGTGTCAGGACGAAGGCTGCGTCAGTGGCTCATCTCCGCTCTGTTCCGTTGACAGACATCTGCCGGGCCGCTACTTGGTCTTCAAGCCAGACTTTTGCAGCCCACTACTGCCTCGAGAGGGAGTCCCGCAGGGACAGTGCTTTTGGACAGGCGGTACTCCATAATCTCTTTGGGGTTTAGGCAACTCCTACCCTCCGGCCCTGGTGTTGGGCTACCGTTTGGGGGCGTTCTCAGAGAAGATTCTTTTCTCACATGCTGAGGCTCTAGAGGGAGCTCATTTTTTTCAGCTTTGGGTCTCCGGTAGCCTTAAGCTGGGGAGTCCCATATGTGAGGACTGACTTCCTGCTTGGTCCTGGAGAAAGAGTAGTTACTCACCTGTAACAGGTGTTCTCCAGGAGCAGCAGGAATCAGTCCTCACAACCCTCCCTCCTCCCCTTGCAGTTGCAGTCATATGATTTATTTTGTTTTTTTGCTGTCTTTTAGCTATGTCATCAGACTGAGCAAGATGGTACCCTTGGGCAGGAAGTGGACCGCGCATGCGCGCTGCATTCCCAAAGGCTTTCTTTGAAAGCTGGGGAAAAGCTCCGCACAGGGGCTCCTCCAGCGCCATCACCCATATGTGAGGACTGATTCCTGCTGCTCCTGGAGAACACCTGTAACAGGTGAGTAACTATTCTTTCTTCAATACACAGGTATCTACGCTATCTCTGCATACAAAGTCCATGTTAACAGAACACAGACTATCACATAGTACAGAATAAGTGATCACAACCTAAAATAAAAATATGTAGGTAAGAATTAAACCGAAACCCCAAGAAGCCAGACTCCACATGCAGTGCAACAGCAGATAAATAAGAGATGCAGTTCCCCATACTATGTAAAATTTAAAGAGAGCACAAAGTCTAATCACTAAATTGAAAATATTTTTTTTTTCTAACTTTGTTGTCTGACCATTTTATTCTCTGATCATGTTGGTCCCGATCTGAGGCTTCTGCTTTCCTGCCTTCTCTTAGCACTCTTTCTATGGTCTATAGTCTGTACACCATTTCTTGTCTCTTTTGTTTTCTTCACTTCCTTCCATCAGTCTTTTTCCAGTCACAGTAACCCTCCCCTGTGTCAGCTACCTTTCCAGTCCTCCCCTCCCAGAACCTTGCAATGTCAACCCCCTTTCATTCCCAGCACCGGCACTGGTGTCCATTCCCTTCCAGTACCCCTCCTTTCCCCACTGTCCTTCCCCCTTCTAGTTCAAATCCCATACGAGGTATCAGCTCACTTGCGCTCCCAGTGTCACCGTCCCTCCATGTCAGCACCTTTCCAGTCACGCTATCCTCTGTCCATCCCCCTTCCAGTGCCAACCAATGTGTCAACTCCTTCCCAGTGCCCCCTCCCAGCCTCCTCCCCAATACCAGCCACCTATCAGTCCCACCCCCAGGTGTCATCTCCCTCCAGTCCCACCCCCAGATGTCAGCTCCCTTCCACCCCCACCTTCCCCCCCATGTCAGTTCCCTTCCAGCCATCTCCTCACCCTGTGTCAGTTCCCTTCCAGCCATCAGCTCCGTTCCTGCTCCCTCCTTCCCCTGGCAGCTGCAACTTCTGCATCACTCAGTGGCTGCGATAGTGGTAATTTAAAATTAAAACAAAATTGGTGGAGAGCCTTCTGGTCCTATGGAAGTCCTGCTGCTACATCCTGCTCTAACATAACTTCCTTTGGGGGCTGGACGCAGCAGCAGGAGTTCCATAGGGCTGGAAGGCTCTGCACCAGTTTCATTTTAATTTTAAATTATTACCACTATCACAGCCACAGCAGCTTATCCACCTTTTTAAAATCTGAAGGTGGAGTGATGCTGCTGTTTTGTGGGCATTTTTTGCCCCCCTCAAATGTTTGCCGCCTGAGGCTGCCCCTAGTAGTACTTCTTGTCTTGTTGCACGTTGGAAATCTGAGTTCTGTGATTGTCTCTTTCCCTTCTGGCTTTAGCTTCTCTGTGTTTCTGGGCAATTTTCAGAGTTTCTTCACTCATTGGCCCCTTTTGCTTTTTAACCTTTTTGTAGAGACTTCTCACTTTCTTCTAACACAACCTTTGATGTCACCCCATAACTCTTCTGGAGGTATGTCATATCTAAAGCAGCAAATCAATTTTGCAGGCAGTCTTTAAATCCTGGTGGTATATTCTCAAGATCATATTTTGCTACATTCATGAGTGGCTTGCTCTTTTTCATCTTTAACTTGAGTTTGCATACTAGTAAATGATCTGTACCAGCTCCAGGTTTTGTCTTCGATGTTAGAGCTTTTCTATCATTGACTTCCACAGATATAGTCAATTTGATTTTTGTACAATCCATTGGGTGAAGCCCATGTGTACATTCGCTGCTTGTGTTGCTGGAAGAAGGTGTTTGAGATGAATAGATCGTTGGTCTTGCAGAATTCTTAGTCTTTCTCCAGCTTCATTTCTGTTGTTGTCCATATTTTCCAAGCACCTTGCTGCCGCCTTTGTTGCCAACTTTTGCATTCTCCAGGAACAAGCAGGAAGTCAATCTCACATATGGGTGATGTCAGCACCAACAGAGCCCGCACAGATTCCACTCCCCAACTTTCAAAGAAATTCTTTGGGAGTTAGACCGTGCATGCGCAACCACCTTCCTGCCTAAGGGTGCCATCTTACCTCGGTCTTCTTTATTCTGCCAAGCCCTACAGACATCCCATCTGTATCCCCGGTAGAAGTTGATTATTTTTCTAGCTTCATTGTGTGTGTTTTTGCGTCCTTTTGCCAATTCGGTTCCTTGATCGCCTTCCTGTCACCCAAGTACTACCTCGGCTATATATATTTGTTCTTTTTGTGGGCACGGCACTTCCCTCCCTGACTGAGATATGTGAGTTTGACCTTGCGGGCACCATGTTTCCTGCCATATTGATGGTCAGTGGCTTTAAGCACTGTGGCAAGTGCACCCGCACAATGTTGATCAGACTGCCACAGCTGCTGTCTTTGGTGCCTAGGCCCCAACCATAAGGACGATACCTGCCCACTCCAGGTGGTTTCCAAGATCAGTAAGAAGTGTGAGCAGCAGCACTTTTAGGGGAAAGCCGACAGTCGCCCAAGAGCGGATGGTTCGGAAGAATGTATCCTTGAAGGATACTACCAAAAGCAGAGAGGTTCCAAAAAAGAGTAAAGTTGACCAAATGCCTTCGAGTATGGAGCAGACAGAGCTTAAAGATCCCAAATTACCCATATCTACCAATAGCCAAATTAATATGAATAAAATAGTCTCTAAAATGCTTGTATGCAAATGCTAGAAGTCTAAAAAATAAGATGGGAGAGTTAGAATATATAGCACTAAATGAGAGGTTAGATATGATTGGAATATCAGAGACATGGTGGAAGGAGGACAACCAGTGGGACACTGTGATACCTGGGTACAAACTATATCATAATGATAGAGCTGATCAAATTGGTGGAGGGGTTGCGCTCTATGTTAGAGAGGGCACTGAGTCAGAAAGGATTAAAGTTTTGCAGGAAACAAAATTTGCTGTAGAATCTCTATGGATTGAAATTCCATGTAAAAAGGGGAAGGTGATGGCAGTGGGGGTGTACTATCGACCGCCTGGCCAGAATGAACAAATGGATGATGAAATGCTCAAAGAAATCAAGGAAGCTAACAAAAGTTACAGCGCAGTAATAATAATGGGTGATTTCAATTACCCCAGTATCAACTGGGTCAGTGTCACGGCAGGACATGCTAGGGAGATAAAGTTCCTAGATGACATAAATGACTGCTTCTTGGAGCAGCTGGTTCATGAACCGACCAGAGGGGAAGCCATATTAGACCTAGTCCTTAGTGGAACACCAGATCTAGTGCAAGACATAAGGGTGTTGGGGCCATTTGGCAATAGTGATCATAGCATGATCGCCTTTGATTTAATTAGTGGAGGAGGAATAGTAAGGAAATCCACAGTACTACCTTTTAACTTTCGAAAGGGAGACTATGATAAAATGAGGAAAATAGTTAAGAAAAAACTAAAAGGAGCAGTTGCAAAGGTTAAAGACTTACATCAAGCTTGGGTGTTGTTGAAAAATACTTTCCAAGTCATACTGCTAGACCAGTCCAGACAAACGGGTTGTGTCCCCCTGCCAGCAGAACCTGGAGGCAGAGAATTCTACCAGAGCTCTGATAGGTTGGAGTCTGGTGATATAATCCTACCCCTAGGGGTCTCCCTCAGTATTTCTCTGTCTCCAGCAGATCTGGTTGCTTTTTTGTTTTGCTCCCTCAAAATCATTTAAATTCATTTAGATTCCCTTTGGGGGATAATATTCAGACTTCCCTGCTGTTACCAGTATAGTTCTCTGTGCACCAGGGTGTTTTCAGCTGAGCCCCAAAGATTGCCGGAGGATAGGCCGAAGGCATCTTCTCGCCGGTCGAATCGGTCGGCGGTATTCCCGGAATAGGGACTCCCGGAGATTTCGTTCCTTCAAGTCCTCCCAGTCGGTGCCGCCGTCCAGTCACTATGGACCGAGGTCGCAGTCCTTTCGGGGGGCCCGGAAAGGCACAGAGTCCTACTCTAACTCGGGGAAGTTCTCCGGATCCGTGCGACCTTCCCGCTGACGGGGCGGGAGGCCCATTCGAGACTTTGCCACTGATTGGGGGTCGGTTGGCATTATTCTCTCAAAAGTGGGCATGCATCACCTCCGATCAATGGGTTCTTGACAGCATTTCTCGGGGTTACTCGCTCAAGCTCTCCTGGGCCATTTCAGAAGCTTTCTTGGTTTCTCCAGCAGGCTCTTCTGAAAAAAGGTGAATCATTCAAGTCGCCCTTCATCGTCTTCTCTCCTTAAACGCCATTTGCCCAGTACCCCCTCGCGAACGGGGTCTGGGTCGCTACTCCATCTATTTCGCGGTGCCCAAGAAAGATGGTTCCTTTCGTCCTATCCTGGATCTCAAGGGCGTAAACCGCAGCCTTCTAATTCCTCATTTTGGGATGGAAACTCTTCGGTCCGTGATTCAAGCGGTGCGCAAGGGCGAGTTCCTGGCGTCGCTCGATCTAGCAGAGGCGTATTTTCATATTCCCATTCGGGTCGAACACCAGCGGTATCTGCGGTTCTCAGTGCTAGGGCAGCATTTTCTGTTCCAAGCCATGCCCTTCGGATTGGCAACAGCTCCCCGGACCTTCTCCAAGATCATGGTAGTCGTGGCGGCAGCCTTGCGCAAGCAGGGCATCCGGGTTCATCCCTACCTCGATGATTGGCTTATCCGAGCCGACTCCCTGTCAGAAGCTCGGGAGACTGTCACCCGTGTGGTGCGCTTCTTAAAGGAGCTCGGGTGGGTGATCAATCGCACCAAGAGTTGTCTCCAACCGTCTCAAATACTGGACTTTCTAGGAGCTCGTTTTGACACTTGCCAGGGGCGGGTGTTTCTCACGCAAGACCGTTTTCAGAAGCTCTCCCTACAGCTCCGCCGGTTTTTACATCAGGAGGCACCTCAGACTTGGGATTACCTTCAGCTCTTGGGGTCCATGGCTGCTACGATAGACCTTGTTCCTTGGGTGAGGGCGCACATGCGCGGCGTACAGAAGGCACTTCTGTCTCGCTGGTCGCCGGTATCGGAGGATTATCAAGTTCGGTTACCCCTACTACCGGCGGTGAAGGGGTTGGTGGCTCCGGGCCCGCAATCTCCTTTGAGGGGTTCCCTTGGAGACTCCGCGTTGGGTTTTGGTGACGACAGACACCATTCTCCTCCGGTTGGGGAGCGCATTGCGGCTCGCACTCAGCGCAGGGGGTTTGGTCACCTCAAGAAGCCCGCTGGTCCATAAATCATCTCAAGACGCACGTGGTGCGCTTAGCCTTATGAAAGTTTCAGCCTCTCCTGCGGCGTCGATCGGTTTGGGTTCTATCCGACAAAGCTACAACAGTGGCCCACCTCAACCGCCAAGGCGGCACAAAATGTCCGGGAGTATCACAGGAAATGAGTTTGCTTCTTCCGTGGGCAGAGAAGCATCTGCAGGCAATCTTGGCGCAACACATCGCGGGAGTGGACAATGTGAAAGCCGATTTCCTCAGCCGGCACTCTCTGGATCCAGGGGAGTGGGCTCTGCAGCCGGAGTCTTTTCAGTCCATTGTTCGCCTATGGGGTCTACCAGCGATAGATCTCATGGCTACGGCGCAGAATACCAAGGCTCCGATCTACTTCAGCTGTTGGAGAGACAAAGGGTCACATGGCATAGATGCGCTCTCTCAGGCATGGCCGACCCATCTTCTTCTGTATGTCTTTCCTCCTTGGTCCATGATCGGCAAGGTTCTCCAATGGGTCAGGGAGCATCGCGGCCCGGTGATCTTTTTTTTTTTTTTTTTTAATTTATTTAGTATACCGCTACTTCCAGCGATCAGCAGCGGTTTGATTACAGATTGGAAATTGTCAAATCATGACAGGAAATTTTTGAGGTATAAACACATTGATTAGACAGGAAAGCACAGCACACAGAGAACTATTTTACAGGGAACATGGGCTATGGAGGGTTAAGTGGTTTGCCCAAGACCACAAGGAGCACCTGTGGCATCTTGGTGGCACCGGATTGGCCTCGCAGACCGTGGTATGCGGATCTCGTCCGCCTGTCTCGAGTGTCGCCCCTACACTTGGGGGCATTTCCCGGACTCCTGCTCCAGGGGTCGGTAGAAATGGAAGACCCAGCTCCTTACTCGCTTACGGCCTGGCTCTTGAACGCCGCAGGTTAGCTCGTAAGGAGTATTCGTCTAGCGTGGTTGCAACGATGATTAAGGCGCAGTGGTCTTCCACGTCGCTGGCCTACGCTCGGGTGTGGCATCTCTTTGACAATTGGTGTTCGTTACATCACATCTCTCCCTGGCGTTGCAACATCCCGGATATCCTTTCCTTTCTGCAGGCCGGTCTAGATAAGGGGTTGGCGCTCGGGACTTTGCGAGTACAGGTGGCCGCTCTGACTTGCTTTCGGGGGCCAATAGTGGGGCGTTCTATCGCCTCGCATGTGGACGTTTCTCACTTTCTCAAAGGGGTTAAGACCTTACGGCCCCCGTTACATCCACTAGTTCCTGCGTGGGATCTCGCTCTCATCCTCCGTGCCCTAGTTGCTCCTCCCTTTGAGCCACTGAAAGCCTGTTCTCTTAAGGATTTAACACTGAAGGCAGTATTCTTGGTGGCCATAACCTTGGCGCATCGGATTTCCAAGCTTCAGGCTCTCTCTTGTCGAGATCCCTATCTCTCGTTTTCTTCAGAAGGAGTTTCTCTTCGAACTGTCCCTTCTTTTTTGCCTAAGGTGATTACGCCATTTCATGTCAACCAGCCTCTTTTCTTACCTTCCTTTACAAAAGAGCAGCGTGCCGGTAGCCGATCTCTGTTGCGTGCGGTGGACCTCAAGAGGGTTCTTTATCGGTATCTTAAGGTCACGAACGCTTTCCGTAAGACTGATCATCTTTTTGTCCTGTTTGCGGGTCCTCGTCGGGGGTCCGCAGCCTCCAAATCCACCATTGCTAGATGGTTACGAGGAGCTATTGAGGCAGCATATATTCTACAAGGAAAGCTGGTTCCAGCTGGGCTCCGAGCTCACTCCACTCGGGCGCAAGCGACATCTTGGGCCAAGCGTTCTCAACTAGCCCCTCTCGATATATGCCGGGCGGCGACTTGGTCATCGTTGTCCACGTTTGTCTGTCACTATAGATTGAACGTTCACGCCCGACAGGAGGTTCATTTTGGAGCTGCAGTGCTGTCGGCGGCATTGACCCCCCCTTGAAAGCAGGTAGCTTGGGTACTGCCTGTATTTCTGGACTGGTCTAGCAGTATGACTTGGAAAGAGAAATTTCACTTACCGTTAATTTCCTTTCCTGGAATACTGCTAGACCAGTCCAGGACCCACCCTGCTGTCCGTTGCAGTGCTGCTGGTGCAGTGCAGCCGCCGATCTCTGTTTTCCTCCTTGTCAGTATGCCTCTCCATGGGAGCTCCATGAGTGCATAGTTTTCGTAACAGCCTTCAGTTCTGGGGAGATCTTCGGCTCCCTTGTACATAGTTGAATCAGGACCCCACTGGGTGTGGTCTTGTGGTTAAGTTGCAGTTCACGTTGAGTTAGCTTGTAGACATTACTGAGGGAGACCCCTAGGGGTAGGATTATATCACCAGACTCCAACCTATCAGAGCTCTGGTAGAATTCTCTGTCTCCAAGATCTGCTGGTAGGGGGACACAACCCGTTTGTCTGGACTGGTCTAGCAGTATTCCAGGAAAGGAAATTAACGGTAAGTGAAATTTCTCCATCTTGGAAGCCCAGACCAGCTGTATTCCACGCTTTACGAAAAGTGGAAGGAAGTACAAAAAACTGCCAGCATGGTTTAAAGGTGAGGTCAGAGAGGCTGTTGCCAAAAAAGCATCTTTCAGGAAATGGAAAAAAGAGCCAAATGACGAAACCTGGAAACAGCACAAGCACTGGCAAATCAAATGCAAGGCATTGATAAAGCAGGCAAAGGGAGAATTTGAGAAGAAGCTTGCTGCGGAAGCAAAAACGCGAAATAAAGATTTTTTCAAGTACATTCGTAGCAAAAAACCTGTGAGAGAGTCAGTTGGTCCATTAGATGATAGAGGAGTTAAAGGGGCACTAAGAGGCGACAAGGCGATAGTGGAGAGACTGAATGAATTCTTTGCTTCGGTCTTTACTGAGGAAGATATAGGGATGTTACCCATGACTGAAGTGGTATTTAAAGGTGCGGAAGAATTGAAGGAAATATCGATACATCTGGAAGATGTATTACAACTATTAGATAAACTCAAGAGTAGCAAATCACCTGGGCTGGATGGTATTCATCCAAGGGTGTTGAAAGAACTGAAATATGAGATTGCAGACCTGCTATTAGTAATCTGTGATCTATCATTAAAGCAAGGCTTTTGACTGTGTAAACCATGAGAAACTCTGGGCCACGTTAAGAAGCATGGGTATACCAGAACACCTGATCGTTCTCTTGCGCAATCTGTACATTGATCAAGAAGCAACAGTTCGAACGGAACAAGGAGAAACAGAATGGTTTAAAATAAGCAAAGGTGTAAGACAAGGCTGCATACTTTCCCCTACCTGTTTAATTTATATGCAGAACAAATCATCAGAGAAGCAGGACTGTATGAAGACAACAGAGGTGTGAAGATTGGTGGAAGACTCATCAACAACCTTCGCTATGCTGATGATACCACATTACTGGCTGAAAGTGAAGATGATCTGAAACATTTGCTGCTCACAATCAAAGAACATAGTCTTAAAATGGGCCTGCACCTTAATGTAAAGAAGACAAAGATCATGACAACTGGCATAATCAACAGGTTCATCGTTGAAGGAGAAGAAATTGAAATTGTGAACAACTTTAACCTACTTGGATCAACTATCAATAAAGAAGCAACAAGCAGTCAAGAAATCAGACGACGCATTGCTCTTGGCAGAATGGCTATGAAAGACCTAGATAAGATTCTCAAGAGCAGAGATGTCTCTCTCCATACAAAGATTCGACTTGTTCAAGCCATGGTATTTTCAATAACATCATATGGATGTGAAAGCTGGACAGTGAAAAAGACAGACAGGAAGAAAATTGATGCCTTTGAATTATGGTGCTGGCGGCGAATACTGTGTATACCATGGACTGCCCGAAGAACAAACCAGTCGGTACTAGAGGAGATCAAACCTAAGCTTTCTTTAGAAGCTCAGATGACAAGACTTCGACTTTCATACTTCGGACACATCATGCGAAGAGAGAGATCATTAGAGAAAGACATCATGCTTGGCAAGATAGAAGGTCAACGCAAAAGAGGAAGGCCAGCAATGAGATGGATCGCTACAATAACAGCAGCTACGGGTACCAGTCTGTCAACAATGAGCCGCCTAACTGAAGACCGAACACAATTTAGGATAGCTATCCAGAGGGTCGCCATGAGTCGACTCCGACTCGACGGCACTTAACAACAACAACAACCTGAAGATTGGAGGGTCACCAATGTAACACCAATTTTTAAAAAGGGTTCCAGGGGTGATCCGGGAAACTACAGACCGGTGAGCCTGACGTCAGAACCGGGAAAAATGGTAGAAACCATCATAAAGAATAAAATTACTCAGCATGTAGATAGTCATGGCCTAATGGGAGATAGCCAACATGGCTTTAGACAAGGAAGATCTTGTCTTACTAATCTGTTATATTTTTTTGAAGGTGTGAATAAACAGGTGGACAAAGGTAAGCCGGTTGATATAGTGTATCTGGACTTTCAGAAAGCGTTTGACAACGTCCCTCATCAGAGACTTTTGGCAAAACGTAAAGAGTCATGGGATAGGAGGCAGTGTGTACTACTGTGGATCAGGAACTGGTTAAAAGATAGAAAGCAGAGAGTTGGGCTAAATGGCCAATTTTCCCAATGGAGAAAGGTGAATAGTGGTGTACCCCAGGGATCTGTGCTGGGTCCGCTGCTTTTTGAATTATTCATAAATGACTTGGAAAGGGGAATGAGTGAGGTTATCAAATTTGCAGATGACACAAAACTATTTAAAGTTGTTAAAACCCAAGAGGATTGTGGAAAATTGCAAGAGTATCTTGATAAATTGGAAGACTGGGCATCAAAATGGCAGATGAAATTTAATGTGGACAAGTGCAAAGTTATGCACCTAGGGAAGAACAACCCAAACTATGGTTACACGATGCAAGGTTCCACTTTCTAAACCACCACCCAAGAAAAAGATTTAGGTGTCATTGTGGATAACATGTTAAAACCCTCGGCCCAGTGTGCAGCGGCAGCCAAGAGAGCAAATAGAATGCTAGGTATCGTAAGGAAAGGAATGGAAAATAAAACTAAAGATATCATAATGCCTCTATATCGTTCCATGGTGAGACCTCACCTTGAATATTGTGTGCAATTCTGGTCGCCGTACCTTAAAAAGGATATAGCGTTATTAGAAAAGGTTCAGAGAAGAGCCACCAAAATGGTAAAGGGGATGGAAGGATACTCCTATGAAGAAAGGCTAAAAAGGTTAGGGCTCTTTAACCTGGAAAAGAGACAGCTGAGGGGAGATATGATAGAAGTCTATAAATTAATGAACGGAGTGGAACGGGTAAACGTAGATCGATTGTTTACGTTATCAGAATATAGAAAGACTAGGGGACATGCAATGAAGCTACAGGGTAAACTATTTAAGACTAATAAAAGAAAATATTTTTTTCACGCAATGTGTAATCAAACTCTGGAATTTGTTACCGGAGGATGTAGTAAAGGCTGTTAGTGTAGCTGGGTTTAAAAAAGGTTTGGACAAGTTCCTGGAGGAAAGGTCCATAAACCATTATTAAGAAGGGACCCAGGATATCAATGCTTGACCCAGTACAAGCATTGTGGAACCTGTGTCTTTAGGGGAAACTGCTAGGTACGTATGACCTAGATGTCCACTGTTGGAAACAGGATACTGGGCTTGATGGACCTTGGTCTGACCCAGTATGGCATATCTTATGTTCTTATGTTCACAAGTTCCTGTTTGACTCAAAGGGCTTTTTCACAGGGCCATCCTCGAGTAGGGAGTCGCTGCCCTCAGGGACCACGTTGGATGACTCGCATCCAGCACATCCTCGAGCCAAAACCATCCAAAGCCAAAACCATCTGTTCCTCGATGACGGTGGTGCACTGACTCGATGGCCACCCGCGACTAAAGGTCTCCTTTGGCTCAAAGTCCAGTTGGGAGACTGATGAGTCACCAGATACCACATTCCACCATGACGTGATGTCCAAACTGTCTCCTCTGCAAGAGGGCCAGCAGTCACCGCCCGAGGACTTCGCTTTCCTCAACTTCATTTGGGGGATGGTGAAGCCCTCTCCTTTGTTATGGAACTGGAAGACAAGCCTCATGCCAAGGACCTGGAGATCTTTCAGTACGAGGCCCCTCTGAAGCAGGCAATGACAGTGTCCATTCCCCCCCATACTGGAGCACTTGCTGTTCTGGATATGGGAGAGCCCAGTGACAGTGCCCTTAGTGAGCTGCCGACTCAGTTCCCAGTATTGAATCAGGAAGAGTCCGGGCTTCCAAAAGACAGGTCTGACACACAACTCCATGGTGGTAGAACTGGCCATGTGTTGGATCAAAATACAAAAGACACGCTCTTTGGTGCCCCCTGGCAGAAAGGCCCACAACATGGATGGTTTTGGCAGGTGCTGCTTCTAGGGATCAATGCTCATTGCCCAGATCTAGGCATACCAGTTGTACATGGGCATGTACCTCAGAGACCTGGAAAAAGAGCTTGCCTGGTTCTCTGCTGATCTGGCAGGGGAACCCCTCGAGTGTTTCCGGACCCTAGTCTTAGTCAAGGACTGCTCCAAGTTCCAAACTCGGGCTGCCTTTGGCTTCAAATCCGTGGCCAGTATAGCTGCAGTGGGCATTAGCGCCTGCTGCCTGGCCTGGCTACAATCCTCTGACTTGGGGCAGGGGTACAGGACAAACTGGCCGATGTCTCTTGTCGAGGGGAGAACCTCTTCGACAAGCCCATGACAGACAAGGCAGCCGAGTTGGTGACAGAATTCCTGACCAGGACCAGGCTGTCCAGCAAGACTGCTGATTCTCCAGGACCAAGCAGGAAGTCAGTCCTCACATATGTGTGACGTCGGCGCCGACGGAGCCCTCGTGCGGAGCATTTCCCCAGCTTTCAAAGAAAGCCTTTGGGAATTGCAGCGCGCATGCGCGGTCCTCTTCCCGCCCAAGGGTGCCATCTTGCTCAGTCTTCTTTTTTCCGCGGAGCCCGATGGACGTAGTTTGTTTTTCCCCGAGGAAAAAGTTGATTTTCCCTGTTTTTCTCTTTTTTTCTCCGGTTTGACACCGGATCCTTTTCCTGCTCGGACCGATACGCCGGTATCGGGTCCTTTTTCTCTCTTTTTCGGTTTTTGTCCTTTGTGACTGGCGTTCGCACCTTTTTTCTTTTTTCCCTGGCAGACCAGTCTTTTGACCTAGCAGGGGCCCTTTTTCCCCCGATGGCTGCCAGCGGGTTTAAGAAATGTGATCGCTGTAAGAAACTTATGTCTCTTACCGACACACATGACTGCTGCCTCCGTTGCCTCGGACCTGATCATGACCCAAGGATCTGTGGTCCGTGTGGCAAAATGTCCTCGAAGGCGTTGAGGAGTCGGCAGCACCAGAGGGATAGAATTTTTTCTGACTCCGTGTCCGGCCAGGCCCGGACCTCGTCAGAGGCCTCGACATCTCGGGACTCCGGCCCCGAGCAGCGTCGGGGTTCCTCTGAGCAGGGGTCTCCTTCGCGGGAACATCGTAGGAAGAAGAAACCCGCGAGGGTGGCATCGGTGGACGCTCCTGGTTCCTCGAGGGCCAGGTCGCATAGCCCCGATAGCCGTCCCGGGTCTTCGGAGTCGGAGAGGCCTGCCAAGCATCCTCGTGTCGAGATGGAGTCTCCTGGACACGTAAGTGCTGTTGTCCTTGTTGACTCTCCTCCGAGGGAGCCGACGTCAGGCCCGATGCCGTCGGGGCCCGAGTCGGCGGCTGCTGGGTCTCCTGAGCTCGGACTCAGGTTGACGGCCTTGGAGAGCAGCTTCGCTGCCTTCATGGAACAGCAGCGGGCATTGATCGCCGGTCTCACCGGTGAATCTGCTCTGACCACCGGGACCTCGACGTCCAAGTCGACCCCGGAGGCCGAGCCGATCCTCGAGTCCATGCGGGCTCGAGTCGATCCTCGGCCACGGTCTCCCTCGACCTCCCGTTCGGGGCCGAGGTCGTCAACGCTGATACCCTCGGCGTCGGGGCGGAGTGCATCGGTGCCCACCCAACCGGAGCCGCTCGATTCCTCCTCCGAGGAATCGGGCTGGCAGACGGAGGACGAAGAGTCACCCGACACTCATCGGACTCGGTGTGTCCCATCGGACTCGCCTGAGTCCGAACCTCAGAGATGGTCCCCACCGGAGGATACCCTCTTCTCGGACTTCGTGCGGGATATGGCCAAGGCCTTGGCCTTCCCCGCGGATCCCGAGGAGGAGCTTCGAGCCGAGGAGCTCGAGGCCCTCCAGTATGACACTCCCCCGAAGGAGGCCTTTACTGTTCCGGTTCCTCCGATGCTGGAGCGGCTGCCTCGATGTGGGAGACCCCGGCCTCGATGCCGGTGTTAAGCAAGTGGGTCGATTCCATTTATCAAGTCCGCAAGAGCCCCGGGTTCCAAAAGGCACAATTACCGCACCACTCCATGGTTGTGGAATCGGCCATGCATCGACTGAAAAGTCAGAAGATGCACTCCTCGGTGCCTCCCGGCTGGGAGGCCCGCAACCTGGATGCCCTCGGTAAGAAGTGCTTCCAGGGCTCTATGCTTGCTTGCCGTGTCCAGACATACCAGCTCTACATGGGCATGTACCTCCGAGACCTGGCAAAGGAGATTGCTGGGTTCTCTGCTGGTCTCTCTGAGGAACCTTTGCAGAGGTTCCAGGCCTTGTCCACCGGTATTCGAGAGTGCTCGAAGTTTATCTCTCGAGCAGCCTACGATGGCTTCGAGGCTTCGGTCCGAGTAGCCGGGGCCGGCATCGGTGCCCACCAACAGGCTTGGCTACAGTCATTCGACCTCGAGCCATGGGTCCAGGACAAGTTGGTCGATGTCCCCTGCCGAGGTGAAAACCTCTTTGGCAAGCCCATGGCTGAAAAGGCTGCAGAACTCGAGACCGAGACTCTGACCAGGACTAGGCTTTCCAGGAAAACCTCTGCCCCTTCTCAGAAAAAGAAGGGCTCAGGGAAAAAGTCCTTTTACCCGAGGAAGTCATCTGCCTATAAACAATACCCTGATTATCAGGCCTCTGCAGCTCCCCAACAGGGTCAGCAGGCCAAGGGGCAGGGTCAAGGGCCCCGTAGGCAGAAGGCCCCCAAGCCACCAACACCGGCCTCTGCTCAGCAGGGTGGGGGTTTTTGACTCAAACAGCATAGCCTCTTCTCCTCAGCTGGCTTCTCTCAGCACAGGAGGCCGGCTGGCCCACTTTGCCCACAGGTGGTCAGCCGTCACATCAGATACCTGGGTTCTTCATATAGTCCAGAAGGGCTATCTTCTCCATTTTCACCAGTTACCTCCCTCCTATTTTCCAGGGGAGCCTCCAAGACCTCCTCTGCACAGGGACCTACTCCTTCAGGAGTTGACAGGTCTGCTAAAGGATCAGGCTGTGGAACCAGTGCCCCCCCACCTGAGAGGTCAAGGCTTTTATTCCAGGTACTTTCTGGTACCAAAAAGAACAGGAGGCCTCAGACCCATCCTAGACTTGCGAAACCTCAACAAGTTCCTGGAGAGGGAAAAGTTCAAGATGCTTACCCTTGGAATCCTGCTGCCCTGCCTCCAGCAGGGAGACTGGCTATGCTCCTTAGATCTAAAGGATGCGTATACCCACATCCTTATTCATCCAGACCACAGACAATATCTCAGGTTTGTTGTGGGGGGAAACCACTATCAGTACAGAGTACTACCCTTTGGCCTGTCATCCGCTCCCAGGGTGTTCACCAAGTGCCTGGCAGTGGTGGCAGCCTACCTGAGGCTTCAGGGTCTTTTTGTGTTTCCGAACATGGACTGGCTCATAAGGGGCCAATCTTCCCAGGAGGCCAACCAGGCCACCCTTCGCACTGTGGCTCTGCTTCAGCACTTGGGGTTGGTCATAAACTTCTCAAAGTCCACTTTGCTCCCGTCCCAGAACCTGGAGTTCATAGGGGCCAGGCTCGACACTCTTCAAGCAAAAGCTTTTCTGCCTCTGGACAGGGCCCACAGGCTAATGGATCTGGCCAGCCAGTTTTGCAGCAATTCCCTGGTCTCTGCCAGGCAATTCCTGAGACTACTCGGCCATATGGCTTCCAATGTTCATGTCACCCCCAATGCCCGCCTGCACATGCGGCCTGCTCAGTGGTGCCTTCGCTCTCAATGGTTTCAAGCCACAGGGAGCCTGGCGGACTCAATAACGATATCTGACCTACTGATCTCCTTTCTGCATTGGTGGCTTCATCTTCCGAATCTGGTGCTCGGAGTGGATTTTCAATCCCTTCCACCTTCTCAAGTGCTCACAACAGATGCTTCTCTTCTCGGATGGGGAGCACATTGCCAAGGGACATGTACTCAGGGTCTCTGGACCCCTTGGGGGGCTTCTCAACAGATAAACCTCCTGGAGCTACGGGCGATACGCCTAGCTCTGAGAGCCTTCTCCCACCTCGCCTCTCACCAGTCTGTACTGGTTCAGACGGACAATCAGGTTGCCATGTTCTATGTGAACAAACAAGGAGGCACAGGCTCCTTCCTGCTTTGTCAGGAGGCTCAACAGCTGTGCTCTTGGGCTGTCAATCACGGGATCCTTCTCAAGGCTGTCTACCTCCCAGGTCAGGAAAATTACCTGGCAGACAAACTGAGCAGGATCCTGCAACCACACGAATGGAGATTGAACCCATTGGTGGTTCAGCAGATCTTTCTCAAGTGGGGACTCCCCACCATGGATCTTTTCGCCAGTCCTCTGAACCGGCAACTCCCGAGATTTTGCTCCAGACAACCGCATCCCCTCAGAGTAGCAGCGGATGCGTTTCTGATCTCATGGTCCACAGGCCTACTGTATGCGTTTCCTCCCACACCACTAGTGTCCAGAACGCTGTTCAAAGTCCTCAAGGACGGGACTTCATTGATTCTCATTGCCCCCAATTGGCCAAGGCAACCGTGGTTCCCACTTCTGCTACAGCTAGCGGTGGACACCCCTCTTCCTCTGGGGTTTCAACACGATCTCCTGTCTCAAGATCAGGGGACTCTCTTGCACCCCAACTTCCAGTCCCTTCATCTGATGGCCTGGCTGATGAAAGGATAGTCCTGGCTCCCCTACTGCTGCCTCGAAAGGTGGAAGATGTCGTCTTAGCTTCTAGATGGCAATCCACCAGAAAATCCTACGCTCTTAAGTGGCGTAGATTCTCCACATGGTGTGCTCAGCACAACGAGAATCCTTTCTCGTGCTTGGTAGCAGTGGTATTGCAATATTTGCTTTACCTCTCCAATCTGGGCCTTAAGTCTAACTCTGTCAGAGTTCACCTGAGTGCTCTCTCAGCTCACCACTCGCCGGTGGACGGCAGGCCTCTTTCCAACCACCCTTTGGTGGCTCGTTTCCTCAGAGGCCTCCTTCTGCTTAAGCCTCCTTTGCGTCCACCAGCCCCTGAGTGGGATCTGAATGTGGTATTGCAGCGGCTTACTTGTCCGCCTTTTGAACCTATGGCTACCTGCCCTCTCCATTTTCTCTCCTGGAAAACGTTATTTCTGGTAGCTCTCACCTCTGCTAGGCGAGTGAGTGAACTGCAGGCATTAGTATCTGATCCTCCTTACACTAGGTTCTACAGGAATAGGGTAATCTTACGGACTCACCCTGTTTCTTCCTAAGGTTGTCTCACCCTTTCACCTCAATCAGGAGGTGGTTCTTCCGACCTTCTTTCCCAGGCCGCATGCCAACCGGGCTGAGATGGTCTTGCATACCCTGGACTGTAGGAGGGCATTATCCTTCTACCTTGACCGTACGCGGGAGCATCGGAAGGCTGTTCAGCTTTTAGTTTCTTTTGACCCCAATAGGTTGGGGCTCCCTGTCTCCAAGCGTACGTTGTCCATATGGGTCGCTGACTGTATCGCCTGGGCTTATGGGGCAGCCGACCTCTCGTTGGAGGGTCGAGTCACGGCTCATCGTGTTATGGCGAAGGCTGCGTCAGTGGCTCATCTCCGCTCTGTTCCGTTGGCAGACATCTGCCGGGCCGCTACTTGGTCTTCAAGCCAGACGTTTGCAGCCCATTACTGCCTTGAGAGGGAGTCCCGCAGGGACAGTGCTTTTGGACAGGCAGTACTCCATAATCTCTTTGGGGTTTAGGCAACTCCTCCCCTCCGGCCCTGGTGTTGGGCTACCGGTCGGGGGCGTTCTCAGAGAAGATTCCTTCCTTCTGTGCTGACGAGCTAGAGGGAGCTCATTTTTCCGCTTGAGGTCTCCGGTAGCCTTAAGCTAGGGAGTCCCATATGTGAGGACTGACTTCCTGCTTGGTCCTGGAGAAAGAGTAGTTACTCACCTGTAACAGGTGTTCTCCAGGAGCAGCAGGAATCAGTCCTCACAACCCTCCCTCCTCCCCTTGGAGTTGCAGTCATATGATTTATTTTTGCTGTCTTTTAGCTATGTCATCAGACTGAGCAAGATGGCACCCTTGGGTGGGAAGAGGACTGCGCATGCGCGCTGCAATTCCCAAAGGCTTTCTTTGAAAGCTGTGGAAATGCTCAGCACGAGGGCTCCGTCGGCACCGACGTCACCCATATGTGAGGACTGATTCCTGCTGCTCCTGGAGAACACCTGTTACAGGTGAGTAACTACTCTTTCTTCCCATCGGAAGACTTCAAATAAAAAGACTTTCCATCCAAAGGGGAAGAAATCTTATGGGAAATACCCCATTTCCACCAACCAGGCTCCTCAACAGGCTCAGCCGACCACTACTAGATTTCAGCGACTATCGATCAATCTATCAAGCATTAATATTACCACATTTTGACTACGCCAACGTAATCCTACACGGTCTCCCCCAATCAACACTAGCACCACTCCAGCTCGCAATGAACACTGCTGCGAGAGTACTAACAGGGGCCTCACGGAGAGAGCACATAACGCCAGTACTGATGAACCTCCATTGGTTACCTGTTCAAGCAAGAATCCTCCACAAAGTCCTAACCTTGACCTTCAAAGCGTTAAACACTTTGACTCCCACAGCTATCAGCGAGATGATACACAAAGTACCACATAACAGAAACAGAAGACCCACGACGCAAAACACCCTCGAGGTCCCAAAGGCAACAACGAAATGCACGAAAGTAACAACAAACAGAGCCTTTACAATTTATGCACCTAGAGCATGGAATGCCCTCCCCACCTATATACGAAACATCACCCACCTAACCCAATTCAGGAAAGCATTAAAGCACCACCTGTTCACCACATACTACCCTGAATCCAGCCTCAGTATTCATACATGTTGCCCTTCAGACAATCATGCACCACACCTAAACAATCAGACTCAGTATGAAAAAGGCTAACCCACCTGATCCTTCAAAAGTAATAAGATGTAGATAGACCCTGCTTGAAAAAGGTAATAGTGTAAATACAATGTAGATAGTTTCCCCAGTTGTTTCCATGTTGATTTCCCTGTTTATTGTAAAGTTTACAACTCAGAATGCCTGTGTTGTATAGTTGACGTTGAATGTAAACCGCACTGATCTGAAAAGCGCGGTATAGAAGAACTGTTAAATAAATAAATAAAAATAAATAAAATAAGGGCCAGGAGCATGGCCCCAATAAGCAGAAAGCCCCAGACAGAACGCCAGCTGCAGCCGGGGGGGGGGGGGGGGTGGAGGACTTTTGACTCCTTGGGCATAGCCTCTCTTCCCCCAAAAGGTCAGAGCCCAAAGCACATGGGAGGATGTCTCATCCACTTTGCCCATCTCTGGCTGGGCTTCACCTCTGATGCCTGGGTGTTGCAAGTGGTTCATAGTAACATAGTAATATAGTAAATGACGGCAGATAAAGACCAGTATGGTCCATCTAGTCTGCCCAGTAAGATGGCAAGAGTAGGTGCACCTGTCATTCCGTGCAGGCCACCCCTCCCCATGTCTTTGTTTAAGGGGTGAACCCACCGCTCCGTGTAGGACACCCCTGTATGTTGAGAAATTAGTTAAGTTTATTTTGATTTTATCCAGTTTCTGTAAAGGGATCCACTGTGTCTGTCCCATGCCATTTTGAATTCTGTCACTGTATCTGCCCCCAACACTTCCATCGGGAGGGCATTCCAAGCATCCACCACCCTTTCAGTGAAAAAGTATTTCCTGACATTGCCTTTCAATTTACCCCCTTGCAGCTTCATGTTATGCCCTCTAGTTTTACAGCTTCCCTGAGAGGGATATTTCTTCCACTTCCACCAGATGCCGCCTCCCTTCTTTTCAGGGGGAACTTTCCATGACCTTTCTGCACAGAGAGCTCCTGCAGAGTGAACTAGAGTCCCTACTCGAGGGCAGAGCTCTGGAGCTGGTGCCTCCACCCCTCTGGGGCCAAGGGGGTTCTACTCCCGATACTTCCTCATCCCAAAAAGGACAGGTGGTCATTGGTCCATCCTGGATTTGTGGGACCTCAAACGCTTTTTGGTCAAGGAGAAGTTCAAAATGCTCTCCCTTTGGACCTTGCTGCCCTACCTCCTCTGGGAAGACTGGCTATGCTCCTTGGATCTTAAGGATGACTATAGCCACATCCTGATCCATCCCTGGCACTCAGT
This sequence comes from Ichthyophis bannanicus, assembly GCA_033557465.1. NCBI lineage: Eukaryota > Metazoa > Chordata > Amphibia > Gymnophiona > Ichthyophiidae > Ichthyophis > Ichthyophis bannanicus. The sequence continues at coordinate 95,408,966 of CM066037.1, forward strand.
ACCTCCGCTTTGTCTTCAGATATTGCCACTACCAATATAGGGTGCTCCCCTTCAGCCTCTCCTCGGCTCCCAGGGTGTTCACCAAGTGCTTGGTGGTCCTAGCCACCCACCTCAACTTGCTAGGAGTCTTCATCTTCCCCTACCTGGACAACTGGCTCATAAAGGCAAGCTCACCAGAAGGTGCGACATGCTGGTCATGTCTCATCACATTGCTGCAGATTCTGAGGTTCCTAATCAACTACCCCAAGTTGCACCTGCTTCTGACTCAGGTCCTGCCCGGAAAGGGCGCAGTGCCTTGCAACACTGGCAGGGGAGGTGCAGTCCTGCTCGACAGAGTCAGCCTGGCTTATGCTGCACCTACTGAGGCACATGGCCTCGACAGTGCACGTAACACCACATATATGTCTCCACATGCAGCAGGCCCAGTGGACCATCTGGAGGACCAGGTCAGGATCATTCTGCCTCTGGCAGTGTGCTGGCCTGCCCTTCCAGGCCCTGCCGGCACACTGCATCCTCACAACAGATGTTTCCAAGTAGGTTGGGGGCCCCACTGCAGCTGCCTATAGTTGCAGGGGGCCTGGATACAGGAGGAGAAGGCTCTCCAGATCAATCTCCTGGAGCTCTGGGCAGTGACTGATGCCCTGACAATGTTCCACACCTACCTGCAAGATCAGGTAATGCTCATCCAGACGGACAACCAGGTAGCAATATTCTACATCAACAAGCAGGGAGGAACAGACTCCAACCTCCTCTGTCTGGAGGCAGTCTGCCTGTAGAAGTTTGTCACTGAACATGGCATGATCCTCCGGGCAGTTTATCTGCCGGGCCAGGACAATCTGATAGCAGATTGCCTCAGAAGGGTACTTCCAACACCACGAGTGGAGACAACCCAGAGGTGGCCCACTCTATCTTCAAGCATTGTGGGACACTGACACTGGATCTTTTTTCTAGCCCCGAGAATGCGCAGCTACAGCAGTTCTGTTCACGGAAGCCAGCCCTGGGCTGAGTTGCGGATGTCTTCCTCCTGCACTTGTCTAGGAGCCTCCTGTATGCATACCCGCCTACTCCCCTGGTTCCCCAGACCTTGCTCAAAATCCAGTTGGGCAGGGCCTCAGTGATCCTCATTGCCCTCCCTCCCCCCCCCCCGGTGGCTCCGGCAGCTGCTGCAGCTGTCTCAGGTGGCCCCGATACCTCTGGGCCAGGACCCAGACCTGCTCTCACAGGAGGATGGGACTTCTCCATCCCAATCTCTGATCCCTCCCCTGATAGTGTGGCTGCTGAGAGGATAGCCTTAGCACACCTCCACCTCCCCAGGGAGGTTGAAGACGTTCTTCTGGCATCACGAACTCTGTCAGGCGTATGCCTTCAAGTGGCACCAATTCTCTGTGGTGGTGGCTCAGCCAAGAATCTCAACCCCTTCTGCGCTGTGCAGGACATCCTGCAATATCTTCTGCTCCTCTCTGTCAAGGCTGAAGTCCAATTCTGTCAGAGTGCACCTCTGCACTATCGGGGCGCACCATCACCTTTTTGACGGCCAGTCTGTGTCTGCGCACCTTTTTGTGGGCCTCCCGTTCACTCACTGTCTGTGGTGTGGGACTTGAACGTTGTTCTGAGGAAGCTTATGGCTCCCCCGTTTGAGCCTCTATCTACATGCCATCTCAAATATTTCTCATGGAAAATAGTGTTTCTGGTATCGCTCACTTCCGCCAGGTGGTTTAGTGAGCTGTTCCTATACCAGGTTCCATAGGAACAGGATCGTTCTCTGGACACACCCTACATTCCTGCCTAAGGTGATGTCCGCTTTTCACATGAACCAGGTGGTGGTTCTTCCCACCTTTTTTCCCAGACTTCATACCTCTCAGGCAGAGGCCTTCTTACACACACTGGATTGCAAGAAAGCACCTTTCTTTATCTCGAGAGGATGCAGTCCCATCGTCGCTTGTCACAACTGTTCATCTGTTATGACGTTAACAGACTCAGAGTCGCGGTCTCCAAGCAAACCCTATCTACATGGGTGGCAGACTGCATCTCCTTCACCTATGAGCAGGCTGGACTCTCCCTGGAGCATCATGTCACTGCATATAATGTGCATGCCATGGCAGCCTCAGCCAGTCTGTGCACGGTCCCTCTACTGGACATCTGCCAGGCCACCACCAGGTCTTCGGTCCGTACATTTGCAGCACATTACTGCTTGGAAGAAAGCTCATGGCATGACAGAGCTTTCGGCCAGGCAGTACTTCATCACCTCTTTGGGGAATAGTGCAACTCCTTCCCTCCAGCAAGTTGTGTTCTGGCTACCAATGAGGTGACCCTCTGCTCAGTGCTGCGGCTGCATCTTTGGAGTTCAAGCCATTCAGTGCTCCTTGCTGCCCTGCTTGCTTCACCTTTTGTGTCATTTGGGGCTTTTACAGGTTTTTCGGTAGCCTGTATCTGGGGAGTCCCATATGTGAGGATTGACTTCCTGCTTGTTCCTGGAGAAAACATAGTTATCTGTAACAGGTGTTCTCTGGGGACAGCAGGAATCAATCTTCACAACCCTCCCTCCTCCCTGTATTTTCTTTTTTATGTTTGAGTATGTAGTCATGCTGAGGTAAAATGGCACCCTTGGGCAGGAAGGTGACCGCACATGTGCAATCTAACTCCCAAAGGCTTTCTTTGAAAGCTCGGGACTGAATCCACGCAGGCTCCATCTGTGCTGATGTCACCCATATGTGAGGACTAATTCCTGATGTCCCCGGAGAACACCTGTTACAGCTGAGTATGCTTTTCACTCACCCATGACTTTCAGGATATCCTGTTTGCACATTCTAACAATTTCAGCTTGTAGTTGTTCATAGAACTTATCAATTACTTTCTCTTCTGCAGCTTTTGTTGCAGCATGTACCTGAATTATAGTTGTGTCGATGGGCATTCCTCATAGACGAATAGAAATTAAGCGTTCACTGAGTGCATTGTATTTCATTAGTTCTTGCAAGTTTCCTCTTGATTATAAATTCAACACCATTTCTTCTTTGTCTTTCATTTCCAGCATGGTCGACCATGTGATCATCAGATGCAAAGTGCCCGTTGCCAGTCCATTTCCATTTGCTGACACCCAACAGATAGTTGTACACATTCCATTTCATTCTTGACCACCTCCAACTTCCCTTGGTTCATGCTTTGTACATTCCATGTCTCAATATGTACAGTTGTGGTCAACATTATTGGCATTCTTTCAGTTCAACCCCTTAATGTCCAATATCTCCTAAAAAAAAAGTGACCAGTGAAATGACTTTGGACTATATATGCACACATTTTTAACACACAAAAGAATCAAATAAAACAAGACCAATTTAAAAAAGGGAATAGTATAAAAACTGGGACATTGCCAGGACATGATTGGCACCCTTATAGACAATTCAAATCAGTTTGAACAGAAGAACTATATTCCCATTACAGTAAAAATTAGATGTGATCAATTGTCAGTACTCAATCAAATAATGAATGATGGATCTCATGTTTAAAATGGCTACATTTCGCACCCAGCTCCATTTTCACAATGGTGAAGAGCTGACTGGGACTGTCAGAAAAGCCATCATCATCAAACTTCAAAGGGGTACAAAGCCATCTCCAAGGACCTTGGAATTCCTGTCTACAGTTCGCAGTGTTAAGCTTTCTGCTCATGGAACTGTCAATAACCTCCCAGGATGTGGTGGGAAGAGGAAAATTGATCCAAAGAGTCTTCGAAGGTTAGTTCGAACTGTTGGAAAAACACCACGTACAACATTCAAAGTGCTCCAGGTCAACCTTAAGCTATCCGGGAACTGTAGTTTTAACCTGCACCATAAGCCATGCACTAAACAAAGAACTTCATGGGCGAAGGCCACGGAGGACCCCACTGCTCAATAACAGACAAAAAAAAGGCATGCCTGATCTTTGCCCAAACCCATCTTGAGAAACCACAATCCTGAGACAATGTTCTTTGGACAGATGACACCAAACTTGAGTTCTTTGGCAATGCAGACCAGCAATGCATTTACAGGCAAAGAAATGAAGCTTATAAGGTTAAAAAAACAACAACACCCTTCCTACAGTGAAATATTGTGGAGGTTCCATAATGTTGTGGGGCTGTTTTGTTGCCTCAGGAACTAGAGGCCTGGAACGTATTAAAGGAACCATGAAGTCAGAGGACTACCAACGTATTTTGGAGCCAAATGCACTACCAGAAAGCACAGAAAGCTAGGTCTGCTCGAAGGTCATGGATCCTCCAGCAGGACATTGACCAAAAACATACATCCAAAAGTACAAAAGAATGATTAGAGGAACAAATGGACTGTTTTAAACTGGCCAGCAATGAGTCCTGATCTCAATCCAATCGAGAACCTTTGGAAAGAATTGAAATCTGCCATTGGTAAAAGGAATCCTTGAAACATTCATGAGCTGGAACAAATCACAAATGAGTGGGAGAAACTACCAGCAGACAAATGTATGAAACATATAGATGGCTATAAGAAATGTTTGGAGGCTGTCATCACTGCCAAGGATTGTGTAGACAAAAATTAGTGAAGGGTGCCATTATTCCTGTCCTGGTCATATTGTTTTCTCAGAAATTACTACATCTAAGTTGCACAGACATCTACAGTTGGATTTTTTTTATTTATTTTGGCGTTTCTTTTATACCGCCTCTTCCTGAGATCAAGGGCGGTTTACAGTTGAACAACAGTATTATATCGAACAGGTTTTAACAGTCAGTAAATTCAACAAATATCTTAATTCTTAATGGGCCGGAAGGTCGGGGGTTCAAATCCCACTAGAGGACAGCAACCTTGGGCCGGAAGGACTGGGGTTTCTAGTCCCACAGGTGCTCCTTGTGGTCTTGGGCAAGCCACTTAACCCTCCATAGCCCATGTTCCCTGTAAAATAGTTCTCTGTGTGCTGTGCTTTCCTGTCTAATCAATGTGTTTATACCTCAAAAATTTCCTGTCATGATTTGACAATTTCCAATCTGTAATCAAACCGCTGCTGATCGCTGGAAGTAGCGGTATACAAATGTATACTAAATAAATAAATAAATAAAATAAACTATATACATACAACTGTGGACATGAACTATTTACAGTGGGTGAGGAACATAACATATCTAAAATAAAAGGGTGCCAATAATGTTGACCACAACTGTAAAACATCTTTGCAGCTTCTGACCCTCATTTCATGCGTAGCTACATCAGCAGTCAGACGTCCTGAGGGCTTTGATCCAACCACATCATAATTGTTGGCTTTACTCTGAAGAGACTTCAGCTTATCCCCAGTAGCCAGTTGAGTGCCTTCCAACTTGGGGGCCTCATCTTCCAGCACTATAATGCAATTTGTTTGTTGTGACTAGCCACTGGGTTTTTGTGACAAGATACAGAAGTAAATTGCCAGGCCTTTCTTCCACGCAGGTAATCCTCCACCCCCAACACCATCCCATTCTGCTGCTGTCCAGATGGATGGTTTGTCTTAGTCTGGCTTCTCAGCTGAGACCTGTCCATCTTGGGAGACCCTACCAGTAGTTAAGCTACCAATAGTTTAGCTCTCAGCATCACTGATGTACACAAACCCTCACAGCATGACAAGCTGCAAATCAAGTGAGGGATTAGGCTCGTAAATCTAGGCAAATGAATGGCAGGCTTAAATATAAGAGCATAAATTTTTAACTCCTAAATTAGGATGAATTTTCAGCTATAAACTTAGGCCCCTAAGTGTGGCTGAAAATAGGGCACAAATTTAGGAGCTCAGCTTTTTTTTTTTTTTTTTTTTTTATATCTGGTTCATTATATCTAGTAATAAGTAAAGAGACCAATGCCAATGATTTTTCTTGCTTGTTTGAAGGTGTCTGATTCTTGTAAGTTCAAACATTTTATGTACTTGGTTAGTTCTGAAGTTCCCCGATCATAAGGTTGCTAATAGGATAATCTGATTCAGCAAAGTAGTCCCCTACCACAGGAGTGTGACTTTGCTCTTCTCAGTAGTATGCAATTTTGTGTCTGTGATGATATTGAAGAACAAAATAAAACACTAGGCAGTATCAACATACTAGAAACTGCTGAGACTGATCATGTAACTCCAGAAGGCATGCCGGTGTGGTTTTTTTTTAAGGCATTCTTTTAAAAGGCTGAGCTTCTGAAAAGACTAATGGATGGGCCACTGCTGTATTAAATTTGCTATTCTGAATGTTAGCAGAGCTGTCAAATTACCCAGTTCCAGAGTAATGTTTTTCAGGGCCTTTGCTAGGATTTTTGCTGCCCCGCTGCAACCTATAAATTGGCACCCTCCTCTCTCAGCTAATCTTTGACTGCATCCACATTGCTGTTTTTGATAACACCTTGATTTTTAATATTTTTCACTTTTTGCTGTTTCATTTTTTTCATTTTTTAAAAATTTTCATTTCCTTTTACTTTTCTGCATTTTGGGGCCCTCCAGACTTTGGTGTCCCCTACCATGCTTACCTTGCTTACTGTGATTCGGCCCTGTTGCTTTAGCTCGGGAGTGGTGAAGTTACCTAAGGCATCCTCTCTCCTAATGAGTGGACAGTAAGAATAAAATATTTTGTCTAATGGGCAACTACTATGTATTATACATTAGTTCCTCACATATCTGCATTGGTTTAATTGTGAGGATGCCTTTTTGCAGTTTCATGGGCCAGTATGAAAGCAGTCAACTCTACAATAATCAATAGCATCTGCCTAGTCTATTTACACTGCCTACTCCAGATCCAGACCACCACTTGAAAATGGGGACTTCGACTGGTTTGGCAATTTTATTGAAAAAGTTTGAGCTTCTGCTAATTTCTTTTTAAAAAGCATAAAGAACTATTTAAAATGTATGTATGTAATTTGTCCTAGAAGTTTTATTCCGTTGGTATTTAAATAAGATTTTTACATGATTGTTTTTGATCCTGTAGCACTGCTACTTGTTTAACAGCTGTTTCTGATCCTTTTATGACATTTTATGTGACCAATTTTGGATTTCCCAATGTTATAAAATGTTTCTGTATGTAACATTACCAGATGGTTCCATTAGGAACAGGCTGAACCAATTCTCTTCTTAGGAACATAAGATATGCCATACTGGGTCAGACCAAAGGTCCATCAAACCCAATATCCTGTTTCCAACAGCAGCCAGTCTAGGTCACAAGTACCTGTCAGGTTGCCAGAAAGATAGTCTATGCTGCTTATCCCATGGGTAAGCAGTCAATTTCCCTGGTCCTCTTTAATAATGGTTTATGAACTTTTGCTCCAGGATCTTGTCTAAACCTTTTTTTTAACCCATCTACGCTAACAGCTTTTACTACATCCTCCGGTAACTAATTCCAGAGTTTGATTACACGTTGAGTGAAAAAAATGTTCTCTGTGGAGAAGCTGGAAGTAAGTCCTCACGTATGGGTGATGTCACCGACGGAGCCCAAATAGAATGCTACCCAGCTTCCATTGGAAGTTTTTGGGAGCTGCACCAGGCATTCACGCCTGTCTTCCTGCCTGCCATGGTGCCATCTTCTCCAGGCTTCTTTTTTCCGTGAAGCCCAGTGAAATAGACATTCTGTTCTAACTCCTGCAGGTACTCGTTTTTTTTCTTAGTCATTTTCACTGCCTGTCATCGGTTAGCTTCCTGCCAATGATTTTTTTTTTGTTTGCAAATTTTTGGTGATTTTACCTTCATCAAAATTGAGGCCTTCAACCTCACCGGCACGGTCTTCCCAGATATGTCTAGGCCTGAAAGCAGCTTAAAGTGCACAAAATGTAACCACATCATTTTGGTCATGGACAGGCATGTCTGGGGCCTGATCACCTGCCTGCGTAATGCAACCTCTGCCTGCAGATGACAAGGAGGGGACTTAAGAGCCTGGAAAAGCAGGAGTCCCTCTTCAGAACATCAGATTCAGCACCCTTGGTTTCAGCATTGGCGATGCCATCAAGGAGTTCTGCTGAGGCATCAACTGGGCAGGATGCCTTGGCACATTTGGAACCCAGGAGCTGAAGCACTCAGCAGAGACATTCCGTCAGTGCCCAACCAGAAGCCAGTTGTTGCCTGACTCTGATCCCATCAGCATTGAAATGGACACCCAATCACTGGGTCAAGCCCAAGGTGCATTGGCACCGCAGCACTTCACGGCGCAACATGGACAGCAAGGGCTGGGAGCAGCCTGCCAAGTTTTGGTGAGAGGAATAGACTCTGAGACAGGAGGAATCAACTCCCCATAGTCCTGGAGGGCAGCCACTTGTCTCCCAATGAGCCTGTCATTGTGGAGTCCCTGCCAGAGGCATCCACACCAATGGCCGAAATTCCAATTCTGGCCAAAGTCCTCTCCGAGGCGGTATTACTGGAGGAATGCCTGAGGCCCTCAAGTCTTAGATGGCAGTGGACTTAGCCCATTCTGGAAACCCATGCACTGCCGGTGCAGGCAGGCGCATCGGGCAGGAGATCAGAATCGACGTCTGTTCCCACAGCGATCTCCCTGTTGAGTGTATCAGGTTCCAATGTCCCAGGACAACCATGCTTCCACTCAGGACCCCACGGGTCCCACTGCTGCCAGCCCTTTCTGCATGACCAGAGCAGGAGACATGAGGAAACCTGCTGCTACTTCAATTTCCTCTCTGAGTCTGAGGATTAGGAAATTGAGAAGGACTCTGCCATTTTAGACCAGAGATCTCCTGACCTTCCCTCTGATCCATCTCTTCCATACAAGCAGTGTAAATCACCCTTGCGGGACATGTTCTTTCAGGACTGTAAGGGACATGGCCAAGGCCTTACCCTTCTCCCTTGAGGCAGAGGATGAGCCGAAGGTAGAGGAGCTTGAGCCCCTGCACTATCCATCAGCGCCTAAGGAGGCAGTGGCAGTGACAGTGCCCATGCACCACATCCTGCAGAAGCTGCTGCTGTGGTTGTGGGAAAATGTCCTTGCAATTTCTGCTTTCAGCTGGCAGCTGGACTCTATGTACTGGGTCCAGAATGTACTGAGCTTTGAGAAGCCCCAGCTACCACACAAGTCCATCATGGTTGAGTTGGCCTTGAAGCATGTGAGAGCACCAAGACTCGCTCTTTGGTGCCCCTGGGGTGGAAGGCCAGGACCCTGGACTCCTTTGGAAGGAGGTGTTGCTAGGGCTCCATGTTGGTGGCTTGGATTTTCTCCTACCAGCTGTACATGGGTATGTTTCTAAAGAACATCAGGTTGGACCTGGCAGAGTTTGCCACCCATGTCCCTCCTGACTGCCTCGACGACTCATGTGCCTTAATAGGCCACAGCAAAGATTGCTTGAAGTATGCCATATAAGCCGCGTACGATGCCTTAGAGTCTGCTTGCAGGGTGGCAGCAGTGGGCATTTGCATCCAGCAGCTGGCCTGGTTCCAGTCCTCCAACCTGGAACAATGGGTCCAGGATAAACTGGCCAACATTCCATGTAGCAGTGACAACCTTTTCAGGAAGCTGGTTGAGGAGAAAGCGGGCAAGCTCAAGAAGGGAGCATCTGATGCTCTCAAAAAACTGTGGACACTTTGTGTAAAAAGTACCAGGGTAAGAAGGCCGCCTACCCATGCCTGTGCCAGTACTATCTGGCACCCCAGAGTGCTCAATCAAAGGTGCAGGTCCCTCATCTGCACAGGTGGGAGAAACCTCAGAAGTCCCAGCCAGCCCCGTAGCCTAAGCCGGGGGTGGGCTTTTGACTGGTTCCTCAGAAGCATAGCCAACCATGCTGTACTTGCTGGAGATGCCCTTCTAGGTAGGGGTGTGGCTTCTCCATTTCACCCACAGGTGGCCCTTTATCACCTCAGATGCCTGGGTGCTGCAGCTCGGCCAGCAGGGCTACCAGCTATATTTTACCCAGTTGCCACTTCCCTTCATCCAAGGAGAGTACCCCATGGACCCACTGTACCAAAGCCTATTGGGGGAGGAGAATCTCCTCTTTGTTGACTGACCTCGCCATTGAGCCAGTCCTGCTGGCACAGGTTGAAAAAAGGTTTTACTTCAGGTACTTCTTGGTCCCCAAAAAGACAAGTGAGTTCTGACCCATTATGGACCTCTAAAACCCTCTACCAGTTTCTAATGCATGAGAGATTCAAGATAGTCTCGCTGGGGATACTGCTCCTTGGACCTCAAGGATACGTGTACACACATCCCTATCACCCAAGTCACTAGTACTACCAGTACCAGGTAATCCCCTTTGGGCTCGCTTCAGCACCTCAGGTCTTCACCAAGTGTCTCTTGGTAGTGGCCACCTATCTTTGAACCATGAGTCTTCATCTTCCCCTTTCTGGACAACTGGCTCATCAAAGCTTCTACTCTGGACGTTGTCCAGCAGTATGTTCACCTCACCATTCAGGTTCTTGAGTGGCAGGGGTTCATCAACTACCCAAAGTCTCACCCCAAGTTCATTGGAGCCCTCCTCAACACCACTTGAGCTTGAGCATTTCTACAGCTGGACTGCATGCAGCGGCTGACAGATGTGGTCGGTGATGTGTGACTTCGGTGCCACACCATGACCCAGAAATGCTAAAGGTTCTCTTCCACATATACTTTTGTACAAAGTTTGATATGTTTGCTTTAATACCTACAAAGATTTTGCTTTAATACCTTCAAGTTGTTTTTGTTACAATACCTACAAAGTTTATATTTACTGTTCAATGTAAATAGTTGATTTCTACTGTTCTATGTAAAATGTATACAAATTGTGTACAAGACTGTTAATCTGTTATATGTAAACCGCCCTTGATCTCTGGAAGGGGCGGTATAAAAGAAATAGTTAAATAAATAAATAAATAAATAAATAAATAAATAAAATAAATGTTACCCCCTTGGCCCTCCTCTCCATGTGGCAAGTGCAATGGACACTCTGCATACAATTCAAGCTGGCCACGGGCTGCCTCCAGGACAAGATGGTGGTTCACTCCCCTGCCCCCCCCCCCCGAACAATGCTGACAATTGACTCATCCAAGGTTGGATGTGGAGCTCATCTGGATGGCCTGCAGATTCAGGGCCTTTGATCAGAACAGGAGAGCTTGCACCAGATCAACTTCCTTGAGTTGAGGGCCATAGCAAATACCCTTTGTGCCTTAAAGATACACCTAGCAAATCAGGCGGTCCTGATCCAGGCGAGCAAACAGGGCGGCATGGGCTCGTACCTCTTTTGGGAAGCGGTCCAGCTCTGGCAATTTTGCCCTAGCTCATGGGATGGAACTCAGGGTGACCTACCTACCTACCTGAGGAGTTCAACATCCTAGCGGATCAGCTGAGCAGAGTCCTCCAGCCACATGAGTGGACCCTCCACAGAGTGGTGGTGGAGCAGATCTTCAAGGAGTGGGGCATCCCCGCAATTGACTTCTGCCACATCGCAGAATGCTCAGGTGAACTGGTTCTGCTCCAGGAGTCTGTCCAGTGACCGGCTGATGCTTTTCTCCTCCACTGGGGCATGAGTCTGCTTTATGCTTTTTCCCCCAATCCTGCTTGTAGCGAAAACTGCTGAAACTTCAGGCCGACAAGGGCACCATGATTCTCATTGCCCCATACTGGCCCCGGCAGCCATGGTTCTCCCTGCTGCTTCAGCTCTCTCGGAGGGAGCCTCTCTGCCTGGGCTCCACCCTGGGTCTCCCCTTCCAGGACAAGGGGACACTGCTGCACCCTAACATCTGCTCCTTGGGCCTCACTGCCTGAATGCTGAGCAGGTTGTCCCCTCAGAGCTCAATTTACCCATCATCACTGATGTCCTGGCATCACGCAAGGACTTGAAACATTGTGCTTATGCATTCAAGTGGCAGATGTTTGCTGCTTGGTGCACAGGTAGGGTGCTGGATCCCTTCTGTGCAGTGGATCAGTTGCTGGAATACCTCTTGGAATTGGACCTGGAATCCAATTCCATCCAGGTCCACCTCAGTGTGATTGGCGCCTACCATTGCGGCTTAGGGGGCAGGCTTATCTTGGCTCACTCTTTGGTGATTTGCTTCATGCAGGGCTTGCTTCTCTCAAAGCCTCCCATAAAACCCCCGATGGTGGCTTGGGATCTCAGTGTGGTCCTTACACAGTTCATGCAAGCTCCCTTTGAGCCCACTCACTGTTTACCCTCTCAAGTACTTGACCTGGAAGGTCCTGTTTTTGGTGGTGGTCACATCAGCCTGCTGTGTTAGTGAACACCAGGCTCTGGTGGCGCATGCACCTTACACTAGATTTCACAAGAATCAGGTGGTCTTGCGGACGCACCCATGCTTTCTACGGAAGGTGGTCTGAGGTCCACCTCAACCAGACGATTGACATGCTGATTTTCTTCCCTAGACCACATGCCAACTGGGGAGAGGCAGCATTGTATACGGTGGACTGTAAGCATGCTTTGGCCTTCTACATCGAGCGCACCAAGGCCCATCAGTGATCCACCCAGCTGTTTGTCTCTTTTGACCCTAACAGGCTGGGGACAACTGTTTATAAGTGCATGCAGTCCTTGTGGCTGGTGGACTGCATCACCGTGGCGTATTCCAATGCCAGCCTGTACTTGGAGGGTCATGTTACAGCTCATAACATTCAGGCCATGTCTGCCTCCATTGCATTCCTGACAGGACAGCAACTTTGGCCAGGCCATGCTCCAGCACTACTTCAGGTATTAGGTCCGACTCCTGCACCCTGGCCCTTCTGTCTGTCCAGGCTACCTGCCACTGTTGACTGACCTTGGTGCTGCTATACGCTGAGGATGCTGAATCATGGAGTCCCTAGAGGGGACTAACTTGCTGTTCTTCCTGTTCAGTTTTTGCTGCCCCTGTTAGACTTTGGCCTCCTCGGTCTTTTGGTAGCCTGTAGCTTGGGAGTCCCATATGTGAGGACTTAATTCCTGCTTGTCCATGGAAAAAGCGTAATTACTCACCTGTAGCAGCTGTTCTCCACGGACAGCAGGAATAAGTTCTCCCAACCCTCCCACCGCCCTGGGGAATTGTCTTTTGGCTCCTGCTTTGAAATATGACTGGAGAAGATGATGCTGCGGCAGGCAGGGAAGGCAGGCAGACATGCATGCGCGTTGCAGTTCCCAAAAGCTTCCAATGGAAGCTAGGGAGCATTCCAAGTGGGCTCCATCAGTGATGCCACCCATATGTGAGGACTTATTCCTGCTGTCCATGGAGAACACCTGCTAAAGGTAAGTAACTACGCTTTTCTCCTATTGGTTTTAAATGGGCTATATTGTAGCTTCATTGCATGTCCCCTAGTCTTTCTACATTTTGTCCTGCAAAGAAACCTAGAGAAGTTAATGCATTAAATATTAACACTGTAGCAAACATGAAACACCTGCAGTAGATAAAAGTATTTTTAGTAGTAATATGTTACTTGTATAGTTCTGCAAGTTTGCTTAGTAGCATATTAAGTTTGTATGTAATTTGTTTAGACAAATGTCTTGCCCCCTTGCTTCTTTGGACTTGTGGTCCTGCTGTTAGAGATTAGCTTACTCCCTCCCTAGAGGCAACCTTGTTGAGGTGACTAATAGCAGCTTAATAGACTATTTAAGAAGAATGTTCAGGAACCAAGAAGGATCCCAGTATATACAGTTTAATTGGATGACTGACTCTAGGTGGATGGTACCATGGGTGTAGTCCCTTCTTGTTGTGCCCTCTCCAATTGCACCCCTCTCCCAAACAAGGGATGAGTTGGGTCAGCAGGAGAATGTGTAGCACTACCTCTTTGCATACACTGAAGACTCCTACTGGCACTCTAGGTAACCTCTTCGCTTGCTCTATCATAAAACTAGCCCTGCCTGTATATTTCCATTGCATGAGCTGCAAACACATTTCTAAAGTAGTAAGGGGAGAATACCAAAACAACCATGAAATATCTCTATCATACTGACCTCTGATCTGTCTTTCACACAACATAAACTCTGGTGAAAAAGTCCACTTTTGCATTGTGAAAATGTTGTACTGTCCATCTGTTTCTTGATTCTTCTGCCTTTGTTTCTTTGCTTAGTTGTATAATCACCCACTTGGGCTATTGTAATTCCATTTATGCTGGTTTGCCTCTGTCTTCACTAAAGCATCTCTGAATCCAGTTGTTAACATACATACTATCTTGCAGGAAAATTTGATCATGTCACCCTGCTTCAGAAACACCAAGCCAATCCTTCTGCTCTCTCCCCTCCTTTCTCCTCTTCTTTACTGTTTGTCTTCCTATATTTCTGGTTTCCTCTGTCCAATCAGTTTATGGCATTCCTTTCCTTCCGTCTATTTGTAATATTTTGTAAACAGCTTAGCTTTGCCGCCTCTTTTTTTTTTTTTTTTTAACAGAAGAATGGTATATAAAGTCTCAAACATACTGTTATAACCCAAGTCCTGGGATCTTACTTATTTTATTTAATAAGGTTTTTATACTGCATTATTTCAGTCAAAGCTGTTTACATTGTAAGTTAAACCTGGTAATGTACATTAAACAGGGACATTGATAACTCGGATTCTTCTGAGGAAGTGGAGGGTTAAGTGACTTGCCCAAGGCCACAAGGAATGCTAGAGGGAATCCAATCCTGGTCTCTTGGTTCCCAAGCCAGTGCTCTAACTATTAGGCGGCTACTTCACTCAGAGATGCAGAAAGAGCATGTGATTTTCCTAGGATAATATATTTGTTTTATGTCTTAAACAGTTCTGAAGGTAAATACAACCTAAAATGGAAAACAATGGGAAAGGTGACTCTCTCGTTTTCCTGTCCTTGACCATTTCATGCATCTGACAAAGTTCAAATTTTCTGGCTGGAGACTCCTGTCCTCTAACTGGATGATGACATGCTGACATCAATAGAAGGGTGTCACAAATCTTATTTGTGTGCTTTTATTAGTCAGATAACACAACTTTAGGATGTCACAAAAAAGCAGATTCTGATACCTTTTCATGTATGACTGGTTTAGAAAGAAATATGAATTTAAAAATAAATATTTTCATGACTGTATGATGTGATCTATTAGAAGATGAGTTCTTTGGACTAGCTGAATTGGGTGAAGATGTGTTTTTGGGTTTGTTTGGTTTTTTTGAGACAACCACTAACAAACGATAGTCATCGGTCGTATATCAAATCAAAGACACTTTAGGAGTCTGTGGCTCTTTGAATATGGTGAGTCACTAGAAAAATATGTTGGGTGCACTAATGACAGAGACAGAAGCAGACAGCATGGTAACACCCAGCCTCTTCAGAAAAGATTTAATCTAGAAAGCAATAAAAAGATAGCAAGTCCTTTACTAATGAGAATCAGAAAAACTGAATTCAGTGTACAAAATAGGAAGAATTGTCTAAATGACAGCATGACCCTCCCTTTACATAAGAACATAAGATATGCCATACTGGGTCAGACCAAGGTCCATCAAGCCCAGTATCCTGTTTCCAACAGTGGCCAATCTAGGTCATACGTACCTAGCAGTATCCCCAAGAGACACAGGTTCCACAATTTATTTATTTATTTATTTACATTTTCTTATATACCGCACTATTTTCCATCAGTGCGGTTTACATGGAACATTTTACATACACATTTCAAATGACTTGATTTGCGTTTACAAATAACAGGAATAGGAACTTGGAAAGAAACAGGGGTAACTATTTACATCTGTACAATGCGAATTGATTGGACATTTGCGTAGATTTGCGTAGCTGGATGGTGAGTGATCAGTGGTGCTGTCATCCGGGTAATGTAAGAGGAAGAGGTAATGTTTCACGGCTTTTCTGAACTGGGTTAGATTGGTGATATCACGGATACTGTGTGGAAGGGTGTTCCAGCATTTAGGTGCGGCGAGCTTAAAAGCCCTGTTCGTTGTGCTTTGGCAACACTTGGTCGTTTCTTTTGGGACTACTAGTTTATTGGCGGCATGAGATCTTCTAGATCTATTAGGGGTGTTATCAGTATGAGATCGGATAAGGAAGATGGGGCGAGTCCGTTTATGATCTTGAAGGTCATTAGTATGGTCTTGAATGTGATACTGCCTTTTATAGGGAGCCAGTGTAATTGTTTCAGGATGGGTGCCATGTGTTCCCTCATGGCAGCGCCCTGGAGAACTCGTGCTGCTGAGTTCATTGCTAGCTGTAATGGAAGCAAAGTGGATTGTGGTAGACCATGGAGTATTGCGTTGGCATAGTCGATATGTGGTAAGACCAGAGCTTGATACACTGTCCGGAAGTCATCTGGTTCAAGTAGGGAGCGTAGGTGTCTGAGGGATCGGATTTTATGGTATACGGTTCTTGCTACATTGCTTATATGGGTCTTCATGTCTAGTCACTGGTCAAGTGTGACTCCCAGGTATCTGATGGAGGGTTTGGTCAGAGGTTCTGCATCTTGGACCTTCAAGTAAGGAGGAGTGATGAAATTTGGGCTCCATGTGATGAAAAGGACTTCAGTGTTCTTATGTTGTATCCGAAGATTTTGCGTTCGGAGCCAGCTGGATACTGCATCGAAACAGTCTGTCAGTGGGGAAAGGTCAGGGTTCTCAGTAGTGAATGGCATATATAGGAGAACATCATCAGCGTACAACAGACAGCTCACCTTGAAGGACCGGATGATCTCGCAGATAGGTTGCATATATATTAAACATGAGTGCAGAGAGAGATGATCCTTGCGGGACCCCTTGACTCTGGTGGAAAGGTTCTGATGTTGTTTCTCCTGATCTTACGTGTTGCCATCTATCGGAGAGATACAACTTGCACCATTTAAGTGCAGAGTCACATATCCCCTTCTCCTGGAGGTAGTGTAGGAGGAGATCATGGCAGACTGAGTCGACCGCGGCTGCGATGTCTAAGAAGATGAGCACATATCCCTGGTGTATGTTATCAATTCCTGTTATTATGGTACTGAAGAGGATGGTGAGGAGAGTCTCCATGCCGTGAGCAGCTCTAAAACCGTGCTGACATGAATCAAGTGGGGCAGAAGCTTCAATATGTTCTTGGATTTGTGTTTGAACTTCTTTTTCGATGATTTTCGCCAAGAGTGGGATGATTGATATCGGCCTATATGAGTCTAGTTTCTTAGGGTCAAGCTTACTGTTCTTTAGTAGTGGCCTGATAGAGGTACGTTTGAGGGATTGGGGAAAGGTCCCATTTGTGAAGGAGCAGTCCATTAGCTTGGATAGAAAAGGGATGACAGTCGATCGTAGCTCTTTTATCCAGAATACCGGGCAAGGGTCGGTTTGTGCAGTGGTTGTGTTGATTCCGGCGATTATATCTTCAATTTGTTTTTAAATGGCTTGGAAAAAATGGACAGTGGTGCTAGTGATCCTGGTTTGATTGGAGTGTTGGGAGCAGTGAACTTATTGGTCTGGCACAGCTTCGTTTGTAAGAGGTCAGCGAAGACTTGAGGATGGATCAGGCTAGGTTTCTCAGGTGCTGGCTCTTTTGTTAGGTTCTTTACCAGGGTGAATAGGTCATGTGGTTTGTTTAGGGACCGCTTTAGTGTGTCTGTGTGGAATCTTTTTATGCTCTCGGATATTGCTTGGCGGTGTTTTTCCAGTTGCACATTGTATGCTTTTAGATCATCCGTGGAGTGGGTTCTGCGCCAGCGTCTTTCCATTTTTCTTAGGCAGGTTAATGACGCTCTAAGTTCAGCGGAGTACCAGGCTGCAGAGGTTCTTTTCTTAGTTGGATTGTTTGATGGTGGTCGCAGAGCAATAGCAGTGAACCTTTCATTCCAGGCAGACACCAACTCATCAGGGTCGATGGATGTCAAGTTGGAGTGAGCAAGTTTGGTCGAGGATCGCGTCTTTGTCAAAGGCATGGAACTTACGTGGTGCTGCTTTTGTGGTATTGTTGGACTTATCGGCATTGTTCTGGGGTTTGTTTTGCAGTAATATTTGAAAAATGATTAACCTGTGGTCGGACCAGGGGACTGCAGTGTTGGAGAGTATAGTAGTGTTTATTGTGTTGCCTGTATTCTGTGGGGCAAAGGCAAGGTCCAGTGTACCACCTTTCACATGGGTGGGCTCGTGGATCAGCTGTGTGTATCCTAATTCCTCGAGGGCATCGAGGAAAGCTGAGGCTTGTGCCTCTGGCAAGGATGGTAAATTGAAGTCTCCTATAACCCAGCTTGGTGTGTTTGGGTGTTGTGAGCTGGATGCGAGATCAATTGTAGTTGCAAGGGAGTCGGGGTCAGTAGATAGGGCCCTGTATATTAGGTTGATGGAGCAGTGTTTGTTGGTAATTGTGATTGCATCTATGGATGGTGTGTTGGTTGCATGGCTCAGGTGGAAATGGAGGTCAGTTTTGGTGATAGCGAGTGCACCTCCACCTCGTTTACCGCTCCTGTGGCATGTGTGTATTGAAACGTTGTTAGGTAGTAGCTGATTGAGGAGGACGTTATCATCATCAGAGAGCCATGTTTCGGTTATGAAGAGTATGTCTAGGCGATGGAGGGAAATCATGTCATGTATGACTGGCCATTTCTTTCATATAGATCGTGCATTTATGAGGGCACATTTTATATTTTGTGGGTGAGTGGGTATTTTTTAGTTTTCGTGTTGTGTTGCAGTACTATATGTAGTAGGTAGGGTTGACGAGGGTGCGCCTCGCCATCGGATGAGTGGTGGGGTGTGCTTGCCCCCCTCCTCCTGTGGTTTTGAAGGATGGGTATTTGGTTGTGGCTTGTGGAAAATCCTACGGTATTACCCAGCCAGCAGGCTACGAGGTATAGTGTTACTATGTAAAGGCATGAGAGGGCCATGTTGTGTCGCTGCTATGTATTAGTAGGGTCACTACCTTTCTGCGTTAGCTTAATTGTGGAGTGGAGGAGTGGCCTAGTGGTTGGGGCAAGGTACTTCAGGCCGGAAGGTCGGGGGTTCAAATCCCACTAGAGGACAGCAACCTTGGGCTGGAAGGACTGGGGTTTCTAGTCCCACAGGTGCTCCTTGTGGTCTTGGGCAAGCCACTTAACCCTCCATAGTCCATGTTCCCTGTAAAATAGTTATCTCCAAGTTATAATGCCCTGTTCAATGTAATTTCAGTTTGTTCAATGTAAACCGCACTGATGCAGAATAGCGCGGTATATAAGAGAATGTAAATAAATAAATAAATTGTGGGCTAGGGGTTAGGTAATGTAAGTTGATTGCCAGGCTGGCAGTATGGGATGCAGTGATACAGCAATGCAGTGTTAAAGTAGCTGGTGATGTACGGAATATACTAGGAGTAGGGCACTAATATAGGCAATACCATGAATATATGCAATAATATAGACAATACCATGAGTACATGCACTATCCGGAATATAGGTGAAGCATGAATATATGCAGTGTAGTAATACAAGCAGTGTCATAATATAAGTGGAAAGTACGGAATATATTAGTGGCAATGTACGGAATATACTAGGAGTACAGGCAGAAATATAGACAATACCGTGAATACATGCAATAATCCAGACAGTACCATGAAAACATGCAATAATATAGACAATACCATAAGTACATGCACTATCCGGAAATATAGGTGAAGCATGAATACAGGCAGTGTAGTAATACAATCAGTATCATAGTATAAGTGGCAAGTCATGAACAGGCAAGTGGTATGTAAGTAAGGTCTCTCACGGAAGCTGCTCTATAGGTGGTTCTTGGCATTGCAGGTTACAGCAGCAAGCTAAATACAGCTATATCAGCACGGGTTACATGACGAACGTTTCGTGTGTATTTGTATGAGGTATCATGGCAGATATGTTCGGCGTTGTGGGGAGACACTAACGAGAAGTAGTGATTTACAGTACCTGCGTTCGTGTCGAGGATTGCAGCTTATTCCTGGGTCATTGTGATGGTTCTTAGCTGGTATTTGGCCACTGCCTAAGGGCCACGCCAAAGGGCCCTCTAGCGAGGCCCTCTGGCGCGGGCCCGCAGAGCGCGGGCGCGCTTGTTGGAGCCGGCTTTTTATGCT
The DNA here is from genome assembly GCA_033557465.1 of Ichthyophis bannanicus. NCBI lineage: Eukaryota > Metazoa > Chordata > Amphibia > Gymnophiona > Ichthyophiidae > Ichthyophis > Ichthyophis bannanicus. Next base: position 95,428,821 of record CM066037.1, read on the forward strand.
GGCTCTGCTGCACCTCCCACTGCCCCGATTGGGCAGGAGCCTCCGGGCGGGAGAATCAAGCTCCTCTCCCCCTCGGGCGCTCAACCCCGATTGGGGAGCTGCTGGACAAAGGCTGCTTCGGTCTTGTATTGGGTCAAGCATTGATATCCTGGGTCCCTTTTTAATAATGGTTTATGGATCTTTCCTCCAGGAACTTGTCCAAACCTTTTTTTAAACCCAGTTACACTAACAGCCCTTACTACATCCTCCGGTAACAAATTCCAGAGTTTGATTACACGTTGAGTGAAAAAATATTTTCTCTTATTTCTCTTAAATAGTTTACTCTGTAGCTTCATTACATGTCCCCTAGTCTTTCTATATTCTAATAGTGTAAACAATCGATCTACGTTTACCCGTTCCACTCCATTCATTAATTTATAGACCTCTATCATATCTCCCCTCAGCTGTCTCTTTTCCAGGTTGAAGAGCCCTAACTTTTGTAGCCTCTCTTCATAGGAGTAGCCTTCCATCCCCATTACCATTTTGGTGGCTCTTTTCTGTACCTTTTCTAATAACGCTATATCCTTTTTTTTTTTTATAAAGTTTTTTTATTAACCGCAATGAAAAATAACAGCCATCAACAAGCAGCCCACAAAAAGCAAATCCCCGAGCAGGGTGCACTCTTATCCCCGCCACGGGGACGTCAGATAACATTACATGGCAATGGTAAACAATTCCATAACAAATACAGTTTTGGGTATATTCTTATACTACTACACAATGAGAGAAACCCCCCCCCTTCCCACCCCCCCCCTCGTCGCAGCCTGCAGCCCCCACCACAACCTTATACCACGTGGACCATTAGGGGCCCACATTAAACACTTCATTCCTACAGTATGGCCCCAAATTCTGAATGTAAGGCTCCCAGATTAGCAGAAAATTGGACCATCGTTTTACCTGTCCTCGGGCTCGCCATCGTTCAGTCAGCATTAATTGATGAAAATTATTGCACCACTCCAGGAAAGTGGGTGGGGAGGCATCCCGCCACCTATGCAAGATCGGGCCCTTCCCCACAAGGCAGGCTTTATGAACCAGCAGGCGCTCCCCCCTCCCTGACGGTAGGGTCCGGTTTAACTGGTCTAACAAGACCAACGTTCCCGTCCAGGGGAAGGAATGTCGGAACAACCCTCAAGAAAATGATGGATGCGGGACCAGTAGGAGCGAATACGCCCACACGACCACCACATATGTGTAAGATCTGCCAGGGGCGCCGAGCACCTAGGGCAGGAGCCGTCTTGGGTAATGCAGCTGCGCAAAGCCCGCCGTGGGGAGAAATGGACTCGGGTCAACGCTTTGTATTGTACCTCCCGCCAGCGGGCCCCCTCCACCAGTATGGCGATACGCCTCAGGGCTACCATAAGAGTCCCGGGGGAAATTTCACGTCCCATCTCACGGGCCCATGCCTGTTCCACCCGGGTGTAGTCCGGCACAACCCCAAAACATGTTAACCGGGATTTCAACCACGCTATCGACGGTGGGGCCTCCCCTGCAATATCAAAAAATTCCAGAATGTGCGCGGAACGCTCTGCAGTGAGCTCCCCTCGAGGCAGCGAGGCCACATAATGGGCCAATTGCAAATAAGCAAAGTGTTGACGAGAGGAGAGCCCATACTCCTCACACAACTCCGAGAAAGTCTTGCAGTTACCCGTGAGATCCACAACATGGCCGACATTCCGCACTCCCTGTACTCCCCATGATTGAAAGGCTCGAGTTTCAGAGCCCGGAGTAAAATGCACATTACCTCGCAACGGTAGCAAACTCGATACCCGCCAGTCTCGCCTCCAATAACTATTCAATTGCTGCCATGTGCGTCGCGCTGCGCTGAGTAAAACATGTTGCTGAAGTTCACTAGGCAAGAAACCACTCTCTACGTGCAGGATCCCCAACAGGGACAGGGGGGCTACGACAGCCATCTCGAGTTCTCTAGGTGTGTAAATATCTGTTCCCCCCAACCAATCACCCACATGGCGCACCTGGCAGGCCAAAGCGTATAACTATAAGTCGGGGAGACCTATACCCCCACTACGCCAAGACCCAATCGTACGATTCAGTGATATGCGAGCCCTAGCTCCCCGCCAGAGAAATCCCTGTATTTCCCTTTCCAAACGACGTACGTCGCGGCGCAGCAACCAAACGGGTAGCGTCTGCAACCAATACAGAATACGAGGCAGGATCACCATCTTTATCGCGGCTACCCATCCCAGAAGAGACAATGGTAGCGGGTTCCAAGCCCGTAGTTGAGTTCGTACGCCAGAGAAGACTCTTTCCAAGTTCGTGCGGTACAGCTCCTTAGGGAGGCTAGTAAGGACAATGCCAAGATAAACAAAGGACATGTCCGCCCATCTCAATGAGAAGGACCCACTCCACCCCCCCCCCCCCCGCAGTCGGCCGCATACATCTAAGGCCTCTGATTTGTCAAAGTTGATACGTAGGCCCGCAAACCTACCATATTCTGCAAACTCATTCATCAGCCGGGACAATGAGTCTCGGGGAGACAACAGGTGTACCAACATATCATCGGCGAACGCCGAAATCTTAAAACCGTGTGAACCGATATCCACCCCGCAGATCTGCCTATCAGATTCAATCCTACGAATGAGGGGGTCCAAAGTGAGAACAAAGAGCAAAGGAGATAAGGGGCAGCCCTGTCGACTTCCTCTAGTCAATGGGAAGGGGTCTGAAAGGACCCCGTTGCAAAACACCCGGGCTGTCGGTTGCTCATACAGACTCCACACCATCCTACAAAAAGGAGGACCCAGACCATAGCGCGGTAGCAAATCATGGAGATACTGCCAGCTTACCCTGTCAAACGCCTTTTCAGCGTCAAAGCTCACCAACAAAGATGGCAGTTGTCTCGCATGTACCCATTCTAAGGATGCTAAGATTCGACGCAAATTGCGAACCGCATAATGGCCTTTAATGAAACCCACCTGGGAGGCGTGTACTAAGTCCCCCAGTACACCTGCTAAGCGGTCTGCTAAATTTTTGCCAGAATCTTCATGTCGAAGTTCAACAGAGAAATCGGCCGGTACGAAGCCGCCTGGGACAAGTCCTTACCCGGTTTAGGGATCAGCGTAATGTACGCCTGGTTATCCCCCCATTTCATAGTTCCCCTCTCCGTTCGGCTCTGATAGGTGTCCACCAACACGGGGCCCACCCAATCAGAAAGGATTTTATAAAATTCCGCCCCATATCCATCGGGCCCAGGCGCTTTATAACAGCTAGCGGACGAGACCACCTGCTGTATCTCTCCTAGAGTTATGGGCCGTCCCAATAGCTCACTCTGTGCCGCCGTGACTTGCAGCAACTCCACGCCCTGCAAATAAGTTTCCATCCTAGAGGGTGAGGACCCCTCCGCTGTGTATAGTCGTTGGAAAAAATTGCGAAATACCGCACTTATCGCCTCTTTCTGGTTCTGGAGTCGACCCCGCTCGTCACGGAGAGTGGCCACAAACCGCCCACCACGCGGTCCCCTCAAACACCGGCCCAGCAGGGCCCCAGGTTTATCACCAAAGCAATGTAGCCTGTACTTGTAATACATGAGAGATTTCTTAGCCCGCTGGTGCAACAATTCGTTCAAAGCAACCTGTAGCTCCCACAGCCGCTTTCTATTAAAGGGCGTGGGGGAGGTCCCGCAAAGCCGGCGGGCGCGCACGACTTGCTTCTCCAGGCGGATGATATGGTCTGCCAGCATTCTCCGCTTCCGGGCTACATAACTAATTATCTCGCCCCGCAGGACCACCTTAGCCATTTCCCACACCAACTCTGGATCCCCCCTATGAGCTTGGTGATTCTCTTCAAATTCCTGCCAACGGTGGCGCAAAAAGTGTTGGAAATGGGTATCTTTGTAATATTCAATGGGAAAGCGCCAGATACGCGCGAGGCCCGCTACACCCCCCCCACTGCAACTCCAACAAAATCGGAGCATGGTCTGAAATTTCAAGCGGACCGATCTGAGCGTCCCCCACACCAGCGAATTGGCTCGCGGAGAGCAGGAGATAATCAATACGCGCACTTGTGCCAAGCGCTCGCGACGAGTGAGTGAAATCCTTTTCTAGGGGGTGCAACAATCTCCACGGATCGACCAGCCCCAACCGGGTCCGAAGGCTCTGCAACAACCGAGCAAGGGACCTCCGTTCCCGAGTGCCGCTGCCAGACGAAGTATCCAAATCCACGTCGAGTACCCCATTAAAGTCCTCCCCCAGGAGAAGTGGCACATCAGGAAGTTGTTCAACCCTAGCCGCTAACCGGCCGAAAAATGTTGGATCACTCGTATTGGGGCCATATATGTTACCTAGAATAATCTCCCGATCTTCCAGCAGGCCATGTAACATCAAATATCTACCCTGTGGGTCGACAACCTGCCGTAGCAGCGTAAAACGCACTCGTTTATGAACCAATATGGCCACCCCGCCTTTTTTACCCAAGGCGGGCGACCCCCAGACCTGACCCACCCAATCTCTACAGAGTTTGGCATGTTCCTCCGCAGTCTGATGGGTTTCCTGGAGTAGCGCAATGTCACAATGGTGCCTAGCCAAGGCTTTCAATATTTTATATCTCTTGATAGGAGTGCCCAAACCACAGATATTCCAGGAAAATACCTTCAGTGTATCTCTACTGTCTTAGGGCCACTACAGACACGAATAACCACCTAAGCCACCCAAAGGTAGAGGGAACCCCCCCAGCCCAGGGCCCCCCTTCATCTAGTATGCCAGAAGGATAACCCGGCGTGGTTAGGGACTGCAGACTGCGACGATTCTCCCCAAACTCCCCCCACCCACCCCCCTCTAATCTCCCCCCCTCTAAACCCCCCCTCCTCCCCCCGCTATCCACTCCACCCAGTCTAATCATAGACTAACCTCCTCTCGTGGTATTTCAGGCCATCCCCTTAGTTCTAAATCCCCATCCTTCACATTGTGATAATATGATTAGGCTACGTGCCCAGAAAAAAAAAAAAAAAAAAAGGAGGAGGAATACCAGTACCACACACAACAACATTCACAATGCTATACTGGGAAAGGTGACCACACGTCACAGAATAGCATGTACCCCACCCTACTTTCAATCAAGTAACGGAGAAGAAATGGTTACTAAATGAAGTGGGAATCTCAAACAGTTGCCAGCTGAGCCGGTACAGTGTGTGACGTCTGCGGAATTTGTCTATCAGGATCCGTGCCGCAACCTCTATGCGCTGCGCTGCAGGGCAGGCGCGCCCCCTCAGTGAGGAGCGCGCCCATGCAACAAGGAGCGCGCCCGCTCAACGAGGAGCGCGCGCGCACACTCGCACCCAGCCCAGCAAGTACAATGCCCCCGAGCCCTCCCGTCCCCAGCCTAATTACTTAGCCCCCTCACCAGATGCTCCTCTGGGCCTAACCCCCACAATCACACACTCACCCACAATCATACACCGTGCATCCTACCAACCCTTCCCTCCCTCCCACCGCTACACTCCGGTCCCTGAGAGAGCAAAAGAAAAGTCGGGTGGACCGAGTACACCCCGGCACCCCTCACAAGGCCCAAATTAAAATCTCCAGGGCACCCCTCACAAGACCCAAATGAACATCTCCAGGACTCATCCACTCGCACCCTTGAAAGAGAGAGAAAAAATAAATAAATAAATAAATAAATAAAATAAAATAAATAAAGAAATAAAGAAATGAATAAATTCTAGAGCAGACATCCAACCCATGGGGTGAGAGAGTTCCCAAGCATCGTTAATCAGGACGTCTCAGCTCCCCCCAGCCCCTGGGCAGGGTTAACATAACCGTAGATGCCCCCAAAGAGAAAGGAGGGGAGAGGGAGAGGACAGGCCAACAACTCTTCCTGGGGAGTCAAGGACCCCGGTACGGGAAAGCAGGCCAAAAGTCCCACCAAGGGTCTTGCCCACGGACGCCCGGGTCCAGTCGCAAGGAAAATCACTCTGGCAGCTATTCCTGTAGAATGTTAGCAAGAAAACAAAAGCCAGTCAGTGCTGTATAGGCCGACGATAGTCGCAAGGTCCCCACGCCCACCAGTGCAAGGCGCGGAGGCCCCCGATATGGCCCGGGGATGAGGAGGGAGGCATGGGGCCACCAAGACCACCTCCCTAAAGTCGACACTGAGACTACACCCACAAGGGAAATACAAAAAGACATATTATTGCCCCCCTCTGAATCATTGCATAGACATACAGTCCTTCCCTAAGAGTTCTCTGTCAGGCCACCTATGAAATCAGACACAAAACAGAGCAGGGCAGGAGATAAGAGTCCCAGTACAAAGAACAAAATTAGGCTGCGCCGGGCCCTCTCCCAGCCCCGCGCCGGCCGCAGAGGTTACCGCACCACATCGTCCCTATGGAGGAGAACCATCACCCTCAGGGGGCAGAGTCTGATGGTGCAGACAGGCGACCCAGAAAGGCCTGCGCATCTGTAGGGGTCAGCAGCAATTGAGTCCGGCCCTGATGTTCCACACGCAGCTTTGCTGGATATAATAAAGAAAAGCGGATTCCTTGGTTCACCAGTTGAGCACAGATCGGGGTAAACGCCCATCGCTGTTGACTGACCAACTGAGAGTAATCTTGGAAGATCAGAATATGGTCTGTGCCATCCGCTGGCCTCCGACGGGCCCGAGCAGCTCGCAATATTTCTTCTTTTTGGCTAAAGTCAAGGAAGCGAGCTATGACAGCACGTGGCCGGCGGTCCTGGTCTCGTTTGGGGCCCAAGCGATGGACTCTTTCCATTTTAATAGGGCCAGTCACCTTGCCACTCAGATTGTCCTCAAACCATTTTAGCAGAAAACCGCGGAGAGCACTGTCAGTCACGCTTTCTGCAATCCCGATGAAACGGAGGTTCTTTCGTCTGCCGCGGTTCTCTAGATCCTCCATCTTGTCGGCCTGCTGTTTGACTTTGGTCTCCAAAGCCTGTACTCTCGCCGCCAAGGAGTGTTGTGTGTCTTCCAGGTCAGAAATTCTGGTCTCTACTTGTTCCATACGGCCGGTAAACTCGGAGATATTCTGGTTTACCCCCTGGATTTGCTCCGTCAATTTGGTGAAGCGGGCATCCAGCGCTCGTACGACTACCGCACTGACCTCCGCCACCATCAGTGAGTTGTGATCTGCGGCTGGGCTCCGTGGTGCCCCGTCAGCCATCTTAGTTTCCGAGGCTCTGGGCTTCTCCCTCCACTGTGCTTTAGCAGCCATCTAGGTCCCCTAAGACTCGAAAAAGCACTTGCCGGCACTCTCGGTCTCCCCTCACTGAGACACTGTGGGAGAGAGATTATTTACCCACTTCTGTCGGATAGGTTTGCCGTTGTTCGGGGAAAAGACCTGGAGCTGAACACCACACGTCTGTTCAGCTCATTACCACCGGAAGTCCCTCCGCTATATCCTTTTTAAGATACGGCAACCAGAATTGCACACAATATTCAAGGTGCAGTCGTACCATGGAATGATACAGAGGCATTATAAAATCCTTTGTTTTATTTTCCATTCCTTTCCTTATAATACCTAGCATTCTATTTGCTTTCTTGGCCGCCGCTGCACACTGGGCAGAGGGTTTTAATAAGTTATCCACAATGACTCCTAAATCTTTTTCCTGGGTGGTGTTTCCCAATGTGGAACCTTGCATTGTGTAACCATAGTGTGGGTTGTTCTTTCCTAGGTGCATAACTTTGCACTTGTCCACATTCAATTTCATCTGCCATTTGGATGCCCAGTCTTCCAATTTATCCAGATCCTCCTGCAGTTTTCCACAATCCTCTTGGGTTTTAACAACTTTAAACAGTTGTGTGTCGTCTGCAAATTAGATAACCTCACTAGTTATTCCCTTTTCCAGATCATTTATGAATATGTCAAAAAGTAGCGGACCTAGTATAGATCCCTGGGGTACATAAGAACATAAGATATGCCATACTGGGTTAGACCAAGGTCCATCAAGCCCAGTATCCTGTTTCCAATAGTGGCCAATCTAGGTCATACGTACCTAGCAGTTTCCCCAAAAGAGACAGGTTCTGCAATGCTTGTACTAGGTCAAGCATTGACATCCTGGGTCCCTTCTTAATAATGGTTTATGGACCTTTCCTCCAGGAACTTGTCCAAACCTTTTTTAAACCCAGCTACACTATAACAGCCTTTACTATATCCTCCGGTAACAAATTCCAGAGTTTGATTACACGTTGAGTGAAAAAATATTTTCTTTTATTAGTCTTAAATAGTTTACCCTGTAGCTTCATTGCATGTCCCCTAGTCTTACTATATTCTGATAACGTAAACAGTCGATCTACGTTTACCCGTTCCACTCCGTTCATTAATTTATAGACTTCTATCATTTCTCCCCTCAGCCGTCTCTTTTCCAGGTTAAAGAGCCCTAACCTTTTTAGCCTTTCTTCATAGGAGTATCCTTCCATCCCCTTTACCATTTTGGTGGTTTTCTCTGAACCTTTTCTAATAACGCTATATCCTTTTTAAGATACGGCGACCAGAATTGCACACAATATTCAAGGTGCGGTCTCACCATGGAACAGTATAGAGGCATTATAATATCTTTTGTTTTATTTTCCATTCCTTTCCTTATGATATCTAGCTTTCTATTTGCTCTCTTGGCTGCCGCTGCACACTGGGCCGAGGGTTTTAACATGTTATCCACAATGACGCCTAAATCTTTTTTCTGGGTGGTGGTTCCTAATGTGGAACCTTGCATCGTGTAACCATAATTTGGGTTGTTCTTCCCTAGGTGCATAACTTTGCACTTGTCCACATTAAATTTCATCTGCCATTTTGATGCCCAGTCTTCCAATTTATCAAGATCCTCTTGCAATTTTCCACAATCCTCTTGGGTTTTAACAACTTTAAATAGTTTTGTGTCATCTGCAAATTTGATAACCTCACTCGTTATTCCACTTTCCAGGTCATTTATGAATATGTCAAAAAGCTACGGATCTAGCACAGATCCCTGGGGTACACCACTATTCACCTTTCTCCATTGGGAAAATTGGCCATTTAACCCAACCCTCTGCTTTCTATCTTTTAACCAGTTCCTGATCCACAGTAGTACACTGCCTCCTATCCCATGACTCTTTAGTTTTGCCAAAAGTCTCTGATTCGGGACCTTGGCAAAGGCTTTCTGAAAGTCCAGATACACTATATCAACCGACTCACCTTTGTCCACCTGTTTATTCACACTTTCAAAAAAACATAACAGATTAGTAAGACAAGATCTTCCTTGTCTAAAGCCATGTTGGCTGTCTCCCATTAGGCCATGACTATCTACATGCCGAGTAATTTTATTCTTTATGATGGTTTCTACCATTTTTCCCGGTACTGACGTGAGGCTCACCGGTCTGTAGTTTCCCGGATCACCCCTCGAATCCTTTTTAAAAATTGGTGTTACATTGGCGACCCTCCTATCTTCAGGTATTAGAGATGATTTTAATGATAGTTCACATATGAGATTGCAGACCTGCTATTAGTAATATTTCAGTTCTTTCAACATCCTCGGATGTATACCATCCGGACCAGGTGATTTGCTACTCTTCAGTTTATCTAATAGTTCTAATACATCTTCCCGATGTATCGATATTTCCTTCAATTCTTCCGCACCTTTAAATACCACTTCAGTCATGGGTAACATCCCTACATCTTCCTCAGTAAAGACCGAAGCAAAGAATTCATTCAGTCTCTCCGCTGTCGCCTCTTAGTGCCCCTTTAACTCC